>OX421404.1:10751999-11970332 GCA_949126875.1 Lochmaea capreae | reverse complement strand
AAAGTCGATCGGAGTTGGTATATCTACAAGATATTTTAAACCCAACTTGAACATAATTTCCGTCAGTTCGTATCGGGGTTTGTGCAACATATTTTTTTCTGTATGCTGTACGATGAATATAGTTTCTGTGATACAGAGGGTTACATCTCTCAATCAGATACCCAGTACAACTGGGAAAGGACGCTGGAAGTATCTAGAGGACTGTTAATGTGTACATATTTTGAAAAAGAAAATTATAGTGATCCTGATCAAGATAAATCAATAGAGATAATTCTTAAGTAAATTCAATTGTGAAAAATTACAAGGACAAAACAAGCGCTGTAATTTTCCACATCAACTCAACATTTTGCTTTGCCCAACAGCTGTTCTTAGTATTTATAGCTTTCTATAACGACTAGATTATCACATAAATCATCGGTATTTGCAGTCTAATGCACAAGAGGTTGAACCAACAATTTGTGCTTCATAAGAGCTTGCATTAATGCCAATGCCAGTGGTGCGACATATTTAGCTGAAATCTAAATTCACCAGATTGTCCAATAAATTACAGCCGAATTTGACATTCTCACATGGTTATTATCTGGAAGTATGTTATCCTTGTCTATCAGTAGAGAGCATTTTCATATAATTATTGCAATATACAGAGTGTCCCAATGATACCGATATGAGTATAGTAAAACATAAAAAGAAAAAATGTGAAATCAGATATCTTACTTTCAGCCGATTAAAATAGCGACAAAAGTGGATTTTAAAAAAACATTTCAAATTCGGTGAGATATTTAAGAAACATACTGATGTAATTCAAACAAAAGCCGTTTGAGATATAATGAGGACTTTATTTTCCATGATTCTGTTTGATATGTGGAGCACACTTTACAAGAATTTGCTTTATTTGTATTTGTCTTGAATTACATCTTAGTTTTTGGGTCTCAACAAGTAAATGCTGATGCGACAATATAGAGCAGTTATCGCGTTAACTGACTGAAGATTTTTTTTTTGATTCTAGTCCCTTATAAAGATAATGTTTTTCAAGAAAAAAATCTTATCTTAAGTCTTGTGTATTGTTGCACTTGCTAATATTGCTAATAAAGTTTTTCCACGGTCGGGAGTAGAAATCAGTTTCTATGACATCAAAATTAAAACAGAAGTAGTGGATTATTCCCAAGGGAGTATAATGCTCCCAAGGGAGTTTACATTATGGAGAACGTTTTTCATGCAAAAAAAGATAACATTGAAATTATTTATTGACATTTAAATTAAATGTTACATTTGTACAATTTTCAAAATTAATTTTAGAAGGAATATTACTTTCGCTTACATTTACAGTTTTTGTGATTGCGCTAGTAGTGGTACCTACTAAAACCTGATTAGCAGTTTTGGTCTTATTTTCAATGAAGCTCTCGACCTAATCCTCAGCAACTGTCGTTTATTTCCAACCAGCATGACGCTTTATTGTCATGATATCCACACCAGCATCTGCCAGTAATGCCGCTGAAGATCTTCGTAAGCAGTGACCAGTATAACATGCAGCATCAGGTAATTTTAAATACGAAGCTACTACACTCAGAATTTTTCCCATGGTATTTTTGCCATCTGGCTGCGAACTACATTTTCCTGCTTCGTAGTACAAAAAAAAGGCGCTTATGCTTGACGTGGGGAGGACGAAGGGGCAGGTATTTTCGAAACAATTCAAGCATATTTCCCACATCGGTAACCACAAAGGTTCGTGGAATATTCGTCTTACTGTTTGGAATTTTTACAATCAAGGAAGAGCCTACATCCTCGATAACATCTACAGTTAAATTGATTAGCTCAAAATACTTAATAATTGAAATACTTAGCAACAGAAGTAATCTTACCTAAATCATTAAGAATTCTTTGTCATCTGTACTTGATAGAAAATGGTCGATTTCACCCTTTGTCAGTATTTTCTATTTTTTCGCTTGATATACGTCACCGGTTCTTTTCAAAAATGCGATCAGCTTGGGGAATTCGCTTATAGAGTTCTTACAATAGCCTTTTTGGTGTGCGTCATCGATTGTTAATACCCTTCTAACACATTACGGTGAAAGAAATGGAAAAAAAGGCAGGTCTGTGATTAATCCTAATCAAAATATCACAATAATGAACTGTTTAAACGTATTACAAACGTTAACCCTAATCTTTGACAGAAAAATTTGATTGGTTGATGTTTAGTTTACGTGCAAACGCGACCTATCAATCGGGCGAATTTATATCGTTTAAAATTCTATGTAGACGTTCCCTTTGTAGGTTACGTCTTTTTCTAATGTCCCACTGACAGTTCTCGTCAGGTCTGTACTTTGTTGTTCATGATTATTTATGGAAAGTGAATATTAATATTATTGTTAGCATTTTATTTCTTAAATAATACAAAAATATGCCTAGATACACGGAAAAAGAGCAGCAACTAATTTTGAAAGTTATTAAATATTTTCAATTAGAAAAAGAAGCTGGTAAACCATTGATACCTTTAACTTCAGTGCACCAAGTAAGTATTTTTTATATAACAAGTGAAATTAATATAAATCAAGTTAATCCTATTTCATTAGGATTGTTTAAATATTTTATTTTTATCTATTGTGTTTAAGATGCATTGGGAATATCCTTGCCGACTGTAGCAAATTTGGCAAAAAATGGCATTCACAGTGATTCAGAGTATACCACTAAAATAAGTAAGTCTGTCAAAATGTCGAAGGGTCCCACAATCCGAGAGAAACACGAGCATGCCATTAGGACGCGTATATACAGAATGTTTAGTGAAGGTATGTAGAAAAATGTTTTCTATGCATCTGACATTTTTAATTAGTCCGATGAGTGAACCATTTTTACACACTTTTATTTAACTTCACTTCTCTGTTTGTCTACATCAAATCTTACAATCCACTTTTTGAGTGAGTATGAGTGGTATGTAAGTAAAATATTCGAGAGCTCATATTAAATGTTTGTTTAAAACTAGTAGTCACATTTTATAGATTGCGCCACCTACTTTAATCATAGTGAGAAAGAGTGAATGAGAAATTAAAAAAAAATTATTATTCACTTTTTAGTGCATTTCCTAATAAAAGTGTGTAATTAAAAAAGTGTTTTTGTATTTTTTATTCATTAATATTGTTTGTTTACTTATTTATTTTAGGTGAACATGTAACTCTACATTCACTGAATAAAAAACTCATTGATCTGGATGGAATCGACATGTCTGTTAGTTCAATGGCTAATGTTTTAAGGGAACTAAAATTCAGATGGCTAAATTGCAGTATTTCCAATAGAAACTATCTTATGGAACAACCACAAGTAGCTCAAAAAAGATTACATTATCTGAGAGAATTCAAGAACAATGAGAGTTCTCCTTACCCTCTACAGCCTGTTTTTTTGGACGAGACCTGAATTTTTAGTAAAGGTAGTTTTCGCAAGAGTTGGCAAGATGGTAGCACTAAGGCAGTAAGGAAGACAAGTGGTGAAGGTGTACGGTACATTATTTTACAAGCAGGTTCTGAGAATGGTTTTGTCGAAAATTGTAGTTTGATTTTCAAAAGTGGGAGTAAATCTAGAGACTATCATGATTCAATGAATTCGAATAACTTCGAAAAATGGTTTGAACAACAGCTCCTGCCAAATTTAGAAGAACCATTCTTTAATAATAATGGACAATGCATCTTACCATTCAAGTTTAGTTGAAAAAATCCCTAATTTATCTTGGACCAAGCAATCTTTAATTAGTTGGTTACAAGAAAGGTGTATACCTTTTCCAGCATCTAGCATGAAAGATGAAATTATGAAAATTGTGAAGAAACGTATACCGGATAAAGAATACAAGTATGTAATTTATTGTAGGAGGTAAGGCTCAACAGTGTTAATGTAAGCGTGCTGTTTTATAGATTAGATAGACTGGCTCTTCAGCACGGTCATCGTATTTTAAGACTACCTCCCTACCATTGCCAGTTCAATCCAATAGAAATGGTTTGGTCCGAGCTCAAACGGTATTACGATGCTAAGATAACCTCTGTTGACCGTGTAACTGCAGCAACAATAATAAATGTTTGGCAAGAGGCAATTGAGCAGGTATGAACAAATAAGTTTACGTTTCTGCCGTACTGCCAGTATTTTGATTTTTTTTTGGGAATCCTGAAGACTGTATTTTAATTATATTTATATTATTGTAGGTTACACCAGAAAAATGGAAAAAATATGTTAGGCATACCCAAAACATTATAGAGGAATATTGGGAAACAGCAAAAATTATTGACGCTAGTGATACTTCGCCTGTAATTGTTGACTTGAATGAGTCGGAATGTGAATCAGATTGGGACTTATGGGAAGATGACTGCGAAAATTGAACTTTCATAATCCTCTTCTTTTTAATTTTTTGATTAGTTGGTTGGTTTCTTGACTATTTACTATGTTTATGTTTGTTTTCTACTAAACGTGTAACTGAAGATAGAAATCGTAGCTTCAAAAAGCTATAGAATAATATCTATTTTGTTAAATTTTCAATATATCCGAGGTGCCTTAGACAACCAAGAAACTGTAGTATGTGCATTTTTGGACATAGAAGGAGCTTTTAACAACACTCCTGAGACTCTCCTCAGAAACTATGTAGAAGTAAGGGGGCCCAATAGATCTTTTAGGTCTCAGTGAATGTCAAAATACATATATACATAAATTTTCAATACACCACCTGTACATATTTTAATGAAGATCAAGTACATGAGGTCAGTAAAGACATCAATAAGACAGTGGCCACATTTAAACAAATAAAAAAATGAAATTCACTAACAATAAGAATTATAAGTGAAGAATACCTTTTTCCATAAAACTTTAGAATAAAATAGGGCTCCATATGGTGCAGACTTAATTGAACAGGCTGTATAATTCTTTTGCAGGACTATATTTACTAATGTAAAGTTATTTTAATATGTAAATTGAATATACAATTTGTTTTGTTTTGCAGTGTTTTCATATCCCAAGTATTATTAATTTCATATCATTTTCGAATATGGCTGAATACGATCCTGATCATTTCATTTTTCAAATTTAAGGTTAGCTAAATGTCAATATAGCAAATATAATAAACGACATGCCGAAAACCCGGATATACGTCACAAACGATGACGCACACCAAAAAGGCTATTGTAAGAACTCTATCTATGTTGTCGTAAATTATCAAGCATGACAACCATAGAATATTGCGCCCATAATGTGGAAGACTTGTAATTCTTTCCATTTTCACTGAAGTATGCCAACAAAACATTCTCGCTGTATACATTTTTCTCGGCGCATCACTTTTTGAACAGATTGTAGGCTACATCGTATGAAGATATTGACTTCGTAGGCAGCAAATTGCTTATTGCAATATTTGCAGCCTCCGCAATCTCTTCCGACTCACAATTATTCATTGTGCACTAAACACACTTTAAGCTAAACCAAACTAGCACCTTAATTTAACAATTCTTTTTGTTTGTTTATTTTGTAGTTATGACAATAACTCGACGACTACTAAATAAATGTTCAAATCCGAATACAATAATTCTGGTGCTACTTACTTCATAATGACAAAATATGTGTTTTTAAGTTAATGAGACCGTGGAAAAAATATTATATACCACTCGGGAGAGATGCTATTTTGTCCTTGGTGCATTTTAGCCCGAGGGCTTCGCTCTCGGGCTTCAAATTGCACCTCTGCCAATATAACGCATTTCTATCCCAACCATGTGCCACACAGCACAAAATTTTCAGAATTTACAAAAAAATTAGAAAAAAACATTTTCACCTATGAAAAACGACACATGGATTTTTATTAGTTGAAATACATTTTGATTATTAGAATGTATTAGAATGTTTATATTTAGCAACAAAAATGATTGTTTATTACCAGGTGAGTTTTCCAACAATAAAAATTGATTTAAGAAAAATTTATATTACTCCAAAAAAAATTTATCAACACTTTTTTTTGAAATCTAATAAACAATGCATTTGCTTATTATGACAATTATTTAAAAAAAAGTAGCTGAAAATTTGGAAAAGTTATTGTTATATACTAATTTAAAAACAAAAAAGGATTTGGAAAGAAGTCAATGTCTTGGTTTGTTAATACAAAAGTGAGAAATCCAAATTTTTAATTTTTCTAACAGCAATATTAATTTTTTGAATCTTTTCGAGAATAACAAAATTAGAACAAATTTAGGTTTTTAGGTTACAGATGACTAGGCTCATATGTTAACTTTCAACAGGTGAAAATTTATTTATAAACAAAAACATATCTAAAAATATCATCGAAATAATTATCAATTTGATTTTGAGTTTCCATATATTTTTGATTATTAAAGTCGAGTTAATTAGAAACTTTCATTTTCAATAAAATACAAATATGAGTAGATTGAACAGTAAATTTAAAAACATTTCACCCACCTTATCGGAAAACCAATCATAAACACCGAAAATAGGACGGAAAGAATTGTTTAGCAGCTCAAGGGCGGGAAATTCAAAACGCTAAGATTTTCGAAGTTTCTCACCATCTGTCACTTGAATAGGTACTTTGACGTTTCACGTGAGTTTTTTATTTAAACGTCAGTGTATGTCAAACAATTGTGTGTCGTATTTTCCAATTTTTTTTTGTGTATTCGGTAGGCGAAAAACAGTTGTTTGTCATACATGCAGGAAACGCTTTAGTAGCCATAAACTATCAGCCACCCTCGCTTAGCTACGCTCGCTCGTGCATGGTTTTGATATTTATTTAGAATGTCTTTGTGTTATTTCTTGTTAGAAAACGTCAAGTAAGTTCAGTTCAAAAATGAATGTTTCTGAAAAAAAAAACAGACTTGGAACACAATCCGTTGCAGAAATTAAAAAGGTAATCTCCAAATACGTGTGTCACCAAAGCTTCCTGTTTGCGACACTTTCCGCAGTTTTTATTGATTAAAGGTTTTAAGCTTGAAAAGCATAGTCGAACCGAATGATAAGCAAAAATTATGCTTACAATATGAAGAAAAAACGAAGAGGACTACAAAAAGTCAAGTATCAAAAGCATATGCTCAATTGTTGCGTTTCTTCGAAATATTCAATACATCTTATCTTACCCTTCTATGTTTTCTATCAAACATCCTTCTTTGTCTTTGTAATACTGTTGTCTACATTGTTTTACTTTCCTTAAATTCTTGGTAAAAATTTCTTATGTTTTTATTTATCATCCGACTTTCTATAGTTTGAAGTTTTCATTCCCAATGGGCCTTTTTCTTTTTCCTCAGTAATCGTTTTGCGTTTCTTTCTACTTTCTTGTATCCACTTCTATTTTTTTGTAACATATTTAGTGTTGCTTTCTTCTTATTTTATAATTCTGTTCAACATTCTTTATCATTATTATTATATTGTAGCCAAATATTCACTTGCTGCCTTTATTATTAATTTTTCCGTTTGCCGCCACTTTTTATCTTTATCGATAGTATCTTCCAGTTTGTAGTTTTCTAATTTCATTGTTAACGTTGTTGTCCTCATCATTTGATTAAATCACACTAAATCTTCTTGTCGATATTGAATTTGTGTATTCGTTGTTTGTTAGCACCATCTTGAGACTTATAATCACTAGGAAATGCTCTGAATTGATATCAGCTCCTCTGCAACTTCTTATTTTTGCAACTGCTGTGACATGTTTATTTTCAATAAGTATATGGTCAATTAGGTTGTTTGTTCTACCATCTAGTGATATCCACGAAGTTTTATATATATAACCTTCCTGTGAAATTTCAAACTCACTATTTTCAAATCGTGCTCTGTAGTCTGAAGCATATCAATATTCTCCCATTTTCATTAGAATCTTTATGTGTACTTTTGCTTCCCGTAACTTTCCTATACATTTCTTCATTGCCGATTTTAGCGTTGCAATCTATAATTACTTTAATATCATATCTTGGTATTTTGTTTAACACTTCTAATACTTCTTGATAAACAATTTATTAGCATTTGAAATTTAATTGGATTTGTGGAAATTGAACAACGGACGCTCAATTAACATCAAAACACTGAAATAGGATAAATATAAACGCCCAGAACACATAATAAATTTTTTGGAACTTGATACCTACTATTAATTAAGCTTTGTGTCACATTGACTATCTCCATTTATATTTATACAAAGCGTCTAACATTTTTTTTTTAAAGGAACCGTCCCTTCGCCGGCACCACCTCAGCCTCCTGGGCTTATTGTGGACAGCCTATCCGTTTCCTGTATTAGTTCATACGGGTTCTTTACTGGTTGGTTGTAGAAGGCTTCTGGAGTCATTTCGGGTCGTCCATAAAGTTTCTGCCTCCTGTGGTCCAGCGTCTCACAGTTGCATAATATGTGCAGAGCTGTTTCGGTGTCCTTTTTGCATCTTCTGCATGTAAGGTCTCCGTTATACAGCCCCATTTCGTTCAGGTGCTCCTTTGTGGGAAAGTGTCCCGTAAGAAGACCCGTTATGGTGCGTAGTTTGTTCCTGCAGTTTTTTTGCTACTTTTTCTGATGGTTCTTTTATGAATTTATTCCCATGTGTTTGCCTGGGCGTATTCTTCCAGTGTTTTTTGTGTTGTTATTTTACCCACCCTTTTAACCATGACCTAGTGGAGCATCTGGGAATGCCCACAGATGGTCCGGGTCCGTTCATTAGGGTTGACGATCCTGCTCTTGCCAGTTCGTCAGCTTTTTCATTGCCAGCGATTCCTTTGTGACCTGTGACCCACTCCAGTGTTACACTGTTCCCATACCAGCCATATTCCCATACCAGCCGAGATGTTTCCTTAGAGCTCTGAAGTGCTTTAAGCAGCTTGACTGTCACTGTAGATCCTGATCTGCCTGTTGTTGTAGGCTCCCATGTTATTTGCCCTTTCACATGCAAGTATTGCATATACCTCTTCTTGAAATACCAAGGCATATTTACCAAGCGAGACCATTCCTTCATATTTGTCCGACTTGCTGTATATACCCACTCCGGTGCCAAGCTCATTCCTTGATCCGTCTGTGTACCAGATCAGTTCATTCGCTCTGCTGAGTGGTGGTGCGTCCGCTTCCTCAAGCTGCTTTCTATCTTTGATGAGAATCTCGAAGTTCTTGCGAAATATATATCTGGCGGTCATGTGGTCTGTTGAAATTTTAAAGATGTCGTCATCCACGTGCCTTATTTCTGTGTGCCCTCTCCCATGTGCCACGGCGTGGTCTGATGCTTTTTCCAGTCGGGTTAGAGCTGCCCTTGCTTCGCACATTATAAGCGTCTAGCATTAGTATTGATATACATGAGAATTATACATACAGTTCCTCTATCTGTCTGTTACTCACTACATTTTCACCAATTTCTTCCATTATATTTAACCTGGTGCGATATCAGCCCGATGGGTTTGAATATGCAATACAGAGGAAAACGCAACACTATTATGTCCATTTTTTATTTCAAGCGTGGAATTGAAACATTGTTTATTATGTAACTAAGAAAATGAAAGCAAGACTTTTAGGGTAGGATAGTAAAAGGTATCATATTATAGATAGTGAAATTAAATAAAGTAAACAAGTGTATTATTAGCTAAGTTAAAAGGTGTATATATGTACATATTTCCGTGAAAAGCAGAATTTAGAAAAGATAGGTGGAAACACATTAAAATATATCCATCAAACAGTCTAGCAAAGGAGATTGTAAAGTATCTATTTGCTCATTTATAAAAGTATACTAAGGATCATTAGAGTAGATTCTTATTTCTAAAGACTCTAAACAGTTAAGTTTCGTATAATCTTGACAGTCATGTAGTAACTGTATTTGATTGTTTAAATTTGGTTTGTGGTTTTGTTCTAACAAATGTTTTGCGTAATTTGATCTGTCAGAGTGCTTGTTTCTGTAGGCTCCAAGATGCTCACTATACCTTATATTAAGATTTCTTCTTGTTTGACCAATATATACTGCATCACATTCAGAGCAGTTGATTTTATAGACACCTGATTTCTCAAGTGAGGGTGTCTTCTCTTTAACTAAACTTAACTGTTTAGAGTCTTTAGAGATAAGAAGGTACTCTAATGATCCTCATTACATTCTTATAAAAGAGCAAATAAATACTTTACAATCTCCTTTGTTAGACTGTTTGACCGATATATTTTAATGTGTTTCCACCTATCTTTTCTAAATTCTGCTCTTCGCGAAAATATGTACATATATACATCTTTCAACTTAGTAAATAATACACTTGTTTACTTTATTTAATTTCACTATCTATATGATACCTATTACTATCCTACCCTAAAAGTCTTCCTGTCATTTTTTTAGTTACGTATTTAACAATGTTTTCATTCCACCCCTTGAAAATGATGTATACACATCGAAACCGGTCGGGTCTAAGTTTTTTGTAAAACTCATATTATAAAAAATTGTGAAATAAAAATAATGAGTATTTTTGAACATTGACATTTCGATTTTATTCAAATTAACTTTCTTTCATCATTCTGAGAAATCACTTTTTTCGTGATCTCTTTGTTTTCGTATTTTTTCCAAATAAAAAAGTTTTCGTTGAAGGCAAAAGATTCATCGAGCAAGTTTGAAGTTCTCGTGATATTACATTCAAAGAAAATAATTCAGGGGATGATTTTCTTTCTGTATTTATGATAAAAATAATTCTGTCAGCTACTAGAGTTCCAATAAAATGCTGGAAAACCATACAATTTCACTTGATCTCTTTTCATTATATATATACCTATATATAGTATACGATTTGGGTATTTTGAAACCTGGTGGCTGCATTTTAGATATGCAGAACTTTTTATGAAGAATAATTTTTCTTCGTAAAATTAATACTAGAAAAATTTCGCACGTGCTGCGAACTTGAAAGGACTCACTGTATATGATTATTATTGTAGCAAAAAGCTTGGGAGTGATTAAAGCAGACGCTTTCGATTAATTTATCCGAAGCAGCAAAGTAGCACTTACCGCTCTCAATAAACAAATAGCTATTCCAAACAGATTAGTTTCCCTAGTGATACGTATTTTTCCTGTTGCTCTCGCTTTGATCTACATTTCCGGATGTCTTATGTAGTTCATGCCACTTGAAATATATTTTAAAATTACAAAAAAATCAGGTATTTGGGTAAATAGTAGCAGATCTTATTCTAATAATACAAAATTCCAATTCTTCCTGCTTTAGTATTGTCGAATTGTTCTGTGTACTGACTAATTTATGGGATGTTATGGGAAAAATCCATTAATATGTATGAAGGCTGTATCCTTAGGAATAGGGCAATGGAGTGTGAATTTGCAGCGACATGACCCTTAAATTTCATAGGTCGTATTGTGAACTTGCAATGTTTGTATTTCAATTATTCTCCACCCACAAGTTCCGTTTCGCTTGTGGAGTAGGGTTATCCTGATCTGCAAACAGTAGGAAAAGGGATTTGATAAATGAAAGTAATGTAACAGCGGCCTTACTTCAGGAAGTTTATCAACATAATGAGCACCTATAATAATACATAATTATAATTACAGAGATATATGAATCATTAAGCTTAATAAGTATTGTGATATCAAGTGAAAAATCATCAGTTTATTATTCTATTGCAAACTTTTCAGATGTATTTTGTAGTCCACTTAATCTATATTACTTTCTCCACCTAGCTCTCATAATGAAGTCCACCAGCTTTGAGACTGAACCTTCCACATACTTCTTTGCCATGGCTTTCTTCTGTCAATCCCATCAGCTCCATGATTAGGATGATGATGTCGCAAGTTTGGGAAGATATTTCTTATTAACCTATCTTTGGTAAGCACAAAGCTGCAAAAATTCTCTGGAAATCAAATATATTGTGTATCTCCATACAATTCAATTTTACCATTGCCAGTGTTTAACAGTTAAGAGTAAGGCATAATTTACTAACACTTCGCTATAGATAAGATTTTTTCAAACATGCGTTTATTTTGTCCGCATATGTCGCACGTGGAGTGCTGGGTAATCTTTATCTGAAATCACCAGACAGCAGCAGTAGAGCACCACCTAGTATTATTTTTGATATATTTCAGGGACCTGTTGAAAGCTTCAAGCAAATGCTTGTGGGTCATTGTACATTCATCCCAGATACTAATTTAGCATTTTCTCAAAACGTCAGCCATGCCTGAATTCTTTGTTATGTTGAATATTCAAAGGTAATTTAAGTGCTGAGTGCGCAGTCAGTCCACCATCAAATAAGGTTGCTGCAATGCCTGATGATGCGATTGCCAATGTAATATGATTTTGTGATCAAACCCGCCACTAGTGTTATTTTAATTGTTTCATATTTATTCACTTGATTACAATTTCCTGTATCAGTTGTCATATTTAAGTGAAGCGTGTTATCAATAGGAGTCAAAATCATAGTGTAAAACTATTAAAACGCTTTACAAATTAGAAGTGTAATTCATTGTCTAAGGGGCATATAGCCCGAGAAGTAGATGTTGCTCCCTAGTGAACGGCCTATCCTTTGGGAAGTAATTTTCTAATTTGTGAAGCGTTTTAATAGTTTTACACTATTATTTTGACTTCTATTGATAATACGCTCCACTTAAATAAGACAACTGATACAGGAAACTGTAATCAAGTGAATAACCTACAAAACCGAGATGGTTTTTGGTCAATATAGAATTTTGGTTAATAGTTAGTTGTGGAGATGTCGCTATTATCACATTCTTGGCATTCCCTTCACTGGGTTTAATGTATTAATGTGATTTCAACGTCGTCTTCAGTCAAGGATTATGCTCTTAGAGCTTCTGGACGGATAATATCTACCTTGTAGCCTTGTACGCCGAAACCGGTTAGCAAGTGATATTATTACTTCTAATTATAAACCAGAATGGTTGGTTCTATATTTTCATTTATACCAACCCCGTTTAACTTGGGAGTGTAATTTACTGTCTGCGGGGCATATAGCCCGATAGGTAGATGCTGCTTCCTGGTAAACGGTCTATCTTTTGGAAAGTAATTTTCTAATTTGCAAAACGTTTTAATAGTTTTACACTATTATTTTGACTTCTAGTTTCATATTTGATTTGTGAACATCTGTATCTTCATTAGATATATTTTACTGCTAAAAACAAATATGTTTATGTTTACTGTTTTGAATTTGAATACTTCCAGTTATATTAGTAATTTTTTCCACAATAATTTTTTTTTAAATATATAATTTTTTATTAACGAACATTTTCCCGTCCTATTTTTGATGGACTTCAAGAAAAATAGCCTGTGATTATGAAAATAGCTTGTGATTATTTGAAATGAATTCTAAGTATTTGCATGAGGGGTGATGTTCATCCTCCAAACAACATAATACACATCATTATGCTGATACACATAACAATTATAAATTGTAATCTGCCATCACATAGACTGTCGGGTACAAAAAAAACAGATTATGCTTTGTATAATACTTTTCAACAAATTACCAGTTAATATTAAGTTGAATAAGCCTGTTTCAGATTTAGCTGTAAATTCAGAATCTTTCAGTTGGAGAATGTCTTCACGTGGATCTGTAGGAACGACAAAAAATCTACTTTTGCTTTCGAATTTTTAAATATTCATATTTCTTAAATGTTTCTATTGCACTTGTATGTATTGATTTTATGAATCTTGCTGATAAAACTCTTGCGATTCATTATTTTTATATCTACCATTAGTTTAACATTTATTTTATTGCTCATATAAATTTTCAATTATGATAGTTATATATTGTATTGTTTTTTTTATATTAAAACAAATTTATTCTTTGATGTGCTGAGAATGGTCTCAATTAGTACTGCCCTTCTGAATTCTCTGTGGATTCCATCTCTACTCATCATCTTTTTCGGGACACTGTCTGTAACAACCAGTGACAGTGAATGGGTACATATTTGCGCAATCATCCACATAACAATATGTTGTAGAAGTGTAAAATTACTTTGTTGTTCTTAGAAGTATTTTGTAACATAATTATAAAATGATATTGAAGAAACTTACCTTCAACCACACATAGCTCCAGCTACGCGGAATACTTATAATCAAACCCTCCATTTCCATAACCTAAAATAATGCACCACGTCGTCCCTATTCTAAAAAACTTTTGACCCGTTAGCAATACTAGCGCCACCAATTCTCCTCCTTTTGACCAACACTTTTTGGATACGGAGTTTGTGCTCCTATTATCTAGTCTCTATTGTAGTAGTACCTTCTACTTTTTATG
Source organism: Lochmaea capreae (assembly GCA_949126875.1). Taxonomy (NCBI): domain Eukaryota; kingdom Metazoa; phylum Arthropoda; class Insecta; order Coleoptera; family Chrysomelidae; genus Lochmaea; species Lochmaea capreae. Next base: position 11,956,129 of record OX421404.1, on the reverse strand, counting down.
CATTCCATCCATTAACTCTGCGTAAACTTTGTCGAATGTTATTGTTATAATATGAAATGTCTTTGAGCTGGTGAATTTATCCACTCCATAGATTGGTTGGCTACAAACTTTTTGGTAGTCAGTTTTGTATGAAAAAATATAATCTACCGTGAATGAACCTTAAACATTTGACCATTTTTTGCAGTCATAAACTTCAAAAGATGATATTACTTTACGAATTATTTGGTAGGTACAAATATAAAAAAAGATTGTGGTTTTACCTCTCAGGAAAATTGTTGAAATATTTTAAAACTTTTTTCAAACTGGAATATATTAACGGGATAGGAGAAACATGTTGAAAATCACATCAAGTCAGGTCATAATCATAACAATAACGCTTCATGTATATTCCCCAAAAAAGGAACGGAACACAAAGGGCTCGCCAGAGAAGTCGTTCGTCCATCATTCTGACATGTTTATCACCCTAGCAATGATATTTTTATTTAAATTAAAATTATTAAAATTGATTAAAAAAGGATTATTGGGAGGACAAAATCAATAAATTTTTTAATTAAAAATTGAATTTTCTCCCTTTTGCAAAATGTGAACATTTTGAAACCCTGCAGTTTCCTAGAACTTGCGAAGTTATGCCCATTCATTGCAAAAGGGAGATTATACAATTTCTAGTTTCTTAGAAGAAAATGAAAAACCAAAAAAAATGGATTTTTCAATCTTTTGAAATATGTGAAGTTATGTTGGAATTGTTTAATGTGGAAACTTCAAGTTTTAGTATCACCTACAACAGACAGTGAATGATGTTCTCTTGGAAATCGCAATCAAGCCATTTCTTTTTCCGAAGCCTCCTCAGCTAAACCTTTCGGCTGTTCTTGTTATTATTATATCCTGATATCATTTTCCATATTTTCGCTTTTAAAATCTAATTTTGTACGGGGCTACATGTATGTATGTATGTATTTTGGAGTAACATTCACTGAGACCTAAAGGATCTATTGTGCCCCCTTACTTCTACTTAGTTTCTGAGGAGAGTCTCAGAGACTAGTAGCTCATTTAGTAGTATTTCCCGGAGGAATTTTAGGATATCTGCAGGCTTCAACTTAGGTAACTGTCCTTCTTCTATCCAGTAGTCTCCCAGGTACTGTGCCCTAGGATTCTGAATTGCTGTGCAGTTCGCAAGTATGTGGATGGAGGTTTCTTCTTCCATTCCACAAAGTCTACGATCTTCTTCCTCCACTATCTTGAGCTTTTTAAGATGCCCATTCAGGCGACAATATCTCGTTAGGATTCCTGTTAAAACTCTTAGTGCAGTTTTACTGTGACTTATGCATTCATTTGATCTCAACAGGTTGTAGTCATCCAGAAAAATCTTAGATTGGCTAACCCCTACCAGATCTTTCCAATGGTCAGATCTTCTCTTTTCTTTGGCTTTACCTATTTCTTCCAATATTACATTGGAGCTGATTCCGCGAAAGGGTTCCGGCCCCCAAAATGGTATTTCGGTCCCCCTTTTCGCTAGTTCATCTGCTATTTCGTTTCCTTCTATTCCAGTGTGTCCTGGAATCCACAGTAAGGTGACTATATTGTTCTCACCTAGTTCATTACATTAGGTTTGCCTAGTCACTCCAAACCATTTTGGAACTGATTATACAAGAACTCAGCGCTTTAATGCTTGACTATTAGACATTATGATAATCCTTTGCCTTCTATATCCTTTGTCAATATTGAACTGGGCACACTTTCTTATTGCTTGAATTTCCACTTGAAAGACACTTGGGGTTTTTCCCAAGCTTTCAGAGTGTTTGGTTCCTGGCCCGTACACCCCTATCACAGTTCCTTCTATTGCTTTTGAGCCGTCTGTGTACCATTAAATGGCATTATTCCCAAGTCTAGTAATTGTATTTGGGTCCCATTCCTTGTTGGTTAATTCCGTAACGAATTTATTTGGAAAGATTTACTTTTTCATCATACCATCTTGTGGCATGTCCCCAGTTGTCTGATTTCTAAAAAGTAAAGAGTTGGTTTTTTTTAATGATTCCCTCGGGGCTACATCTATATCAATTGTATTTTACCATACACCTAATACATAATCACTGTTACCAACAAATTACGCAAAAAAACAATCCCACACATATAAAACATTCCTTATATGATTAAACCATATTCTATCCCATGAAATATGAACCAACTGATGTAAATTCACGTCTGCACCATTTTATTAGAATCCGCTTCATCCTACAATATTTCAAAATTTACTGCGAATAGAAATTTCACCTATGCTCATATTCTCCTTTCTATATTCTGTACGTTTCGTTGATACGTTGCCAGATAGAAAATGAATACGACTAGACTTTCATATTAACTGCATTCACATGCGCGAAGTTGACTGCTGTTTGAATCGTGTTGGATTGCACTAAGTTGGAAAAAGAAAATTTCAAATTCGCGGGTTACATACTTTGAATTTCCGACTTTTTGCTGTACACATGTTTGTGTACAGGGTGTCAATTTTAAAACTTACAATGGGCTGTACTTCTTGAACGAAAAGAGATATCAAAAGAACTCCAAAACAGTTTCTAGGGTGGGAAGGGGAAGCTAATCAACCCCCTATGACCCACCTACCCCACCCACAAAAATTCAAATGGCAACCCCCTACTTGTCATACGTCGCGTCTTTGGAAAGCCCGTAGAAAATGCTTTCCAACGGTCTTAGTCATAATTATGAAGGATTGAGCCCTCAACTGTTTTTGAACTAGAGAACCAACCGGACGGCGATGACAATCCAGCTCTAGATAAAAATTTGTTGCACTTCCAGCAAGACGGAGCACCTCCCCATTACGCAGCATCATTTGGGGACTGGCTAGACAATAATTATCCAAATAGATGGATTGGAAGAAGAGGTCCCATTGAGTGGCTACCCAGGTCACCAGACTTACCACCACCAGATTTTTTTCTGTGGGGTCACCTAAGGTGGGTTGTTTGTAAAACTCAACCACCCTCAATCCACGATTTACGACGAAGAATTAGTCAAGCTTGTTGTGATATTACTATAAAGCAACATTTGCCAACGTTCGTGAGGAGTTTGAAAAAAGGTTGTAACAAAACAATGGAAACCATTTTGAACATTTACTAAATTAATTAACATTTTTGTAGTTCGACATTTAACACTTTTTCATTATGTTGTCAAGTAAATATTTCTGCTTTATTGTTACACCCTGTATAATTATGACTTAGACCATTGGAAAGCATTTTCTACGGGGTTTCCAATGAAACTACTGTTAAACGTAGGTTTCTCCTGGTCATCGCCAAATATTTTTTCGGCTCCAGCTTCCCAGGGTCGCCCAGGGTGATCCTGGCAAGACTGCATCCTTTGATTCCATCCCATCTCTTAAGGGATTGAGTATGGGTGTAGCGTTTGGCTAGTTCCGCAATTGTCGAAGTCGTTAGGCCGTAGGTGTCACTGGGTCCTAGAATTTTTAGTCCAGCGGCTTCCCTGGCTAAAGAATCAGCAATGCGATTTCCTTTACTCCTGTCGTGCCCTTTAACCCACCTCAGGATAATATTGTTATCTGCCGAGGCGTCAGCTAAATCTTGGTGGCACTCTAGTACTAGCCTCGATATAACACGTTGTCTGTTTAAGGCTAATAGGGCTTGTCTACTATCAGTGCAGATTATTATGTTTTTGCCAGAAATTCCTCTTCTGGTTAGTTCTTTTGTGGCAATTGAGATACCAGCCAGTTCTGTTTAAACTACGCTGGTATTGTTTCCCATTCCCCACTTCATCTTTAGGCTTAGTGCTCTTGAGTAAACTCCACATCCTGAGCCTTCTTTCATTTTTGAACCATCTGTATATATGCGTATTGCATTTGCAGCACCTGGCTCTGTGTTCTGTTTTATTTGAATTTTGTAGGGTTTGTTAAACAAAAACCTGGGTTCAATTGCATCATTGGTTGCCTGCAGCAGAGGTAGCGCAGTGAGCGCTTCCTGCCACAGGCTCATCCTCAATTGGCCCACTCCTACTTCGGGGTTTACACCAGCCGTGCGCAATCGTACCATGGCCATTAACGCAACCTCCTTGACGTACAGGTCCAGAGGGGTCAGACCAGTAATTAGTTCCATTGCTGCGGTTGGTGTTGTTCTCATGGCTCCTGTGATGTTTAAGCAAGCCATTCGCTGTATTTGATATAATTTTTGGATGGCCGTTGCTTGTAGAACCTTCGGTCCCCATGCAATTGCTCCATACGTTAACATGTGTCTTATTATTGCAGTGTAGATCCAGGTAACCACACGGGGTGACAAACCCCATGTGCGTCCCACTGTCCTCCGACACTGCTCATAAGCCACATATGCTCTTTTTGCTCTGTTGTGTAGATGAGAGTTCCATGTTAGTCTCCTGTCGAGGGTAATACCAAGGTATTTCACCTCTTCCGAAAAGTTTAGTTTGCTTTTGAAGATTTCAGGAGGTTTCAAACCCGATAAACTTCTTTTCCTGGTGAAAAGGACCATCTCAGTCTTTCTGGGATTGATCGACAGTGAGTGTTCCTTGCACCATTTTTCAATTAATTCAAGCCCATCCTGCGCTCTATCGCACAGTGTGTTCACAAATTTGCCGGTCTGCAAGATAACTATGTCATCTGCGTAAGCAATTGTGTAGAATCCATTGTTGTTGAGGTGATTATTCAGGGTGTCTAGAACCATGTTCCACAGAAGGGGTGATAAGACTCCTCCTTGTGGACATCCCCTCATGACCAGTCCTCTTACTATGATCTCCTCTACATTAATACTTATTGCTCTACTAGAGAGCATCTTGAGTATCCATTCTCCTACTACCGGAGGTACATTTCTGGAGTTGAGTTGCTGGGTAATTGTTGGAAAGGTTGTTTTATCAAACGCTCCCTCGATGTCTATGAATATACCCAGGGTGGATTCTTGGTTGTCCAATGATCTTTCGATTCTGCCAACCACTTGGTGAAGGGCCGAATCGGTGGACCTTCCCGGAGTATATGCATGCTGATTTGGATGAAGTGGGTTGTGAACTAGCACTTCGTCTCTTATATACCGCTCGCATAACCTCTCCATTGTTTTCAAAAAGAACGATGTGAGACTAATTGGTCGGAATGCTTTTGGTAAGGTGTAGTCCATCCTGCCTGGTTTGGGTATAAATACCACTCGTACTTCTCTCCACTTACTGGGAATATACCTCAGAGCTAGAGAGGCTCTGAAAATTCCAACCAGGTGCGGCATAAGAATATCCATTCCCCATTGAAGTAGGACTGGTCTTATTCCGTCAGGTCCTGGTGACTTGAAGGGGGAAAAGCCCGATATGGCCCACCTTATCTTGTCCTCATCAATTACTGCACTAGCAGATTGCCAGTCGTATTGTGAGGGTGTTGTTGGTACTTCCGTCCAGTTTGACGTTCCAGGAAAGACAGAATCTGGGAAGTGAGTTTCCATAAGAATCTCAGCGCTCTTTTGGAGGTTGGCGGCCTTGTCGCCATTTACCCTTGTCAGGATGCCGATACTCTTATGGTGGTCGTTTGAGAGTGCCTTCTGTAGCCTAGAAATTTGTGGGAAGTCTTCGACTGCCTCACAATAGGCTCTCTAGGCTTCTCTTTGCTTTTGTCTGCAGACTTTTTTGAACTCTTTGAGGTTGGCTTTATATATTCCCCAGTCCTCTTTGAGTTTTGTTCGTTTTGCCTTGTTAAAGGTCGTTCTCGCTGTCTTTCTGAGGTGTTCCAGTTCAGGGCACCACCAGATATTGGTCGTGCCACCTGCCTGAACCATCCTCATCGGACAGGATTCCTTATAGGCAATGTCTATTTTGTTTTGGATAGATACTGTGTACCTTTCCAGTTCCTCATTATTGCTAGGAGTCAGGACCTCTGTTTCCCGCAGAGCACCTTTTAAGAGTCGATTGTAGAGAGCTACATCCGTCCTCTTCGGGTCACGGGATTTTACAGTGGTCCTGAGATCCTGGCTTACCGTATATGTCAGCCAGCGGTGGTCTGACATAGAAATGTGATCCGACACTTGCAAGTCCTGAATTTTGTTTGATATTTTGGCTGTCGCCAGCGTACTATCTATTTGACAGCAGATAAATAAATATTGCTGTTACAGCCTGACGTTGTCAAGGAAATAATAAAGCACAGCTCACTAACCTATTAATATTTTGAACTACTTCCTGCTTCCAAAATATTTGTCATTGTGACATGTCAAAAATGCAGATTCTAATTTTTCGAAAATGTAGGTATGAATTTAAATGCCATCAGATAAAATTTTGTATGTACTTAATACGAATCATAAACAAACATTATAGCACACGTCGTGCTATCGAACTCGGCTACACCTCGCCCAATAATATTCATTACTTCTACCATAACTAGTTCGTCTTTATGATCCCTATTACATAAATAACTATTAATTCAACAGGAGCTTGAAACATCCTTTTGAATTGAGTATCGTAGTTTGATGATATGGGTTGTAGGTTTATCATAAACTGGATTTTGATATTTTCAAATCTTGGAGTTAACATTTTGAATTTTCCAGTTATCACTTTAACAAGCGGCTGTATTGTCTGAAGCAAACATTCCACCAACAAATACTAGGATAGGAAAAGGTTTCAAAGTGAATGTTTCATTCTGATAAAGTTTCCTTCTTGATTACACTTTATGTACAAAAAAGTTGGGGGTATCTGGCCTGTAGAGATCACCACTATTCTGAAGGTTTGTGTGCCTCCTATTTATTGTGGCCATATTTATTGTCGACGCCGCAGAAGGGTCTCGGTTCGATGAATGGCACTGATGAGTTATATTTGGTTGTTTTATCCGCCAATTAGTTGCCCTTAAGACTCTAGTGCCCTTGTACCCAGGCTACCATGACCTTGCAATAGTCTCTAAGTACGTTTAAGGCACATTTGCAATCCCATACTAGCTTAGAGTTGACTTCTATGGAATCTGGTGCCTTCAGTGACATTTGAACGGTATGTCCTTGCCTGCCTTTTAATTTCTTCAGATAGTGGTGAATCGCCGTTACTTCCCCTTGGAAAGTTGTGACGCCATCAGATAGGCTTATTGAAATAGCCATCCTTTGTTCTAACCTCACAATTCTGGCTCCTACACTTACTTCTGCGTTGGAGCAGCCTGAAGTCTGCACTGGTACACCTTTCTTCTAGTCTCAACCACTGCGGTGGTGGTGTCAATTGGCTGTCCCATTTAGGGACGATTCTACAATACCAGTATAAAAGTTATGCCCTCGATATTTTATACTTAGATTTATACCGAGAATTACTGGTTGTCAGTCCTACAATGGATTTTCATGACAGGTATAGTTATTTCTAGAATATCCTGCTCGTGTTCCCATTCAACTAATATTTTGACATTTGGCGCTTTGGGAAGCTAGGTTTTCTGACATTTTCTATAACAACTCAAGCTTTTTGGCCTGTTTCGGATAAATACATCATAATATTTTGTTATTTGGGTTTCGAAAATATGGATAGCGTTGAAATGAAAATACAAAAAATGTTGTGATTTCATTTCCCAATAACTTAATGAAAAGGAATAATGGATAGCGCCGTGTTTTCACGTCAGTAAATAATTGAATGTGCTATTTAGCTAAATGCGAGAGGTTGGAGACACTAATTATGGATGTAGATTTTCAACTTTCATATCATTTAATTTATTTCGGAATAAAAACACTTACACAGTTACCAATAATAAATAAGAATAAGGCCTGCAGAAAGCATGTGTGTTTCTGCAGCCAAAATCACATGAGAAATTCCAGTTCTTCATATTCTTAAAATTAGGAACCTAATTCAACTTATGGCATACTGTACCTAACTTCAAAAATCTTAGGATCGGTATAATCTTATCTCTCCAATTTTCTCATTTTCTGACGCGAGACATGACAGCGATGCTGGTATTCTTACGCAGAACCAACCAATAGTATTGCAGAATAAGTGTATTCCTCGGTTATACCCTCACTGTGTTACTAATAAAAAAGCTTGTATACATAGGTTATACCGAACTTATGCCAGGAATAGTTATACAGTATAAGGAAAGGAAACTCTTCCACAAATAAACTCGGAATAACATCGGTATAACTATTCTCCTTTTAATCCAAAATAATAGTTTGGGAACGTCGCGCGTCGTAGCCGTTCACACAAGTAGATAAAAGACCCAACATTTTAAGAAAAGTTGTCGTATTCGTGACGTTCTATGCGATTGACAAATGCATTTGTATTAGCAGTCACGCGGAGTAGTGAATTATTTTAAAATCTCGTTTTCCGTCTATTTTCCATATTAATTATATCATTCACTTCTTCAACAGCCTCTACAACTCTCAAAAACATTTTTCTCACGTGTTGAACAATCCGTATTAAAAAAACGTCAATTTCTTTTAGGTTATAACACAGTTAAACAAAGGTGGGGGTCGGTATAACTTTTGGGTCACTACTTATACTGAGTATAACATATTCTCAAGTTATTCCGAGTTTATTGATAGTCATTTTTCTTATTCTTGATTTATTCTCAGTATAATATTTTATAACAGGTTTATTTGTAAGACCGTTATACTCTGGTTTACTTGGAAAGGGGATATACCTCAAATGTAGCACGCAATAGTAACTCGTTATAGTACGTATAGCAAATACCAGGTTTATACTCAAAGTAGAACCGACCCTGAGTCATCCAGTTTGAGTTCCTCGATAAGCGTTCGTTAGTCAGGACCAGGCGCTTGGCTTATGTGATGCTGACAAATCTGGCTTCACCTTCTATGGAAAAGGATGTTTGCATTCTTTTCGATGCCACCCTAGCAAACTTGCTCCTTACTACAATAACATTGTCGTCTGAGTATCCAAGACAGTAAAACTCTGCTGTGGACAGTTCTGAGAGGAAGTCGTCTACTAAGGTTGTCCAGAGTAGTGGTGATAGCATTCCTCCGTGTGGACATCGTCCACCCGTCCTCACCTTGAGGGTGACTTGCCACAGAGAGGATATTATTATCCTGTCCTCCAGTGTTACTTTTATCCATCGGCATATTGTTGTGGATGTTTCCCGTTCAGATCATCCAGCGTTAGATCCGTAGATTTGCCCGTTTTTACAGGTATATGGACGATTACTAAGATGTTATCCTTCAAGACTACGTCTTCCATGTACCTGTCCAGTAATGTATCTAACGTTGGCCAGTGGAAAGGACTATAGACTTATTTTGAACTCCACTCCCCTCCCAACTTTTGTGTGTGCACTTTTCTATATAAACTAGAGGACCCGACACACTTTGTCCTGTATTAGTTAACCTCTTGTTTTATCATATACACATGTTGACAATTTGACAATATTTCAGGTAGAAAAATCAGACAGTATCGTTCATTTTTTGATAGAAGGAATGTGTTTCCCGAAAAATCCACTTTCTTGAATTTTCGTTAAAATTCTCAAGTAAACAAGTTTGTTTTTGGGAGTTTGTTTAATTTTTTTAAATGAACATACCTCAAAACTCGTATGCAAAATACCAGCTAAACTTGATTGCAGCTCCACCTACCGGGAACAATTGTGAAACTAAACCACCTAGTTACTTACTCAAATACACACACACACAGAAAATCTCATCGGACCAACCGTTCAGGAAAAGCTCAGTATGAACCCAATTGCAGCGCCACCTACCGGGACTTATTGTGAATATAATACATCCAGTTAGTTACACAAACACACACAAAAAATGTCAACCGTTTAGAAGAAGTTCAGCATGAACCTGATTGTAACGCCACCCACCGGAACTAATTGTGAATCTAAATTATCCAGCAACTCACACACACAAAATTTCATCAAAATCGGACCAACCGCTTAGGAGAAGTTTAGCATGAACCCGATTGTAGTAAATCTAAACCATCCAGTTACTCACTCAAACACACACAAGAAATTTCATCAAAATCGGACCAACCGCTTATAGGAGAAGTTCAGTTTGAACCTGATGCAGCGTCACCTACTGTTACCAATTGTGACTAAACATTTTTCGTATCCACTTGGACACACAAAATAACTTATCGAGAATGCCGAAGTCGTTTGTAAAAAGATTTATTTTCACAAATTATTGAATTTTACATATTTAATTAAATTATAATGTTTACTGTATGGGGATAAAAAATAATCTGACGAGTTCTTAACTACTAACTGAAAACAAGTGTTCATAGATAAGAAAATATAATATGCTGTCGTTGCAATCAGCACTTTTCTTAGAATACACCAGTGAAGGCGTGATGTAATTCCTCCCCTTGAAGATTCAAATCCGCTGGGCTAACGAGGAATTTGAACAGCTGTTGGTTCTAGGGTTGGATGGTCTCTTTGAGGTTTCTTTTTGTTACAGCACTTTGGACTGATGAACTTGTATGCAAGGTAGATTAGAAGGATGTTGAAAAATACATAAATAACAATAGTCTAGAACTAGATGCTTGGAGTGCTGGAGATTTTCGAAAATGACAAATCCGGCTGGTTTCCAGCAGTTTCATCTTTAGGTCTTGCATCTCATCTCTTCTATGCTGAATCCTGAAATTTTCTGTGTTTCGGCTTCGTATAATTTTAATTTGGGAAACAAAACTGGTTGACCTGAACTTGTCTGGTGTTCTTGGTTTTCGATATTGCGGAATGGCATTTTTACTTGACAGTTGATTGGGATTTCAAAAAGATAGCTCCCTTGGAGAGTAACAATCTCTTCTTGAGCTTGGCAGTGAATGGAGGTGGTTATTTCTTTTGGCAGTACGACTATCCATTGGTTGGCATTGTCTAGCTTCGTGACAATAGGCCGGTTTACAGGAATAGGTCCTGTGTCTGTTGGCATGTGGAAGTGTTTTTTAAATAAGAGTTCAAATTCACTGGAATTTCCAAATTTTATTTCTTGAAGATCAATTTCGTCACAGAGAAACAATTTTGATGAGATTTTACTACAGTAGTCGTTTGTATATGCAAAGTTCGTTAAAAGCCAAAAATTTGTTTTTTGGAATAATTGCTTTGAATTGATTGTTATGGAAGATCGGTACGGAATATAAGTGATATAAATCTAATTCGAATGGAAATGTTATAGGAACGTGCAAGATATATATATATATATATAATCCTGTTTTTGTTTGAATAGCTTCCTACCTTAACGAGTTTTTTTATCAGGAGAACGTTATTTAAATTTATATCTAACGGAAATTTGCGAGGACCGATATTATCTTGTATAATTTGAAGTTCCTTAAAGAAATCGTTAGTTCTCATTATGCTGGGATGCATTTTTCCCAATCGTGAAAATGCAATGGAATTTTCTATATCTTGGATTAAAGAATAAATTATTTTGTAAAGTCAAATAATATGATTGATAGTATCTTTGTAAATTATTGAATTTTCATGAAGTGCCTGACTATTGACCATAGATGAAATTTTTATGATTTTTGATTTTAGTAATTTTTCATTATGTATTATAGTATTAACAGTGTTGTTAAATTTTTCAATTCATCGGATTGATAGTGAATTTTGGTTTCTGATATTTGGAGCTAAATTTTTCTGATTATGTTGAAGCTCTGTGATTAGTTTATCATAACGTTCGCCGTCATTAGTGTCCAGATTTTCAGATGTACGAGTAGTGAACCTAATCCGTTTATAAGTCCTCGTTTAATCCTATCGGGATGAGGTAATATATCATTCAGTTCATCTGTTACTTTTTGTTCGAGAAATTTAAATATTGTAAAATAATTAGTGTTATCTTCCTCTTCCTCCTTTATTGAGTAATATCCCAGAGGATAGTTTGCCCAATTTGTGTTATTTTCTACTACCGAATTCTTTTCAATTTTGTTTTTGTAAGATTCTAAATAATGTGTTTGTGCTTCTAATTGATTTATTTCTGTAATTATAGGTTGAAGGTCATAGTAGTGAATTAATTTGTAATCATAATCTTTTATTTTTGTTTTTCCTAATTTTACAGGAATTAATCCTGGGTTATTTTCTAAATCCTCCTTTTTTACTTTTTCCAATGAGCTAATTAAGGGTTGGTTCACTAAAAGTTACTTTTTAAAAAGGCTTTATTATAAATAATGATAAACCCTGTTTTACTTACAAATACGAACTAACGAGATATTGTATTACAACTTCGTTTATATAGTAATATATTATGCTGATAAAATATTTATAGAAAACAATTTAATAAGCTAAATATTGTCGACTAGCCTAAATGAAGAATTGAGAGTATTGGTGATGTATATTATTATTCAATAACTAAGAATTAACGAGTGTAACTTTTCCATCCCCTGAGGAAGTTTTGTAAGGGACGAACAAAACTGATGGTGGTTCTTCCTGGGAGGTATTTGGTTCAGTAGTTTGGTTGGTCCTTGATGGGTGGTACTTGTAGTATCCGAATAGTAGGCATATAGTTACCAATATGTATACGGGGGTCGTCCAAAAGTGAGTGAGATCCATTGGTGGTTTTTCAGAAAGAAGAGGTTGCAGCTGTTCTTCTTCTTGAGTTAGCTTATGTAGTTTGTCTAGAGGAATTTTCTGCAAGTTTAGTGGTCTGGTTTTGATTGGCTGGTTTTGGTGTTTTGTTCTAATTTTTGGTAAGGATAGGACATCTTCCTTTATCGTTGTTCTAGAATTTATAAAGTAGTCATCATGGGTTCTAAACTCGCAATCGGTCCGGAGTTCAATCAGATATGTTCCTTGGAGAACCAGTATTTTAGATGTTAGGCAATGTGTTGAGATTTTTGTAGGTTGCGGGAGCACCACTATGTAGAAGGCTTCGGACATCTCTTGGATAATGGAATGATTGACAGAAACCGAAAAATGTTTACATGGAGCCTATTCATTTGTAAGTTGCAGAATGTGATTAATGCAATCCTGTGTTTTTGTATTTTCTTGAAGTAGTTTTTCTTGGCATATATACCCTGAATTAATTTGTTTGCAGGGTGTTTCCATGTATTGGAAAATTTCGTTATTGGAAGCCAAATAAGGTGCAGGTGGAATTATTGTTGTTTGGTTTTTTGTAGGAATTAAAAAGAGGTGAAAGTAGGAAAATGAATCAGAATACAGTAGTGGAAAATGTAAGATGAATATTATGGAATGATTTACGTAATAAGCGTCAACAATTATTATGTCGTAGTATTTGAAAATATCTTCTTCATGTGTGTACGGCAGTTGGTTTTGATAATGATGGTCTATCATCTTCTGAACTACCCATTTTAGTTCTTCAGGTTTGATCAAGCTATTATGTACGACATTTATTCTTGCGAATGTGATAGCTATTTCTAGGTCGTTTGAAATCTGGTTTATGACTTGTAGCGCTAGGCTCAGCTGATCAAGTATGTTTCGTACTTCCATATAGTCGTTGAAATCGAATACAAATGTGTTGAATTTTGAATATGTTCTTTTCGTTTCCCTGGCAATCGTTTCTTGGATATGCGTTAATAGTGAGACTGTTTTATTATAATTAGCCATAATTTCTTTATTCAGACTAATATGACGATTCATTTCCGTAATTTTATCTTGGTTATTCATTAGGGTGGAGATGGCTTGGTTATATTTCTCAGCATCTTCTTGGTCCAAGTTTCCAGATATGCATTTAATCATACTTCCTAGTCCATTAATAAGTCCTCTTTTTTGTTTAACGGATGGATAGATATATTGGAGTTTCTTCGTTACTGTTGCTAATGTATACTGTAAATTTTGATCAAAGTTTTGTAAATTTCCAAAATAAGGTTGGCTAAGTCCTTTGTGAATGGCTTTCGTAACTTCTTGATATTGTGTCTGTAGAATTTCTATTTCTTCGGCTATAGGACGTAGCTGGATGTAGTGAATAAAGTCAAGTGTGCTCGTCTGAACTCTGGCTACTCCTAGCTTGAGGGGTAGAATCCCTGGGTTGTCCTGGAGGTTCTGGATTCGGACCTCTTGAGCCACGCTGAAGGTACATCTGTAATATACGTTTGTGGTTAGTTATTTTACTAGGTTGATGTCTTATATTTTTCTTGTGTACAGTCGTGTTCGGTGTATCAATTGTTACGACTTTGTCTTGTTTAATGGTTTTTGGGGAGAATCTAGGGAGAAGTTTATTTCTGTTGACCATTTTCTTTGTATATATTCTAGAAGATGGTTTATATGATAGAGGGGCCTGACGTTTTTCATTTCTTTTCTCGATAACCTTTTCTTTTTTATCTTGAATCTTTTTGTTGATTTCTTTGTAAATTTCGATTATCTTCTTTTTGATCGTGGGTGTAGTTGTTTAGTAGATTCCTTTAAATGTCAATGTCAAAAGGATCTTGAGAGTTTAGATGGCCATTTAAAATTTCTATAGGTCGATGTTGAGTAACAGAGTGGATAGAACTGTTGTAGCCGAGTATAGCATATAGCATTTGCTCTCTGATGTTGAGAGACTTCTTCTTTTCTCTAAGTATTCTTAAATGGTCCAGTATTGTCGAGTGAAAACGTTCGATCATTCCAGTTGACTGTGGATTGACTGGAGTGGTGTAGTGGATACTGATTTGGTGTGTATCTATGAATTCTTGCATTAGTCCATTTTTGAATTCAGTTCCATTATCTGCTTCGATCAGTTGAGGAAGTCCATGATGGGTGATGAAGAGTGGAAATGCATTTAGTACATTAACTGCGTTGGAGCATTCTATTGGGTATGCTTGGCCGTATTTCGAGAAGACGTCAATGACGGTGAGAAACTTTTGGCCATTTGCTTGGAATGTATCTACGTGAATAATCTCTAGCGGTCTCGTTGGTGTTGGTGTCAACATGAATTTGGGTTTGCTGGGATGTCTGTCATATTTACTTACTAAGCAGGTATCGCAGAAATTTATTATATCTTCTATGTCCTTTTTCATCGTTGGCCAATAGGTGTGTTTCCGGATTTCCAGCTCAGTTTCTTTTATTCCTCTATGATTGGTCCTTCCCTCATAATAATCTTTTATAATTGCCTTTTGGGTATTAGTGTTATTAATATCTTTTAATAGATAGTTGCATTTGACTAGATCATATGCTGAATTTTTAAAAGTTTCTTTTATAACGTTGCACAAGACTGTATATGTGGTATCGTCCTTGAAGAGTAGTGCGTACTTCTTTTTAGGATCTAAGTGTTCCTTAAATGTCTTGAAGATGTCATCTTTGAGATTTCCCTTGTCGAGCTGCACATGAAGTCGTTTCTTGTTAACAAATATTTCTTCCCTTATTGGTTTTGCTGGACTATGGTTAACAGAAGTGAAGATAATTTGATTCTTATAATGGTTTAAAGGGTTCTCACTTATAGGGATTCCCAATATAGGGTTTTCTTGTGCGGTGTCACTAGTTTCGGCAGCTTCTGTGTCATTTAATTTTTGAATCGGATTCGGAGAGTCTTTATCGCTTTGTTCACTTAATTGGCCTTCTTCAAGAAATTCTTCCAATACAGTCAAATCTTCTGGATGCAGTCGACTTGTTTTTTGTCTTGAATTTGTTGAATAAGTAGTTTCGATAAGATTTTTTTTTATTTTGCGCTTAACTGTGACAATGGTTTGCTTGTAGCAATTTCTGTTAGATCTTCCAGAGAACCAGGGTGATTGCACATTGAGATTTTGTCGAAGTTTTTGGTGACTAGAGCGTTAGTTATATTGTTCGTTTAGATTATAGGTTTCTTTCGTATTTATTTCTACTCGGGAGAGGGCGTCAGCGTTGGTATTCGCTTTACCTTTCTTATAAATGACTTCGTTATCAAATTCCTCTAACTTCAGTCGCCATCTTACAAGTTTGGAATTTGGATCTTTGAGAGAAAATAACCATTGGAGTGGTCGGTGGTCTGAGAGAATTTTGAATTTTCTTCCAAATAGGTGCGGACGAAAGTATTTGGTTGCCCATACGACTGCTAGCATCTCTTTTTCTATCGTTAAGTATTTTGATTCTGTTTCGTTGAGAGTTCTTGAGGCATATGCTATTGGTTTGTCGCTATCTACTGGCACTTGAGATAGTATGGCTCCTATAGCGAGCTCCATGGAGAGTATTGGTATTGTATATATTCAATAACTAAGAATTAACGAATGTAACTAGCTGAAGACTCGAGGTAATATATAAAACAAAACGACTATTAGCATCTCACTTAATATGTTCCTATAAAGATGACTACTAGATCTGCGATTCTGTCTTCTCTATGTAGGTCTTTTTCGCGAATTGGGACGATTTTTGTTCCAAATTCTGGTAGTCTACTGGTTTTGAGCTGCGCTGGCTCTGCGATAGATTTGGTTTCTGATTTTTGAGGAGCCTCCAACACAACACTTCCACACAATGACACACCCTGTATTGTAAGTTCGGTTTTCAGTCAATCGTTAAAACGAAAAATACACGTGTACATGAGTACACTCAATTTGACATCTTCGTTTATTTCTCAAAACCACTTACATCAAAATGCCTCACTTTTCACTATTTTTGTTATTCGGATGTATAAAGAAACTCACAGTAGATATATCACTGTTTTCAAATATTTAGTGATTGTTAAAATATTGCGGTTTACCATTGTATAAGAACCGAACCAATCTCTCTTTGACAACAGCAGAAATTCTATAAATAATGGAAAATTGGAAGAGTTTTTCTTTGTGAACAACAATGCCTACACTTTATAAATATTACTCTTTTCAAGATCAAAGGGGATTGAAAATTGCTTGCACAATCCTATCACATACAAGCATTAACGTTATTTACGTGCGTTAAATGTTAATTCTGAAAGTTATTGAATGTAACAAAGGGTGTCTAAATCAACCAAAAATATACAACGATGAATAATTGAGTATAATCCAGGTGTATTATGCACCCCTTGAATTTTTTACGTCAAAATTACATTTTTTACCAATCGCTTTATACTTTCAAGCGTATTCTGAACGAAATTTAAATTATTTCGAATTGTGGAACTTTCCTCGATGTAGAATTTTTGTTGTTGTGCTATTAAAATTAAATTTCTTAGTTTTAGCAAGAATTTTAATTCCACAAAATTATAAAAAAGTCAGAAAAATTTCGTAAAAACTCGACACCACGAGTATAATACTCTACCTACTAAACTTTAGAATCCAGATCAGTATATGTTCTCCCATACATATTTTTACTTATATTATTTTTTTGTTGGCTTTGGGAAATTGAACTACAATATTTTCATTTATTGAACGTTTCGGTAGCTTTGTGAATAATTAAATAGAAAAACTTGTCATTTAATGTTGAGTTTTTGAATGTTTCATAGATTGGCATAGATATCCTTTGTTTATTGTTTAGTTCATCGTCGTTTTTCGAGTTTGTGCTTGTCGACACTGTTCCAATGCTACTGCACACAATAGTAGTCCCCCACGGCTCCAAGAAGCATATCTTCTTGTATTTCGTATTCCATTGTGATTCAAACTATATAAATATTTACATTATAATACAAAATTTAAAGCTCAAAACAACATAGAACACAGGCTGTAGATGATTTGTATAATTTCTAGGTTAATTTGAATGTCGCGAGTACGTTACCTCTGCCCATGCGCAAAATTTCCGTTCCGTTTATTTATAACTGCAACAATGTTAACATACCGTTCGTTACGTATCCAGTGCGTCTACGTGTGGTATATGTTTACAGTCCGTCAATCTATAAATCCAGCTTAAGACTGCGACTGCGTTCACTGTTGATTACATTTTTGCAAAAAATGATTGTGGATAAAGAAATATTTTTTGTACTAACATTCTGATAGTCTTATAGTATACTAGGAATGGGATCTAGTGGAATGCACGGCTCCAGGAACGTTTTTAGGGGATAGCGCGTTTTTGCTTATTTTTGGAAAAGTTTTTATTTTTTCGTAGGATATGATAAGGATTATTTTTGTTTAAAAATGTGTTAATCAGTTTTGTGGTTTTTGTATTGGATTGTGTACTTTTAAACAGCAATTCAATTAATAAATCATATGGAAACATAAATAAAAACTCATGATACTATCCTGAAAACAATGGTAACTGATTATTGGAATTATCCCTTTCCAGCATTGTTGAATGTTAGCAACACATTCAACTGCATTTAGTTGTATTGAAGCACTTTCTTTGATTTTTCGATTTCCATTGTTAGCTCTGTTAATATTATATGATTTTTCCTTTTCATAAGCACGTTTGCAAATTTCTGACCTATAGAACTCCCTATTTTCAACGCACTTTTTGTGGTCATTTATTCTGATTTTCAATATTCTAGTCACATTCACAGGATATTTGATATGATGATTGCTCATCATTTTTTGGATACATTTTTGTTAGGAGAGATCTCAAAGTATTGGTATATTTTAAAGTAGGTAGCTTGAATATTGAATTGATTACCAATTTTCTTAATAATTATTTCTAATAAACCCTCAATAGTTGGGGTCGAGATGTCTCCGGAACCAGTCATTACCTATTGTCTCTCATCCAATCCAGGTATACTTTCTTCAAGAACAAGTTAATAAGTGGAGGCAAGGAACATTTTCAACAAATCAATACTTGCGGCCGAATCATTTTGGAATTTAATAATCAATAATTATCATTTATTAAAGAATCTTCCATAATATTACGTTTATAAATCCCACATTGTACCTATACTGAAAAGTAACAGATCCGTAGTTGGTAAAATTCAGATACTACAACATAAACTAAATTTATTTTGTGGAAAAAAATCTCTTAATTTTTCAAAAAAAAATTTAACATGCAAGGTGACCCACCATATACGCTTGGATTTATTACGTTATTAAAAAATGTTTCGAATAAAAAATATGTATGTTAACAATGGCCACATTTTAAAAGTATCTGAAAAACAGTGGAAGGTATCAAAGTGACATTTTTTAAAATAATAACTGATATGAAATTGAAATAAAATCGAGAAGAAGCAAAGTGAGTAGTTTATGAATCATGATTGTGATTTACCCAAATCTAGTTCAGTATCACTATCTTCTTAATAAATAAGGGTGCCACAGTCATATTAGCATTTCGATAGGTACCTTCAACTTTAATAATATGCTGAATCAAGTTTTTCCAGCTATCAATAGAAATATTACCTGTCACATTTCGTCAACGATTCTCACATCAATATTTTTGAATCTCTTGTAAGTAATCATGACGCCACATTCGTAAACGATATGACTCCATTATCGCTGGCCTCTTATTGATGGTACAATATTTGAACCCAATTTGAGAAATAGCTCTCCACAAACTTGTTCTGCTTCAAACAATTCCCGTTTTGTCTTCAACTAACCGCTTTTTTTATATAATCCAGGTTGGTATCATTTGTTCTTAGTATAAGACATAATATCGTTCTTCGGATTATATCCTTTCGCATTTGGTCAACAATTTGGTTTAATTAGCGTCCCTTCATTTTTTTCGTTTATGTATTGGCTTGTATGTATGTAGGTATGATGGGGTGACATTCATTGAGACCTAAAAGATCTATTGTGCCCCCTTACTTCTACTTAGTTCGTCTCGTCTA
Organism: Lochmaea capreae; assembly: GCA_949126875.1. Classification (NCBI taxonomy): domain Eukaryota; kingdom Metazoa; phylum Arthropoda; class Insecta; order Coleoptera; family Chrysomelidae; genus Lochmaea; species Lochmaea capreae. The sequence goes on along the minus strand of OX421404.1, from coordinate 11,936,690 downwards.
GGAAACTAGTAGCTCCTTTAGTCCTACTTCCATGAGGAAATTTAGGATATCTCCAGGCTTCAACTTAGGCATATGCCCCTCTTCTATCCAGTAATCTCCTAGGTGCTGTGCCCTAGGATACAGAATTGAGGTGCAACTCGCAAGTATGTGGATGGAAGTTTCTTCTTCCATGCCACAGAATCTACATTCTTCTTCCTCTACTATTTTGAGCTTTTTCAGGTGCCCTTTCAGGGGACAATGTCCCGTTAGGATCCCTGTTAGAACTCTTAGTGCAGTTTTACTTTGACTTATGCATTCATTAGATCTCAACGGGTTATAGTCACCGAGAAAAATGTATTGGTTTACTCATAACGTCTTTAACTGTGCATACTAGAGTTTTCGTCAACTTGCATATTTCTTTTGTTGCATCTGTAATACTATAACTTCGATATTCCAGTGATCCTAATGTATTTTCCAGAATTCGCTTCCCATCCGTCGATAAATGCACTATTTCGCCCTAGGACGCCACATACTTAGTTTTAAACAAAAAGTTACTCTCGGAGAGAAATTTTCATCACAAACTAGAATTCTGAGACAATATTAAAGATGATTATCCCAAATTCCCCACTTTATAATTTATCTATAAAAATTTTAATCTTATTATAACATGTAAATATAAAAAGGGCATTGGAAATAAAGTAGGAAGGTACAGTACGGGTCAGACAAGGGAAAACAAGCAATGAAAGATCTTTTCATATATGGTGCTATTCAAAAGTCCCCTCCCCCCCTCGTATCTTTTGTACGGCTACACTTGCATTAATAAAATTTTGAGGGTGAAAATAAACTGTTGTAAACTTCTCTACGAGTGGTAACAGGTGACGTAATAGTAATAGATGACGTCACAGTGCCACTCTGGCCAATAATTTTAAATAGGACCTCATGGCAAGTGATATCTCGTTTGAAAGGCATTGACATTGGCTACATAGCCATATTAATTTTGTTTGGGTTTAAACTGATTTTGACGGATAAATTGAATAGATACCAAAATTATTATTTCACATTTGAATATTGAAGATTTTTCAGTCCGCCTCTGGTTGGTTGTCAAAAAAATTGACGTTTTTAATTTAATAGTATTTGTTGCTTTGCAAAGTTTTTCTAAATAGCTTAAATATTAAATTTTATTATTGTTTAACGAAACGTTTGAGTTTACATAGGCAAAATGGTACGTACTCAAGCCAATAAAGTAGCAGCTATCTTAATAATTGGTGAATCTGGAAAGAATCTCCATGAAGCGGAACGTTCATTTAATGAGAGATACCCAGATCGCCCTATCTCGAGAACTTCTTCACAGGTTTGAAGCAACAGGTAGTGTTCAAGATGCCAAACGATCTGGTCGACCAACATTTAGTGATGATAAAAAAATTGATATAGTTGCTGAAATGGTAGTAAACCCTACTTCCTCTTCAACTGAAGTTGCGTCTATCTGTGAAGTAAGTAAAAGTACAGTAGGCGTTTTTAAAGAAAGAATTATTGAAGAATGCAATGCAATTTCAGCTGACACATTCGAACGAGTACGACAAGAGTTTACTAATTACTGTCAGGAAGTAGACGGAGCACATTTCGAAAACTTGCTATAAGAATCCATTGTTGATATTTGATTAATTAAATTTAAAAAAATAATTTCAATAATTTTGGTATTTATTTAATATATCCGTCAAAATTAGTTTAAACCCAAACAACATTAATATGGCTATGTAGCCAATGTCAATGCCTTTCAAACGAGATATCACTTGCCATAAGGTACTATTTAAAATTATTGGCCAGAGTGACCCTGTGACGTCATATATTACTATTACGTCACCTGTTACCATTCGTAGAGAAGTTTACAACACTTTATTTTCACCCTCCAAATTTTATCAATGTAAGTGTAGCCGTTCAAAAGATACGAGGGGGGAAGGGACTTTTGAATAGCACTGTATATTTAATCAGATTAAAATAGTTATAGATCAGGTGGTTAACCATTTATCGTGAAGAATACTCGGAAATATATCTTCCGAAGCACAAATAAATAATAGAATAATTTGAAAACATTAAAAGATTGGTGTCGAATATTATTTTACCAGCCAAATATTTCGGATGTAAAATAATCAAACGGTGCACACGAATTCCCGTCAGGTTTCCTAATAGTATAATACACACGAGTTCCCGTCCGACACTTGCAGGTATTTTAATCCCGCACTCGAATTGCCGTCCAGTTTATTTAATCCGCCTCCAGGTTAACTAAATAGTTCTGAAAATTTCAGTATGTCGTAATCTTGAATTCTAATGAAAAAGTTGAATAACCTATTGGGGTGGCTAGGGGGTTAGGTTACTAAACATTTATAACTATTTCTTATTTCATACATCTGAAAACGAACCTCCCTTAAAACTTTTACTGTTCACTTATTACAATATGCAATAAATACATAGCTAAATATCAGATGATTCAAAGAATTTACCGCAATTACTATAAACACCTTTTGGACAGGTTAGTTTTCACCCTGACGGGAACTCGAGTGACGGCTTAACGTACCCTAATTATGAAACAGGTAGACTGGTTATCCTGACGGGAATTCGTGTGCGTCCTAATCAAACTATTAGTCTTTATCTTTCCGATTTTCGAAGGAATCAGTACTATGCTGTGATATTGTTATCGGATTAACGACTATCTGCTGTGCTCTTGGAACGAAGTATACAATGTTAATATAGTGGTAGAATTTGTTAATCCTAGTTAGTTTCACTACCTACATCAATAACGGGGCACAACTCGAATCTACTTACCCCTTAACATACGGTGTTGTTAGGTTCTTGAAAATTATCTCACTTGAATTATTATCATTATTAGTTTTGGGTAATAAAAAATTTCATTTCTTTATATCTTATTTTTTTGCTTTGTTATTATTATCATATTATAATATCACAAGACTCTAGAATAAATGAGCCAAGTCCTTTCGACTTTTTCTCCATTTCGCTAGACTTCTTACAAAGTATTTACACGAAAACTTCCTCTTATCTTTTACTAGGCAGACCACGTTTAACCAATTTTCTAGCTATCTCATTGGTGATTCTGGATGGAGTTATATCGACACTAGCCGCATTAAAGCCTTTATCGAATGTGTCACTATTTCGGTAGCTGACATTACCGAACTTATTACACAAGCTCAATTACCTGAAGTGGATTGTTCAAGTGCTGTAGACGAGGATGGTGTCATCGCTTCATCGGGCTCTGCATCAGTAGAAGCTGTTTTGCTGCTACAAACGCCGCGATTTGTTGCAAGACCTGATGTTACCATGGTCGCCTCTGTTGAAATTTCAGACGGTCTACTCACGATTACTGATATTACAGATTTGGCATCTTGAGATTCGATCGCATCGATAGTCTCCGTGGAATGCTGATTGTTTTGCAAGAAGTGCTTCAAAGATCCAGCCATTTTTTCCCTTTCTTGTAGTTTCAGTTTCTTTTGCTCGTGAAACTTCGTACCTGAAGGTCTCTTTCTTTTATCCCAAAAAAACAAATAAATATACCCATGGGAATTAGGAGTTAACTTCTAAAGTGAGCACAATAATAAGCACCAAGTTTGCATATTTGAGTAAAAACCAATTTGTTCGAGCCCTTTCAGCCTAAACCCCTTTTAAAAATGAAGGCAGAAAAAATATTAAATTAATTTGATCCTATAGCCCTAAAAAAACCTACATAATAATTTTTTAAAAAGATCGATAGCATAAAAACTGCCAGTTATGGATAAAAAACCAATAACTTTTTTAAACTCGTAGATGACATTTTAATTAATAAAAAGATATTTGGTTAAAAAAGAATTAATTATAACCAGTATCCTATAGAGGGTTGATGTTAATAGTATAAAGTAGGGAACACTTACCATTTTATAAAAAATCAACCCGTTGGAATTGCAGTCAGCAGGTATTCAACACTTAATTTTTTATAAAAAAAAGTGGTGAACAAAATATTATACAACACAACAATTGACAAAATAAAAATATCTTTAGATGTGAAAATTAATAGGATTACTTGTGTTGATACTCTAACCGGTTTGAAAACTCCTCTGGCGATACATCGCTTTTATAGCGGTCCAGGCATTATTCCTGTCTGAACAGGAAAAATCAAGAAACTACCGCCTGACATGTTCTCGCAACATAGGAATCGGCAGTAACTGGATGATATAGTAATAAAATGTATACCTAATTGTATTTAATCTCTCAACTTTTATTTTAAAATATACTCTCCCAACTCAATTACTATTGGATTACGATAAGCCCCTTTTCGGTCAGAGTCGTACCTATAATTATGATTTCTTTGAAATTCCTTTTCATCTTTTATTCAGTATTATAGGTAGTAGTACAGTTCATAAAAATGTTATACATACATATGATGAGACACTTATTAAAAAATAAACTTTAATCAGTCACTATCTGAATACAAATTTTCTTCATCTTCACTGCTGCTTGTGCTGCTATCGTCATTTACCTCTGTTTGAACATCTGTAAATGTTTCATTTTCCCAATATTTCCGCTCTATATCTACTACATGTCGGCAACGCTTTTGCCATTCCTCTGAAGTGATTTGATCAAACTCGTACTCCGCCAGTTTCCTCACATCTTCCATCTTGAAAGTGACATTCTTTTGGGACACATTATTTTTGACAGTAGCCCAAATGAGTTCAATGGGATTCAAATCCGGATGGTAGGGTGGAAGTCGCAAAACGTTATGTCCGTGTTCAAGCATACCGTAATCCGTCTTATGAAAGTCGTAAATAATCCGTCTAATATTGGAACACTCCTACTCGGGAATATCAGTTATTGGTGCTCTTCTAGGCCGCTTCTTTCTTGGGGCGGAAAGTTTTACTTGCACGTTATTTGCAGAAATTAATTGCTCCCCTTCTTTAACCACTCTTTCAATGGTTTTTACCGAAATACCTAATACAAAATAAAGATTTGTGTTGAAATAGTCATTTTTGAAATTGTAGCAAGAGATGATTTATTTTTTACATTTGATAACGTATCCGACTCACATTTGACACTTTGAAAATAATTGAACACTGTAAACATTATTTCACGTGCCTGACCCTTGATAACTGGTTTTTTGCTGGGCGATAACATTTTTTCAGAATCAACACAAAAATTATTCAGACAATGCCAAACGCCAACAGAATTGGAGGACTAATGATACGCCTCTGTACAGAGCATTTATATGTTGCAAAAGCTGTAGTGGGAGTTAACATTGAAAATGAGTTTGTGCGCATGGGGGCGGCCTCGCCATCACGTTTGGCGCTCGCAGTATCCAGTTGTAGCTTCGAAATGCTTGACTTAACTTTTTCATTGCCCCAGGAACCAGTTTTGGAGACATCTACGCCTACTGCGTATGGATGTTACATGAAGGATATTCATATGAATCAAATACATATAACAATCTATTGAAATGTTACATGAGCTTTCCATTTTTCAGAGGACGCACTTTTATTTTTGAGACATGTGTGGGGGTCAATAGAAGCTTAACCCCAAGTTTGTGGGGTAGCCGCCCTTGTCCCCGGCCGCCATCTTGGAAAAAGAGTGCAAACCCCTTTTTCGCGATATCTCAGAAACTATGCGTCCTACACTTATGTTCAAAATTAAAGAAGTTATAAGCAAAAAAGTGGGAAAATTTCTATAAATAGTTCTTTTCTGCTCTATAACTTTTTTAATACATTTTACAAAAAAATCACCTTAGACCAATCTTGAAGATGGTCTTTTGAGGACAATTTTTCACTTTACTTTTTTTATTAATTTCATTCATTTAAAACGCTGTTACAGCGCTCCAAAGTTGACCGGGTTCGTCAAAGCTCATGAGAATCCGGTCAACACGAAATGTTAAATTGTTTTATGATCTTTTTTTATTGTAAATCCATTCTTAAAAAATTTTATTTATTCATTCCTAACTGTAATCTGCAGATATCTCTTGAATACAAAGACAATTCCGTAGGGCCCACCAGCCCGATACGACATAAGAGATTGTTGTTATGATAAATAGAACTCCGTAGCGCAATCTGAGACGTCAACGAAGTCCACACAATATTCTTGTCGGTCATTATCTCTCCTGAGCGAGCAGAATTCAAAAACGATGTGGACAATTAATTATTTTTACCCACAAAGTGTTTCTGAAGTAACTCATTAATATTCCCTGTTATCATTATTATAGTGATTAGTGATAGTCCAACAGATAATGTTGTTCATCGTCTCAGCTGTAGCAGTTCATTATCTTCAGTATCAGAAAATCTAGATACTGATTTTGATTTCTCAAACAATTGCCGAATTCGAAGATGAACTTCCAACTATGACTCCAATTTTAACTCCTGTCATTCCCCAAACCTTCACATTCGACGTTGAATTACATGAGCTACAGCCTGGACCATCAAAGAAAAGTAGAATAGAATAGCTAGCTGATAACTGATTGAAAATATGATTATGTCGAGGATTACCCCATCAGCAAGATGTCTGTGGAGTAGGCCTACTGGGGATACCACGTAAAAAAATACGCGCCTACAGTCTCTACCTCATAGGTGACAGGGAAAAGAGTTAGGAATGAATAAGTAAAGTTGTAGGTAGGGAATTAACAAAGAATGTATTCACATATCATCACATCATATCATAAGATCATAAAACTAAGTTAAACATTTAGTTTTGGCCAAATTCTCATGAGCATTTTGAACCCGGTCAACTTTGAAGCGCTGTAACAGAGTTATAAATGGATTAAATTAAAAAAAATATGAAGAAAAAATTTTTCTCAAAAGAGCATCTACAAGATTGGTCTGAGTTAATTTTTTTGTAAAATGTATCAAAAAAAGTTATGGAGCAAAAAAAAAAATTTTTATAGAAATTTTCCCACCTTTTCGGTTATAACTTTGCTGAAAATTATATTTTCACGAGTTTTTTGTATGTTTGCACCCCTTTTTCCAAGATGGTGGCCGGGGGACAAAGGCGGCAGCCCCACAAACTTGTGGTTAAGCTTTTATTAACCACCCACACATGTACCAAAAATAAAATTGCATCCTCTAAAAAATGCAATATTAGGTCCTTAAATTGTAACATTTCAATGGACTAATTCAAATCTTAATCCAATGAAAAAATTTGATTCTCAACTTTTAGTAGCTATGGTATGAAAAGTCAATTCAAACTCTCCTTCTGCTCGAAGCACTGTGAGTCACAACCATGGAAAATCTTTTGAAAAATGATAATAAGAAGTTAAATATGATACATCACTGTTCCACAACGGCAGATAGAGCAAATAAACAGTTGACACATAATAAATGGCCCTTACATCGTTCATCTAAAAATCCTTCAGAAAGCGTCTCGCTAAGTTTTCCTTTAATATTAAATCTGAAAGCTGTGAACAGAAACATTGTGTATTGTAGCTGGGATTGAAGAGAAACAAAGAAGATTGTTGATAGAAATGCTTGGTTGGTTTGGTCCATAGTGTGAATTAATTAAGATAAAGATAATTTCAAGTTTGTAGTGAGTTTTATTTGATAAAGCGTGAAGATTCCATTTTGGATAAGAAGTTTGTGAAAACAATAGTATTAGACATACATTTTTTGTTCTTACTTCAATTGCTGTACCTGTCAGTAGCTGGAATGCACCTCTTGCATGAAAAACGAATTCGGTTTTTTATTTAGAAAATCCGCTGGTGTGAGTGAAATTGTGGATGATGATCGATGTTTGGGAAGACACATTTCATATTGATTTGCAGAAAACTGAGCTGCTATTCTAAAATATTATCCCTATCTAGAAAAAAATGTTTGTTTGCGATTTAAATTAATTTGTTTTCCACATATCCTTGATTTTAGCATCCTCTTAAAAAATGTGACAATATCCGCGGCAAAAGTTGCAGAAATAAAGTACAGTGCAGGATAACATGGAATATTAAGGCAACCGGCAGGAGGCGAGGTCATATAGTCCGGCAGGAGGCGAGGTCATATAGTCTGACAGTCGAACTTTCCTAAAAGCAATAATCTATGCAGATGGATTTTAAACTCACTTAGGATTGCTTGGAAACAAAACAACAATTGGACAGCAAAAGCAGTCTATATATAGTCTGCGTACCATTCAGATTACAGATTCACTAGCACAAGAAGAAGCACGATGTGGTCCTGTAGGTCCAAGTTATTTTTGTGGTATAGCGAAACCGCTGCAAAAAGATCAATAGCAGTACTAGGATGAGCAAGCGGTCTCGAGAATAGTAGAACAAGGCGCTGGAAATAAGACATGCCAAAGAGTTTATCAGAGAACTATTACCAAAAATCACGGAGCACCTACTGGGCCATAATAGGCGATCAGAAAGTAGTAAGGTTGAATTGCACAATTCATTACGAACTTGATGATGATACTTTAAAAATAAAAAAACTGTTGTATGTATACTTTTTTTAAAGAATGATAATTCCTCGGAAAATTTTTAGTTGTATTAATTTAATGCTACTAGCTTGTTCAAAAAGTGAGAGTGAAGACACATTACAAATTATTTGATATTTTTATCGAAAATTGATATTTGAGAAGTGAGGGACGTTGATAAAGTGGATTGAACTAGACCTTTGGATAATGTCAATCAAAAGACCAAGCTAACAGCACTACGAATCTACCAGGATCCAGGCCTCTAGCAGACGATTCTAGACTCAACAAACACATAAACAATATCGGATTGTCAGACACAAACATCTGCAGTTTTTGCCAAGAAGACGAGGAAATCTCAGCAAACATACTGTCCTACTATGAAGGTCTGACTAGACTGATGGAAACAAAAACTGCAACCTTCCCAATATATGGATGATCTGTGATCCGGCTTATGGAGTCTTGTTAATGGACCAGTCTACACAATTAACTATATCATAACTTCAGAGCACACAGAACAGATCTGCAAAAAAAGTAATGAAGAGGATTCTAGCACATAAGCCACACATTAATCTAAATCTTAACTAACAGCATTGTAATGTGACCTTATTAATTTTGGGAGACTCAATTTTTTTGATGAATATAAAATCGCACACATCAGAGACTGTATCCAACAAGATCCGCCTAATATTAACGTTCCGAGGGTGTTATTTATGTTTGCATATACATAAATTTTGTCCTGTAGCGCTATGTTCAATAGGGGCTATTTAAAATAATAAATTATTCTTATGCGACTACGTTGCGTATGATGGCAAAATTATATTTATTGAGCGGCTGTTTCACCATACTAAACTAGGCTGGTGGCAGCGCCGCCGGAAAGAATGAAAATATCTAATCAGGCCTCCGGTATAAGCAGCTGGCCTGTTTTTTCCAGTGTTCAAATTTGGTGGAAGTCAAAGGAATATCTGCCAGCTAAGTGGGCTGCTGCATCAATATTAATTTGTTAAGTTTGTTTGGGGAGTATTCAATTTTTGAGCTCATAACAAAATTGTGAAAGATGCGTATGTGGTTGACAGGGACTAGACCAAAATCATCCCTTTTCAATCCATGTGAAAGCTGATTTTCACTTAAGCGTTTATATTCAAAGTAGGCCGTGCTTTTTTTGCTCATATTATGAATAATTGGTTTTAGTACCACGTAGCACTCATAGAATGCCATAGTCGTTAAACATTTTTGTCAAGAACTAGTCATAAGCGAACTGAACTAGCCATTGTGGCGTAGTCGAATTGAGTTTCACAGTGAAGCCGCTAAATTTGACCTGGTGATAAGGCCGCTAGTGAAAAAATTGTATCATCAATAAGATAGTTCAAAATCTTTTAACTTGTAGCCATTATTAAACTAAATCTTTTTTATTTGAAACATTTTTTGATAACATCTGCCAATTTATCCAATCAATGAAAAATTTTCATGATATTGGAAAATAATTCGAACATGGTAGGGTCGACTTTTTGCAAATTGTTAAGAATGCTGTTGATCGCTCGATAATACAAGTTTGATTGTGTGGTAATTAGTTATAAACAATAAATAAAAAATTATCAAACAAATTAAATAACTAGAAAAATACTCCAAAATTGATAGGTAAGGGTTTTTTTCGCAGCTGATTCCGTGTAACAACTAGAAGGCTTCGTTCAACCGCGCACGATAGCTCACCATTTAATCCACACTTCCGGCCTCTACTGACTCAACTGTTAAATTTTTTATCCATTCGTTGACGTTAATTCAACCCCCTCTAGAAGCGGGAATGGGGTAGTTGAAGTAGATCCAAATCAGCCCAAAATACGTCACTGTGAAATTCATTTTCTCACCCAATCTGGACTTATATACTTCAACCCTATCAAACTAGAAGAATTATGTGTAGAAAATATACATATACCTACACTCCAAATCAATAAGACAATTCCAATGAATTACGAAAATTGCTACTTGCTAATAGACACTTAAAGCAATGATTCATACGTAAACGTAAGCACAGCATTTGACAAGGACGCGTGCGCAGTAAGTTCTTCTCGGAAGTATTTAGATGCGTTTAACGTAAAATTGCGTGTTTCTACGTATACCGTGAACATAGGTGTTTTATTGAACCGAGCTAGGCACTCGGAATATTCGAATATAAACGATTTACTTCATCTCCTACTACTACTCCTACTACATCTCCTCATATTCATATCACTTTAATTTTCTCTTAATCTATTAACGATCAAAGATCCAAAATTGCTAGCACATTTCACTCAAAATGCAGAAGAGACTCTACAAAAATGAAGAAAAACCCAAATAGAAATAACACAATAAAGTTAGGTTGGGTGAACACTTACAATTGATTAAAATGTGAATAAACGACAAACGCGTCAATTGTCTCTACTATTCTCGAAATGCCATAAAATACGTAAACGTATTGGGTATACGTCGTGTCAGTACGTGTTATTTGTTACATGAACATGAATTTGAAAAAAAAATTATAAAAACATTGTATTTTACTCGCGTTAATATGATTAAAACTAAATTGGATGAAATATGGCGATGATCACACATGGTGGAGCTGCAAACACTGTCGCCATCTATCACTGAACTTCATTTTCTTAAAAGTTTTTCCCGTGAGTTTCTATATTATTGTACAATGGTATTATCAGAGACAACCAAGAGACGGCCAAGTATATGAGAATTATTGTTTGATTTTCGCTTAGCTCATAAATTTAGGGCATGTCACATCTTTGTCTTATTTTCGCTAAGTAAGCGCAGATGGCAGTAGGAGCCTGGAATTTTTGACACAACGTCAAACCTTAGAAAACAAAGTTTGTTTGATGTTCTAAGCTGTAAAAGACGTAAAATGACGTTTGTCGTTTTGATGTTTTTTTGCATGTGTTTTTTGGATGTGTTTGCTTAACTTAGTTTTGTTTGTGGTAATTTACTGAATTCATTACAATTTTAACAATTATTTATAAACAGTAATTTGTAATTATTTTAAACTTTTGTCTGGTGATTAGTTTGTGTGTAAACTGTTTTCCATTTGCTATCGATGGCCATTGAAGACTCTGTTACATTTTTATTCATTTAATTATTTCGATTCGGTATGGCTTCAGTACGACGTTGGATCGCTTGTGGAAGCAGTGCAGTACAATAATGATACTACATCTACACATAGATTAACATAAAAGTATACAAAGCAAACTAGTCACAGCTATTCAATAATAAGAACCAAAAAAGTGTTTCATATAAACCCACTTTTTGTACTTTTCAATAAACTATGTTTTTTTAGTTTTGTGTTTTTTTTTTAAATGAAAAAAATGACAAAATAAAACAAAAATAAACGATAGGGCTTACGCGTGGTTTTTCTGAGAAGCGCGAGCGCCATCTCCACTCACTGTATAGACCAGTGGACCAATTCATCATTGAAAAACTCTCTGGTGTTATTGAATCCTTAGACCTGACACCAAGTCAACGAAACATTTTTAAATTCACTTTACCGACGGCATATCCACATATTTGGAGCAATTGAAATGACTAGTATTGATACCAAAACTTGAAATTGCTCTTAGTTAACTAATCTAGTAATAATTTTTTACTGAGCTATTAGACACAATTACAATTTTTTGCTGTAGACCTGCGATGCAAGATTTCCACACCGTACCCCGCAAGCATCTACTTTTCATGGAATAATTTTTTGTTCGCTTTTTAAGAAGAAATCGTACATAGAGTTAATGAAACCATGTATAAAATCGAAAGCGCAAAGTGATATAATCATGATCAATCAAGTTTTTCTACTTTAAACTAATGTTGATTGACGAGGTTTATAAGAGTGGACAGGTGATTTATTTTCCCTATAAATATCTCGCTAAGGTTTTAATCTTACTAATGCTCATTTCTCTTTTCCAAAGCTTAGGTCCAAATATTCTAACAAATTTTATAAAAATAATCTCATGGGATTAATCGTTGAGAGGAAAGCAGGAACGATTTTAAGACGTTGCTGTACAAAAACAAAAAAGATGGCCAAACTTTATTTTGATGGAAAATCTTAAGGTTTCAATTGAATTTTCTGTATTTTGAGATGAGCATTCTCAATAAAATATTTAATTTTTTCCGCTAATATTAGACATCATCATCTCACTTATTACAAAAATAGAATGTTAAATTTTTCATGGAGAACTTCCAGATCATCAATAAAGATTTGTATGTTATTTTGGCTTTTTTGTTGTAGAATAAGATCGATTGCGGTTAGGGAATGTACCCATTACGGATGTCTCTTGAACCTCCCAAAAATATCTTGTTGGGTATATGAATAAGAATTTGTATTCATAACCCTCGTACATTCTCGGGATCACCTGAAGTGTAGGAGCTGACCACCTTGATGATGTCCACAAATATCGTCAGGATATTTTATTTAAACATCTTCAGGATATCTCGGAATATCGGTGGACAGTGAAGTATCGAAATCCAAGGAGCACGAACTGGGAGAAATACAGGAACACCTACTGGAAAATATTGAAAAGAAGATGAAAAACAGTGATGATATGAAGATTGCCTACGAACAACTTCTGTAGATAATAACAACTACTCTGAGACCGGTTTCAAGGGCAAAAAGCTAACCAAACTAAAATCAGGAACTTCCAAACTGTATAACAGTGTGAGAATTAAAGTGGTGACAATAATCTCAAAAGTGGCTAGAATCCTTGCCAGAGATCCATTTAATTTTATATGCAATTAATTGAAACCCAATGGTCATACACCTTTGTATGTAGCGAGACCTCTGTAGATTCTACGACAGGCACATCTACCGGATTCTTCAGAGACAGGAATGAAACTATCCGCTAGAACTGAAGTTCTCTAGCTCATACAAGGACAGATAATTGGAGTGTGGCTAACAGAATAATAACCCAAAGCCAATTGAACTAGGCTTCTGCCGAGTGGTACAGTCCCAGCGCATCTACATCAGGAACGATCAAAAAAACATTCCAACAGCCTGGAGACGAGCACTAGTCGTCTTTTCTCCCAAACCAGAAAAATATTATTCCCAGTCAAAGTCATTCGGGCCAATAAGTGTGACTCCTTTCATGATAAAGATAATGGAGAAACCTTTTGATAATCATGGAAAACCTTCTTACTGAAACCTCACCTGTGAAGCAGCCTCAAACCATATAATCAAAAATTGAGGATGTCCTAGGATATCAAAAAAAGCGCTTGAGCATCTCTTGACATAGAAGGAGCGTTCGATCATACTTCCTTTGACTCCATGGAAGCAGATGTTGTAAGGCGAGCAGCAGACGACATCACATATAAGAGGATGAAAAACATGCTTTCTAATATCACAGCAATGCCAGCCTCGTTCCATGGACGTCTCAATAAAAGAGAAATGCTTACCTCGCACCTGCACATGCTTACTATCTAATCTAATTCAAATGGTTGGTAGAGCTTTGTTCCCACTGGCATGGAAACTGTTCTGGAATGAGTGCTGTACTAGAACTGCATAATACCCAAACTCGAATTGGGGATTGTTCTTGAACTACATACATATTAATATTTTCAACGATATGCGCATATCAGATCTACCAATTGCATGCCAAACAAGGAATCGTTCTATTATCACCCCCTTCCAGTTGGTACAGTTTTTGTATCCATCAGAGAACGATACTAATCAGCTGGAATGCGACAGAAACACAGCGCATGAGCGAACGATATCTAAGACAGTAACAAACCTAATATTATTATCAGAATATCATTATGAAAAATGTTTCTTCATCCACAATCACTCTACAATCCAAAATATATAATCTATTGTGAATGGACCTAAAGTATTTTTTAACCATATTTTGCAGACAAACTTCAAAATATTATTGATTGTTTAGTAGTCGAATTTTTCAAGTTGGGACAAACATTTGAGAAATGTATATTTTAAAGAGGTTCTACAGTTTCCTGCAAAATGGTCGTATTTAGTAAAGCATACTACCAATAGATATCGAAGAGAAAATATATATTATTCTTACGCTTTACAAAGTTTTGAAAAAGTATTTTTCAAAAAAAGTGAACGTTTAAACTGAGAATAAACTACTAGTTCCCGGGCTTTAGGCACCGACGGACACTTCTCAGTCAAACGGAGTCGGTATGATCTACAAGATCGACAAGATGTAACGCACACCTAAACTCAGTTTAATGATAACTGATGTTTAGACTGTGACATAATGATTTATTTATTATCATTAATTACATCAGTCTAAGGGTGTGTTGTAACTCGGTAAGTTAAACCATTGTTATAGTTAACCATTGGTTAACTTCAAAAGGTTGTTGTAACACGAAATTTTAGACGTTCACCAACTGGTTAACCTTCGAAAAGTTTACCATCAGATCTCGGAGAGTTAACCTATGGTCAAACACGGAACAATGCAATTTTACTTGTTCTATCTAATTGTCTATTTTAATTTGACAATTTATATTTGCAATTGACGTTTTATAGTTATTTTTGTTAATAAGTAAAAAAATAATTTATATAAAGATATATTTATCCCGTTCAACATTAAGTACGAATTGTGATAAACAAAATGGGGGAATTGGATGAAGCATGAACTGATTTACAAGAACTCACAGATGATGAGTTGTTCGAGTCGAAAATGATTGCTAGAGCCTCTAGAAACTTACCCATCATATAGAGGAAATTAAAACTAATAAACTGGACCAAAATAGCTATATTTATTATAAAAAACTAAGTCAAATTATTCTACACAACGCTTATTTCCCATACCAAATACAATCAAGAACAATTTAATACACCCTGCATGAAACTAAATGACTAAATATGAATGACAACAACGGAAACGAAAGGTTGAAATGTCAACTGAAATCAATTGGTTACGTAACCCTTGTTCAACAATTCGTGTTACAACGGAAAAAGGCTTAACTACTGAATAGTGGTTAAACATAGTTTAACCACTGGTCTTGTGACCAGTGGATTAACCTACCGAGTTACAACACACCCTAAGGGTGTGTTGTATCTCACTCCTAAACTCGGTTTAATTATAACTGATGTTTAGACTGTGACGTATTGATTTATTTATTATCATTAATTACATCAGTCTAAACATCAGTTATAATTAAACCGAGTTTAGGTGTGAGATACAACGCGCCCTAAACATCAGTTATAATTAAACTCGGTTTAATTATAACTGATGTTTAGACTGTGACATATTGATTTATTTATTATCATTAATTACATCAGTCTAAACATCAGTTATAATTAAAACGAGTTTAGGTGTTCGATATAATGCGTCCTTAAAGGAACAACATAACTTGCAGACCGGTTTCGGCGTATTTGCGCTTCATCAGTGCAAGGTTTTATGTTCTTTTTACGAGAGCTCTAGGAGCCTAGTCCCAGACTGGATAAAATACTTAAATCACAATCATTATAGCCCGGGAAGAAGTTGTTTCTTCTCAGTTGAACGGTCACTGAAACATATTTTCTCAAAACTTTGTAAAGCATCAGAATAATTTACTTATTGTTTGATATCTATTGGTATTCACTAAATAGGACAATTTTACAGTAGACTGTGATAATAATAATTGTTTCAATTTTGGTTTGCGGTTGAAGGTGAAGATGTCTCTACTGTCACAACTTTAACATTTCCGTTACAGGAAGACATGTATTTATTGTGATTTTAGTGTCTTATTCAGCTCAGGATTAGGCTTTTAGAGCTCTTGGACCTTGTACTGATAAGGCGCAAATACGCCGGAACCGGTCTGCAAGTTATGTTGTCCTTTCTAATTGCGAACCACAATGGTTTCTCAAATCTTGTAGATCATACCGACCCCGTTTGACTAAGGATTGTAATTCAATCTTCGTGAATGCCTATAGTACGGGAAGTAGTTGTTTCTGACACTGTTTTTAGAAAATATTTTCTCAAAACTTTGTAAAGCATTAGAATAATATATTTATTCCTTGATATCTATTAATTTATATTTTTTACATTAGCTAGAGCACTACCAAAAACAACTAAAAGAATATTATGATTAGATTATAGTTGTTTCCATGGAAACGAGGAATAGTTATCGAACAACTGAAAACTAAATTCAATTACTAACGTCAAAAAGAATCCAAACTTTTCCAACTACAAATTCAAATTCTTCATTATTCAATCAAAATCTCTATTATTGAATCAAATAAACTTGGTTAAAGCCAATCTATCCACTTTTGGTCTAAAATAACTGTGGATTGTCGATCTAGATTTATTGATGCCTATAAAAAGCATCTCCATTCGCCCCTATATAATTATAATTTCCTGTTTACTACTTTGTCACTTAGATCTTTCATCCGCTACGCTACCACAACTTTCTCCTGACATTTTCTTTACAGTGGCATTCACGACTTGCTGGTTAACGGTTCGGTGACACTTTCATGGGATCAAAAGACGGCTATAGAAATTCGTACCCTTTAATTTGTAACAATTTACAAGGTTGCCGTCTCGATTTACTAAATATTGGAGAACGGTTGAAATCTATTTGCCGACCGGTGATTTTATAAATTGTTCTCCAAATAGGCTTTGAGAGATTTGAATTTTTAGAGCACAGTGGGTGTTATTCGGTAGGTCATCTCAAGGTCTTTCAAATGACTAAAAAATATTTCAAGTAAAGTCTATTTTACGAAGACAGATTATAGGTGAACATTTTTTGACAGTTCTGACAACCAATCAAATTTTGTCATTTTGTATCATATAAAACAATTTCATTCAATCATGTAAACTGATCATTTTTTGACGTTTTTCGAAACCAATAGAAATTTTCAATTTCAGCAATTCATATACGTTCTAGCCAATCAAAACATTATTATAGTGGGAATAATCTACTTAAATTATTCCAGCGAGAATTATTCGGGGGTAATATCCCTAGTGCATTTAATTCTTCCGGAAAAATTCGGAAAAACGAGTTTCTTATTAAAAAAAAACGAGTGTTCCAATTTTTCCACAGGAAAAATTAGATGCAGGAGGGATATTTGGTACGATTATTTCCTGAGTTAAATAAACATTCTAGTTTAATTAAAATAATGAGAAAAATAATTAATAAGAATAATATAACTTTCAAGCTAGGAAAGGTAATCACTTCAAACTCATTTTAAATTACAATTAATATCTAAATTACAATTATTGTAGGTTACAGGAGTATTGTTAGCCATATCGGTTAAATTGTTTTTAATTACGTTTGTAGTAGCACTATTCTCTATGTTGCTGTGAGGAGTGTCAAACGATTGATGGTGTTCGCTCGAAGAAGTGTCTGTTTGTTTTTACGAGGCAACATGTCAAACTTGCATTAAATTTTTTCGATTTTTTTCCGGAAAAACTGCTTACAGCTAAGTTGACAGTTGTTAAATAATTCTCCCATTTAAAATTTATATTTGACATACCAATTCTTGATAGCGATTGGTCAAAATTAATAGGAAGGAAATAATCAATGTACATTGTTTTTATTGAATGACAACCACCTGACAACTTATTTTCTTGATCTGACGCGTCTGTCATAAATTTTCAAGGAACATGAATTTTGTTTATAGTGAATCGAGTGATATAAATTTGTTGGAATAAAAATATAAAATCTTAAAAGTGATTTTTATTGTAACGTCAAAAAATAATCTATCGAATACCACACGAGAATTCGATAAATTAGATTATATAACTAATGTTTCAATGAACCAATACATTCCTTGAATTTTCCTTGGTACCGACGTTTTGATAAGTGATATAATCGTTTTGGTGTCTCGCCTCCTGCCATATTGTGATCATTTCCATAGTAACGGGCAAGCTCAATGCAATGTCAGTTAATTCTTCAAAATGCAGCGCTTTGGTTTCATTTCAAGTGGTGAAATTGATCAAGAAATTGAAAATTTAACATTCAAGACCAGATTATTCGTTACATAATCGTAACGAATACCAACTCGAGCATAGACAATATTTTTCGATTATTTACCTCTTCACTCGCTCGCTCTCGTGATGTTTCGCCAAATACGTCTCGTGACTCGGTGAATAATCAAATATTGTCTATGCTCTTGTGATATTATAACTGATAATAACTCTCCAGACATTTTCAAATCGCATTGAATACAATCCGGTTGTTGAGATTTCATAGTAACGAAATCATCAACTGGATACTAATGTTTATGTGCTTTGTGCTAATACTAATAAATGAGTGGTTTGTCGTAGCATGAATAATATTTAAATCTCATAGACTTAAGCGAACATTCCACCGGGTACGGCGCTGCACGCTGCATTGACGGAGCGGCAAGATGCGTCGCTGCATAAATTTTAAATTACATAGTGGCTTATGGGAATGATTCCACCGAATCCGTTGCAGCAAAGTCAATGCAGCGCAGTACGGCGCATCGCTGCGTGCAGTGATTTCGGCATCAGTTGAAATTTTTTACCGTACGCGACGGACCGTAATATGGAAGAAAAATTAATTGTTGCTGTCGAAAGTCATCCTGTCCTGTACGACAAAAGTTTAAAAAATTATAAAAGTGCAAATAGTCGTGACTATGCCTGGAAGGAAGTTGCCAAAAATTTAGATATAAAGGGTAAGAATATTTATCAATTAACTAGGTGAATTTTTATTATATCATATTAAATAACTAGAAATGTAAATTGAAATAAATAATTTTAATGTGTAATTGCATCATACTGCCAAGGAACTTCGCCAGCAGGTGACATAAACCAATCTGCATAAGCATTACGAATATCTAATGCCTGTCTTCCCGGTCTAGAATATTGATGTTTTTCTCGTTGCGTTGCAACGTTTTGTACAGATGTAGACGTAAACTTGGAAATATTCTGATTGTTTCCAGTATCTAATAAATAATTGTGAAGTGTGCAACATGCAACTACTATTTCATTAGCAAATTCAACGTTAACTTCGATGCGTTTTAGTAATATTCTCCATGTATGTGCAGTTATGCCAAAAGCGTTTTCGACGACTCTCCTCGCTCTGGATAACCGATAGTTATAGATTCTTTGACGTTCAGTTAAGTTCCTTCCAGGAAATGGTCGTAATATATTTTCTTTCAATGGGAATGCTTCATCTGCAACTAATACTAAAGGGAAAGAAGTTTCTGTGAACGGAAGATCTTGATTTTCTGGCAAATTCAAATTTTTATCGTTCATCAACCATGATTTTCCAAACGAACAGTTAGCAAAAATTCCACCATCGCTGTTTGATCCATACCACCCAACGTCTATCATTATATATTTATAATTGGCGTCAACAACGGCCATTAATACAATCGAGAAACCTCCTTTGTAATTAAAAAAATTTGATCCTGAATTTTTGGGGGCAAATATGTGAATATGCTTGCCGTCGATGGCACCCACACAATTTGGAAAATTCCATTTTTTATAAAAATCGTTTCGTATTTCATTCCATCTTTCTTTGTTCACTCTTGAAATGTGTAACGGCATAACTATATTTTTTATGGCAATGCAGGTTTCCTTGACTATTTTATTCACAGTTGTTTCTCCTAGGCGAAAACTAAATGCAATAGATCTGAAAGACATGCCAGTTGCCAGATATCTGGAAAGAAAAAAAATTTTAATATTAAAAAAAATCTGTTTTGTCACTTCTGGATGTTTGTTCTTCAAAAATGACAAGAAGTACCAAACAATAAATTCCGTTTTTCAGATTCTGACGTTGAAGGGCTCGAAAATATTAAAAAAAGATGGAGAACTCTACGTGACGCCTTCATCAAAAATTACAGGTCATCCAAAAGTGAGAAAAGCGGATCAGCTGGAGGAAAAAGAAAGAAATGGGTATTTTATGATCAACTTCTTTTCCTAACCCTCTTCATCGATTTTAAGGAAACCATTGGAAATTATAACAGTGCCCAAAAAGAGGAATGCACATCTAAAGAGGAAGGAAACGTAAAGGAAAATTACGATGAAGATACTTTTATCGAACAAGCTACAACAAGTCAAGAAACGTCAATTTTAGATGAACGCGAAACGTTAGCCACTCCGACGACTTCTACTGCTACTTTAGCAACTAAAAAACTACATAATAAACAAAAAATAAAAGAAAAACCAGCCAACATAACTGATGCTGAGCTTTTAGAAATAATTTCCAAAAAAGACGACTCGGATGAACAGTTCATGTTGAGCTGCGTGCCTACACTGAAGCTGTTGAGCCCGAGAGATAATTGTTTCGCTCGGATTCAAATACAAAATTTACTTTTTAATTTAGCTTTCGGAGAAAGCAGACCATCGACGAGTGGCTCCAATTTTAGTCGGCCATCATCTAATTTAACCTATACGCCAATGAATGAAGACTCCACTTCAACACAATTTGATAACAACAGTTTTATGGAAGATACCGCGAATAATTTTTATAATTTGTAAAACCGATTTAAAAAATAAAGATTTAAAATCTTAAAATGAAATTAATTTAAATTTTAAGTGTTATTTACCTTAATGTAACAGCCAATCTTTCTCTTGATGAAATAGCATCTCTAAAATTAGTATTTTCTTTGCTAATTGCATTTTCCAACAATCTATGCAAATTGTTGAACTGATCGAAATTCATTCTGAAGTATTGAAAATATCTTTGCGGATATTCTTCTAGTTCTTGGCAAAGCCGGTGATATTCACCACATTCCAACCTGCTTGTATTCAGGGGATGGACCCAATAGCTAGCTCGTCGTCTTCTTCTCCTTAATAAAATGGCTAACGCTATTTTCTTTTTGTTCAATACCATGTTAATTCGAAAGAGACCGAAAGAATACTGCACATTGCTGCACTAGGTGGAATGATATTCAACAAGACTCTACTGCTGCAGCAAGTGACGCTGTGATGATACGCCAATGCAGCGTGCCGTGCCGTACCCGGTGGAATGTTCGCTTTATTATATCAATCACATGCGTTGACTCTAGTTAGCAACGTCATATATATGTACATAGTTTTGTTGTTGAATGTCAGAATGACTTTTCATGTAAGAGAATAAATACTACGTTGGTTTTGAGTTATCATTTTTTATATTTTTTGTACCTACAATAGTATTACTGGACATCTTAATCACATACTTATGAAAGAAGAGCAGTTAATCATTTACATATATTTATATACATAGTCGTGGTTGCGACACCGGTGTTCAGTGAAACGTGCTAAGGTGGTTCTAGAAGCTGTACAAGTAGTAAATGATTGATTTCTAATAGTGAAAGACAAAGGTGCCCTGTTTGTCTTTTTTATGAACAGGCATCAAAACGAGGCGACAATATTACCTCACTATTCTTAAAACTAAATCGATACTGGAGAAATTAAACTGACAAATCGTGAGATAATTAAACTGACAAATGGTACGATAATGTACCTGTTGGAAGAAATACAATAAATGGATGGACTAAAACTGCTGTTGAGGCAGTTGACTTGAAGGTGAAGGACAAAAGTATAACCAGTCACTCGAATAGATCAACTGCTGATAGCGAATAGGTAAAAAGTGGTGTAAAAGAACAATAATTGCTAAAAATCTAATAATTGTCACTAGCTGTAATTTTAATAAATAAATGTCCCATTGTGTTGAGCTATGAATTTTTATGTCAAAAAATTTTCCGCCAAATATACCTCAGACATTCACGAATGTCTCATAATTTTACGACAAATTTCTCAAGCTCGTTGCTTGGTTACAGCCCAAAGCCAAAAGAACGAGCTTTCGGTTGTCAAAAAATTATCTCGCTTACTATCAATGTCCTAGGGATGTCAGTCCTGATAACTAATATTTAACTGGGCACCCTCACAACTACATTTAGAAATCACAAAAGTAAATTCCTCTAAATTTTATTTCATATGAATTCTAACCTCCTTAATTTTGTTTTTGCAATACCGAGAATAAAGTGGTCACTTCTCACATGTTAAAAACTAAAGTGTCACTTTCAGACACAAGGGATATAAAGTGACAGTCAAAATCCCAAGGGATTTAAATTATAAATATTTTTTGGTGTCACCCCAATATACATACATACATACGAGCAATTGAGTAATGGAAAAAAGTCTGTCATTTTGTAGTACACCCTACGAAGACTACTTGGAAACAACCCAAAGGAAAAATGAAGCAAAGCAGGTGAAAAGGAATATCTGCATGTCATCCACTTATTCCGATGCAATGAAGAAGTCACGTAGTTCAAAAGTCAGAAAACAACAATATCGAAATTTGTTGCGACGCAAACGATTGGTTTTGTCACGTTTGTGAACATATAGTTTGTACCTAGGTGTGGTTCAGCGGTTAAAGAGTGAAAAATAGGCGCATTCGTCCTGTGGGGGAAGAGCCAAGAAACTGGAAAAATACATGTGTGAAAATGGCATTTAAAACATCTTCGGTACGATTTAGCCGACGAGGCAGTAAATCGTACTGTTTACTGCATTTTATATTTTTTAGTTTTTTCAAAACATTTCCTATTTTTTTTTTTTTTTTTTTTTTTTTTTTTTATTCAATTTAACGTGCTTGAGACAACTATATGGCCATTAGCACGAGGTACAGTAAATATATAATATTTTATAAATATAGCATTATGAAAATAATTACAAGCAATAATGAAAAGTCTTTAAATTTTATACAGAAGGCTTTCTTCTTTTAGAAACTGGGTGGCGATGGTGATTTGGTGTTCACTAGTTAGGATATCCTTAATATTGCTTTTCATTCCAAGTTGCTGACGTCTTTTATTATAGTAGGGGCAATCTACGAGGATGTGTTGAATGTCAATTGAAGATTTGCAATGCTGGCAGATTGGCTGGGAGGAAGAGGTCATGAGTGAAACGGGTATGACCAATGCGCAGTCTTCTTGCGACGACCTTCATGTTTCTTCGAAGATCGGGGATGTCAAACTGTTCGACGGTGGGATGAATTTTCCTTAAAAAAGTTACGGAATGGTTCCACTGGTTTTGCCATTTCTTCCGTACAAGTTTTTTCATAGTGAATTTTAGGTCACTAGCGATTTGCAAAATAGTAGATGTAGTGGTGGATGAAGCAGCTTCTTTGGCAAGGCAATCGGCGAATTCATTTCCAGTTATACCAATATGTGAGGGAATCCATATAATGGTGATGGTTGTATTAAGTGGAATAAGGGTTTGATAGGTATCGTGGATGCGTTGAACGAGGGGATGATTTGTGAATAAGTTGTTGATTGATTGGATAGATGAGAGAGAGTCCGTGCAAATAGCAACTTGTTGATGAGGGGTTACGCACAGATTGAAGGCTTGGAGAATGGCAAATAGTTCTCCGGTGTGAATGCTACAAGAGGCTGGGATTCGGTATGATCCCACGGCAGATTGCGAAGAAGTGACAGCACATCCAATACCATTCTCGGTTTTTGAGGCGTCAGTGAAGAGGATCCGGTCATATTTCTTTGAGTTTAGGATTTCTAGGAATGATTTCCTTATGAGTTCGTGACTGGTTTCTTCCTTGCTGAACTTGGTGAGTGAGATATTACATCTTGGGAGTATTTTGGTCCAGGGTGAGTTGTGGGGGATGGGGACAGGGCTAGTTAAGGATAATTGAGTGTGAGGTATTAATGTGTTTAAGAGGAGGGGAATGGTAAGTATGCGTGGGTTGGTTGGTGTGGAGCTAGGAGTGTGAGGTATTCTGGTTATTAAAGAGGAAACTGGATTAGAGAGGTTGGAGGAGATCGAGTAAGCATAAGAAAGGAGGAGATATTGACGTCTGAGCCAAAGGGGTGGTTCATTGGCTTCAATGCAAAGGCTCTCAGCAGGACTGGAGCGAAATGTGCCTAAACAAAGACGGATGGCAGTATTGTGTACGGAGTTAAGGGTTTTCAGGACGTTTTTGGATGCTGACATATATGCAATACTGCCATAATCGAGTTTGGATCGAATGAGAGCTCTGTAAACTTTTAGGAGGGAATATTCGCTGGCTCCCCATTGATAGTGAGAGAGTGTTTTGATGATATTCAGGAGTTTTAGGCAGTGTCCTCTGGTTTCTCTGATATGGGGATTCCAAGTAAGTCGGGAGTCGAATATCACACCGAGGATTTTGCATTGTTCGACAACTGGGAGAGGGAGATTGTTCACTAAAATTTCAGGGTAAGGGGATGGGGCTTTTCTGCTGAATCTTATTAGCTTTGATTTTGTAGAGGAGAGGGAAAGACCAAGTGAAGATATTCTGCTATGTAATAGGTTTACAGCAGATTGGAGGAGTTTAGATGTAGTAGGTGTCGAGACTCCGTGACAGTAAACAACAAGGTCGTCTGCGTATGCAGCATATTTAACAGGGGACGGAAGATTGTTACATAAATGACTAATAGCTAGATTGAATAATGTGGGGCTAAGAATAGAGCCTTGAGGAACGCCGTCTTGTTGGACATGAGTTAATGATAGGCAGCCATTTACTGAGACTCTAAAGGATCTATTACTAAGAAAGTGTCGGATAAATGAGAGAATGTTGCCATTAAGGCCATAAAATGAAAGTTTATCAATTATCGTCTGTCTTGGTAACGTGTCAAATGCGGCTTCGATGTCAAAGACAGAGGCTAACACCTCTTGTTTACGATTTACAGCATCTGCAATGTGGGTTTGTAAGACTGCGAGGTTATCTCTTGTGTATCGGTGACGACGGAAGCCGGATTGTTCGTTTGGGAAAATTTGATGTTTTTCAATAAACCACATGAGCCGTCTGTTTATCATCTTTTCCATTAATTTGCACGTAGTGCATGTGAGGGAAATCGGTCTATAGGACTGTGGTAGCGTAGCTGGCTGAGATGGTTTTAGGACGGGAACGATAATGGATGAATTCCATTGAGTAGGGAATAATTGAGAGGACCAAATGGTGTTATAAATGTTCAATAGTTTAGTAAGACTATAGGTGGATAAATTTTTGAGAAAAATGTAGGGGATGTCGTCAGGACCAGCGGCTGAATTTTTACATGAAGATAAGGCAGTTGTTAGTTCAGTGAATGAAAAAGGAGAATTAATATCGTCGATATCTTGTTGGTGAGGTATTGCGAGTTTGGGGGAGGCAGATTCATGTTGGTTAGCTGCGAAGGGGGGCTTGAGTTTGTTATGAAATTTTTCATCAAATTTGTCAGCAAAGATGTTAGAAATAGTTTGGCTGTGGCTAGAGGAAGTGCCATTAAAAAAAAGAAGGGGAATTTTGGTGTTAGTTTTGTATCCTTGAACCTGTCGAATTTTTTTCCAAGTTTGGGAGGGGTTTGAATCATTATGCAAGGCTGTTACGTAATTATGCCAGGAGTTTTTTTTGCTCTGTTTGATCACATATTTGGCTTTAGCTTTAAGTCTTTTAAATTTTACTAGGTTTTCGGGACTTTTGTGTTTGCGAAAAACGTTAAGGGCGGCTTTGGATTGTCGCACTGCTTGTTCGCATTGAGGGTTCCACCAAGGAACAATTTTGTGACGGGGGGAGAGGGAGGCTTTGCCAATGTGAGTGAATGCTGCTGTAATTATAGCATCTGAGAAAAGCTTGATAGAATCAGAAATATTATTGGTGGTCGGTAAATCACGCAGGAAAGATTCAGCTTCCAGAGAAAACTCCGGCCATTTCGCTTTGTTGAGGCGCCAATAACTTCTCACATGAGTCTGAGCATTTGAGTTGTCACTTATGATTATGGGGTAATGATTGCTGTCACAAAGATCATCAGCAGTTTTCCAGGATAAGTTAGGGGTAGTTTTGGGATCACAGACGCTTAGGTCAATGGCAGAAAAGGTACCAGAAGCGATATTAAAGTGGGTGTATGATCCTGTATTGAGGAGGCATGAATTAGTGCAATTTAGTATGTTCTCAACTACTCTGCCGCGTCCAAATGTGCGTGGGGAGCCCCACATAGTGTTGTGGGCGTTGAAGTCACCCAAAAGTATAAAGGGTTGGGGGAGATCGTAAACCAATTCGAGAAGCTCTTTCTCATTTAGTTTGTAGTCGGGTGGAATGTATAACGAGCATATGGTTAATTTTTGGGGACAATAGGCAGTTATGGCAATGGCTTCAAGATTGGTAGTAAGGGGCAAATGAGTAGAGTAAAGATCTTTGGATGCAAATATGGATACTCCACCACTGGCCCTGGAGCAGATGGTTCGGATGTAATGATATCCTTCAAAGTCCTTTGGTGTAGGGATTTTGGAAGATGTAAAGTTTGTTTCCTGGAGACATAGGAAATCAGGATGGTAGATGGAAATGAGTTGTTGTAGCCGTTCTAGGCGCGGATAGTATCCGTCGCAATTCCACTGAATTATCGTGAATTTAATTAGTTAATATCAAAAGAGGTCGGTATCGTCACAATTGGAGTCACTATCAATAGAGTTAAAAGATTTGAGGCTATCAGAATCGACTACATCGTTGAGATTGATGGTACCTTGTATTTTCTTTGTTATGCGGGTAATGCGATTTTTGAGTGACCTATCGGAGATAGCATGATATATTTGACGAAGATCTGCAAGGAGGGATGTAATGTTTGAAGTAAATTGGTAAGCTTCCGTTAATGGATCGTGGTTACCGAAAGAGTTTTCCAGAAATGCTATTAATTGTTCTAAAGTAATTGAGAAGGATGTTGGGTCTGTTTTTGCTAAATTTTCAATGATTGCGCGTGCATAGGGGCTGATAGTTGTTGCAAGAGCCTTAGTCTTTTTTTTTGGGGGGGCAGGCTTGGGGGCACGGAAGGCGTTGTTAGATGGTGAATCTGTATTGTCTTGACTGAGAGTGAGAGGAACAGATGAGATAATTACAGGGGGCGACTCAAGGCTAGAGTCAGTAGAATGAAGTCGTTTGAGACCTGAACCACTAGTAGTGGGCAGGTCTGGAGGAGGAAGTGTGTTGACGGAATTATTGTCGGTGGATGATAAAGGGGCAGTGGTAGGAGAGGAAGTAGGTTCAGTGGACATGTTGTCGGTAGAATCATTCTGGATAGGGGTAGTAGAGGAGAGGGAGGAAGTGTGTTGAGGATTTTGGCAGGTATCTGCAGTATGTCCAGCTTGTTTGCAGAGGAAGCACTCCAATTTATCTGTGGTGACGAAGATCCGGAAAGAAGTATTTTCGAAGTGTATTACAACGGAGGTTTGTATTTCATAGTTATCTTTCTCCGGTAAGATATAGACAGATCGACGAAAGCTTAGGATATGGGAATAATCTTCTTCAGGTGAGCCAGTACGGATACTGGTGATGGGGGATGTGAGTTGAAGTCCGAGGTCATTTTTTAAAGCCTGTTCGATGAGTATATTCGGAATAGAGGGACATACATTAGATAATAGTAATCTTTTAGAAGGGCTGATGAGTCTGCGTATGGGAACTATTTCTTCTTTAATGGCAACTGTAGGATGGTCTCTGAGGAGGTTATCAACAACTAAAGTAGAAGCGAGAAAGATGCAAATCCGCTGGTTAGATATACGGGAAGCATGGGTGATTCCTTTAGGACTCACAATTTCACCGATTGTCTTGATGTAATCGAAGAGAACTGTATCCAGAAGTGCATTTATTACAATAGCTTGATTTCTATTAGGGCATGTTATAGGTGTTGAAGTTGGTTTTCTTGGATTTGATTTAGTGACAGCAGCAAAACTTCGTGCAGTGGGCTGAGTTGACATGTTTAAATATTCTGGATGCCAAAATATTTAATAAACTATTCAGACCAGGCGAACTGGTCTATAGATGTATTATTTTCAAGTATCAAATAGTGTGAATAAACACATACCAATATGGGCCAGCAAATATAAGTCACAAAAAACTAATCACTTGTGTTGAAGATAACGTTAATGAGCTCTCGAACGATAATAGTACCTTCACGTTCGGAGGCCACACGTGGAATGACATTTCCTATTAACTGCAGGTTTTTGCATGTTAAACCGCTAATGAAATGTGTAGTCTTGTTTGTCCAGTTTTTATTTTTAATAAATATTTTGATTTCTATGCAGAGTGTTTGAAAAGCTGAAAATAAGTACGATATACCCGATCTTAAAAAATTTGAATATTCCGTGTATTACAATTTTTTCAAATTAACAGAAAATCTTGATAGTTTGATAGTTTCGGAGTTATTAACAAGAAACTAAAATCATTCCATCAACTTATGTGTTAATAACTTTTGCAATGTTTTCCGTGCTGCAAAATCTTTCAAAAACATTTTTCTAGACATCATTTCGAATCCTGGACTTATGCTAAGTTTGTATCAAAATAAAAGTTTACACATCAAAACTTTTGTGTTTCAAAAGATTCTGTGAAATGTTGAGGCGTGCTAATTCGGATTTATTTCCAATCCGGTTTATACTATCAGTTCTAGTCCCTAATTTTTTATTCAAAACATCCACTCTATATGATACACTTAGATGCTTGCTTTCCAAAAAAACTATTTGGGATGGCATGTTGATAACTTTCTCGCTAAGAGTCGATAAAGCAGAACTTATTGTTTATACAGGAATTTAATGAGTTTACCGTCTAAGTCTGACAACCGTCTTTTATAAAATACCACTTATTGAAGGTTCTACATTTTCGATAAAGCTTTCTACAGTAGAGTTAACATTTATGATATTATTTTCGTAATCAGGTGCCCGATTATAATTTCTAAATTCATGGTTCTTTGATATTCTCATATGCCTTAATAAAATAGTTTGTGATATATTGAAGCTTAAAACTACTTAACTCACAAAATTATCAATAATGTATAGGATCCACTTATTTCAAATGTTCTCAAATCTTCCTCTTTTAAAAATGAAAATAACGGTGAACATAACAAATCATAAGCATTCATATCACTAATAAGTGTACTATATTCAAATAAATTACTTAAAATTATTAAAAAACATACCTTTACAATAAATTAGATATAATAGGGTGGCTAATCGGCCTATTGCACTAAAACCTCTTCAAATCTATGGTGGTCTTCCAAATCTAGATTACATTCTTAAGTTTCCAATCGGCCTCGAGACTGAATCTTTCATGTAATTACTTGCCGGTGGCTTCGCCTAGTACAAGAAACCGCCCATTTGCCAGGCAGTCGCACTGGCATAGGATGTACTCTGCAGGTTTTCTCTCGAAGGTGACAGAATCTGCATATGGCTTTGTCTGTCAACCCCATTAGTTTTGCGTGCCTGTTACAGTGCCCTATTAACATACCTACTACGGATTTGACAGTTTTCCTGTCTTTGCTTATTAGTTTTGCCGTAAAAGTTGGACAACTGTTTCGCATGTCTCTGTCTTCTTTGTGGCTATATGTATTGTCGAAATTTTATCGATACGATATATTTCAGAAAAAAATTTCCCAGAAAATTACGCAAATTTAATAGCTTATTTCATATGGTAACCTAGTCACCTATGTGCCGGAATGTTTGGATTGTTGAGTTGTCATAGCGACATATGCTATTTACATGCAAAAGCGTGAATTATGAACCATAATTGGACGGTGTTATGCAACAATGGTCTATACTCGATTTGAAATTGGTTGATAGTAATAAATCATTTTTAGCAGCCGATTCCATAGGCGCACCTACCTGACGTGCCGGTTTGAACCCTATTTACTTATCCGAATAATTTAGTAATCATTATTGTCATAACAGGTAAAAATAATTATGCCGAGAATTCCGGGAACAATTAATACACAATGTCACTTTAGGTTGTTACGAAAAATTAGGTAGGTAGGTAGGTACTTATTGGTATAAAACTGTGAGTCATTTTAAGAGCGAACAAACCTAATGCGAGTATTCTAGGACACACATTTGGGTAATTTTTGAAAATGGAGAGTCTTTCAGGATTTATTCCAGTTAAGCGAGCTGCGAAATCAGCGCTAAGCATTAGTGAAAATATTATTGTGCTTAATGTATTTAATGCACTTAGATATCAAAAAAGTGCAATAAGTATCGATTCTACAGTGGAACTTTGTTCAAAGATGACAGGTATTGGAAAAGCAACCATCTACAGGCTGATGCGGGAAGAAAAGACAGGAACCGTGACGCCACCAAAACCATCTCCAGGAAGGCGAACAATACCGATCGATGAGGACGAAAAGGCCATCATAAGACGAAAGGTGCATTCATTCTATTTCAATAAGGAGATCCCTACTTTGGATAGAGTTTTAGGGGCAGTAAAAGAAGACTTTCCTGCAATCAAGAGAGATAAACTATGGAAAGTTCTAAGAGAAATGAATTTTAGATGGGAAAAACATAGTCGGAAGTCTCATTTGCTCGAAAAAGATGAAATAGTGTGTTGAAGACGTAATTATTTGAGAAAAATAAGACAATTTCGCAATGAAAACAAAACAATTTTCTATTTGGACGAAACATGGCTGAACGAAGGCTACACAGTTGGAAAAATATGGACAGACAAAAATGTGACTTCTCACCGGCAAGCATTTTTAGACGGTCTATCAACAGGAATAAATCCGCCCTCTGGAAAAGGAAAACGATTAATTATAACTCACATCGGTAGCTCCAATGGCTTTTTAGAAGGTGGACTATTATCATTCCAATCAGTTCGTACAGGCGATTACCACGAGGATATGAATGCTGATGTTTTTGAGGAGTATTTCGAACAAATGATAGAGCTGATTCCACCTGGCTCCGTCATTGTGTTAGATAACGCTCCGTATCACTCCAGAAGATTGGAGAAGATGCCTACAACTGCTTGGCGAAAAGCAAAAATTATCGAGTGGCTTGTGGAGAAACAAATACAATTTGAGGACAATATGGTTAAAAAGGAGTTGCTATCAATTGTAAACACCCATAAACATCGGTTTCAAAAATATGTTGTTGACGAAATGGCCAAAAAACAAAATATAATAGTGCTTCGGCTCCCCCCCTACCATTGCGAATTAAATGTATAGAGCATGTAATAAAGGAGGAGGAAAAAATGTGGCAATTGGATAGTTTACTGGAGAAAACGGTCGAACCACTTATTATCAATTTAGGGGAAGAAGACAGTTCCTCAGATATTTCATTTTCTGATGATGATTAATTTAAAGCGAAGAAATGTAATGACTTACTATAAATTTTATAGAATTTCAAATAGAAACATTTTTCCAAATTTACTTGTTTATTGGTTGCTTTATTGTTATTAGTATTATATTTATTCAAATACAAGGGTAACAAATTATGCCACACATCCGAATGTTCACTAAATTATATAATTATTGTGTTTAATATAAACTTAAACCCACCCGAAAGCACGTGCATGAGTGCAAAACATCACAGGTAGAATCCTAAAGCTTATTGTTCGAGCCTCGGGTTAAGCTTTGTATTCGACGCCCTTATCAGATCTATAGGAATGGAAAGTTTAATAAATGCAAAAGGGTCTATACTTTCAATGTATATACTATTTAAAACTTGGCAATTTAGGTGGACCACTTTGTATACGTGTTTGACGGATTTTAATGATTTATTACTATCAACCAATTTCAAATCGAGTATAAGCAACAGTTTTTTTATTTTAAGATAATCGGCTTCAAAGATTAAATAAATAGAATTATTGAGAAACGCTTTTTGCTTTTGTTTTCACTTTTACACAAATAAACAGGAAAAATAAATGTATAACCCAAAATAAGAAAACTAATTTTTTGACAGAAAAAACAATGTCAAAGTGGTTTAGATGGTTTATGCAAAACTCAATATAAACAGTTATTGGTTTTGCGTAGAGTCTTTGTTGAGTTTTTAAAGAACATTCCAAGTCTCCAAAATGAGAGTCATGACCCGAAAGCAAAAATTTAGGTGAAATTGTTTCAAGCGATGCGTGATTTTGTGAGATATGGATAAGCATTAAAACCAATTTTATACTTCGGTTTTGTCCACCGCATTAATCTGACCACAAATTCAATTTTTTAACGGGTGTTTTAACATTTTCATTGATATATTTGCGTAAACAAGAACCGACTTCCTGGGTACCTCTGCCACCTTCATGCTCTAGCCAAACATTAAAAATACCTTTCTTAAGCTTCCAACGAAAATACCCAAGTAATACAAATTCAACTGTCGCTTATAATAAACGATCTCAGTTGGTAATGATAAAAAAGCTAGTATTCGCACTGAGAAATTTTCAACAATGGGTACCATAATATACAGATTGCGTAAATTACTTTGGAACCCTGGCCTCGGATTACACAAGTGCGACAAGGATATATGAAAAAGAGAGAAAGAATATTTGTGCGCGGTCATCACTTTGTTCCATCTTAGTGGTGTATACTTATTTCCCGAGACTGGCCGAACGGAAACATGGAAGGAGTGAGGGTGTTAAAGAAATAGAAAAATACAACCGTTATTACGTAACCTGTACATCTTAAAATTCATTATTGTCAACATGATCATTTCAGACCAAGTTGACAATTTCTAACTAAGTACAATAGAATATTATTTTAGCCATTGTAACTTGAAAATAAAACAGCATTTCTTGAGAGAACCATAATTAATAAACTAAAAATCCCTTCCATTAATAAATTAAATTAACAAAATAAAATAAGTAGGTACCTATTCTAAACATAAAATATAAACTTCCTGAAAAAATACAAATAAAAATCCATTCTAAAGGTGAACATTAATTTCAATGAATTAAGTGCTCAAATAAACCACCTTCCTGTGCCAGACAATAACCAAATCTGTGATAAAGATTTGATCTTATATCTCTAAAATTATTTGGCGTAATGCTGGAACAAACGTGCTGTATTTTCACCCTCGAAAAAAAGTCAACGATAACGAGACAAAAATATCATTTGTACAAATTAATCTGCGCTTCTGGCAACAGCGGTTAAAATAGGGGGGCAATGAGCATTCGGCCAGTCTCGGGAAATAAGTATACACCCCTAAGGTGAAACAAATTACACGCCTTAAAGACCACGCATAATGGGGTGTTAAACTTAACAAAAATATGATGCTTTCTCTATGTTAATAGTTAGTGGTGGACAAAATCATAATGGGAATCGATTATTTTTAATATTTTCATTCTCACAAGGTTTTTATGCCGATTTGAAAATTCAACTTTTGGACGATTTAAATAATCCACCATTCATAAAGTGACGTATGCTCACTAGAACAGAAGTTAGCTACATAAGGGTTGACATAGGACCACAATTCTGATGTGGTGAAGTACTTATAGGTTATACTTATGTCATATTGCTATTATAGTGACTTAGGAATTGTTTTTTTTCCTCCTTTCATCGAGTGTTGAGTATAATTTGTCCATGTCACTTTCAAACTAAAAATCAAACATACCCACACATATACAATTACTTACATAAAAATGATCTTCACAGAAATAGTAATTAGGTTAAGTCTGTTTATATTTGCTTCTAGCAGCCCCAAACCAAATTTTCTTTTAACTGTTAATGCAGGAACAGTTACAAACTTTTTATCAGGCGTTGTAACTGTTGTGCTCGTGCAGTATGATACAAAACAAGATTAATACGATATTGACATTATTCCAACATGAAAAATTGTGGAGGAAAACTAACTAAACTCAACCAAAAAAGTATTGACACAATTTTTTTATAATATTGAAACGTCAAGCTTAAATAAAATGTAAACAAAACCGAAACACTCAAATATAATATATATACTTTGACAGTTCTTCAAACTTCAAATTCGAATGGCCTTTTTGTAACTGGTTATTAGTTCATAAAACATCTGAATCAGAAATATTTAGTGAAGTGACGTATCTGTAGTGAAAGTTGCAAACATTTAGGAATTCTTAATTTCCAGTTTTCTCCTAAAATATTCGGTTTAAAAAATTTGTAAATTAATATTTGCAAAGTAGTACCAACATACTTTAGTACAATACCAAAAGACGGTTATCGGTTCACAACCCCATTATTGTTTCTCTCTCTTTCAGCTGTTTTTCTGTCGTACTTGTGTAATCCGGACGGTTCGGATGTAATTTACGCAATCTGTATATCATCTGTTGGGAGGTAAACGGTTTATGCCGATAGCGCGCAGCGGTCAGTTTAATCCTTACAGATTATAAAAGGGTCCTAAAAGGGACAGGTTGATTGCGCGCGAACATGATATTAGTACCTGTCGCTAATAGCAGGGGGTCTTTCAGTCTTATGTTTGTACACATCAAATTACATTTACTCACTTACATTATCCAGAAGAAGTTTGCGTGTAAAGTATACCGAAATGGAGACCATGTTAAGTGAGCACGGAAAAAAATAGGGTAGGGTGTTTTCCTATGGCAGGATTGTTCATAATATATTAGTGTATAAACGAGCATATTTCTATAAAGGAACCGTTCGCGCAATTGACCGGTTTACCGATTGTATACCGCGCGCTATTGACCCATAGAAATTCAACTACCTGTAATCATTTCTGACCGCTGTGTGCTACTGACCGTTGCCCGAAGTAAAATATTTTTTAAAACAGTCACCGTTCAACCAAGAATTTGCAACTACTCGGAATATAGGCACCGACTGCCAAATTATTTCTATGAACGCTTATTTTTAATGCGCATGCCTCTGGTGGTTTCTGATACTTTCTAACTGTTCTAAAGTCAGAAGTAACTTCGCACTTTTCTAAATCCGAAATAGTTATATCACCACAATTTTGTTTCACATTTAGGATATTTTTATTTTTAGTGGAAGATTTGAGAAAATTTAATGTTTATCTTCGTGATAAAAACAGATACCTATGGCTTTTGGTATTCATATCTAAAAATATCTTTTCCTACATAACACAACAAAATCGTTAAATGCATAAATTAACTACACCATTGGTTAATCAAAAATATTCGTCCACAATACACTCGAGAGAGTCCAGAGCTAGAAATTGCGTTCGCAGCTCTCAACTCTAGTACGGCCGGTATAAGACTACTAAACTCCTAAATAAAATGCGAGTGGCGACATCTCTTCGCCAACTTCATTTTGAGGCTTACACTCGTTAACAAGGCTGCGTTTCTTTTTATACTTATTACTGAACGATTCAGTGTTTGAAAAAAAAGCACGCCAATGGCACAGAAACAGTCAAGTTGAATGTTATAATTCAGAGGCACTTGTTAGAAAGCTCTTTAAGTTAAAAATACGCGCGTGAGAGTAGCGATTTTCTTGGTGCTATGAAGGGCCATTTATCCTGAGAATATCTTGAAAAGCTCAGCAAGACATATAGGTATAATAATACATGCGTTTATCATTTCAAACCAAAACGCTTTATTCTGTATAATTTTGAAAAAATAACTGTTTCGCAGCCTAGGATCCAAATAACCTTCGTGGGCTATATAAATAATCAATATTTATTTTCTGAAAATTTACCATTGTTTAAATTGTCTCCAAATTCACTCAATACCATTGAAATTACAAAAATACGGTAAAAGTTCCTTGCTTTGTTATATTTTTTCTAGGTGTTTGCAAAATACAAACCACTTATCAAAAAAGATAATTAACTTATACACCCTATTTTTCACGAAAATAAATGCATCTTCTAGAACCAATTCTGGAAGCAGTAATTCCATTCGCTTGTGCGAGTACATTAAAAATAAAGTTATGTACCAATTATCAAAAACCGTTCCTTGATCTTGCTAAGGAATTGTAGCTACATGACCCGATTGTGAGACAAATGTTGCCACAATTTTTTAGTAATCAATCGAGAACCAAATACTTTCGTCAGTTTTGGTTCATCTTGGAACATCTGACTGATGTTCATTTTCGGGTTCATAATAGTAAATCCAGGATTCATCACCACTAACAATACTGTACATATTTTTTGGGTTTCCTGCGTTAAGCCGGTTAGGAGTTTTTTGACACCAATTGACTTTAATTGCTTTCTGTTCTTCCTTTAACAGATGTGGTATCCAACGAGAAACTAATTTTTTTATAGATCATTCTCCAAGTAAAATTTTAAGAATTGTGGTTTTTGAAATGCCCCATGTTGCTCCAATTTCACGATATGTGATCTTCTTGAATCAGCTTACGTATATCATTGACGTTGTCATGGCTTATTCAATTTTTCTACTTATTTATCAACTGAAATTTCAATTTAGGTACAGCTTCAAACAAAGCGGTCTGAAAGTTTGGTGTTTAGTTTTCTAAACATAACAGTTAATTTTTATATTCGATATTTGTTGACAGGCGCCAATTATGTTGTTATATGCAACTCTTAAAAGATACACCCTCGTATTATCTTGTACCTCATCGGAAAAAGCTATCAAGAAAACGAAATAGGTATGTTTGTTTGTAAAAAATCGAGGTAAAATGACTAATACAATATCTTGGGTATTTTCCAATATTTATTATATCTAAATGTAGACCCTGTTAAAATATTGTTTTAGCTTCCTTTATTAAACCTAGAACCATTTATTAACAATACAATGAAACGAATCAATTTAGTTTGCTTACTTCCTCATGTATCAATCAGTTTAATCGTTTAGTGATAAATTGATGTCTTCAACCTCTTCCATTACATTGAATAGCATATCAATTTCATTGTGAGATGTTACCACAATTTTTGTTCATATTTTCGCTACCAAAATAAGAAAAAAAACTAATATTCCGAATTCAGTGAATTCTTCTCCATTCGCTAATTTATCAAAGCCAACTAAAAAATTTGAGTTATAGTTAGTTAAAATGTCAAAATTTCCCGCTTTTGATAGCGTCAAATATCTAAACGTTGGTTCATTGGAACTACCAGTGAAATATTCTCGGAATAACAGTACCTGTCGTGAAAATTCATCGTATGTATGTATCACTGAGATCTTAAAGATGTATTGTGCCCTCTCACTTCTAGTCAGTTCCTGAGAAACGTCTCAGAGACTAGTAACTCCTTTAGTCCTATTTCCCGGAGGAATCTTAGGATATCTGCAGGCTTTAACTTAATGTCCGTCTTCTATCCAGTAATCTCCTAGGTGCTGTGCCCTAGGACTCAGATTTGCTGTGCAGAAATGTGTTTGCAAGTATGTGGACGG
This sequence comes from Lochmaea capreae, assembly GCA_949126875.1. NCBI lineage: Eukaryota > Metazoa > Arthropoda > Insecta > Coleoptera > Chrysomelidae > Lochmaea > Lochmaea capreae. Next base: position 11,899,421 of record OX421404.1, on the reverse strand, counting down.
AGGTTTCTTTTTCTATGCCACAAAATTCATTGTTGTTCTCGGTATAACTCCTGGTATAAAATTTCGAAGGAATAACTTTACTGACTTTTGTACTGGAATTGTAGAATCGACCCTTAATGATATAATGTTTTGTTAAACATAATTGGATTACACTTTTGCAGTTATAGTGTAAATTCTATTTACATTGATGATGATATAAAGTGGCTCATCTTATTTTGACCTTATTGTGTGTTGTTAAAAAATTCTGGGGTTTTGAAAGGTGGATTCATGCAACATCAACTAAACTAAAACTAATTTAAGATTGAGATAAATTTAAAATAAGAATAGTCAGATGTTTATGCAACATAAATCAAGAAATTGATAAACCAATCGCAAATACGCAGTCTTTCCAATCATTTGTCAAAACGTTCAATAGCAATCGAGCTGTCGGATAGCTGAAGACAATATTAAACGTAAACCAACTTGTTTACGAAAAATATTGTTGTAAACTATAAATATATATTCAAACATGTACTACAAGCTCATGTAAACAATAACTTAACGCAAATCACCAGTAGGTGATCTGTGGTCAGGGCTTGAAGCATGCGTTGTATAGAATTCATGGAAGAAATTAATTTCTTAGTTGAAAGTTGGCTATATTTCTTAGTTTTAATTTAAATCTTAATTTCTCAGTTTCTTGCATGAACATCTACATTACGTGATTTCATCTTCTTAGTTTTAGTTTTAAATTAATCAAAGTTTTAATTTTTGCTTGGATGAGTCCACGTCAATTCTACTGCAAATATACCCCAAAAATATTGATCATAAATTATACCACTTATTCTTTGGTCACAAATAGGTAGATTGAACCTTACTTATCGTCGCTAAGAATATTTCGTCCGCACTTTCAGATTGTAGAAACTATCGCGTGAAAATTTTTTCGGCTTAGGTAATTTCATTTTTCAACGGATTCATCAACTTCAAAAATTCTTCTTTATGTCATTTTTTGACGACCTCATGAACTTCAATTCAGTTTAGATACAGCTTTAAACGAAGTGGTCTGAAATTTTGGTGTTGAGTTAACTGAAAAAGTGTTAAATACAACACTTAAATGATAGCTATCCTGCTACCTTACTTTCATTTCTCTCGCAGCAACTTCCCGTTCTTGAGAACCGTTAGCAAATATAGTTTGTCTTGATTGTTGGTAATTTCAATATCAACAGTTGTCACTTTTTAGTCTGTACCAAATATGGATCTCGAAGAATTTAGGTATGAGAAAAGGGCGGATGTAATTTGGGCGCTGAAGGATTAATGCGCTTTTTACAACATGTAAACTAGGCGCTAAGACCGAAGGGTCATTTTAATCCTATATGTATACTGGGCGCTAACCGACTGAAGTACGTGATTTATGAAATACAGTTATTTATTAAATCACCGACATTTATAATAAGATATATTTTTGTAAAGTAAATTATAATAATTTTCAATAATAACCCAACCAAACCTACCCCTACCAAACCACCTTCGTATTTTTAGTCAATGTTTGAAGAATAAATTATAATAATTTTCAATAATAAACCAACCGAACCTACCCCTACCAAACCACCTTCGTATTTTATCAGGATAAGAGTTATTTTATTACTCGACCTACCCGCACTTCTTAGCGTCGAAAATACATGTCGGATTATCTACCCTTCTTGGTCAGACAGGTAAAGAAGGATGGTTGCGCCTAAATTACACCCGCCGTGAGAAAAACTGTAATTAGGTCATTAAAAATTGTCATTTTGTTGTTCAATTTTGTATAGACTACTAATAAAGGTGAATCGATTTCATAATTACATGTAAATCTTGTCCACTAAAATGAATACAACAGCCATATTATGTGGAAAATTATGCCATATATTTGAATAAATTGATAATTTACTTTTTTGTTTATTGTTTCAGGTAAGTTGGAATAACTACACTATTTCTAAAAGACACTGAATGTAACTACTGGATTATAATCCAAATACCCTCAAGACAAAAAAAGTTTTTATGACAATGTGGTCAAAGTGAGTATACTTCGGTTATTTCGTTATATTACGGTAAATACTGTAGTTGATGATTGGATTGTTTGAAAGTCTTGAGTACACCTTCACCTACGTTGCACCAGGGCCCTTGTCCCCCTAGCTACGCCACTGATAGTTAGGCGCTTGGAACACTCGAATATAAATGAATTATTTCACATGTCACTTCATTTGTTTGTTTTTATTGTACATAGAGTGTAGACCTCTGTTGACCAGGCTCTACTTATCATGAAGTATGTGTAAAACTAAGGCCTCATCCATATCATCTATCAACACTCCAAAATTGCTAAGATATTTTTTCCTTAAATTACACAAAAAACTGTACAAAAAAAACTCACGCACAAAATAAAAAAAAAACAAGTTGAAATATCACAATGATGTATGGTTAGGTAAATAATAATGGATTGAAATGTGAACAAACGACAAACTTCGCGTCAACTGTCGTTAACTATTTTAATACGTTCACGCATGTGCTGCCTTAAGTGTCTAATATCAGGGATCAACGTAACGCACTGTAAATGCGTATGGAATTATTGATTGCTATTGTAGTTTTCCTGTCTTTTGTTTTCTTCTATCGTACTATGAAAAAGAAATGTGTGATAAGAACGAGTCTACGCTAGAGATGAGCTTATTTGATGAATGGTTGCCCTGGCGTATGACAGATTAATTTATTGTTTTAATAAAAGAGTTATCACGGCCATATCTATTGATAAGAAAAACAAGTTAAACGTGATCATAATAGTCGAATGAAATAATTCGTTTGGGAATGAAGTTGTTTCCTCATGTTCCGAGGGAGCTGTCGCCACAGCAGGACTGTTAGGAGGCATTTGTTGGAAATGCGTTCTCAAAAGGAAGTGATGGTTATGTTCTTCTGTGCCACATATTATAGTTGTGCACAGTGGCTGCAGTACTGGTGGAAACACGTTTTAAATACGGGACGGGGAAAGGTGATTGAATCCGTAAATAGCAACTGTTTGAGAGAGGAGAGAAGTGCTTATACAGTTATCAACTCCAATTCTTCTTTACTTAATTACATTTTCCTGTAACAATTGTCATATTTAAGTAAAGCGACATATTGGTATTGGGAAAAGGTCAATACATAGTTATTATGACACTAATGGGGTTGTGGCCAACACTTAACGAACATTTTTAGAATTGAACAAGTCGATATTATGGGACGTACAAAAAATAAAAAAATATCAGAAATGTTTTTGTAACTAGGCATCTCTGCACAGGGTTTTTGGGGTTAAAGTATACTGGTCACAAAGGAATTTTGGATTAACAAAAGAATCGTACTAGTTCATTTCAAATATTGTTGCCTCTTCTTAACACAATTTTAACGAATGCTCTGTACACGTAATAGTTATTTTCCTAACCAGTGCGGAAAGTGATACTTTCCCACACGCGACTCCAGTTGACCCGAACGACGAGGAGGAAACTGGGGAAAATTTCCGGAATATTAATTCATGCTCTAGGGAGATTCATGTCAAAATGCAGGCATCCGATTGGCTAAAATTAACTGGTATAAAATTTTCATTTTAATCCACTAATCGAAAAGGATTTCACTCTATCTGAAAATTTTGCGGCATTGTTAGTTGCGCCTCGCTTCAAAGAGATCAAACTACGATCGTAGTGAATACAAACTGTTCTTATTTCCCTCGAGCGGATTGGGAAACGTGAACCTTTGTTCGTTGCCTTAAGAAGTCGGTTAAGTATTATTTTCGAAAGCTTTTGTTCGACTATTAAGATCGGTTTGGCTGACTACAATGGAATTAGTGACATTATGTATGGTTGATTTATTCTATTATTTTCCAGCCCAAAGTATTGACATTATCAAGAAAAAATTATGATGCAAATTCGAATAGGAATGATTTCAGTGGTGAAATTGAAAAATATAAATCAATTTGTCATTCATTTTATTTGAATTTTAATAATTTTTTGGGGAAAAATATGGCTCAACTTCAACACTGTAATAAATGAATTAATATTGAATTTAATTCCAATGGCGTGCTACCAAAAATATTTCAGGTGAATAAAAAAGGTACTAAAGTGGAAAATCGTTTCTTACAATATTATTGTGAACTTCGGGTGTCTGATGGCGTGCAGCGGTCAAATACCTCCTGATGTACCGAAATTTGCCCTTAAGACGGATGTTGTGATTGCGCGTAATGGAAAGATTGAGGCTATTAAGGCAAGTGAACAGAAATTTTAAAAAAGCTTATCTAACATTGGGGTATATGAAAGAATTTTTAGAATGATACGATTCCAATATCTGTTTTCTTAATGTCATTTTGTAAATAGGCATGATGACAGTCCCTAAGAATCACTAAAATATTGTTTTGATATAATTATATATGATGCAGAGATTCTAAAACAATTACCTATTTTTATTTTACATGTGTGATGACCAATATTTTAGTAAACATATAAGGACAAAATTTAACAATCCGCCATCTTAGCTCAAACGCCAATCATAAGAGAGTGACGTCGTACTTTCGCAAATTTGACCGTGATATTTTGTCTTTCGTCCGAGCCATAGATAAGTCCGAACTATCTATGGACCGAACATCTGTTCTGTTTTGAATTTCCTTTGATTTTTTTATTCTGACGCTCTGCGCAAGACTCTACTGGCTTACTCCCATGTGGGACTGATAAATTCATTCGTTTGCAAGTCGAACATTCGAGATTTCGAAGATACTACTCGAACATAACAAATCCACTCCCATCACAAGAAATACGTGGGAGCATTTGGTCGAACGTTCAAAGATACGGCTCCAGTTCTGTTTTGAATTTCCTTTGTGTCATTCAAATTATGTATCAAAATAAACTTCTAACCTGCAAGCTATCAAGTGTTTGAAGTTTGACGATTTTATCAATGACATAAAACAGTCTGTTTTATGTTCTAAGAATGACACAGATCACCTATAAATGGTATTTACGAATTGATTATGTCACGGACAGACGCCATAACTATTCTTGCGTTTTGGCGCAGAATTTAAAATGCATTTTTAAAAGCTAAATTTCTCCTTCAAAAACTTTTTTTCTCAGAGAAATAACATTTATTGTAGATAAAGTATATATAACATATTATGTGAAAACATCGTAGAGCAGTTTTTCAAAATCAGTCATCATGCATATTCTTATTGGTTGAAGACAGTATGTAAAATATATAAATGAAGGAATCAAATATTCAACACATAGTTTTTCGAAAATGGAGTTTATGTTGATTGAACGTGGTGGCAAACTAATTGTAATTGATAATTTTACATAACGTTCAGATAGCTACAATTTACGTGTACAAAATATCGGTGTATGTACCAATTATGTAAAGCATCTATTCGAGTGGATAACAATGAAACTATTCTCTAAGAAAGTTTGAACGAGTACAGCCACGATGGATATGAAAATACGAAAATTAAGATGAGATATTTTAAAATTGTGACGTTGAAAATAGACTTAATATCCATTATAACCATAAATTTGATTTTGATTTCGTTCCTAAAATCATAAAGAACAGATTGATATTACAAGCTTAAATACAGTTTCTCTTTGTCCTATCCAACTGCGACCTTTGCAGATCTATTGTGGTCCTCTTTATCCTTAGAGCTCGATATCTAGCTTTATTTTTTTTGTAAGACCTATTAGCCTGGATACCTCCTCCCTTGCGTAGCTCTCTGCCTTCGGTGTTTCTTCTCCGAATAGGTGAAACCGCACCCTCACTAGGCCTTCGCACTCACAAAGTATGTGCTCCGCGGTTTCGTCTCCTTCCTGGCAAAACCTACATAGGCTATCATCTGCTAGGCCAATTGTGTGCATATGCTTCCTCAGCCTACAATGTCCGGTCAGCATTCCCACCATCATCCTCGTCGTTTTTCGACTTTGACATAGTAGGTCGCGTGACAGTTTGGCCGAAGGGCTTCCAACGAATAGTTTAGCGTGCCTTTGTCCTGGTGTTTTATGCCACCAGCACAGAGCCTTATTGCTTATCCATTGGTGGATGCTCTCCTTAGTGAGGTTTTTTGCATTACCACAGGAAGGTTCTGGCCCTATCATGACCTTACTCGCTCCCTGCTTGGCTAATTCATCAACCTTTTCATTGCCTTTTATTCCTTGGTGACCTGGCCCCCAGGCTAGGATCATTCTATTATGACTACCTAGTCTGTTGAGTGCCTTGCGACACGCCCACACCAGATTTGACGTTGTCCGTTATGAGCTTATCGCCTTCAGTGCAGCTTGGCTGTCGGAGTAAATGACGATTCTTTGGTTATCCACCTCCCGTCTCATCAACTCTTCTGCACAGCATTGCATCGCCATCAAATCTGCCTGAAAGACAGTGTCATGTTCCCCTTGGCTTAGAGAGATCATGATCTTCTCTTGTACCCTATATATTCCGGCTCCTACTCAGAGTCTGTTTTAGAGCTATCAGTGTACCAGTTGAGATTCGCTGTTATAGGAGGCCCTGCCTACCAGTCCTTTCTTTCTGAAATGACTCCTATGTATCCATTTTTGAAGCTATATTGTGGAGCAATCTGATCCATTGGCATTCCCAGTATTGGATCTGCCTTTATTTCTTCATATAGTTTTTTATAGGCCTTGTCGTGTCCTTGACTTAACGGAGGAGGCCCCTGTAATAATCTGTGACTAACAGATCTTGCATTTCCCTGAATGAAGATGTGCAGTGGCGGTAGGTTTAGTATTACCTCCAGGGCTGCAGTCGGCGTTGTTCTCATTGCCCCTGTGATACTCAAGTAACCTTGCCTTTGGATACCACTTAACTGCTTCTGCGTTCCAATCTGCAGTGTCCTGGGCCACCAGACTACTGATCCATAGGTTATCCCTGGCCTCACGACCTGTGTATACAGTGCTATTCAAAAGTCCCTTCCCCCCCTCGTATCTTTTGAACGGCAACACTTACATTAATAAAATTAAGAGGTTGAAAATAAAGTGTTGTAAACTTCTCTACGAATGGTAACAGGTGACGTAATAGTAATAGATGACGTCACAGTGCCACTCTGGTCAATAATTTTAAATAGGACCTCATGGCAAGTGATATCTCGTTTGAAAGGCATTGACATTGGCTACATAGCCATATTAATTTTGTTTGGGCTTAGACTAATTTTGACGGATAAATTGAATAAATACCAAAATTATTGTTTCACATTTAAATATTGAAGATTTTTCAGTCCGCCTCTGGTTAGTTGTCAAAAAAATTGACGTTTTTAATTTAATAGTATTTGTTGCTTTGCAAAGTTTTTCTAAATAGCTTAAATATTTAATTTTATTATTGTTTAACGAGACGTTTAAGAGTTTACATATAGGCAAAATGGTACGTACTTAAGCCAACAAAGTAGCAGATATCTTAATAATTGGTGAATCTGTAAAGAATTTCCACGATCGTTTATATAATGAGAGATACCCAGATCGCCCTATCTCGAGAACTTATTTGAGGGAGCTTCTTCACAAGTTTGAAGCAACAGGTAGTATTCAAGATGCCAAACGATCTGTTCGACCAACATTTAGTGATGATAAAAAAAATTGATATAGTTGCTGAAATGGTAGTAAACCCTACTTCCTCTTCAACTAAAGTTGCGTCTAACTGTGAAGTAAGTAAAAGTACAGTACAGAGAGTGTTGGCTTAAAATAAATTTCATCCATACAAGTTAAAAATTGTGCACCACCTTTAGGATGACGACCCCGACAGAAGACTCGAATTCTGTGAATGTATGACAAATAAAATTAGTCAAAACCCACATTACACAAAAACAATTTGTTTTAGTGACGAAAGTACTTTTTGCCCCAATGGAAATGTGAATACATAAAATGTAAGGTATTGGAGTGACACAAATCCTCACACCTTTCGTGAACAACATACCCAATTTCCAGAAAAAGTCAATATTTGGGCAGGTATTTTGGGAAACCACATAGTTGGTCCTGTTTTCCTGAATTCATTTTTAAGCGGTGAAGTGTATCTGGAGATGTTACAAAATGCAATTGAGCCGTTAACTCTTGAAATTCTGGAAGATAATCCAGATTAATTCGGCCATCTGGAAATAACATTTCAACAAGATGGTGCTCCTGCACATTATTATGGTGCAGTAAGACGTTACCTGGATGAAGAATATCGAGGTAGATGGATCGGCCGGCGATGTCCTATAGAATGGCCACCTCGGTCACCAGATCTGACACCATTAGATTTTTTTCTATGGGGGTACTTGAAATCCAAGGTTTATACTACGGCACCAGATAGCATTGGCGTTTTGGAAGAAATAATTATTGAAGAATGCAATGCAATTTCAGCTGACACATTCGAACGAGTACAAGAGTTTACTAATAGGATGTATTACTGTCAGGAAGTAGACGTAGCACATTTCGAACACTTCTATAAGAATCCATTGTTGATATTTGATTAATTGAATTTGAAAAAATAATTTCAATAATTTTGGTAATTATTTAATTTATCCGTCATAATTAGTTTAAACCCAAACAAAATTAATATGGCTATGTAGCCAATGTCAATGCCTTCCAAACGAGATATCACTTGTCATAAGGTCCTATTAAAATTATTGGCCAGAGTGGCACTGTGACGTCATCTATTACTATTACGTCACCTGTTACCATTTGTAGAGAAGTTTACAACACTTCATTTTCACACTCCAAATTGTATTAATGTAAGTGTAGCCGTTCAAAAGATACGAGGGGGGGAGGGGACTTTTGAATACCACTGTATACCCATTTGGTAATGTTGGGATTTAGTTCCCAATTCTTTCCACACATTTGCCTGCACCTTCCCAGAGCGATTCTGGCCTTGTGTGTGGTTTTTTCAATGTGAGAATTCCATGTAAGCTTCTGGTCAAAGATTACCCCTAGGTATATAACTTCTTTCGCAAATGGAATTTTCACTCCGTTTATTTGCGGCTTTTGTAGACCTTGCAATTTTTTTTGTTTTTGTAAACGGTACCAGTGTAGTTTTGTGGGGGTTCACTGCCAGTTCTTCCTCCCTACACCAGCCACTTAGGTACTATATTAAGCGCCATTTGGGTGCGCTCTGATATTGTACCTGGAAACCGTCCTCTTATGACGATAGCAAGATCGTCCGCATATCCCAGGCACTGAAAGAAAAGCTACTGAAGATATTTCTATGCGGCCCAGCAAAATCATGAACATGGAAATGGGAGATTTGGTTCTTTCGGCAACAGCTCAAGACCTTTCAAACATTCGGGAGAGCATTTACCGATCTCGAAGAAAATTGCTTCCACTACTTCCTGAATACGGAGATGGGAATAGTTATATTCAGCTATGAAAAAACTTACAATTTTTGTGTAGCTAAATAAAGTTTATCTGTGATAAAACCTTCAGCTATTGCACAAAATTCTTCACTCAGTTATTCACGATTTGTGAGGTTCGTAATGGACAATACGTGCCGTTTGTTTTTGCACTTATGAAAAATAAAAAGGCAGAAGTTTATGAGCGAGTGTTCAGATCTACAATGTCTGCTTGTTATAGCCAAAATCTGACATTTGATCTAAGTGAAATTGTGTGTGATTTCGAAAAATCTATTCACGAACCAAGCCGAAACGTATAGCCTCTGCTGAAGATAACTGGCTGTAGATTCCACATTAGCTAAGCTTGGCTGAGGAAAATGCAGAATATTGGACTCAAAAGATAGTAGTCTGACAAAGAGAGTGAGTTGGGGAAATGGTTACGCTGGTCTTTTGGCATCATATATTCAGACAGTACTGTTTCGGAATGCTTCGTTGAATAATTGATTGCAGAAGCCTCCAACGATGCTCGCATGATGTCCTTCTGCGATTATTTAACGGAAAATTATATTTTTAAATCTGCGAGATCTCCTCCAGAGATGTGGGGTTTATGTAGCCCAAGCCGAAAACGGACCATTAACGCCTGTGAATCTTTTCATAGCAATTAGGAAACATTGACATTTTCAAGTGAGTAAAATGTGGATGCCGCCACCTTAAGTTCCCTCACTAGTTACCTATTTTTGTACATCAGACCTACTTTCGACATGTGCTGCTAGATCTCACTACAATAAGATCCACCTAAATATGGAGGTATATGAAACCATTAATTGGTAAAGAACGTTCCACAATTTTTCGTTCACTCGGCATCTGGACTTGAAGATTCAGTAATAAAAGTTTATACATCCCTCATTGTATAGTGAACAGCGACAGATCTGTAGTTGGTAAAAATTAGATTCTGAAACATAAATAAATTTATTTTGTGAAAAAATAACTAAATTTTCCAAAAATAACTTTTATTCATCAATTTGGTTTGAACAACTTAAACTGTTGAAACATACCCACCGTATACGCTTGGATTGATTACGTCTAATTATAAATAAATATTTCAAATATGACATAGCTAGTTTAATAATGGACACATTTTAAAAATATTTTGTACTATAAGTGATATCTGCAAAACAGTGGAAGGGATCAAAATTCCATTTTTTAAATCATGACTGTATAGGACACATTTGGTTTTATTAGCGTTACTTTGTTTTTCTTTTCGTTTATGTATTGGCTTATTGATAATGTCTTTCACTGTGGATATTGGGGTTTTTCTCAACTTAGATGTTTCTTTTGCTGCATCGGTTATACTATAACATCGATGTTTCAATGATTCAAACACATTTTCTACAATTCGCTTCTCATTCGGCACTTTTTGTCCTATATTTAAAAAAAAAAGTATAAAATATTATTTTACTAGTCAAATATTTCAGTTGTAAAATAACCATAATACTAGGCACTATCTCTCCGCTTTTCGAAGAAACGAGTACGATGCTAAGTTATTATTTTATTATTATCAGATTAACGGCTACCTGCTATGTAGTATTTGGGCATAGGTAAATTGCGCACAGTGGTCAAGAAGTTTCCCAAATTTGGGAAGGGTTCGTCAGGTGGTTGCAGCCAGGGGATTAAGTCTCTGTATATGTAGATTGCGCACAGCGGTCAAATTGTATGCTTAGTCTGGTATACCTCAAAACTTTTTCTTTCTGATATAATCAACGAATAAAAGTTGATGAAAAGAACACTTCTTGTAAACTGATATTTCATTATCATTCTATTAAATACCTACATTATACAGAAACAAAATTTTATTCTCAAAAATATAATAAACACAAATTATTTTGGCAAATTGTGGTAACATATTAATTTTACATAAGTGCTTAAATCTATCAATTTATTTTTATAAAAACTTATTTGTTGGTCCAAGAACTCGACTTTCTTTTGAGTTCTTGTACGCAATAATTTATTTGTACAGGTATTTGCACTTTTTATTTTTATATAGGACATTGTTTGAAATGTAATTAATAATTATATAAAATTGAAAATATTTGGATGGGAAGTGTAGAAACTTGCATTAAAATGCGAATGAAACGATTCGCAAGCCTTTGTAGAGCGAGAAACGCTTGGGAACATTTTTGCCCATAACCTTGGAGGAAATCTTGAATTTTCATCTATATATGTATTTATTAAATAATCAGCAAATTTCGTAATAGCATCACCTTCCGGTTTTTCAGCCATCATTTCAAAGCAAAACATGTCACTTCCTTGCTCTGGTTGCAAATAAGGTAAACCAAACAAATGTTTTAGCCATTTTCCTACTTCCGATTTTTGATTACGATATTCTATGGACAATTCTAATTGGAGAATTTTCCGGTACCAGGCCTGTTTTAAATGAAAAATGCATCCTTCTATTTCAGATACAGGGAAAACCGTATACAGCGCTGAATGTATTCTATCTTCAAAATCTACAACTATTTTCTTCGGATTTAACGTTAATTCAAATTTTGAACATTCCATCTAAATTGTTGAAAACAGTTTAACATAAGTAGAAGTGGCTTTAGATGGAAGTAATGCAAAAACCGCTGGTACATACTGTCCATTTTTAAATCCGTGTAGAGTGAACAATTGGTAAAAAAACGTTGGGCAATATTAAATGTGCCGTCTACGTATATTACTTCTACAGAACACAAAAAATTTAAATTTGTGAAGCATGAAAATAATACAATGTTATTTTCTCGATCGTTTCTCATTAAAAAACTTTCTTCTTGTATCGTTTCAATAGACATCGAGTCTAATGCTTCTTGAACGTCCTGCACGGTTTTCGGCAACAGAGGCAAATATGCTCGACGCGCATTGTATAAGTTCTTCCGTATGTATCCTATGTCCACTAAAGTAAGTTCTTGAAGAACTTCGGGGGTTTCTGAACAATATAAGAATATATTAACCTCAATTATGCCTAAGCACATTGACATTTCTTACCTTTTATCTCCTTATGTATCACTTTCAATGGCGTAACTGATATTTCTTCTTCAGCTTTCCTTTTTAGGCTGTTACTGATTTTTTCACGACACAGTTTTGCAGAATCTATATCATGATTATGGATGAGAACCCTGTCGATGATATTCTTCTCATTAATGGTATAGAATTTGGCTTTGCAATTTTCATTTGTGCAACGCCAATGAGTTTTGCCAGAAACAAGGATTCTTCCTTTGCGAAATTTAGCTCCTTCCATTCCAGAAATCGGACGAACTTACTAACACAAATGCAAAAACTAAACTGATCCATGTACCTACGCCTCTAATTGTTATCGTAAAGTCATTAGGGGATAATCTCTGGTGACTTTCAAAATTCGTGGAATCGGTAGAAAGTTGTATGCCATTCACCTAGACCCTCTTTTGGGTCACTTGTGCGCAATTTACCTATGAAAAAGAAACATTTTGGGTATACCTGGCTACAAACTGACCGCTGTGCGCAATTCACCAACCCCGTAGTATTTGTGCCTTAACTGCATTTACGATATCCTCTCCTTCTAGAATATCCTCAATCTCTTTATTGTTTATTCTCTAAAGACCTTTAAGTCCTTTTATGATTTTCCGTTCAAGTAGTTTTAGTTGCTCTCTGTCTTTGACTGTGGGCACATTGTTTCCAATGCATATATCACAATTGGGCGTATTTTGTATACTTCATATACCCTCAGTCTCGTGCCTGCTCAAATGCTTGTCTTTTGATATTTTTTTGTGTATCCAGAATATCTTTTTGTTCATTATTATTCGCTGTGCTTCGATTATTATTGCTGGTAATAATTACTCCTGAGTATTTGAGATGTGTGACATTCCCCTATATTCATTCCTTTTATGTTTGGTTTATCTCTTCTTGTGCATATGTTGTTTTTTGTCTTGCTCTTATTGATTTGTACTCCTCCCTTTCCAGCCTCTCTTGAAAGGGTTAACACTCCAGAATGTAAATTTTCTATTTTCAAGGATCCTTTAATGCGGATGTCATGTACAAACAGGGCACCCACACCCACACCCCGCTGTGGATCATTAGACCGATAGCCAGCGCAAGTAGACGGACGAATTGATGACCCTTTCAGTGCATTCAATTGAGTACAGGGTGTCTATTAATTAAGAAGTCAGAGGTCCTAAGAGCTATTATAAAGTGTGCATTCGCGCTCTCTCGAGATACACAATTTTGAACTAACACTTTTGGTATATTCCCGAATATTTCTTATCACCTATGATTCGAAACAGGCATAAATTCGTGAAACAGCCTTCACCAAGTTGAGCCTAGTAAAACCCTATATTACCAGAATGGAAAAGAAGAGCGAAATAAAAATTTAATATAATAAATATAGTCTCCATGTCTCTGAAATGATGATACCATATGAAACGCTCCGTATTTAAAAAAAAATTTGGAAATATTAAGTTTGAATCAGTCCAGAATTTTTATATTAAACTCCTGTATTAATTCCCGCAGTATAAGCTGATCATCCTGTAAATACAGTTCTAATTAAAAATCTCTTCCTCTTTCAGTCGGTTAAAAATATGAAATGAAATATAAAAATAAAATGATGTGGGAACGAAATATATAGATAGACATGGAACCCTTCCTGGTGTACTCTCACTTCTTTTCTTCCTTTTTTTGGAGCTTACATGCTCAGTTTTTTTTCATTTCAATCACTTTGTCATTTTATTATAAAGTGTAGGTATTCTTCACCATCAACATACAGGTGTTGCTATCCACCAACCATAAAATAAGAAATACATAGATACCACTAGGTCGACATAATATGTTTCTATTTTAATACACATCGACGCGTACGGAACACACTGAGGAAAGGAATAGGTCCAACAAATCGTCATGCGTGTATTCTTCAAAAAAATGTTTTGGAATACCGTTCTCCCATGGTCGGTAAAAAAGTTATCTGATATATTTAGTTTATTAAAAAGTATCTTCGTCCTTTATCCCTCACCTCTCTTATTTTTTAGATTTGTTAATAACTATTTCGTATATTCTATGGTTTATTCGTAGTGAATTTCTTTATCATAAATATTCATTCCTCTCAGTTTGTTTCGCTCCTCTAGCATGTGTAAATTTTCATTCTCCTTATCCTTTTCAGTCTTCTCATCTTATTTTGTCGCTAATCGTTCTCATATCCCTTGACTCTGTTATTAGCTTGTTTCATTTCGTCTTAATATTATATTTATTTCCTTGAATATTTTTTAATGTTCTTTTACTTGACTGTGGAAGTGAACAAGTTTTTGTTTTATTATGGACATTCATTCCCTCATACTACTCAGTTCCTGAAATATGGGGGATGGGGCCTATTCTGTAACCCTTGCTCTAAAATTTAGAGGCCGTTGAAAGTTTGACCGGCGCTAAAATAAAATCGGTATCTGCTGATCACGTTTCCGTTAAAATTTTGAATTTAGATTACACCAAAGGACTTTAGTGATCCCTTTCAAATACCCAATAATGAGTTTAAAAGTCTCTTTCGCTTTTCCAAGGAAATGTCAAAGAATGTTAATTGATGTGATAGAACCACATTAACAAGAAAGACACAAAATTACTGCCATGCTAAAATATTTAAAAATTCTTGTCAGTCTCCGCTTTCATGGGTAACCAATTACGTTTTGGACAAAGTCACATTTTTGCTTTGAGTCAACCGAGAATGAGCAGATGTATTAATGAAGTTACTCATGTTATTTATAATCATCTATTACCTAATTGGTATATCCAAAAACTGAAAATAAAAGAGATGAGGTAATAGGTAATTGTTTACAAAAGTATAACGTTCCGAGGTGTTTGGGAGCCGTCTATTGCACACATATTGCAATTATATGGCACCAGAACAGCATCCTGCGATTCCGTACTACAGCAGAAGAGGATATTATAGTATAAACTGTCAGATCATAAAAGATAGTGATTACAATATTTTAAAAAATGGATCTTATATTATAAAGTTCACATCACTACTGTTTGATTGTTTTTGGCAAACCGAATAAAATTAATTTTGGAGCTAGATCCAAACATTATCTACTTTTGGTAAATCCACGGGGTTCACTTTTCCTCCTCATAGCAGCTTATTCTCTTTTAAAAGACCCATTGAGTAAATATTCTCTTTGTTTTTTTTGTCGTTTTCGGTGACCGTAACATTTTTCTATTTTTATAACTAATTATAATAATTAATTACAGAATAACTATAAGAGTGTAAGAAATAGAAAAAAAATCATGTTGGTTTAAGATTTAAGGATATTTCAGTGAGTTTTATAGAAATAGCTACAGCAATCCTCAAGCAATAAGTCAAAACACCATGACGTCATATGAAATACATTCCATTCCTTTGATAGTTTCTAAAAATGATTTTATCCTAGTTACTGTAATAATTTTCATTTTTACATATTGACATTCCATCACTGTCATCCTACTGATGATACGAACTAATGTTCGCGAAACCGGTAAAGGACCAAAATAAATAAATATAATTTATTGTGGAATTTTAATTTTAATTGGTTTGACTAACCTACTCAATTCACCTATTTATTCCAATATTATATAGGAGCTGATATCGCAGAAGGGTTCCGGCCCACAAAAGGGTGTCTTATTCCCCCTCTTTGCTAGTTCATCTGCTATTTCATTTCCTTCTATTCCAATGTGTATCTGTAATGAATATACAGGTTAGTTATGAAATAAAACAATAAAATTTTTTTGTTTAAACCTTCATTACAATTGAACTATGTTCATATACAACTTGTGACGCGTTTCGTTACACAGTAGCTTTCTCAAACGAATGGAGGTATCATGAAAAGTTTTTAATTTATATACAGTGCATTGATAAGGAATTTTACGGATAAAAGTATTATAATCTATTTACTTGGAAATAAAAAGCAAAAAATATGGGATTAACTAAAGTATTAAACAAGTTTACCTGGAAATTCATTCACAACAATCGTACAGGAAGTTTCTAAGTAAAAAGGTTTAATAAGGGAGGATTGTTGATATCTATTTGGTCGTTAAGAAGGTTATCTGAATATTTGTTTTTATTTCTCTCGAGAGCTTCTAAAAGATTTCATTTCAAGGATTTAGGTTCTACATGCAAAATTTCAAAATTTGAGTCGAAAGTGTGTTGGTTTGCTAATAAATCATTTGAGTAGTTGGAATCTAATTTTTGGTTATCATAGCTACGTTTGTGTTCTGAAATTCTAGTTTTAAAATTCCCAAAAGTTCTACCTATATAAGTTTTATCACAGTTGTCATTACCACATTTTAATTTATAAACTCCTGATTTGTTTAATTTTGAAGATTTAGATTTGTTGTTTTTAATGAATTTGGATAATTTGTTATCGGTTTTAAAGCAAATATTTAAGTCTAAAGTTTCTAAAAATGATTTGGTTTTTAAGGATGGTATTCCAAAATATGTTAAGCTTTTAAATTGGTTATTTTTGTTTTTATCAGAAGGAAATACCTACTTGGTTTACAAAAGCAGATAAAGGAAATACAGTAATAGTATTACCCAAAGATGATTATATATCAAAGACCAACAATTTTATACAGGCAGGAAATTTTGAGATTCTTAAAAAAGACCCAACTATTAAATTTCAGAAGGAAATAAAATCAGCAGTTAATAACGCCAAATCAATAATTAACGATAAAGAAAAATATAAACTATTTTTACCCAATCCACAACACCCTGAACTGTATTCATTAATTAAACTCCATAAAGAAGGGTCCCCAATTAGACCGGTTGTTTCTTTTTTCACAGCACCGTCATTTAAAATTTCAAAGATCCTCATAGATATCATTTCTAAATATTGCTCGTTTAAACCTCAATTTTCAATTAAAAACTCAATAGAATTAATTAATAATATTCAAGATACAAAACTTACTCATACTTCTAAATTTATATCGTTCGATGTAACAAATCTATTCCCTAGTATACCTCCTAATGAAACTATAACCCTGGTCAATAACTTGCTCACAAACAATAATGTTAATCCTATAATTCATTCTGATATCATAAATTTATTAAGTGTTTGTTTAAATCAAAATTATTTTCATTTCAATGGAGAGATTTATAGCAGTAAAGACGGTTTAATTATGGGCAACCCTCTCAGTCCCCTATTAGCAGAAATTTCCATGGATAATATAGAAAAAATAATTCATAAACACCCCATTAGTAAAAAATTCGTGTACTGGCACCGATATGTAGATGACATTTTAGCTTGCTTCACCGGCACAACTAGACAATTAGATAACTTTATTACTTTCATCAACTCAATTCATAAAAATATCAAATTTACCGTAGAAATTGAACAAAACAAGTCTATAAACTTTTTAGATCTTACAATTACAAATATAAATAATACACATGATTTTTCTGTATTTCACAAACCATCACAGACAGACATTACAATTCATAACAGTTCGGTCCTCCCATTCAGTCATAAATTAGCAGCTTTTAATAGTATGATACATAGACTTTTAACAGTTCCATTAAATATTGACAATTACAACAAAGAACTAAATATCATAAAACAAATAGCAGTTAATAATAATTACGATCCAAATTTAATAGACAATATCATAAATAAAAAGATACGAAAACATACTGTAGACCAAGTATTTCCTTCTGATACAAACAAAAATAACCAATTTAACATATTTTGGAATACCATCCTTAAAAACCAAATCATTTTTAGAAACTTTAGACTTAAATATTTGCTTTAAAACCGATAACAAATTATCCAAATTCATTAAAAACAACAAATCTAAATCTTCAAAATTAAACAAATCAGGAGTTTATAAATTAAAATGTGGTAATGACAACTGTGATAAAATTTATATCTGTAGAATTTTTAGGAATTTTAAAACTAGAATTTCAGAACACAAACGTAGCTATGATAACCAAAAATTAGATTCCAAGTACTCAAATCATTTATTAGCAAACCAACACACTTTCGACTCAAATTTTGAAATTTTGCATGTAGAACCTAAATCCTTGAAATTAAATCTTTTAGAAGCTCTCGAGATAAATAAAAACAAATATTCAGATAACCTTCTTAACGACCAAATAGATATCAACGGTGTCGGCCACTTTGCGCCCGACCGTTTTGCGCTCCTACCTGAAATCGGCCACTTTGCGCTCTGCTACTTTCATAATCTACTTTATTTTCTTCGATCTGCCCATTTGCAATATAATTTTAAATTCCTCCTACCTACAATAATAGTCCGGTAAAGGGTAAGTTAAAAATATTAGTTTTACAAGAAAACAAGAAAGTACAAAAACTATAGCTGGGCTCTTAACACAGAGGTACCAGGTTCGAGTCGTGTCCGAGTCAAGATATTTTTATTTTTATTTTCTTATTGTTTTTTTCAAAAATTGACTAAAAATACGAAGAATTTTTCGATTCGGATTAGGGTAGGGGGTAAGGTAGGGTGGTTTTGGTTGGGTTATTATTGAAAATTATTATAATAATCTGTCAATTACACAATTCAATTTTTCGATTCGGATTAGGGTAGGGGGTAAGGTAGGGTGGTTTTGGTTGGGTTATTATTGAAAATTATTATAATAATCTGTCAATTACACAATTCAATTTTTCGATTCGGATTAGGGTAGGGGGTAAGGTAGGGTGGTTTAGTTAAAAAAGTGTATGGAAAGCGAGGAGATGTTCTTTTCATAGAGAACGACACGGGGTGTCTTGGAACTACGCTTGGCAACGTCGGTGAAGAGAGCTACATTTAGACGCTCCTATTTTTCTGTAGTAGGTACCATGGGTTTTAAGCAAATTTTCTAAGCTAACCTTTACCGGGCTATTATGTTATAATAAATTTAAAATTATATTGCAAATCGGTAAATCCTAGAAAAAAGGATAATACATTTCTATTATGAAAATCGCAGAGCGCAAACAGGTCGATTTCAGGTAAGAGCGCAAAACGGCCGAGCGCAAAACGGCCGTATTCGATATCAACAATTCTCCCTTATTAAACCTTTTTACTTAGAAACTTCCTGTACGATTGTTGTGAATGAATTTCCAGGAAAACTTGTTTAATACTTTAGTTAATCCCATATTTTTTGCTTTTTATTTCCAAGTAAATAGATTATAATACTTTTATCCGTAAAATTCCTTATCAATGCACTGTATATAAATTAAAAACTTTTCATGATACCTCCATTCGTTTGAGAAAGCTACTGTGTAGCGAAACGCGTCACAAGTTGTATTTGAACATAGTTCAATTGTAATGAAGGTTTAAACAAAAAATTTTATTGTTTTATTTCATAGTTAAGTATGAATCTTCATCAAGTAAAAGCCTCATCTATTCAATACAGGTTAGTCTTTGAATTTTGATGAAGTTTCATCTCGTCGTCAAGCTAGTGCTACTACTTACTCCACGCAATGGCTCCATAAGTGATAATTGGTCTCACTATGGCAGTGTAGATCCAGCTCAGGATTTTTGGGTTACAGCCCCAATTTCTCCCTGCCAAATTCCTGCACACCATTAGTGCCATTTTTGCTTTGTTTCTTCCACAAGAGTTGAACCTAAATACTTGACTTCTTGTCTCCATTCAACAGCGCTTTTATCAGGTTTAATGGTTTTGAGGTTTAGTTTTCCTTTCTTAGTTAAGGCTATTAGGATGGTTTTAGTAGGGTTGATGTTAAGTCCCATTTGCCTACACCAGCTATTTGTATAGCTCAGACCCTTTTGTACGATGCCACAAAGAGTGTTTTCGAATTTTCCCCTGGCTGCTATGACAATATTATCGCCACATCGTTGGCAAGATATTCCGAGGTCATCATGACCTCAAAGTGGATTGGCTGTTATTTTTATACTGTCAGATGTTTGGTACCTATCGACAACTCATGACCTCCCAATTGGTCAAGAAATTGGAATACATGTGGTTCAGCATCCTTATAATAATACAGTCTCTATGCTGAATATATCAAATTGAACCTATTGTCATCAGAGCTAAAGGTTTGTATCAAATATCAGATCAATTTGTGAAAAGGAAAAAGGAGAAAGTTCAATTAATAAATTTGGCCCAAACAAAAAAAAATCATTATGTGGTTTTATGAAACCACGATGCTAGTGAAACTTTTTCCGGATTGTACGCAATTAACTAAGAATTTCCGAAAATGATTTTATATAGGGTATTGAAATGGCATTCTCAATCTTCACTTAATAATTGGAAAATGGGAAATTAATAGTGAACAAGATATCCAAATATAAATTTTAATTTCAATATGCGCATTACAATACGGAATAAATGATAAATACAATCATTCAGATGATTTTTTTTAATTTGGTTATTTAACGTCGGTCTATTTCTGCGACTGAGGCTAATCACCGACGCCGGGCTCTACCCCTAACCGGAAATTTTGTCGGACCCACTGGTTTTCCAACCAGTGGTACCAACATCCATGGACTCGGGACCTCGGTTTTACGTCTCCTCCGAAAGACGGCATACCTACATTATACCCCGTGCTCATTGGTATAATACCTGCGAGCTGTGATATGCTACTCCGCTGCAGGCTGTATGGGCTATTTACATGACGGTCTTCTCAATGGGTCACCCATCCAAGTAAAAATCGAAATATTTCACTGGTGAATTCAATTTCACTGATATTCAAAACTAGTCTACCTGTATTGAAAGTTATTCATATACAAATGTCACAATATAACGAAAAAAAATTATAAGCGAGTCAAGGATTCGAATCCAATACCTACAATTCATAATTTTCAGCATCCAAACCTCCATACCGCTTTGCTACGGAGACATAATAATTATATGTTGTATATATAGACCGTATAATTCATGTCAAAACGCTACATGCGACAGATAGATGGACAAAAAATTTTGAGGCGATGTAAAAAAAGTTTCACTTTAACAAACAGGGCAAAGCTAAATAAAACCGTTTGATCAATTGACAATGAATGTATAGATGTATACGTCTACAGGCAATTTTAACTGGAAAAACGCTCGGTGTGAATGAAGATTCCTTGGTATATTTTGAGAGTACCTATGTGGAACATTTAAAATCACAAACAATATTATTATTTTATGCAGTATTTGATAAAAACGCCAATTAAACGTTAAATTAAAGTAAACTTTGTTTGATGAGTTTAATTTTATTTTATTTTATTTTTGTTAAAGTCACTGCAGCAACCAATTCAAACTAGCTGATTTGCATGTTAAATTGTGTTTAAAAAATCCTGCACATTATAAAGTCATGAATATTTAAGAAGTAGTCGACTACTTGGAGATATTGTACTGTGCTAAAATTACGAAAACTTGGAAATTTTAATACTTTAATAATCGCCTGTGATGCCGTGAAATGGAATATAAATTGCAATTTTGTTTGAAAAATGATCTTTCGCAAGCGTTAATACCATTCTCAACTACTTTCAATAATTTTTACAGAAATCGCTTGACACAGAAAAATTCATT
Source organism: Lochmaea capreae (assembly GCA_949126875.1). NCBI lineage: Eukaryota > Metazoa > Arthropoda > Insecta > Coleoptera > Chrysomelidae > Lochmaea > Lochmaea capreae. Next base: position 11,877,627 of record OX421404.1, on the reverse strand, counting down.
TATCAAATAAATTAAGTTCATTATTTATTTCTATACGACTGGTGTCAACGAATTTCCTGTTGAAAGTAAAAATTCGAAGCATTAATGCGAAAAATATTTATTTTCAGAAATATCGTTGCCACTTGAGAATATCAAATTTAGGTCCAATTAAATCTACTGTCTGAGATTGTAATACCGGTGTCTAATAAGTTTAACCAATTAAATTGTTTCAATGCAATATTTTTATTTCAGTTATTTGTGCTAGTTGGATTGAAATATATAAGTGTATAAGAAATAAGTTTTTCAATATATCACGTTTTTAAAAAGAACTGAAAAGTAAAAAATTTAAATAATAATAAAAGTGGGGCGCAAGCGAGAGTTATATAAAAGTGTTGAAGGTAGCTGTGCCCCATATTTATGAGTATTTTTCACTTTTTAGTTCGTTTCGAAAACGTGGTATATTAAAACTAAACATTTATATGACCCGGCTTGGAAGACATTATAGTTTATGTTGTATATAGACCGTATGATGTATGTCAAAATTACAAAAGTGATGTTCCATCAATAATTCTAGATTATTTCCAATTCTCTCCATATTTTCTTTGTCATCCAATTGTAATTTATGTTGAACATATTAAGTCTCCAGCTTATCGGAAAATAAGTTTAAAATCATGTACAAAGCTTCACCCGGACAGACATACAGAAGCTGGTTAATAATAAATGAAATGAGAAATTTTTTTAAATAGCTACCACGTTTTCAAGAACAACTAAAAAGTAAGAAATAATGATAAAAATAATAAACGTGAGGGTTCTTTAAGAATGTAGAAAGTAGGTGTGTAGCATGCGCCCCTCGTTTTTTAATATTATTATTCTCCACTTTCTAGCTAGTTTTGAAAACGTGGTATACTTATGGTAAAAATTTTTAACTTCATTTTCATTTTTTTTTAGTATTTTTAATTTTAATGTCGCAATTGATTTTAAATACTTTCATGAGATGATGACAGAGATATGCTATAAATTTCAGATTGACTGGTAATCCTTTATATTTGATTATATATCTGCAATTAAAAAATGAATGGTTTGAATTTTAGATAACCATTTGAAAATTATTCTTATTGGAGGCTATTCATATACATCCCTTATAATCCATAATTTTTGTAGTTAAAGCTTCAAACCACTCGACTACGAAGCCATCATATTTTGATCAACCAGTCTGTTATATACATTACACATTGTATAATATAATGCACATCAAAATAAAAAGTGACCTTTTATCAATAATTCTTAAATTTTTTTTCAATTATTTCCCTATTTTCTTTTATTGTCATACAGTTTCGAATCACGTTGAAAATTTCAAGTCGCTAACCCATCGGAAAATAAGTTTAAAAGCATGTACAAAGTTCCACCCAGACAGACATACAAGAGGAAGAAGCGCAAATAAAAACGTGATAAATAAGCGAGTTATTTGGTTTTAAGATATAGAAATTAATACAGGCCTAACAACGGAGTTAAGTAAATTAATATTTTTTCATTGTTACTGTTAGATACTATAGTTTGCTAAGATTGAATGTCAATTTAATTCACCTGAAAAACAAAACAAAAACTGTTTTTGTATGCTACCTAGAATGAATCGTTTGTTTTATTGTTCAAAAGAAATTTAGCGATCCATTCAGGATTGATTGATTAGTTGATTCAGTACTTTCAGTCAATGCTTAAAACCGTTGACACTTCAGACTCTGGGCCTATACTGCTTTTTTTTCAAATTGTTTGTAAATAGATTAGCTGTTCATCAGGCCCAACAATATTTTCTGGGGAAGTCCTACACTAGGCGCTCTAGACCCAGGAGTTTATACTCGCGATGAGCCAGTGTTTGGTTTTCGGAGATAGTGTGTGAGGTTTTCTCCTTTCCTATACACAACCGACAAATGGGTTCATATTTGCCAATGGTAGATGCTTTCTCAGGATAATGTGACCGGTAAGTGATTCTCTCACTTTCTTCAATTATTGAACCTTGCTTACTCCGATGGCTTTAAATCAGTAGTTTGCTGTGTTCCAACCTGGGCATGCTGCACCAGAACGTCTGGTGTTTGGTGTAATGCAACTGATGCCCCGTGACCCACTTGAGCATCACCCGATTGGTGTTGGCCAAGGTTAAGAGTTTCTGTAAGCATCTGGTTGCATGTTGAGGATTTTAGCTTTGCCTGACTGTCGTGAAGGATAAAGCTGAGCACGCAGTGAAACTACTCGGATCTAGTTGGTATGACACGGCTCAATACATTTCGGTTCGGCATGGTAGCGTCTCTATATGGTATAGGGTGCAACCGAGGTGGCAACTATTGACGGAAGGTCCCACTCCAAATGCACTTTGTGTAGTTTGTGTATTCAGACTGTCGTGGGCATTCCATAAAATTGGCTGGAGAAGAAGAAGCATCGAACGATCAAAAAATAGATGATACAATTTGCGTTAATTTCTCTTTCCAGAATAATTTCCTTTGCATTTTTCTAATCCATATGTATACATGTATATATGTATATTGGGGTGACATTCACAGAGACCTTAAAAGTCTAAAGGACTAGTAGCTCTTTTAGTCCTATTTTCCGGAGGAATTTTAGGATCTGTAGGCTTTAGATTGGGAAAATGTCCCTCTTTTATCCAATAATTCCCTAGGTGCTGTGCACTACGTTTCTTTATTGCTGTGCAATTCGCAAATATGTGGTTCTTTCCCCCCTTCTTCGAGTTTTTCTAGGTGCCCATTCAGGCGACAATGTCTCGTTAAAGTTCTTAGTGCAGTTCCACTTTGACTTGTACATTCATCAGAACTCAACAGGTTGTAGTCACCCAGCGGAATCTTTGATTGTCTCAGCCCTACTAGATCTTTCCAACGGTCAGATCTTCTCTTTTTCTCAGCTCTGCTTACTTTTCCAATAATACATTGGAGCTGATGCCGCAAAAGGGTTCCGGCTTCTAAAAGGATGTTTCAGTACCTTTGTTGGTAGTTCATCTGCTATTTGATTTCCTTCTATTCCAGTGTGCCCTGGAATCCACAGTGAGGTCACTATATTGTTCTCGCCTAGTTAATTGAGATTGGCTAGGCATTCCCACACCGTTTTGGAACTGATTACACAAAAGCTCAGTGCTTTATTGGCTGCTTGACTATCCGACATTGTGATAAAACTTTGCCTTCTATATCCTTTATCAATATTGAACTGGGCAGACTTTCTTATGGCGTGAATTGTCGGTTAAAGGATACTTTGGGTTTTTCATAAGCATTTAGAGTGTTTGGCTCCTGTCTATTCCTTAACAGTATACAGTTATCACATTTCTATAGTCCAAAGCTTCTGGTGAACTATCCACTACCATGGAAGCTGATCAATGTACAAGCCAAAGTGGAACTGCACTAAGAACTTTAACGGGACATTGTCGCCTGAATGGACACCTAGAAAATCTCGAAATAGGGGGGAAGAAGAATGTAGATACTGTGGCATGGGAGAAAAAGCCTCCATCCACATAGATGCGAATTGCACAGCAATTCAGAATCTTAGGGCACAGCACCTAGGAGATTATGGGATAGAAGAGGGACATTTATCTAAGTTGAAACCTGCAGATATCCTAAAATTCCTCAAGGAAATAGGACTAAAGTAACTACTAGACTTTGAGACGTTCCCCAAGAACTAAGTAGAAGTAAGGGGCACAATAGACCTTTTAGGTCTTAGTGAATGTCACCCCGTCATACGTACATACATACATACATCCGATACCATTTATTTACTGTATATTTTTTTTCCCAATATAAAGTTGTCAACTGTCTAGCGTTTGCTGTCCTGATCCAAATCCATGCACAGGTCCTATAAGGTGCTGATTATACCAATTCAGAGCCTGTCCTGCTTTATGATCTTTTGACTGATATAACTCCATTTGATGTTTATTTGCTGAATGGTCCCAAATTAGTTTTGATCCCCGGAATTTTTTTTTCGTGGTGCGAGTATACTGCAAGTGAGATTTTCTTTTTGGAAAATGACTTTTATTATTTTATCAACTAAAGAACAAGACAAAAACCAAAGGAAGTAAAATAAACTATTTATAACAATTATGAACATCAAAGAAACGTAGGCTATGCTGCGGCTCCGAGACCCAAAGGTTTGGTTCTCATTTTCAAAATCGCTTTTTGTTATCCATGAATGTTCAGAATAAGTGTTCCCACTATTTGTTGTTATTTTCTGACGTATACTGAAAGTATTTAAAAAAAAGTTCGGTCTCCCCGGGTCATTTGGCCGTTAATGTGTTAACACTATTAATGATTCTTTAGGTTGAGTGAATCGTGAGTGGTCTATAAATATTCTTTCACCCACTCGTTTATTGTAAAAATATGGAAATCGATTATAAAAATCAGAAGCAAAAGTATGTAAAATACGCACTGTGGATTAAATGGGAGAAAATCCAATTATAATTTGGATTTTTGCCAATCTTAGCTTGAATGGATTTGTCCAGATTAAAATGCAATGCACTAAATGGGAAGTCTTGGAACTATAGACTTTTTAAAACGATGTTTCTATTCCAGTTATTACGTCTTATAATTATACAGTTAAATATTTGAAATACTAACACAAATTTGGAATTTGACCTTTAACTTCAAATCAATGCTAGAGACCTAAAAATAAAAGCGGTTTCCAATAAGCCGCATACTTAAACTTCCATTTCCTGGAAGCGTTAATCTGAACCATTACTATGATTGGCATACTTTTAGTTTGCAAGCCCTTTTGAGTTCGTTTGCAAGGATGGAGTTGGGTTGATGGAATGAATGAATATTATTATTGTATGTACTACGTGGAATTTTTCCATAATTATTATTGAATAAAATCTATAATTAGCAAACTCAACAACAGAAATATAACAAACAGGGTGATTCATTAGTGCGATAAGTCTAATATAGTGTAAATACTCAATGATATTTAAATAAAATTTTGACCGATTCTAGTCAACTCAAGGTCCTATATTTCAAAATTAGTCACAATTGTACAGCGTGTTCCAGAACGCCGTGCGAGATCAAAGAAACATTTTTCAAATTTTTGGTCCAATTCAAATTTTAATTTTGTTTGGGTTAGCTATTGCTATGGTATAGGGTTGTAATATATTATACAGTGTATTTGAAAAGTTCTGACTAATTATTCCTGAAAATGCGATTTTCAAATTTCATCTTCAACAGCCATACATCGGTTATGGTCGTGTAGTATCATAATTCACTAGACCTGCCTCTATATCTAAGAAATCGTATACAGGGTGAGGTCAAACTCGAATACATCGATTTTATAATTCTTTTGATTGGATTATCATCTATTTCATATTGGTCGAAAAAACTTACTTCACTATAAGCACTCCCTATAGCCAACTTTTTATTTCATGGTTAAAATTTTTATTTCCAATGAGAAAATAATAAGAAGTATAGTCGACGTAAAACTTATAGTGCCAGCTATCTAATCGAATATCCCCTTTAAGTTATGTTGCGGAGCTAGACTCTGAAAGGTATTATTATTATTATTTCTGTATACTTACCAAACATAATTCTATATTGTATTTGACGTTACGTAATTGTTGAAAGAGCGTTAGGTTTAAACGGGATACCACACGTTAACTGAGCCCTTTATGTATCCCATTCAATTTTTTTATGGAAAACGAAATTTCAAAGCCATAAACAAAACTAAATTCTATGAAAAAAAAACAAACAAAAGAAATTTTATAATAATGAATAAAACAATTCTTTAAAAATAAATATAATTCCCAACTCCAATTTGTTACTACTACATAAGTAACATAAAAAATATATTGAACTTAATTAACTTTCTTCTTCCAGAAATCCTAGTAATCCTTCTTCCATACCATCAATAGTAAACTTATTTCCCCCATTAATATGGACTTGTCCAATGTTCTTTTACTCATCTTCAATTTTGATTACTTTTTAAATCATTTTCTGCCAGTCGGCATACACGATTTTGACCCATCAGTCAATCCTTTCTTAACCGTATCGTGTGTATCATACCAAGTTTCGTCCAAATATACAATTGGCCGCTTTTATTCTCTATTCTTAGTTACTTGTTCCTAGTATGTATACCACATACCCACTATTCTTCTGCTTTCCATGACTGTTTGACGTTTATTAATTGTTTTGAATTTGAATCCCAGTTTTCAATGGGTTTCTGACAGCAATTTACATTACGGCTGGCATTTGTTAATTTATTTCTTATTATTTCAATTGTAGGTAACTCATTTCTTCTGTAACAATCATAAATAGTGGTTTTTAATAATTTTATCAAAGACGCATCTAAAGGTTTGACCGATCCCTTATCACATCGCTTCTTGCCTTCATAAGGCACATTATTGGCTATTTTACGTATAGTTGACAGGGGAACTTATGTTAAATCAGATACTGCTTGCATTAATTCTGTTTTTTCATGGAAACCAAATTTTTCCCGTGGATTCTTATACACATTGAAACATATTTTCTGTGCTTCCAAATTTAAATGTCGTCGAATCCTGTTTTCATTACTTTCATTATCACTAAAATCATCACTATTATTTAAATTTTCGTCGTTGTTACACACACTCGATTTTTCCCACATGGTAAATATATAATGTTTAACTAAAAATATAATTTCTAATAAATATTAATATTTACCTACAATTTCCACACTACACTTTGTTGATGTCAGACCACCGACTATAAACACTCACACCTGTGTTCTTCTTCAAAATAAATAAACCCTCTCTCAAAAATAGTTATAGTTCAGTCAAAGATGTAAAAAATGATGAATTTTTTGAAATATACTTCTTAATAAAACGAGATATAAGGTAGTGTTAATTGTTAATTGTCTGGTATTGTGTTTTTAAATATAAATAGGTTAAAATTGTTTAGTTTAAAGCAAAGTTTGATAGGTATTCGGTTTATAAATAGCAGAGGAAAGAACAAATAGATATTAGATTGAAAGAAAGCGTGAATACATCAATTACAAATTTACAATAACTTTTTCACAATGACAACTTTTTTGACAATTCGCATTTTATTTTTCAATGATAACTGAGATTTTTAGCAAACGAGATTTTTACGTGAAATTGAAAATGTATGTCAATGACATAGTCTGATCTGATAGTCTGTGGAAAAGTGATTTTTGTCACAAAAAAAGAGTTTACGGTCAACGAAAAAATATTGTAATCAGCTCATTTGTTAATGGGCGATTAATAAACTCAACTATCGCTCGTTTGTGCTTTAACCAGTTTCGATTATTAATCGGCTTCCTTAACAAACTAGTTTATTAAATAACTAATCAGTTGAAATTATAAAATTAAATTAATTTATCGTCAACTAAGTAAGCATTTTAAATAATTATAAAATTGACTGGGCTATGACGGTATCCTCTTAGTATTAAGATCAAACAAAAAGTCGGCAACTTTAAGAAGGCACTATACCGTTTACGTCGACTATACCTAGTGTATTATTAAAAAGAAAATTTTTATAAGTATTTCAAGTGTATAAGGGACAGACTCTTTGATGTAGTTTTTCTAAATAGTTAAATTAAAACCACATCATTAGCGTTCTTGGTAATTCGGAAAAGTAAGTAGGCTCTTGAATATCATCTTATTTGCTTATTCGTTGGTCGACAAATGTGATATGTACCTACATGACGAAGTTCCTGCTCGCCATAATTATATGTTTTCGGAAAAGTGGGTAGGACGCGCTGGACACCACAGTTTGAGTCGATTTTTTTCCTTCGGGGGTTATGTTAATGAGCAGGTGTACAAAGTAAACCTGTCACTACGCCAGACCATGTGAAAGATGAAGTGAGGGAGGCTTTTTATAATGTTAATGAGCAAACGCTTAGGTATTCAAGTCGATCTAGACGCTAATCACTTAGAGCGTCTTTTACAACTTTACTGTTGATTTTTTCATCAATTTTAGTATATTTAGTTAGTTGATATGTATTAATGGATTTTTTAATCATAAAATTGAAATATCACAAAAACTAATTAGTTTGGGGTTAGGGAATGCTTGACCAAATTAAAAGTACCGTGAAGTAGCTTTCATCCACCAATATAAACTACAGGGTCATCCAAAAAAAGTGAAACCTATGTACTCGAGTTTGGGCTCGCCCTGTAGTTGATTTCTTGAATATGGAAGCAGATCTAGTATATTATGATGCAAGACAATTATCATAGAGGTTTTGTTGTGAAATATTAATTTTTATTTCTGCGGTTTAAAGTATACGGGGCATTGAATTCATTACGATTTTCAGAAAGATCTCTTCAAATACACTGTATAACATATTACAATCTTCTACCATCACCAAGCAGAATTCAAATTTAAAGAAAAAGACACGGTGTCACATTTGAAAAACGTTCCTTTGATCTGGCAAGGTGTTCTGGAATACTCTGTACAATTGCGGCTTATTTAAAAATTGAGATCTTAGGCTGGCTAGAATAGCTCGGAATTTTATTTAAATACCATTGAGGATCTACATGATATTGGATTTTATGGCACTAATATCACTGTATGTTACTCGACTGGTTTCACTAATAACATTTGCATCGGAGAAATACCTCTAGATAGAATGAAATATTGGGGGAAAATTTTGTTTTTTGCTCCTTTCCTTTCTACCTATTTTGCTCTTCCTCTCACTCTTTCCTATGCCATCCATCTTTCTCTTCCTCTCCATTCTACTCGTTTACTACCCTTCTCTCTTTCTTGTTATTTTTCTTCTTTTTATTATCTACCGCCGCTCCTCTTTCCTTTTTCGCTAACTATATGTTTCTAAATATATTTGTTTCCACCATTACATATTTTCCCTCTCTTTTCACTATTTAAATACTTCCTTTTTTAACTTATTTTTTTTTCTCATAGGATGAAACCAGCGATTATCAATTCTCAATGTGGTGTATTACAATTCAATTTCTTTTTTCCCTTTTTGGAAATCCAAATTACGTTTTATACATTATTCCAAAAGCTGAAATGAGGATTAGAAGGAAACTAGCTCACTTACTAATAAAATTTGACGATAAATTAATTTTAGCACATATCTGATAAGCTTAAATTATTGTTTAGGTACCTGGCTTTTATTCTTTTTTTCCCAAGTTCTTGGCACTCATAACTACAAGAAATAAAGGTAACAAACAATTGGATACCTATATTTTATGGAGAACTTTCATGGCAAAATTTGAAGTAGGCAGATTCAGATAATTAATACAAAAGTATTTACGTACATCGTGAATTTCAAGGTTTATGCATTTTAATTCGAAATGCATCCACCATCTGTACACACACACTGCAGGCTATACGCAATACACCAAGCACTAACTATCACAACAGAAGGTAGCTCAAACATAGCCATCTGTTCAGGCTCCTTATTATCAGTGCACACCATCAGAAAAGTCTACACCAAAAACTCAAAATTAGTGGTAACGGTACTAAAACAACAATAATTTGGACCAAGCAAGCATGTTCCTCGAATTAAAACATTAAATATTTACAACTACATACACCAAGACATCCAATCCGAAATAAAAAAAAATGACAGTAAAATCATGGCAAAACTAGTGGAGGAGCATAACTGCAACCGACCGTACATTTCTCTATCATGGCAAAGGTGAATAGAAAAGAAGATTAGGAATAGAACACACTTAATTCTCTGACAACTATCTCATGGCCGCAAAAACTCTGCCTGTTTGCGAAGTATGTTGCAGCTCTTACCATATATTTGAATTTACTGAGATCGATATAGTGTTGCTCAATGGCACCCTTAAAGATGTACTAAGTCCACCAAATATGTTTAGTTGTGTGATAAGTTCTATAAAAGACTGTAATCTCTGTGAAAATGACCATAGATGTCGAAACACGTTAGTTATGATGAAAAAATGCATAGGCACAACGAGAGCTGTAATGCTATGCTATACTCTCAATAACATTCAAATTTCATATAATTCATAATACTTATATGTTCAGACTGATTCTAATTATTCAGATAGTTTAACGTTCAGCTAAAGTCTGCGAAGATAAGACTGGAAATGAATAAATATTATTCATTGGTTTCACAGTTGGAGTTATTAACGCTGCTTATTCTCAAATAAATAAATGGTTGAAAAATGAGGAGCCAAACCACTGAATAATTGTTTTATGTGTGCCCCTCGTCGATATTTTCTTATGATATAATTCACATTCCTGGCTGAATACGTGGTAAGGTTTTGAAACATGAATTGAGATATTGGAAAGAAAACTGATGGTGGAGGTTTAATAAATAAAACTTTCACAAAAGAAATTGATATGGATAACTATATTGACATAAATTAAACCAACGTGTACAAAAAAATAACTAAAACTAAAAAAGGTTAGTAATGCCTAAGATTATAAAAAACGTCAACATTTTGTACCAATTGGAAAGATGGATAGAGATACAACCTCTTTTTTTCCTTGTCTTGATGCGTTGAATGGATAGAACTGGTTTTTCTACCCTTTTTTTTGTATAAAAACAATTTTGTATTCTATACTTCAAGAAGCCCACTAAACGGACATAATTACCACACTCTTCTTAAAGAGACTGGTGCGCTGCTGAGACCCAAAGAAACTAAAGGTACTTCAAGAAACTTTATTCCAGAAACTGTAGGTACATCAGGAACAGTCCTCTGGAAAACTGTGCTCCAGGAAGCTGTATTTCCAAATACTTATAGGTACATCAGTACACTATCTCTCAGAAACTTGTATTCCCAGAAACTGTACTTCGGGAAACTGTTCCAAGAAACTGTGTTCCCAGAAACTTGTATTCTCAGAAACTGTGCAGTAATCCAGATTCTTATTATATAAAACGTCTGCAAATTTTAGTTTGCAATTTCAGCAAAAATAGTTTTTGGATTACTGCACAGCTGCACACTTGTTGATTTGACGACAGGCGATAAGAGAAGACCTGACGGTACCTTCTCCGTTCATATTTAAAGAAAATCCAAAATTTTAAATTTCGCGGTAGAATATCTCAAGAATATTGATTTTTGAACCAAAAGTTAATTCCACCAAAAATTATAAATGTGAAATAATTTATGAATTTCTCGATTGAACAATTTTCGGTAAATATTCCACCAAAAATCAAAATTCTGAAGAAATTAATCGATGCATTTATCAGCTGAAAGGTTGAACGCAAAGTTCACGTTTCAGTTTGTCTTGCTGACCTTATCGTTTGATCGAAATGTGCTGATCAAAGGAAAACGTATGCCTACCAAAGGAAAAAGTCGCCAATGGTGACAAACACGCCTTCAATCTTTCGCAATTGACTTTAAATAAACTTCACATAGCTCTTTTCAGAATGTGAACATTTCTCATTCTATTTTTCAAAAAATGTGTTGCCAATTTATTAACATATCCATCCAATGAAATCATGCTTCTCTTGAATACATAATCTTCCACACCAATCAATTTCAACGAACTCCAGATTCATCTTATCTTTAATTACCGCGAATACATTTCTTCTTAAACGTGCCAGCCTTGACTGTTTATCAGCCTTCTCGCATTTGTTTGCTGTGGCTTTGTTACATTCCTAGCTTTACTTACACACTGGAATCTTTATCCTCCTCACTTTACTCTAAAACTTTTGTACTTTATAATTTCCATTGGCTTTGGTCGATTTTATTACTGAAAGTTTCTGTGATCAGAAATTGTTCTTACAGTAGAAACGGAGGAGCTTTATCATCACGTGACTGTTACATCAGCAACTATATTCATGGTATAAATAAAAACTTCTGTCAACTCAATAGAAATAATCGTTATGACTAATATTCCAAAGGTCGGCCTTCTACAAATTGGTAATTGAACAAGAAATTTAACTTTTTTATTGTATTTATTTTATTTATATGGTTAACATCCACATCTTTATTAAAACTAACGATATACTGGGTGAATAAGTTACAAAGTCCAGAATGAATAAGTAGTAAAATAAGCATTATAATATTCCTGTCTCACGGCATTTCAGGTGTTATGAAATGTCAAAAGTTAACAAGTTGATAATGTATTATATTGGTACTTAACAATGTCAAATGGAATAAAAACTCAAATTAGTTCTTACAAGAACTGATTTTAACAATAAATACACTTTCAATCCAAAAATTCGCTAAAAACAAGAACAACTTCATTAATAAAAATAAAACGCATGAATAACAAGTAGCATTTATTTATTAAACAGTAGCCGAAAAAAATAATGTAAAGTTAACATTTATTTATAGTAATTGATTGTAAAATTTTGGCAATTATTTATTACTATACCCTTATCCGCCCTTTTCGGGTTTTCAAAAGTATTCGGTGAATTTTGGGATGACGTAGACTGTATGGTATATTCTTTTTTGGACATTACTATTTTCATTGTACGTGAATGTTTGTAGATTATTTTCAACCGAATTTATAATTCTATTGGCTAGTTAAAACGAAAATATTAAAAGCCCGCAGTTTGGTTCAGTTGTCCCCGTTCCGGGGACAATTGAATCGACCACCAGGAACAATTGAAACATAATTTTATAGGTAGGTAATAAAAAAATCACAATGATGCTTGATACAACTTTTTATTACCTTAAACAAATAATCACTCTGACAAACAATTATGACAAACGTAAAGATCCTCCTGATTGGTGCATTCTTCATGAGACCAAAGTTTACAGTCAATGCACTGCACCCATTTCTCCCCAGAGTGGCTATTTGAATACGGCTCTAGGTGAATTAGACAATAAAATTCATTTTCGTCGCTTTCTTCGTCACTATTTTTCTGAAGGTCTTTTTGTTGTTTACAAGATTGTTTGGCTTTCTTGATAGACCTTGAGCCGGCTTCAGGTTCATTCTGCTTTGTAATATTTTTCTTTACTGCTTTTTTCTCTTTTGAATCATATTCTTGCTGAATAGCATCTTTCTACTGAGTTTCCGTATAAATTGTGGACTTCCTACTTTTACGTTTTGCATTCCCCTTCCTAGGAAGTGCTTTTGGTAAAGGTCTCACGGTTTCTTGAGAAAATATACCTTGGTGCGCAAGTTGATTACATGTTGATGTTGACGTGATGTAAGCTGGCAGAATTTGATTGGTCAGTGTAGAAGGTCTTACTAGTAGATGGCACAGGTTCAGAATCGTCTTTTTTGGTGTTTTTATGTTGTGATGAACTACGAATGTTTGGCGATGATGGCAAAATTTGATTGTTAGGTGTAGGAGATCTTTTGAGGGCGTTGTTCTTACTAGTAGATGGCATAGTTTCAGTATCGTGTTCTTCACTGTTCTCTTGCGGTGCATATATAATTATTAAAGATGCCGTTGTCTCACTAGGATCAGGCCTATCTGTAACATATGATGGGGCAAAATCTACACTTGTAAAAATGGACATGTTCCGGTGCAACTAAAGCCAGCTACAATATTTGATTGTGTAAGAGCTAATGGCAGTACTTGTTTGACTATACTTGGAATATCGTAAATGCTCATGGACTTTCCAGGATTATTTCGCATCCACGCATCAGAACTTGAATTGACAGCCTTCTTGAATGGCCCGTACACCGATCTGTCTAACGGTTGGAGTCTATGGGAACAATGTGGCGGAAATGATAAGACTACAATACCATTATTTATGCAAAAATCCAAGCAACGAATACTTATGTGTGACTAGTGGTTATCTAATAGAAAAAGAACTTTTTTTTGTACTGAAGAGTTGGTATGCTTTTTAAAGTGATTGAGGTAGAGCAAAAATTGGTCTTCCTGCATCCAGTCACTGCCAATTCCCGCCCCAATACATCCTACAGGACCATTACGGATAAAGTGATCCTGGTATCTTTTACGAGGAAATATAAATATAGGAGGCACCCAATTGCCAATAGCATTCACAGCTAAAGCCACCGTCACCGGCGTTCCTCTTTCACCTGATGTAAGTGCTCCTACCTGCCTTGTTCCTTTTTCAGCAACAACTTTTCCAGGTTTCTGGACCGTGGTGACTCCAGTTTCGTCGATTTTGTATATATCTTCAGCTACAAATTTGTATTTATCCAGTACTTTCACGAGACTGTCGTAAAAATGGTTTACATTCGTAACGTTAAAGCTAGTTGCTCTAGATAGACTCGTCGCCTGTGCGCAACGGATTGATATTTCCGGGTTTCGCCTCATAAATCCAGAGAACCAATCCTCTCCAGGTATACCCTTTTTTCTCCATGTTTCCGGCATGTTTAACGAATACGCTTGGCCCAACTGGAAAGCGAATTTCCGAATTTCTTTAGGCGACAGTCCGTAAAATATATGAGCCCGTAAAATATATGAGCTGCTTCTTTTTTCTTCTTTGTAAATCTACTCAAAGAAACGTAATGTAGTTTATGTTTAGATGCAGACGCTCTAATCGATTCACCATTTTCAATGACTTCTTCATAAGCTTCTTCATACTGTGGAGTTGGTTGTAGACCCTTTTCAGTCCTTCGGACTCTTACTCGAGGCATTCTGAAATAAAGTACTTTTATTAGAATAATATTTATCACGACATATAAAAACAAATTTAAAAAAAATGCATACGGGCTCGATTCGGGGACAATTGAAACATGTTTCAAACGTCCTCATGTGAATTGTTTCAATTGTCCCTGTAAGACATATTTTAGTAAAATATTTATCTACCCTTGATAGATAGACAAATTTCAACCTACCACAATGAAAGCAGGCACGTCAAATTAACTAATAAAAATATCAATAGCTAGATACTTACTTTGAGTTTTATTGTAGCACAATTATTTAAATAAAAATAAAGTTCACTTCTATATACGTAGTACCCATTCGGACAGATGCACACGTACTCTTGCAATTGACGCTGAGGACAGGCCCCGTGTGTATTATCTCTGAGACTAACCCAGAGATAATATACACAAGACTAACCTCGAAAAGCGGTGCGTGAGATGCTTCGCTGGTTGCCGGCGTGATTGGATTAAACACCGATAGAGGGCCAATATGGGCGCAGTTTCAAACGTATCCTGTGTCAATTGTCCCCCAGGTCTACCCTATATATCATACAAGAAAATTCTTACTTTATTCTAATACAAAAATTACAATTCACCGTTTCCTACTTATGAAAAGAGTGCAAAGTACACAAAATTAAAAAGTATAGATATACTCATATGCTGACCAATTTTAACATACAATTTTATTTTTATATTTGCAACAGATTGTTAGTACGGTGGGAGACTGTTGAATGACTTTATACCATATATGTTCACTGGGCTGCTCAGAGCTACATGTATATGAAGTGCTTTGTCTGCTGGTATGAGAATGTACATTATTCATCATCGGTTATTGCCAGATTTCAAGTTATTATTCAATCACTTTGTTCAAAAATTCTCTTTTCTCAAATTCCAATATTTTTGTCCTCTGAAGACCAGTTTCTTTTATTTTTTATTTATTAACATTCAGTAACTGAACTTTCACAAAGCCTTCACTACAGTTTTTTAAATCCTCTGCGTTTTATCTATTGATGTTATTCCACAAGTGCCACAGACTGGAATTGGTTAGCTGAAGATTGGTAAGAAATAAGTGTTACCAATAACTTTCAATGTCTAATGGTTTCAGTAACCCCTACAGGGGTAAAGTGCACCAATCATTTTTTCCATTTGTTTGCTTTAATTTATATTCTCAACTGATTAATGATTTAATTTCCTATTTCTATCTAAATACAAACTGAAATCTTTCTGTATAAAGAGCTTACCTATTAATAGTTTTTTCGAATTAATTTCACAGCTTATTACTTATATCATATTGTTCACCTTTTTTCCAGTTCTCTTGAATTGTACTTGTGTATACAAAAATGGCAAAAGTAAAGTATTTTGTGTGCAATTGTGCTTTTTCTAGACTTTTCACGAGTAACGTATACAGGGTGTCCCAGGAATGAGAGGCCAAAACTTGGGAATGGGTAGGTGGTGTTAAAATAATGTCAGTACTTTATATAGTTTTCTTTTCTTTGTTGAGTTATATGGCTATAAAGTTAGAAATTAAAAATACATTTTTATTCATAACTCCAAAACTATAATTTCGAACCTTATGAAAATTTGGTGGATTGTCAAGTACATCAATTCATTTATTTTGTCCATACCAGTAAGTATACTAATCTTGCAGAAAGTCAGGATCAGAATTGGCTCACCAGATAAGAGGTCAGAACTTTTAAGGTGACAAGGCAACAAACTTTAAAATGCTGTCAGTTTATTCTCCAACTATTTTTCTCAAAAAAAGGTATACCTTTTGTCCAAATCGATAACATCAGTGGTTTCCGAGAAATATGGAATTTCGTAAGACACCTCAGAGCACATTCAGATTCTATCCTTATTCAGGAAATGGGTTATAGCCAAGTAGGCTGCCGTCAATTATTTGTCATATGCATTAACCATCCTTTAAAAAATGTTATTTTATCAAGTAGGAAGCTGTCAATGTATGTATCATATGCCTCAACCATTCTTTAAGTAATGTTCAGTGGAACAAATTAACTCATAATTTCCATAAAAACGTATTAAGAATTATCCAGAGTAACATAATAAAACAAAACAAACAAGAATTTCAATCTAATAAATGTTCAAAATGTGCACCTACGCATAATGTTTCGTTGTACTTGAAACAACATTCCTGGATTGTTCCTTATAGCATCGCAATGAAAATTAATTCGATCCAACAATTCATTCCTTGTTTGTATGGGCGTTGCATTGGATTTAGACCCGAACTACCCGGGGTTCATGCAATTGGACCTCCCCTTCCAATCCATTTTTGGGGGTATGCAACGTTTAAGTGATCAGGTACCACAATGCTAAAATGAAGTGGAGCACCATCGTGCATGTACCACCTATTAATTCTGGTTTATATAGGTACATCTTCCAATAGGTAATGTAAAAAGTCTAAATACAACATGGACAAAATAAATGAATTGATGTACCTACTTTACAATCCACCAAATTTTAACCAAGTTCGAAATTATAGTTTTGGAGTTATGAATAAAAATGTATTTTTAATTTCTAACTTTGAGGCGCTATAACTCAACAAAGGAGGTCCATAGAAAAAAAATTATATGAAGTACTACATTATTTTAACACCACCTTCTCACTCCCTTGTTTTGGCCTCTCATTCCTGGGACACCCTGTATAATTTGAATCCTATCATAATAATATTCTCATCTACTTTATTTATCTTTGAATATTTTTAATCACCTTTGGTAACTGAAAGTACTCTGGTTTTCTTAAATTCAATTCACGTCTTCGTTTTAAATCAGATACACTACAAATTACTATTGTATTGCAATAATTTTTAACAAAGCACACCCTGCCCCAATTTAATTTTTAACATTTTAATCTTTCCAGTTCCTACTTTGAGTTTTTATTACCAGGTCATAAGTAATATTTACAATTTGGCTACTGTCATCTATAAAAACTTTATGGTATTTGCAATGCGCAACGTAGCGTTGAAAAGACAAACTGCTTAGATAGACGATTTTAAGGTCAGGTTTTATATTCTGCTCAACTTCATCATTTGAGATTGATAAAATTTTCCATATTAGCAAAATTAAAATGATTTAATAACCGTTCGAATCATTTTTTGACAGGATAATCTCGATCATCATATTAATGAGCGTAGATTCAGCAGTTGGTGAGTGAAATCATCAATATCCATCATATTTTCTGTCCAGCTAACACCTTTCTGTTCAACTGTTTTTTTCTTCGCGACCATACTTATTTAGACAACTAATAATTCACAGTTGGATTCCAAGTAAGCGTAACATCAAGTGAATACACAAAATTCATTCCGAAATATAAGTAACGAATAACACATTCCTTCAGTCATTGTAACTATACAATTTAAGTAATTTCCCGGATATCCTAGCAAAAGTTTAAACTGTCTGACATCACTCTCGGTTTCATCTTGTTGTGGGAAGTTATCAAGTTCTGACACGTATATGAATGGATGTTGTACGGAAAACTTGGTTAATCCCCTCTGATTTTCCACATTGTGAATAGCTTTAGGGGTAGCCGGGCGCTCGTGGGTGAAATTAAACCAGCACGCTAGTATTTTAATCTAAGTATATATTAAGAAACAACAGAGATTGACTACAATAAGTAACAAATTTAGTTGGGTTTTATATTCCACTAGCAAATAACCAGCGGAAAAAGGTATTGAATTTTGAAAAAAGATTAGATTTAATAACAAATATATTTGTTTAAATTGATGAAAATGAATACCAGGCATGAATATCATGAAATAGATGAGTTTATATTCGCAGGTACCTATTGGATTTTTGTGTGGAGTTAACTAAGAATACGTATTAATTATTAATTTGATACTTAAATATGATCTGGAGTTATTTGTCTACATTATTGAATAATTCGCGGACTGATAGATGCTGGCTGAGGTTTGAAAACCGTCTTACATCGAGAGCGTAATGTGGAGATGGCCCATCTTGTTGAAACGCGAGCAAAGCTTCTGACATGGTATCATCATTTTCTAGTATTTGGGTTATTTCGAGATCAATTTTTTGCCCAATATCTACAATTATGTCTGCTTTCTCCACCATTTAATGAAAACAAACATTTGTCGAAAAAGCAAATATTGTACAATAAAGCTGGGTGCCGTGCAGTCGTTCACTCATCAATTCACAAGACTGTAGTCATCGGTCGAGGTCGTCTTCAAGTAGCTTTTGGACTAATTTATTTTTGTAAGGATTTGTGTGTACGTAAAATTCTGAAAAGACTGCTGCGAGGAACACCCACTGCACTAGAAATTTGTGATAATGACTGTTGTTCTTTCAACGTAAGTTGTCCTAAAACGGCAACTAACTAACTAACTACTTGTTGTGGTCTAACGTAATGTATGGAAATCAATATACAGGGTGATCCATAAGTAATGGTCCAAACTGGAATTGAAGATGCTTGGCCTCATAATGTTACGATCTGATGCAGCTTCTTTCAATAAAATTTTGATACATTTACACACACACAAATACAGCGGGTGGTAAAGTGGAATAAAAATATTTTTTCCACAGTGAATTGAACGATATTGATGGATTTTGGCGCATGAAGTTTTTATCAACAGTGAAGTCATACCGTTACAAATGCTATTTACGTATTCATTCAAGTTATAATACGCCCCACGATTTGTCTGATGAATGTCCTAGATTGATGAAGAGAGTGGTGTGTTTACTGGTACCTAAGACCTATGGAATTCTTTTTTAGCATTTAGAACATTATCCACATGATTATTATCTTGATTTTCCATTCAACTTGAATTTTCTTACTTATTTTATTTTTGAACTTCTATTAAAGTACCTACGGAATATTCCTCATTTTCTTTTGCCTTTTAGTGCCACTTCATTACAAGGTTTCTTTCCTGTCAATTTGTTGTAGTCTAGCTCCTCAATACATAATTCTTCCAAAGACGTTACTCGACTCAATGCCTCGTAAGCTTGTCCTTTCTCAAAAAATTTCAAACCTCAATATACAACTGTGTGGTATACATTGTTGCTTTGCATGAATTTCACTCTATTTAGTACGTTTTTCTCAATACTTTACTTTCACTTTCCAAGCCTTCTCGTTGTGTTGCAGTTTTTGTTATCTCATTATTTGTTACCATTTTGTTGCCAAAAGAATAATTAACATTATAGCGGTCGATCCCTCAGGAGGTCCAATACTCTATGATCTACCATGCACTTAGACTTGTGAAGCCCTTTCATTGGAGATATAGACTCCTAACACTAGAGTACCAAAGAGGTGATTTATCTAAGAAGGATCTAGTGTAAAGACTGTTGAGCCTGATAAGTGCTACTGGTCTCTTCACATAAACGGTACAAACAAGAGCATAAAAAGCCTAAAGGGTGAGGTGCCGAGGCCTCGAAGCCTCTGAGTGGTAGTGCCCTACCAATCAATCAATAAAATTTTGTGTATCCTCAAATAAGTTATGCAGCGAAATACGGTTTAAATACTACCGTTAAACTGACTTTTTTCAATGGTACACCAAACACTAACCTCAACTTTGTGGAGGCAATTTAGGACAAACACTGTGAAAAGCAGCACGAAAAGTTTTGTTGAACTAAATTGTAGATTTCACTATATCCAAGTAAATGCGAATACCAACAGACTTTTCCTTGGTTAAAACCATTCAAATATGTCTCAGAATTTTTTAACATTACGGTTATTACAAAAACTCCAATTCGCAATTACCCCAACTACTGTAACGCGTAAAAAAGAACAATTTTGCAGCGGAGCTTTAGCTTTAGCCTAATTTCTCGTTGAAAATATTCCGTTCGACCTTACGATAAGGAGACATTTTAATAAAGAAACTCACTAGAGCAATGAGAAAGTCTGGCTTCAATTCCCATTTTATACAACTCTAAATGTTCTAATCACTTGAGTGTGTCCTCAGCTTCGTGCCTCATTAGAGAACAAATAAGAATTGCAGTCGTAAAAGAAAACAAATGAATAGTCATTACCACATCTGCTATACAGTGACTATCAAATGTTATTTCAAAGTAATAATGTTAAATAGCCTGGATCATTATAGTTTTTATATATTATATATATTCATCAAAGAGAAACTGAAATTTCCTTCACTTCAGCGTACCTAAGTATATTTTTGCAATCTTCAGGTAGATGAGAAAAAAATGATGTTAGCTGATTGATAATTTCAATTTTTTGGATATTTTCCAAGGAGTAAAATTAGTGGCGCCCTTTATAACAATATCTGTCAGATTTTCATATCTACATTCAACAGGTAACAAGGTCCGGAGAACACTGCGTTGGTGTTTTCCGGTGACAAATTTTGCGGAATTATACACCCGGCCTTGAAAGGATTGATCTTCAATAAAATAAATGTAGTTATCACATATCATAAAAACATTAATACAATGTAGACATAAAACAAACGAATAATAACCTTATAAATTAAATAATGTTCTGAAAGATAAAACCATTTCAAAGGAATTTCACTAGTGTTCGTCTTCCACGGGAAGCTTACACAGTCTTGCAAATGAACGACGCACTATTTTGGAGCCCGTCCTAACGTCTGCTACACGTGCGACTCCATCGGGGCCGAAATATAGTTTGTGAACTCGTCCCAAAGGCCACTTTAATGGTGGGGTGTGGTCGTCCTTTAACAGTACCAGTGAATCGACTGTTAAGGAGCCTTGGTTGGACTTCCACTTGGTGCGAGACTGCATCTCCGAAATATATCCCTTGGACCATCGAGCCTAAAATAACTGCTGTAGGCGTTGAATTAATTGAAATCTCGATAACCTATTCACAAGTAACTGCGTCATGTCTGGATCTGGCAGCGAAGTAAGTGCACGTCCAATGAGAAAGTGAGGGAGTAAGGGCTTGGAAATCAACAGGGTCAGGAGAGAGTACGGTAATAGGCCGTGAATTTAGAATGCCCTCAATTCCGTCAAAACTGTGGATAACTCTTCAAAAGTACATTTGGCATTACCTAAAACCTTTTTTAAATGAGATTTTGTCGATTCAATACCGGCTTCCCAAATCCCACCCATATGAGGAGAGAAGGCAGGAATGAATTTCCAGTTCACCCCAAAAGTGTTGAGAGATTCTTGCAATTTATTTTGATTTAAGTGAATGAATTTACCGAGTTCCTTGATTTCAGATTTAGCTCCGACAAAGGTCGTCCCATTGTCGGAAAATATTTCAAACGGTTTGCCTCGTCTTGCCATAAATCGACGAAACGTGGCGACAAAGGATTCTGACGTCAAATCGCTAAACAAATATAGGCCTTAGTGACCTTCGCGCCACGACCATTTTCGACTTGATTAGAATAGGGTCCGCATAGTCCACACCAGTGGTATAAAATGGAAATGATGGACACACACGTTGCTTAGGTAAATTTCGCATAATAGGTATACTCACTGGAGGATTGACACGAAAGCAACGTACGCATTTACGAAATGTTTTCCTAGCCAGTGTTCTCCCATTAATGGGCCAAAACCTATTTCTTATTAAGAACAGCAAGTGCTGTGGACCATCGTGATATAGATTAGCGTGTTCTTGTATAAAAAGTAATTTTGTGAGATGATGGGAGTCTGGAAGGAGAGCAGGATGTTTTTTCTCGTATGAATAATTTGATTGTTGAATACGTCCACCAGCTCTAAGAATATTTGAAGAATCGAGAAATGGGTTTAAACATAATAGCTGTAATTTCTTCCTTAAACATTTCATCCTGAGAAATTCGTACTAATGAGTCAGTGGACCTCTTTACTTCAGTTGCACTTAGAGGTTCAACATTTCTGTCAACACCAGGCACTACTCTTTGCAGATAACTGTATGATGAAAAGGTTCCAATTTTAACCGGATCGCGCACAATAATGGTATAGAGTGACAAACAATTTTTGGATTTCGCATTTCGGGTAAGTCACCTATAAATCGAATTGCAGATTTTGGCCACTACTCTTGGAGAGTTTTAAGCCATGTTGGACCCGACCACCACAAGGTACGGGTTTCTATTTCACTAGGGCTTAATCCCCTTCATAATGAGTCAGCTGGATTATCATTACACTGACGATACGATTCCAATCACTAGGTTTAATAGATTTTGAATCCGTACAACTCAATTCTGGACAAAGGTTTGTAATAAGTGGGGTTCGGTTTTTATCCAGGATAAGCAAATACTGGAATTAGTTCAGAAGAAAATTTGAGAAATCATTACCTTGATGGATGACATAATCTTTCGAAATAGCTCGGCTATGAGTTGAGCTGCACACAGTTCCAATCTAGGTATAGTGGTGGTTTTTAGTGTAGCCACTCTGGTTTTTGCGCACAGTAGCCTCACAGTTACAGTTCCATCTAGATCAATGCTTCGAATATACAAGCATGCATCATAAGCTTCCATGAAGGCATCAGAGAAACCATGAATTTGGAAGTTAATTCAATCTGAACACACGACGCATCTAGGTACTTCCAATCGGTTTAAATCTTCCAATTGTAGACGAAAGTCTCTCCACCTTGTGTCTAGGTCGGACGGTAGGGATTCGTCCCAAGAGGTTTTCAAGCCACAAAGTCTTTGTAGGATAATCTTCCCAACGATTATACAAGGTCCCAAGAGCCACAAGGGGTCAAAAATTTGGGCAATTTCGCTCAACACAAGACGTTAAGTGATTGATGTAGAGGAATGTGGACTTATGTTATATTTGAGTAGATCGGAACAAGAAGACCAGAATATACCCAAAGTCTTAGTTTTTTCACCATCCCCTAGCTTGAAGATAGTTTGAGGGTTTTTTGCTTGTACATTAGCAAGAAGATTCTTACTATTAGAAGCCCACTTCCGGTAATAAGATCGTCCATATAGAAATCTCTTGCAATAACTTTGGGGTATACATCGGCATTTTCTAAGGCTACTTGCTTTAAACACCTTACACTTAGCCAAGGCGAGGATGCCATATTGTGAGTAACAGTGTTTAGTTCGAATTCTTGCACGTCTTGGGTCTCACTCACTCCAAAGTATTTTCTGTAGTGGTCTGTGTGAAGGGTCTACGAGGATTTGTCGAAACATCTTTATAATGTCAGCACACGCAACAACTTGGTGTTGACGAAACCTGAGTAAAATAGACAGAAGGTCGTCCTGAATGGTGGGACCAATAAATTGCAAATCATTGAGGGAAACACCGGAGTCGGTTCGTGCCGATCCATCGAATTCGTAGTTTGATTGTTTTCGTTAAAAACTTCGTGATGGGGTGAAAAATAAGAGAGTTCCGAGTTGCAGGGTTAAGGGTTCATATGTCCCATATGTGGGTAGTCTTGCATAAAATCGGTATACATAGTGGTGATAATGAGGTTTTTAGCTAATTTCCATTGTATTGATTTTAGCCTTCGATACGCAGTGATTCGAGAGTTGCCCAGGAGTGACGGCGGTCGTTTGAATGGGATTTGCACAATAAACCTGCCAGAGGGATCGCGACAAGTAGTTTTCTGGAAGATCTCTTCCGCTTGTCGATCATCGCTGGACACAACCTGACTCTCTGAATTGACCTAATCCGTTTCCCAAAACAACTTTAGTTGGCCCTGAAGATCAGCGTTGGACACATGATTGCAAGTAGGTTTTGAAGAAATGTTTGGATACGTTGAACCTGAGACAACCCATCCGAAAACGGTTTTCTGAAGAATAGGTTTGTTCACCCCTAGACCAACCTGACCTATGCACATTAAATTATAGAAGATACTGGCTCCTAGAAGAATGTCTATTTTGTCTACTGTTGCAAACCTCGGATCAGCCAGTTGAAGATGACTGGGTATTTCAAGAGTCGAAACGTCGACATTTTGTTCTGGTAATTGATCATTTATAATGGGAATGACAAGAAACGAGTGACTTGAATGAATTGAACATTGAGTGCAGAGAAATGGTACACATTTTGTCAATGGTAGAAGTGACCTGGTTAATACCGATAACTGATATATCCACCGAAGAACAATCCACACCGAGTCTCTCATAACATTCCTTGGTAATAAAGCTAGACTGAGGAGCTGAGTCTAAAAGTACACGACATGTTTGTAACTCACCGGTTTGGCCTTGAACGTGAACTAACGCTGTTGACAATAATACCACATTTGCCTTAATGTTAGGTATGATATTGTTAACTGCATAATTTGTAGTTTTTCCAATTTCTGGCTGAACAGAAATAGGCTGGCCCGACGGTTGGTTTTCCCTATTATTAAACGCATTTGCCTTTGGTTTTGATTCACTGTATTATGCTTACCGCGACATTTCTTACAATTTCCGCAAAAACAATGTTTACTTGTATGATTGCCTCGCAGGCAGTTGATGCAAAGGTCAAGACCCTTCATCTTCTCGAACATATCGTTAACCGGTAAATTTAAAAACATTGAACAAGATTGTATATAGTGCAGAATACACATTGTGCATTATTTGAAGTTCGTATAGAATCAGAACCTTTGGCCGTTCCACGGTTAAACTTAGAGTTTCCAACAGACCAGTTTTTTGTTTCATGACATTCGAAAATTTGTTTTGTTGGAAATTCTAACTCTCTTTTCCTCCCACTTACGAGCTGTCTTTTTGTCCAATTTATTAGTTAATATGGAAATTAGCAATGTGTCCCACCTTTCAACCGGTTGTTTAAGAGTTACTAATGACCGCATATGTTTGGACACCGTGTCCATCATACGTTTTAATTCCGATGACGATGTGCCATTTGCGGAATATCAAAAATTTATTTTACATGATTATAAACTAGAACACCCCCGTTGTTATATCTAGCTAATAAAGTACACCAAGCATCTGTATAGTTATTTGACGAAAATTCAATTGCACGTATAATTTGAGCAGCACTTCCTTTTAAGGCCGAGCGCAAGTAGTGAAACTTCTGAATTCCGCTTAAGGCTTCATTTTTATTTATTAGAGAGTCAAATGTGTCTCTAAATTCCAGCCAATGTTCGTATTGACCCGAAAACTTAGGTAATTTTATTTCAGAAAGCTTTACTCCCTGAAGCTGTGACCCATTATTCCCATTTGTGGAACTGTTATTTGAGGAATTATTTGTACCGTCTGAACTTTTAACGTTTGAATTATTATAATAATCTGTTATAAATACCTTACACCTACTCAAACTTTCGAAATATATTTGCATTAATTCTTTTTCGCCCTGCATCTGATCATAGTCCGTTAACATTGTTTGAAATCGATCCAATCGCGCATCGATGAAACTTTTAAAGTGCGTTTGTTTCGTTTTACAGCGCCCCGTTTCTTAATCAACAATTTTAATTCGAACAGTGGAACAGTTCGGGAAATTTGTACAGTTTACGCTCAGTATATTACAAAGGCCATCTTCCAGTTTTTATTTCATCACAAAAAACATATATGACATATTTCAATATTTCGTATGCCCACCTTTAGCGGAAATAACTGCTCGCAATCGCTGAGACATCTAATTGATAAGACGAATAATGCGATCTTGAGGAATTGATCATATTCAGCTTGCAACGCAAAACGCAGCTTGTCAAATGTTTCTTCGAATATTTCTTTGAATTTTATCCCATGGATGTTCAATCGGATTCAGATCCGGGCTACATGCAGGTCATTCTAATCGTTGGATATCAACCTCATCCAAATACTGGTTAACAATATTTGCTACATGCGGTCTTGCATTGTCGTGCATTAAAATGAAGTCATATCCAACAAATGGAGCTTAGGGAACTGCAGCTTCCTGAAGAACGTCTTGTATGTAACAGCATTTAGAGCTCCGGTTCAATAAACAATAATTGGGTACATGCCGCTCTTATCTTGACTACTGGAATGGGCATACAAAATATTGAAAAATGCCAATCAAGTTTTTCTTTGTGTTTCAAACTACTGTTGAATAGTAAAACATTACAAATTAAATTTTTCCCTAAATCAATTCCAGGCTCTTATTTGAATACGTGTGTCTTCAAAATAAATCAAGATATCAAGATGAAATAAAAACTGAAAGATGGCGAGAAGGATGGTCTTTGTAATAAACTAAGCGTGAACTCTAAAAATTTCCCGAACTATTCCACAGGGTGTTAAAAAATTGGACTACAAATACATGTTTTTTTTTCACCCTGTATAAACAAACTATCAACATTTTTGGAAAACCTTTCTGGAGTTTGTTTTAATACCAAAGAATTTATCTACAATTGATAAAATCGATGAAAAATTACGAAAGTTCTTGGACAACGAACTTCAGCAAAATTTTAGGTGGACGAGTTTTTTTGCCAGAGAGATGTTTCAGTTTTCAGAATTTACCGAACCGTATTAGACCACTTTTATATATGGTTCGGAAATATGAACGTTTAACTGAAAAGATCAAGATCGGCTCCATGCATGGGAGGAGAAACTTCTGAGTGGCAAAAGAAATATGGGAAAATCACCATCAAAATATCGGTAATAAGATCACAACGAATAAAGAGGTTCTGCCACGTACCAAGACTCCCTGATGGTTAACAAAGAGGGCATTGAAGGGAGCTATAAAGAAAAACCAAGGAAAAATGCAAGAGGCTGCAATAAAAAAAACATGCTGAATATACTTCAGCATGGTTTTTTTTATCACTCATACTACTGGAACCAATTTAGTTCTGTTCATTGTGACATGCGAGCAATAATACAAATTCATATATTTAATTTGAGCACACACCTCTTCCCAAACTGAAGTTTCACGAGACAAGAGGTATCTATTTAAGTATAGGTTGAATTATCGATTTCACCTGCGTGGATATCAAGAAGTCTTTGTCAGAAATCGTAAACTAAGTACTTGTTTTTATAATTTGTCCAGACTCTGTTATTATTTAATATTCAAATATAAGTTATATAACAAGTTTGTGAGCAAACTTTTGAAATGAATCTAATTTTATCCGAAGAGTAGGACGAAGAAGGTAGTTGACAACAAACTTTGTGAAACTTATTATAGAATGAGTAGAATTCCAAACTTTAAAAATCCTTCCATTACGAACCACTTTCCCAATCTTAAATCAAAAATTATTTGGTGTCAATATTTCAACGCGAAGAGTACGTGACCTTTACCATGAAATCGCAAATCAAAATCCATTGGCTGTATTGTATCAGTACCTGTACCTACACGAGGAATAGTTACAGATATGGGATGGTATGCAGATATTTATGGGTGCGGTAATAATTATTTCATGAATTATATTTTCATATTATACTAGAGGACTCAATAAACGTTGTCCTGTGCTAACCAGAGATAAAGAAGGCTAGAGAAGGCCTTCACTTTACTTCCTAAAAAAAGGATTGTATTCTGAGCGTCATTAGAATATCTCAAATAAATTGAATCTGGGAATACAGTATTCCGTACATTTTCAAGTATCTTTTTCCCCTGGAAAATTGAATTCATTATGTGGTTTTCTTTTACTATAAATGGTGAAAAAATATCTTCTGTATGTTTTTGTGGTATATTTATTATTTGGTTTGTTTTCATTGGAAATTAAACCATAAACTTTAAAATAATTCCATTGTCTAATCGATTTTTTAGAAGTATCAGTTTTAGGACGTTCATAGTGGGAATAAGAAAAGCTAATATTTTAGAATATGACTATGTTATCCATTTGTATTATCAACAAATATTTAAAATAATACATATACTAATTCTAATAACTTTTTTCTGATGTTATGGGAAACCTATACCTAAATACTTATTGGAAATCATTGATAGGAACTAAAGTATCCAGAACACAACACATTCGTAGTTTTTCAGCCATTTTGATTCCAAAATTTCACAATGTTTCTAGCAAACCCCAATATCGCACAATACAATATAACACTAAATACTAAACAGTCAAGACTCCACTAAGGCATCTGACAGATACATCAGATGAGATATAAAGGTTAGAGGCACAGACACAGAAACTGTACTACACTAATACAATTCAAAAAAGCTTTAAAATCATTTTTAATTGAACGTTGTTTTTACTTCACAGAAGAATTATTTAACATGTGAATGTTGTAAGAATAACTAATACATATTTATTTATTTGTTCGTATTATGAATTAAACATTTTATCAGATATTGTTTAGTCATAATTTGCATGTCAATTTTAGATTAGGATTAAGTTTCCATTGTGACTAATTCTATACAAATTTTGTTGTTTGTCAGGAAGAAAATAAAGAATTTATTTATTTATTATTACGGTTGAAGAATAAAGTACGTCTGTTAACGCCCTCTATCGAAATATCCCAAATAAACTTTAGGCTTGAGCTGCAATAAACAGTGCACACATTGTTATTAATATTTTGGGTGAGAAAATCACATAGAATCACGTAGTTAGAAAATCTACTTTCCCGCATTTTCTTCCAATTTCTCAACCAAACAAATTTATTATTATGAATTTGACATGTTTTTAATGTCCCCATCAAAAAACTACTTTACAAAATGTCAACCACATCGGACCAACCGTTTAGAAGAAGATCAGTACGAAATCGATTGCAGAGCCACCTACTGGGACCAATAAATTGTGAATCCAAACCATTCTCAAATTTACATGAACACTCACAAAAAATTTCATTAAGATGAGAATGTTAGTTAGGATGATGCAACACAGAGGTGAAAGTTTAAAGGTGGAAAGTTTAATTTGTGTATACTTTCCATTGTTTATGGCGATTTATTGGAGTGAACACTTCTTCAGCGGCATTGTGATTTTTCTCGTGAAAAACTTGTATGTTGGTCACTAACCGTATTTGTAAGAACTTCTATTTACTATGAGCGTACGATAATATTTTTGAGTGGCTAATTCAATCGCAAAAATAATTTACCATGTACGCACAATTGAATTTCTCTTGAGGGAACAATTTATTTTAAAAAAATTACATACTATGGATTTCTTCACCACATCGGTGGAAAAGTTCATTGCAGACAGAGTTGCCTTTATTCAAAAGACAACAGAGGTATCCTCATGGAAATATGTTCCTTCTGAAATAAACCCGGCAGATTGTGTTTAAAGAGGTTTGAGTCCATTGCAGTTAGGCGAATTCAAATTGTGGTGGCAGGGTCCAGATTTTCTATTGCTGGATTCTGAAAATTGGTCTAAACAGCCATCCGTTCTTCCAGGAAGAAAGAAAGACAACCTTATGTATTTCAGTGGAACCTCCATTATTTTCACTTGACTAGCCACATTTTCATCTATAAAGAAAATACAGCGAATTCTCGCTTATATTTTTCTTTTTATTTCACCACCTAAATACTTGGCATCTTTTGTAGACCAACTTGGTGTTCTCAGGGTGGGTGTATGTTAAGAAAATCATCTCTTTTTTTACGCTAAGCATACTTTTTTGTTACCTAAGAATCACCGGTTTACTGATCTTACCATAGAACAAATTTATCAAGAGTATCTTCACCCAGGTGTGAAAACATAACATAATTTAATTCTACAACATTTTTCGATAATCTCTCTTAAAAATGTATAAAATGTTTTTGCTCTAAACCTCAATCGTCTACAGATACATGCAATGAGAAACGGAATATAGGGATTTTAAGGATTTTATCAGAACTGCTTTTGAACTAGTCGACCAATATCAAGCTTCAACAGATTGAATAAACGATTATCACAATCGTTCATTTGAACACCTACAACATATCATAAAATTCC
This sequence comes from Lochmaea capreae, assembly GCA_949126875.1. Classification (NCBI taxonomy): domain Eukaryota; kingdom Metazoa; phylum Arthropoda; class Insecta; order Coleoptera; family Chrysomelidae; genus Lochmaea; species Lochmaea capreae. The sequence continues at coordinate 11,847,532 of OX421404.1, read as the reverse complement.
CACCACTCCATAGTCTCAACTGTGGGCGGTCCTTAATTAGCGTCAGACAGTCAGTAAACAGTGGTCGATATATGAAATAAAATAAATTCGTAGAGAAAACAGAATGTTCAGGAAAAAAATTAAAATTTTATCGTAGTATTTTGGAGGTCACTCGATTAGGGAAGTAGTAAATTTATTCGTTGTTGCTTTTGAAAACCGACCAGCGCCTTCACAGTATACAGTTAATCGAATAATTGAAAAATTTCGTAAATGTGGATGTTTATAAAACTGCAACAAATTCAATAATCTCGGTCAACCACCTATAAGGCAAATGAGTGAACAACGAATGAATAGAGAAATTGATGTTTGTGCAGTGGTTGAAAATAGTGAACCATGTTCGAGCAGGGAAGTTGCTGAAGAAGTAAACATAAATCAAAGTACAGTTTGACGTATTTTAAAAAGAAATGGGTATTGGTGCTACAAGGTGCAAAGTACACAAGAGATATTTCCCGACGACAATATTAAATGGATGAAGTTCTGTGAAGAAATGATGGAGAAAGGAAATTCAAATAATAATATTTCAAATAACGTTTTATTCACGCACATAACTAACAAATATTGGAAAGAGAAAAGGCGTGGTTTCTTACAGTGGTTCTGAATAAAGTTAATTTATAGAAATTTTTTGTTGGTGCTCTATCTAGATCGGAGAATATATTAAACAGCTATGTTCCGTTTCTCATTGCATGTATCTGTCTACCGTTTATGGCTGATCTTACCTCGTTCCAGGTTTCACAAATAAAACCGTTTTCTCAAGTTTCACTTGATTGTGCCGGACCGTTCTCAATAACAATGGAAAGATATCGTAGAGCAAAGACATCTAAAGCCTATTTTATTTGTTTGTTGTGTAACTAAGGTTATTCACCTTAACCTTTCGTCAGACTTATCCACGGATACGTTTCTTGCAAGCTTTCGACGTTTAATATCACGCAGAGGCAGAGTGTCTGACATTTATTCGGAACAAGGCACTTATTTTAATGGAACCTGCAATCAACTTACCGCATATATGCGCAATAAACTTCTGAGAAGCTCTCGGTCAGATGGCATTTCAACCCTCCTGGAGCAACTCATTTCGATGGCATTAGCGCAGCAGGTGTTAAGTCTGTGAAAAAACATCTGTATAAAGTCATAGGAGAACAGCTTATCACCTTCGAAGAGTTATCCTACAGAATTCAAAACATATGTCCCCCTGGTGCTGCACCTAGCGGTATTCTCCAAATGTTCCCAGGAAAAAGGCTGATTAAAAATTTCATCAAGAGTCTCCTTGACGACATATTCCTTTTTTTTTGGCATGATAAGAATCAAGTTAATATTTCGTAAATTACTTTCACTCAAGGAGACGCCTAACTATTCAGATTTTGCAAAACTGATGCGAGAATTTTGTGAATTCGTGAAGCATGTTATCGCCTTGATCAGAAAAACCCGTTAGTCCACATTTTATCAAAATCGACGTTTTAGCGCCATCTCTGACATAATTAAAAAACCTACAGTTGAACAAAAAATATCGTATCTCCAAAATGTTTCTGTAATTTATTATTCCTGTCCTAGAAAATAATTTCCCATTGGTCCTCGCCGGAGTCAAATATAAATGTAAACCCCGTATGTCCACAATCAAACCGCCATTTGGATGTAAACAATAGACGTAATGACTTGCTCTGTGTTTACCTCCCGATATTGTGCGATTCTGCAAGTTAGATTTGATGAAAGTGTATAAATATGGACGGTAAGTACATGCAAATATGTTCAACACATTTATTTACTGAAAGTTAATGGTTTTACAACCCCAATTGCCATTTGGCATTTATCTTGGATATACGGGTTTTTCTAAAATACTAAATTTGCTCAGACATCATGATGCTGGGGAGATATAGTTGAGGAGAATATATGTGATACAACGAAGTGTAAGCCGGTACCAATGCATCATTTCATGGGGTAGGTTTTTGTCGGCATCAAACAATTTTCAGGCCATTTTCTGGTAAATATCCATGAAAACAAAAAGTCATACTTTTCAACAAACGGGGTGGTAAGTTTTTGCAGTTCTACGCATTAAATTGGTCAAGTATTGTGCGCGATAAGCCCGTAACCATTGTCAAAACAGAAATAGCTAAAAACTCAATACATGAACTTTATTCGACATAATTCAGGAAAATTGATAATGTAGGAAATTACACATTGTTTATTCCCTTTTAAAAGATGAATTTGTATTCCCATTGAAATAAGTAAATGGTGTTTATATAATAAATGATACGACACTGGTAAATTCAGAACTGTGAAACTAATCAGAACTTGCTGCTCACGTGTGGAATGAACTATTGTGAACATTACTTGTAATTTATTTCTTGCATAGTATACAAAGATTCACCATCTTGTTAATATTATTTAACTAACAAATAAAGTATCCTTAATTTATCTACATTAACATTTTTTCCCAATATCTACCAGTGTTCAATACAACAGCTATAACATTTTCGTGCAACCGGACGCGAAGTCAGTATTTCGCGTTCTCAACACAGTCCGCGAAATTCAATTTCGCGGCCGTTACCCATAGCAACGGCTGCGAAACCAAACGTCACTTTCAAATTTGACATTTCTAAAATACTACAAAGACAAGGATTATTTTTTATTGAATACCAACAAATACATAAGTACTTATATTATTTAGGATGGATATTAACATTAATTGTACAGTTTGTATTATTACTTATATTTACTCCAGAAGTTGAAGCAAGAACTGTCAAAATATTTTGTATATATTGATACATATCATTTCCATATAGCACCCATTGTTAAATAAATTAAGCTGCTGTTGATTTTAGAGCAATGATATATTTATTTACAATTATCTAGTTTAATAATTTTAACGATTGCACGAAAAATAGTGTGTATGCCATGGCCGCGAAACTTTTTAACGACTTCAAGATTATCTTGCCTCGGCCGCAAACGGCCTCGGGGATAGCTGTTCTTTTGGTACGTTAAAAAGGTATTTTGCGGCCTAAGCATACAAATAACTAATGTGGGAAGATTTTTTTAAATTTAAAAATGACAATACATTAGGTAACTTTTAAAACTTTTGTGACACCTCCTGTCTCCCTGACTTGATATATATTTCCCAACAAATATTTATCAAGCGACTATCAGAACTCCATGCTACTCGGATGATATTCTATTTGTCAATATTTAAACAACTTGTCCTTTGTACTATACTTTTATATTATTCTTATCAACTACACTTGTTCAACAAACGATGTCCATGCTCTTTCCCCCACGAACCTTTCTTATTTCAATTATCGCTTTTCCCTTACTTAAATTTCACTTCAATCGTAACTGTTTCAATTTAACATTGGGTATTGAGGATAGATTTTACTGTTAATACGATTTTATTAGGGTAGGTGAATAGTATTTCTAAATGTAAGAGGAGTTCACCACTCACCTGGTATATATTGCTCTAATACCATTCACTACTAAAGAAATAATTTATAATAATTAAACATCATTGACCAGACTTTATTTGGTTATGTTTACATTTTCTGAAAATATACTAAACGAACTATACAGCTAGTTATGAGGTTAACCTTTGACCTTCTCACCTGATGCTGAGGGATATTAAGTCGAAGAAGGTCGACCTCGACCTTGTGAGGCTTGTACTGGTCCATAATCCTCCTTTTTGTGGTCTGTTATATTCAAGAGGTCACTCGCTTTGTGCTCTTTCGAATTAATTTCGGATTTAACCCAGATACAATCGTAACCTGTTGGAAATAATTAATTGCTACCTTAAATGGTTATTTAAATGCAGCTAGCAGATTTCCTTCTAACAGGAAAAAGAAAAAAACGTTGAGGTCACACTACATCCAGGGTAAGTAACCACTCCTCTCTCATCTTGTCCTAGGCATCATGGGAGTTTCATATTTCAGATCTCTTCTTCATAGTTCTCTTCATTATTCAGTCTTCCTCATCATTCTTCATCGTCTTCTTCAGAGTTTTCTCCAACATATTAGTATTAGGTAACAAATAGAACTACGAGTTGCAGAAAGCTACCAGTAAAGGACCAACCCTCTTCGTCCAGCTCCACCTAACGGATGTACTCCACCTGATACCCTACAATTAGTGAGACCATACATATCACTCACTTAGCTGAGACCACTTGTACATTTGAGTTTTACTCACAATATTCATTTTATATTATATTAGGTTAGTTTGAGATTTAACAGCGTGCTCTTGTTTGTCACTTGGCAGTGACAGCTAAAAGTGGGTCTACTGCGTGAGCCAACTCCCATCAGGCCTTCTCTACACCTAGAAAAGGGTAACTCGTAAAAAAACAGTGTAACTATTTTTGTTTGTTCAATGTAAACCAATTGTTGAGATAGTTAATAATTGTGTATTTATTGTAATGTATTTTTGGCTCCGATAAGAATCTCAGTCTTGTATAATCAAGAGATGTTGGCTATGAAAGAAGGTTTTATCGACAAATAGTTCAAATTTGTCAATAGTTGACTTATTATTTTTCGTTAATTTATTGGGATATCAAACAATATGTTTTGTATTATCATTTTAACGTTTCGGTAGCATTCCAGCTACCGTTATCAAGAACAATTAGGTTTTTAAAATTTTTGATCCCTATTAGACACTACGAAAAAATTCGACAACTGGACAATCCATAATATTTTGAAGTTTAAGACTGTAAAAAATTTATTGTCAAATTTTTAAAGTCCATTCACAGTAGGTCATATCCTTGGCAAAATGTGAATTAAAATATTTTATCCTATGACATTCTCACATCATTATAGTCTAGAGTTATAGTATAGTCTAGAGAATGGGATCCAGTGAAGTGCACGCTCCAGGAGCGGTTTTATTGGGATGGCGCTAATTTCGGAAATGCTGTTAATAAAATGCGTTTGGTGTTACTTTTTTTGTGGTATGATTATTGTATTTTCAAAATATGTATAGATCAGTTTTGTGATTTTTTTGTATTGAAGTGTGTATCGATTTACAACAATTCCAATGATTAAAACTTATGATGCTATCCTGATAACACAGGTAATTTATTATTGGAAATTTCTCTTTCTAACAGTGGTAACAAAATTTGACTTCATTCGGCTGAAATAAGCTACACATTTATCCGCATTTAGTTGTATTGAAGCACTTTCTTTAATTTTTCGTCTTTTATTATTGGGTTCTTTTGATATTATGTGCGAGTCCCATTGAATTTGATGTCCCTTTTCCCAAATATTCTTGCAAATACCTGAATTAAAGAACACCCAATCTTTAATACTTTTTGTGCTCATTTATTCGGATTTTTTCCTAATGAATTAACGAAAAAGAATAATTAACATACGGAAGATACAATATTATATTATTACAGTTTCCTGTAATATTGTCTTATTTAATAAAGCGATTTACCAACAGATGTCGAAGAATAATTATTTTTGTTCTAACGCTTCATACAGTTTTAAAAAATATTTTTCAAAAACAGTGACCGTTCAACTTAGAAGCAACAACTACTTATGATTGTGTTGTGTTTGCGATTGGAGGTGAAGATGTCGCTACTGTCACAATCTTCACATTTCCGTTACTGGAAGACATGTATTGATTGCGATTGAAGTGTATTCTTCAGTCCGGGATTAGAGATTCTCGGACGGATAACATATACCTTGTACTGATGAGGCGCAAATACGCCGAAACCGGTAGTGTTGTCCCTTCTAATTGCAAACCAGAATAGTTGGTTTTAAAGTATCTTGTAGATATACCAGCTCCGTTTGACTTTGAAGTGTAATTCAATATCCGTCGGTGCATATAGCTCGGGAAGTAGTTGTTGCTTCTAAGTTGAACGGTCACTGTTTTTGAAAAATATTTCTCAAAACTGTATCAAGCTTTAGGATAAAAATAATAAATTATTCATCGACATCTGAAGATATAATAGTTGACTTGTTGATGAGAAGTATGTTTTTCTGGTAACAATGACTGTGAATTCCAAACATTTTATAAAATCACAACCTTCATGTAATAGTCTTTGAAGTTGATGTATGTAGTCTGAAATTGTTTGGCTTTATCAGGCCCAGCATGCAATTATTTTAATGCAGATTACTTGAAAAATTGCTTGTGTTTGTACATTTAGCTGCCAAGTTTAATTTTTTAGGTGTATTTTCATTACTTTTAGTGCACTAGTGAGTTACCAAATCTACCCATTCAATTTATTTTTCAACTAAAAGTTGGAATAATCTTTGAACGTTACTACGCCACTGTATGCTGTAGATTCGAACAAAATCCATACTTCATATCTTATTATATAATCGCATACAATGGCACGCTGCTATTCCTTTTAGGCTCTTTGTACTACACTAAAGAGTGAATCATTCAAAGATGTCTCCACTTTTCAACACCGGAAGTCCATTTAGTCGAAGGAGAGTCCTCGGAGAATATTATTGGTGAAAAATAGAAAATCGAACTCGTACAAAAACATAACAAAAATATGTGACCCGATGATAAAAAAGGGCCTGTAGTGTTAAGTACTGGAACATTGGTCTAGTTTTTTGTTTGAAACATAATTTTTTATTGTCTTTTAATTATAAATTATATTACATACGGAATAATCACAGTTATCTAGGCTAGTTACATATCGGCAATCATTTAACGTGTTTAATTTTATATAATAATGACCTTTATAAACACTTCTGCGATGAAAAGGAAATACAGTAGAACTATCTACTGTTTCTAACTATCTCACTGAAGTGTGAGAAAGAACTTGTTTTTGCGCTATAGGCATCCAACGTGGGAATATCACAGTCCCTTCAAATTTTGGTACTATTAATTTTATTTACAAGAAAATATCATTATGCGTAGAACGTATGTGTATGTTCATTATCAAGGACAAAAGGGATCTTCAATAGTACCTTGAAACCATAATGGTTGAGCATTCTAAGTTTTTGTAGAAATGATCCAGCATGAAAATATCAAAAATAACTTCCTCGTACAGTAAGCTGAGAAAATAGTAGTCACTAGATCAACCATAAGAATTTATATTAGTGTTAAATTTTAATGTGAAAACTTGACAATTATTGATATAAATACGAGATATTTACAGTTGAAAAAAATGATTAAAAATGCAAACAATAAACTGCTCCACAGAAATTGAGGAAGCTCATAAATTCTGAGATTGTGTTTCAACCACGAACTTAGGATCCATGGACTTCTAATCAGATATTCGTTTTGACTCCCTTACTTTGACCGCCATGTTGTGCTAATTTCAATTTGGTCAGCCTGAATCACGTGATTCGTACAGGACCGGTTTAAGAAATAAAGCAGAAATTTTTTCCCTACCCGTCGTGATAGACTTAATAAGATAGGAAAATGTGAAAAGGTAAAGAAAGTTAAATTTTAAGTATCTTTATTATTTACACTAGTTACTGCATATAGTGGAAATTTTTTTTTTGAATTTCAAGAAAAGTTTCTATTTATTTAAAGTTATGCATAGCCCAAAACCTGAAATAAAATCAAATGACAAATTTTTTTAAATCGTGTACGAGGATTTTCAAAAAACATAAATTTTTTGCAAGAATAAAGTTTCTTTATTTTTGAAAACAACAATAAAATTCTTAATCAAAGTTAATTAATCAGGAAAAAAATAAAACAACAGTTAAAGGAGGTGTTTTAAAGTTTATTAATGTTTCTGAATAACTAATTTGTTGAAGATTTGACGAATATTCTTTCCTTTTACACTAAAATTGATATTTTCTGTTAAACTATGTAGTCTAATATTGAACCATAACATCTAATTGTTTGTAAATGAAAATTAAGTTATATACAAACAAAATCATATAACTTACTTATGAAATGTTGCACTCTCTTTCAAACGAGAAAAGTAAGTAGCGTTCGAGCAACCTCGTACAATACAGGAAGGCATTTTACCACAGTTTGTACCTAGTCTCCTAGAGTTCTAGATCTTACAAATAACACTATACTATTAACTACGTTACTAAAATAGCACTAGTAACAAAATGTTATTAACCACTATTAATAAGTGAAAACACCAACATAAAATATAATCAAAAATTTAACACACAAATATCAAACTTCCGCTTAACTCAATCAAATACAATGCAAAAATTCCGAAATGTGACCTGATGCCACTCCTGACACTGTCACAAATCATAGTTCAACAACAGAACAAAGGAAAAAGAAATTGACAGAACGAAAAATATTTGATTTCGTAAAAGTTCATCCAGCTAAATTCTAATTGGTTAATCAATTCTTTTATGCTGGGAATTATTTCGCGCAACCAACCACCGTTCAATCCTGAGTTGAAGGGAAACTCATATGAACTGTAGCTTATTAATACCAACTTAAAATTAGCATAACATGGCAGCCATGTGTAGGCAAAAAGAGGAGTCATTTTGGTTATATGGGAAATATATACTATTAGAAGTCCATGGATCCTAAGTTCGTGGTTTCAGCAAGTTACGATTTCTGTTTACCAAGTGTTTATACATCGTGAGTCATGAGGAACTGTGCATTCTCCTACCTCATATGGAGACCTCTATAACGAATGTCAAATGGCCATAAAAAAGTATCTGCTCTCATATTTTAATAATATACAGGTGGAGTTGTGAATTTTGACTGATATCCCTTTTGATCATATCTTTTGAATTGTAATTTCTATTTGACTCATATTTTGGTTAAACTTTACTCTACTATCATCCAATTAACTGATTTATTAAAACTGGAAAAACATTGTGGATGGTCTTGGAAAATTAGATCGTTTGGTTCATAAACAAAATTGCACCATGTATATGGTTTTTCAAAACTCTATTAAGGATCTTGGCGTATTTATTTTTTCCCCACACGATTGCTAAATTTTTTCTAAAAGAAATCAATTTTCATTATGAATTCGCAATAATTCAATTTGTCTTCAAATACAAATAAAAAACTTCACGTTCGCTGAACTCATCGATTGTCATCGATGTTGGGGATGGGGTCGATTGGAAGGAATGGCTTATGGAGAAAATATCAATACATGGAAATAATTAATTGACAAAATTATTGATTCTTGTAATACAATTTGGAATGATCCCTTAACACTCAGGAAGTCAATTAGACAGCAGAAAGTCTAACAGAAAAGTTGTTTAGAAGCAGATGGACTTCATTTCGAAGATCTATATAAATATGTATTAATTTTTCACTTGGTTTTAGTTATGTCGTCCTAGATTTTTTGAGCCTTGAGTTTTTCATGCGAATTGCATATTCTCGTGTATTTTAAAATTTTCCTGAACATGTAAATAAGTTCGTTCATTTTCAAAATTCTTATTCTCTTTTCTATTCTTCAATAAAGATCACACAGTATTTTTTGTTACGAAACAAAATTTTGATAATTCGATAAAAGAACAATATCGATTAATCATTCGAGAAATGTTATACATGATCTTCCAGGATTATTTAAAAGAGTGCGTACCTTTTGAAAGTCGATTCGGAAATGAATAAAACATTTCTATTCGTCATAGGGGTATCCATACGAGGTAGGAGTATATGTACAGATCCGCATCACTCACCCTGTATGTTATAAATTAAATATTTTACCTTCTATGTGAGCGTTTGTTTTTAAACAAAAACAACAAGTCCAAGTTGTGTACCTTTTTACTTATATTGAAAATTGAAAAATTTGCTTACCTAATTTTAATTACAGCCGAACAACGCCTCGCCATACTTTTAATAGGGTCGTTTGAGTAGCCTCGATTCTTCTCCAAAGTTAGGTTCATGGGAATTCAAGGCACTTTGTAGCTGGCCTAAAGCATACTCGATGGGATTGAGAACAGTCAATGGAGTTGGCAGTGCCAAATGCCGAATACCATGAAAGTCCAAAATGACTACCTTGAACGATGCGGTTGAGCCTTATCGGCTAAGAAGAGGAGCTGGTCCTACAGCAGTATGAAACAAACATATACAATTGTCAATAATTTGTTGTAAGTTAATCTGCTCAATCATGTTCCCATCGAGCACTAACAATTTTGTGTGCCTGTTGAAACAAATGCCCCCCAAACAGCAACTGTACCACCTCTGAACGGAACAGCTTCCTGCACTGTTCTTCAATTTTTGGAAAAGGAAAGGTCTATTCACGAACACGCCGATTACTAGAGAACCGTACATACATTCATACATACACACAGTAAAAGTCACGAATGTTTCTCGTTACGTCATACTTCCCTGAATGTATCAAAGACACTCTAATTTTATGTGTATTAGAAAATTACATGAATGTTTTCTAAAGGAATTTGCTATTGGCGGATCACTTCTACCGTTAAATGCCATTCAAGAGGTACGTTTTGTCACAATTTATTTGTAGAATTTCAAATTGTATTTCAACTATGATATGTTAAATTTGGTTTTTATTCACTTCCTCTCGTATTTAGATCACCAGAAATACATGCCGAACCCTTTAACAATGATGCGCCGCTGGTGAAAACTGTCTTATTGATTTGATTCGGATGTTTATGAGTTATGACGTACCGAGAAAATATTCCTGACTTCCACTGTACCTCGACTTATCTGTGAAGAAAGCGGAATGGAACTCTTCTCTTGGATTTATGAATCTATCTGATTTTATAAACTCCGTTGTTCGTAGCTCGTCGTGTTCCTGAGCCGTCTAATTTATATTGATTGATGATTGTTAACGATGCTGAAATTGGATTGGTCACATCGGTGACACATGTCATACGACAGAAAAATTGACGTGACAGATTATTGATGTTTTGTTATTGTTTCTAGTTTTTGTATCAATATATCAAGGAAGTAAGATAATAACAGCAAATTTATTATCAAAATAAGTCGAGTTTGACACGATTGGCAGCTATCAAGTCACGTGGCGCTTACATCAGTTTTCATTGGTGGAACTGCGAATCACGAAAAACCAGATATCAAATTTTGTTATTTGGGAGCAACGACGAACGACGTGGATACGACGAAGAACACGACAACAACGATTTATAAACACGTTTATATTAATGGTTTTTTTTCCAGCAACGGAAGTCACGAACAACAAAGTTCATAAATCTAGCTCAAGCGTCGTCTGAAAGTGAACCTCGTATCTTCGACGTACTATTCCAAAAGTACTCATAGGTTCTATACGTGTATACACAGTTAGATGACGATCTTATGCGGGGGTGGTAGCCCGCGTTAGTTTTCAACGAGCCATTTTTGTATGAACTAATGATTCAGTTTGTCGCAATTCTGGAATTAGCTCCAAAACGTACTTACAATTGACGTGGGTGTCACTCATTGAAAACTGTACAGGCTGTGTTAGCACATTTGTTATTTTTCAAATCATATTTAACAACATCTACAATCTCCATTTTTATATTTCACCTGTAGACTTGAACGACTTCCTTATGAAAATAGATTGAAAAACAGTTGCGTTGCTGACTCAGCGAATGCGTTCAGCCGCTTTCAACTGTTGAGTATCCGACGCAGCGGCAATTATCGGAGCTTTGTTTACCTAACGCTGACAAAGATTACAGAAAATTTATTTTCTCGTCTTTGGCGCTGTCAATGTGTTGGATTGAGTTACGTTGCGTTCAATTGAACTGGAAGAATATTAATAGACCGTTAAGATATGTTCCACCGCAACCATCCAACAATGCTCTCGCTCTCTTTAACATTTACAAATGTTTACAGTAAATGGGTTCATTAGTTCTGACAAAAGTTTGGTAGGAGCTCTATTGGTAGGTTCGCATGCAAGAGGCTGTAACCTTTGTATCTTCTTACGCGTTGTGCTCTTATTTTGTAGTTACTGTTAAGAATTGTAAATTAATTTAACGATAAAATCTCCTAATATCTAATAATTTTAAGTCGACATGACAACAGAGCAAATCCTTCAAACATTGTACAGAAGTTTATTGTGGTCTTGCGAGTTTATGGATTTAACTGTTGAAAAGTGAGGATTGATGCTCCAAAATGTCTAATTAAATTTAATGTGAAAACGATATGTTTGAATTACGAAAAGTGTTCAGCAAACAACTGCAGCTCAGGACTTATCCCTGACAGTTACTATCATCTAAGAACATATAAATAACCTGGAGGAATATAAACATAAAAGTTGAATACGAATCAATAAAGGTCTATGAACTATATAACAAGTGAACAGCAAAAATATCCACTTAATTACTAACACTGAAGTTCATCAGGATCTGGAAATGAGGTGGAGTCACTTCAAAAGTACAATTTTAGAAGCAGCTAAGGAAATATTATGTGGTACTAGTAAAAAGAACAATCTCAAACCGCTTACCGCTTGGTGGTCACAAGGCATGGAGAATCGAATGAAACTCGAAAATAAGACATGGAGAAAGAACTTGAGTGAAAGATGTACAATAAATTATAGATTATACAAAACGGAAAAAAACACTGAAAGAGCTAGTATCGCTGGCTGAGAAGGAAAAATAGTTAGAGTTTGGAGAAAAAACGGAAAGTGGCAGCAGAACGAACCATTATTATAATTATTATTATTATAATTATATATATAAATAATTATAATTATTTTACAAAACGATGAAAACCTTGCAGAAAACAAAAAGTATTAAAGACTAAAATGCAGAATGGCTAACAGAAGGAATGGAAATAATGAATTGATAGAGGCAATAATTCCAAGATCTATCAGATGGACAACAGTAAACACAAAAAGAAATATTAACTGACGATTATCCAATAAATAAAGAAAAAGTTATTTGTAACAGACAAGCTGATGCATGATTATCGGACGTTGTTATTTTGTTAGTCTAGATTTGTTTTCGAAGAGACAGCCCTTTCAGTATTATTTTTGTCACCACAAGAAACCTGCTGGACAAATCTAAATTTTGATAGATTAGGTTATTAGATTATTTTGAAAAAAAGACAATTACAAGATTAAATATTTGTGTTGTGTGTTTAAAAGTTTTATCGGGAATTTATAGAACTAATAATAAAAAATAAGTTCGTCTAGAGGAAAAAAACTCATTAACCTTGCACTAGGAATTCAAGAAACTGAGGGACATCGAAATGGTAAGTTGAATGTATTATTTTAAATAGTTTTTTACTTTGCATCACTAGTTTTATACTCTTGTATTTTATTCACTTTTTAAATTTTCATACCGGGTGAGCATAAAATTATACATTAATTTTTTATGATACGCGCTCGTCTATAAATTCTATCCATATTCAAACTTAATACACAGTGGTACCAATGCTTATAAAGACGCTTACTCTTTGAATAAGAATTTTATGTTTGCGTTGTTATTTACTTCCTTTTTTTTTCAAGATGGAGAGAGCAAACGCAAGAAAGCTGATGCATCTGATTTAATGATTGCTCATTCAGTACCATCGACCTCTACTGGGCATTATACAGACTCCAAAACATATAAAGATTTTCAAGAGGAAGAAGAAGAAGAAGAAGAAGAAGAAGAAGGAATTGATTTTTCTAGTGATGACTCTGTATAAGATCCAAGTTATCAACTCCCTGAGGAAAATAAATTTGTCTTAATACACGATGAAGAGCAGTTAGAACCTCATCAACCAGTGGTGACAGAATAAGGTCAGTCTCCGCATTTTAAAAAAAGATAAAAAATTAAAGCGTAATACTGGACAAAGCTACAAAACCCTAAAAGGCAAACTAATTTCTTCTCGGGTCATGAAGGAACTAACAGCCTGTAGAATGAAATGTGAAGGACGGATATCTATAACTGAGAGACAAGCTCTACTTGAAGAATATTGGCGTTTAGGTTCCTATTCAAAAAGATCAGCTTACATGGCCTCAATGATAGAAATTGAAGACAAAGCAAGCATACGAGTACGCATATCAGATCCAGATAAACAGAAATTTAGAACAAAAACATATAAATATTTCATACCAATTGACGGAAAATCAAAACCAGTTTGTCGGGGCTGTTTGTTGAAAATATTGGATGAAAGTGAAAATTTCATAACAAGAATAGCTTTAAAGAAAAGATCATTCATTGCTGGTACACAAACTGATTATATACGTGGAAAGGACTGTATATTAAGACATAAAATACCAGAGTTTAAAAGGGAAGAAATTAAAAAGCATATTTTGTCTTTTCCTGCCTACGAAAGTCATTATTCAAGGAAAAGTACTTCAAAAAAATATCTGCCCTCTCACTTAACTTTCCAAAAAATGTACGCTTTATATAAAGAGACTCATAACAATCCCACTTCGATTAAAATTTATAGTCAAGAATTCCAAAAACTGCAACTGTCCTTAAAAAAACCCCATGTTGACACTCGCTTCAATGGTGATAGGTTCCAAATGAAAATAAAGTTAACTGAAGATGAGCAGGCCAAACTGGAAACCAAAACTCAGCACGAATATCACAAAATGTTGGCAGATCAAGCTTATGATGAAAAGAAACTTGATACTCAGTTATCCAAAAACAGTGATTCTTTAGAAACTTATACGTTCGACTTACAACAGTGTCTTCCTACTCCATCTTTTAGCTCATCTGTTGCGTTTTATAAACGTCAGTTGTGGACATACAACTTAATTGTACATAGCAATAAAACTGGAAAAGCTGTATGTTACGTTTGGTACGAAACTGTTGCAGCTCGAGGAGCAAATCAAATAGCCTCATGTTTGTATAAGCATTTACAGACATTTGTGCCACCTTCAACTAAACATGTTATTTTTTATTCGGACACGTGTTCAGGTCAGAATAGAAATTTGCACGTCAGTTCAATGTTTACTTGGGATTTACAAAATACAAATATTGAAAAAATAGATAATAAATTTATGATACCTGGACGTAGTCATTTGGAAGTAGATACAGATCATGGGATTATAGGAAAGAAGAAGAAGAAAACGGAACTACAAATCTACCATCCCCATGATTGGATACAACTTATTCAGTCCAGCAGTCGAAATTTCACGGTATTCGAAATGAAACAGTCGGATTTTCTCGACTTTTCTTCGCTGCTAAAAGGTCCGTTAGGTTCTTAGGAACAAGGATCATTGTGGAAACCCATTCAAATGGTTAGAAAAAAGATGGTTTAGGTATGAAAAAGAATTTGGTATAATTTTTTTCAAAGACTCTCTGGATAGAGAGCTAGATGTTCGGTAGCTCCTTCCCATATTTTGGTGATATCTGAACAGCTATTACCTATATACAAAGAGAAAAAAGAGGACTTAGTTTCTATGCTATCTCTAATACCGGATGTTTTTTACAATTTTTATTTAAATCTGCCGTCATCACAAAATGTAAGAAACACTAATCCAGATATAATAGAATACGAAGAAGAAACATTATAGGACTTATTACTTAAATATTTTCATGTTAAATTATAATAAAAACTATTTTTTTCATAATGTACTAGTCATTAATTATGAAATCCTAATAACATATATGTTGATTAACGATTATGGTACAGATAACATAAGTCATCCCCAAAGATAACCGGTGTGTAAAATAAATTTTTTTCAATTTCTGAAACTTTGATTGGGATTGATACATAACAATATAAATCTAAAATAAATGAATTAAATTAATCCTGTGAATGATAATATAGTATATTACACTCCAAGGGCCGAAAGTTGAATTTTCGGCCCTGCGCGTCATGATGCTCCGAAGCGAATTTCGGCCCTGCGCGTCATGATGCCCTCGGGATTTCAACTTTCGGCCCGTGGAGTGTATACTATTTTTCTTCATAGCCGGTCGGAAGCGAGTGCCGCTGGTCGTAGTTATAAATACGCATGAGAAACTCTTTCCTCCCGCTGTTATAGAGGAAACGCGTGTACTTTTCACAGGGAGTAAATGTTGAACTTTCGTCCCTGCTATGAGGGACGAAAGTGCGTACTTTCGACCAAGGTATGAAGAAAAAGTTTTTCTTGTTTCCTGTAAAGTTGATATATTCGACTTATGTGATTGAGTCCGCCGACCCTTTAATATTATAATAGAGATTGTAAAGAAATAAATATTGCAATAGATGGAACAGATACTGAGCAGGTGAGAAGCTTTAAAAATACTAAGGAATGGGAATTCAATATATTGGAAAACAGAACATTGTATTTAAAAATGGGATACAAAACACTTTAAAAATTTACTATGAGAAAACGAAATTAAATATATAAAAAACCATATCAAGACCAATGCTTACATTTGGATGTGACTCATGGGTGCTTACACAGCGGCAAAAAACTCAAATTCAGGCCGTAGGAATGAAGTATCTCAAAACAGTCAGGGGTGTCACACGAGGAGACAAAATGAGAAACACTTAAATACGAGAACACCTGGAAATAAAACTAATGTAATTCATTGAAAAACGACAACTTACCTAGTGAATACATCTCCAAAAAATGAATGATAAGAGGAAAAGACGAAAACCGAAGCAAACATGGGATGAAGCAATCAGAGGAATAATGAAGAAACGAGAGAACATGGTTAGCAGCTGAGGCGCTAGCAAATAACAAAATAAAAATTACCAAAATTTGAGTAGAGACACTGAGAAATATTGTTAACAATAATATAAACATTAACATATACCCTACATAATTGAATGGTAACAGATATGCTGATGGAATATAATATATATTATTATAAAGAAAAAAGGCAAATACCAACAGATGCTTAGTGCGTAGTCTAAACCAAATCCGCTACTGAGCACAAACCAACAGCTGATTTCACTTCCAGGTCATTGAATCGATAAAACGTTAATTTCTTCATTAAAATCGCCAAGAAGCCAAACTAGCGTATGGTCTGAATATTTTGACAAAAAATTCGGTAGCTTTGATTTTAACAAAAACAAAATAATATCAAGTTGCCTTTGGAAACATAAGTTTGTTCACATCAATTAGTATCAAATAAGGGTTTTTTTATTTTGAAGTTTTTGCTTTAAAATGTCATATAAATTACATAAAGAATAAGTATCTACGAGTTGGTTGGCCCAAAGCTTTGCCAAAGAAAACATTATTATTTTAGATGACAAAAAGTATTTCACTTTGAGTAACTTTGATATAAAGGGAAACGCTGGATTTTATATGGACAACGTGGAGAATTGCCCTGACAATGCTAGATACAAACATAAAGTGAAATTTGCAGATAAAATCCTGGTCTGGTGCGCAATTTCTAACAGGGGTGCACCCCGAACTTTTTTGGGAAAAATGAGGGGTGAAGCTTCGAATGGTCAGAACTATATTGATAACTGCCTTCCCAAATCACTTCAGTTAGTCCACGAACGTGATGCTTACGACGATATCATGTTATGGCCAGACCTGGCATCGAGACATTACTCAAGGGAAACCGAAAACTGTCTTCGACAACACCACATACCTTTTGTTACCAAAATCGATAATCCTCCAAACTTGCTGCAGGCTCACCCGTTAAAGGATTTTGGGGCTTTCCTGTTTAGGGAGGTTTATCATGGAAGCTGGGAAGCCCAAGATAAGAGAACAATTCAAAGGGCGAATTCACGAAAAATTGAGAAAAATTAATCTAATTTCCGCATAATACCTCATGGGAGACATTCGAAGAAATTTGAGTCTGGTATTGCAGAATGGGACACTCTACGTAATTCGATTGTATAGTTTAGTTAGGTATTGAGTTTTAATTCACGATAACTAGTTGGTGTTAAAATAAATTTATCCATTGGAGCAAAATCCCATAATTATTTTGTTCCAGAACATTTAGGATATACATTATTTAAAATATTGTGAAACTTTTATATTCTGCGACCTGTACAGAAAACGATGAATCGATTTGGGCGACCCAGTGACCTAACATCTATAATATACATGTATCTACTGATAAATGTACTGATCTCAACATAGTAAATGGTTTGGAAAGTTCACATCTCACTTTTTTTTGTACATTCATGCATATTATACAACTATATTTAGACCAACAAGGTTTATTATTTTCGTAGATACAGCAAATTATTTCACACGCCACCAAGCACTAGGAAAAATGAATGAGTTCACCGTTACAGTTTTCCGGATACACTTGAAGACTTCCATTTACGTTCAAAATAATTGAATCAATACGATCAGAGAGGGCATGAGTCGTGGTTTGGCTTTATACAAAGACCTAATTGACACCAAAACAACTTTCTACCTTTGTATTCACGAACTGACTAGTATGCTTTCATCACCTCCGATCATTAAATAGACTAATAATCCGCACACTTTGTTTGTAACCAACGATTCTTTCATCCCGTAACAAGGATAGCAATATATACAGCGAAGGTCGCTGATTCCAACAAGGGTGACGTGCTGCTTGAGAAGGGATTGAACTGACTGGATAGTCATATTAGTAATAGCAGAAATAATTATCTTAGATTTATTCATTAAGTAATCGAGGAGTTTTTGTTGTCGTCGACCAGATTAGATACTGGCAAATTTTTTTTAACATCATATCACTTGAAATGGAATGGCTGGAACATAGTCTGGCTTTATTTAAAATATTATTTTTCTTAATGATATTTTTCCATCGCTAAAGTTGATTTGCACCCCGAAAAACTCAAATTTCACTTAAATTCACACCAACAATACCATACAAATATACAAAGCTTATGTATTTTTATTAGAATGATATTTATTTATCAAATAATACGACACTGGTAGCTTCAGGACTGTGGAACTGTTCAAAACTTGATGCTCACCTGTAAAACTGTGTATTGTAAGCAACACTACATATTTTTGCATACTACACAACGAGTGTCTTAATTGATATACCTACGTTCAAATTTCTTCACGATATCTACCACAGTTGAACACAACAGCCATAAAATATTTGGTCGCAAATGCTGAATCATGCACATTTACCATAAGAAAGTTGAAGTCATTGTATGATTCAAACACATTCAAATAATATGACATGGCAACATCTGTAGATTCCAACAAAATAAATGAATAAACCTTGACATTGGTCGCGTTCATCTCAACGTAGCGCTAAGGTGGCAGTCGCCATTTTTCCCATCAGAATTAAAATACGCTACGCTACCGATCAGTGATGAATTAATTGCCATTTATGACAAATATCATGTGAATAAACGTATAAAATGACGTAGCATATTTTTGTTCGAAGATATTTTAGACCTTTGTATCTTGAAAATGAATAACACCACTGGGAACTATAAACTAAATTGAAATCGCAAATGAATTAATAATTATTGCAGTCATATGTCGAATAAAATTAGGTTATGGTGTTATATCAAGATCAGAACGTTCAGCAGAGTTAAGAAATGATGGATTACTCTAAAAATCGTTACCTGATCAACTATGTTGGGATGAACGCGACCATTGTTTATGCTGACATCAAATATCAGATAGTACGTCTGACTACTCGTCTAGTATGTTTATTGTTTACCTTCCCTTGCCAATAACATTGGGTCGAGTAATTCGATAGTCACTAGTTATATCACAAGAGGTGAATATTCAAAACAAAATATATACCTCGAGTGGTATATGGTCAAATTATATACCGAAAAAGACGAAAACATACAACGAAATGGAAGATTTTCAAAATAATTTATGTAGCTACATAATAATTTATAGTTTTATTAGGGAAAACGGGCAAAACGAAACGAATCCTGAACATGCTAATGAACAAAAATGTGACGTTAATGTGACAACATTCAAAATTGGCTGTGGCAGGTGGGCCGGGGTATATTCACTTATGTCAAAAAATATCCAGTATAATTTGCTTCTGATTGGTTGCAGAATGGCATTTGATTGGTTAGAAACGGATGGAGGTATAAAATCATGTTTCTTTTTTTATGGAAAAAATATGTTTTCCGGAAATCCGATTTTCACGAATATCCTCCAATATTTCGGGTGAGCAATTTCATTTTCTTAGAATTCAATAGCCGCACCAATATGCCGTACCATATGCATAATTTCATCAAAATTGCTACAGCCGGTTAGGAGGAGTTCGATCTGAATTCAAATTTAGCGCAATTAACACTTCAATTATTAATAACATTTGCTTATCGGAAAGTTTTTTTTTCAATTCGCCAAAGCTATCAATGTATTGAAGTTTTGTATGTCACCGATCCAATTACTGTTTACTACGTTGTCCAGTATCATTGGTTATCATGAAAAAGAGAATTTATTCTTTTATTTTGATATTACTTTTTCATTTTTTTATTGAGTGAGTGACAGTTGGAACTTATCTATTCTCATCCATATAATTCATGGCTCAAATGATGAAGTTCACGAAACGAATTATGTTAATTATGCTGCGTGCGTTCTTGCCAAAAAAGGTTCAATGTACTCTGTAGAATTTGTACATTGGTTTTAATTGACTCAAAACTTGATACGTATTAGCTCAATATATGAAATTGTGTGAAGAGAAAGAAAAATCATAAGATTAGCTTTAAATTTAAAAAATAAGTGATTTTTTCTTCAAAGATAGTTTTCTCCCCTGTTATTTGAGATAAAAGGTACAAAATTTCGGGGTTTTTATGAACCATTACAGCGAAGACACGATTAATGTTAATTTTTGAGAAAAAAAATTGCATGTTGTGCAATCGTTAATGAATTTTGTTAATATTTCATCAATCCACTAGTAATATAGTCTCAGGATTTGAAGTCACTATGTTATTCAATAAAGGAGCAAAATTTCATTGAAGTTGCAAGTAAATTTGAACTGAAAAGTTGCCGCCAAAAGCGACCTCTTACGGAGTACAGTCTGTTGCAAAACGCGGACTATATCTACACAATAACTACCGTTCATTACAATATTGCCCGAAATAGTTAACCAGTTGTGAAATTAACAAATTAACGATATATGTCGTAAAGTACATATAAGCGAACATTTAGCCTGCAGGCCTTCCAAATACTTCATTGGCATTTTTTTGAACGAAAACAATATCTACCGAAGTATTACACAAAGCCTTTTTTTAAGTAGTGTGTAGTGGATATTGGAAATGTGCGGGTAATCATTGTTTTCAGTTTATACGTTGTGTTGTCATTTTGTGGATATTTTTTTAAAAACAGTTTGAAATAAAATATATTTATTGCTTAAGATTTTTTAAATTACCAAATATTACAATTTTCAGGTTAAACCATCATTAAATGTAGAATTTGATTTTACATTAGGCCATGACAACCTAAGTCCGTTGAAAATTCGCCTTTTGTATTTTCTAAGGGTTGTAAGAACGTAAGTTCTAATCTATGGTTGAGCCAGGCAAACGTAACTCCACTTACGTTATTGTGCCGCTGAATGTTTATAGCAAAACATTAACACGCAAGTCCTTGGCGCCCTTTTTCAGTAGAAAAGAATCGGTTTTCTTATGACAGTCTTGTTTACTGCAACCTGTTGTTCTGATAATCTGTTGTTTTTGATTGTTTTTAAGTGTAGTTAGAGAGAAATTATTTAAAATGAATAAATATAGCAGAGGCCAGTTTATTTTATGTTTACTAGAGAATAATAATCACGAGGAAGATCCAGTTTCAAGTGCTCCTAAAGAATCGAGTCCAGAACGTAAGCTTTGTTAATTATTTACGTACACACCACAATATTGTTATCCCCTTTCTCTGTATGTAACCTTCTCAAGTACAAAATCTTGGTGGGCCCATTTATGTGCGAAATGTTAATTAAACAAAAATACAAACTTTTTTCGTTTATTAATAGGCCAACTTGATCTGGTATTACGCACACAATGTTTGACAACATTAAGGAGTTATAGATACAATTTTTCGTATAGCCGTTGGATCCTGATTTTTTAAACAACACCCTTTCTGAGAAGTTTCTACAAACTGCGAGAGATAATAATTTAAACCAATAAAATGAAGACCTCTTTAAATTTCATGTGGAGGACAACTTTGAAGATCATGCAGACGTTCATTTTGAACCACAAGCTGAGAACCAGATCTCGCTGATACCAGTTGTGTGAAAGATACGTCTTGAAGACTTTGTAGATTTTCTTTACCTGAGGAGTAAAGACGGCCCATTTGTTTCAAGGAAGAACACAGATAATGAACCAGTTTTGATATCACATGCAGTTTGGTAACAGTTTCGTAAAGGAGATACCAAGTTGTACTACAAGACCAGTTTCACTGATGATTCTTTTAAAACTATCGATCTCAAAAGAAAGCGGAGAGAAAAAGGGATTGATTTGCCGGCGGCAATCCCACCAATCAGATTAACCAAAAGAAAGATAAGTAATGAGAAATACAGAGACCTCATGAATTTATTGAAATGGGTTCCTGTAGAGTATAGATCCTTCTTTGAAAACATTCCCCATGGGGAAAATGAAGGGAACTTTCCTGGGGATGACTCAACCGCTCTAGATTAGTAATTTTGCTTATAATCTGTAGATTTTTTTAGCATTAAAATCATGACACAAAATTTTTATATTCTTTTTTGCAGATTTCTTTGAATATTAAAAATATTGTTACAATTATTTCTGTGTATTGTTTATTAACATACCTTGTCATATCGTTCAGTTAGTGTTCTAAACCTGGTTTTATAAGTACAGCCAATATGACGCAAGTCCAGTTTTAAGTCCAACAAGGATTTTATAAATACAGGCAAAAAACGTAAGTCCAGTCTTGACTAAGTTGGATGTTGATTCTAAATAAAATACTTCTAAATAGGTTAACTATATACAAAATTAATAATGTCAATACTTTTTTGAGGGCTAATTCAAGTGTTAGCTCTGTATCCAGAAATAGAGTTATTTTTTACGGTTTTTGTGCTCTCCTGAAAATTTAGCCTAGTGTGACTTAAGTTAGTCTGATTTTGAGGTACAGAGATTAGAGAAAATAGTTTTATCATTATATCGAATAAAAAGTAGGTGGTGCCCGGACTATGAAAATAATTTATACCTTCAATTTATCAATTCAGTATTTTGGATTGCACTGAGTATTATCACCAACACTCTGAGTTTCTCGAAATTATGGAATTGCCTCCGATGACATCAAAGTTATATTTAGGTATCCCTAAGGCTGCTGCAGAGTGTTTTCAACAAAACCTCAATAAATCAATTAAAATTAGCAGTCGAACAAGGGAAGAACTTGCATGGTTAAAAATATCTCACAATGCGAACTATAATCCTTCCTCCGGTGTAGCTGTTATTATTGGTAAAGCAACAAAAAGCCTGTCATTTCTTTTAGTTAGAAATAAATTTTGTTCAATTAACAAATGAAGAGATTCAAGGAATTATCCTCATCGAGAAGAAGTAGTTTTCTTTTGAAAAATGTTCCGGCTAATCGTGGGAAACAGTAAGAAAACAACATTCTGAAATTAAGGAGGCATTGGAAAAATCGACTGAATTCAGGAGCGAATGAGATACGTATTTTTCAGCAGAAATGGAAAAATTTGAAAACAAACTACTGATAATTCCAAATAATTTTTGAAGAACACATTTGTTTGTAGAGAAAACCACATTTGTGGTAATTCCAAGAGCTGCAGGTCTGGTAGCTGATATTGTTGTTAAAATATATTTTCAGAAGGAAAGTTCATAGAAAACAGATATCGCATAGACTGAAAACATCTGGACAGAATGGAGATTATGGAGTTGTAGAAGAAGCACAAACTAGGAAGCAAAAACTGAAAATAGCCTTGAAAAAAATGTGATGAAAAAATTATATTGAATTACCAGAGAACAAACTACCAGATAAGAAAATGTGTCAAAATACGGTAAACAATTTAATAACAACTATCAAGGCTTACATACAGCTGCAAATAGAGGAGAGGAGCACCCCCGGGTCTTTTCACCTACCAACCAACCTCGTTCTAGTTTATAAAAACAGTCTATATTTTTATATAGTTTATATTTTCGAGTGCTGAACACGAGTATGACATTTTTTTATTGGAGGAACATGGTAAAAATTGACTCTTGAACCGAAAATAAAAAAAAAACGATCTGAACATTTTCGACGATGAACTTACGGTCCTTGGCAAATAATTAATATTTTTTCACGAAAATTTGATGACGTATTCTCCAACCAAATCTGAAGATAATGAAACTAGTTAAAAATCCCCAAAGTACTTTATATTCGAGCAATAAATTGAAGAAATTTTTAAGTTTTTAGTTCTGTATTTCCGAGTACGCAGTATTAAAATGTAAAAATCGAAGAAGTTTGGGGAAAGTTTCAGCCATTAATATGCAGTATGAAAAATATAGAGCGATTTTAAGATGAGTGCTCTCACCGTGCAGCTTGTGCAAATATACCTTATAGGCCAATCGATAGGGGTCACAACTACAAGTAATTAGCAATACGGCAGATTTTTTTTATAAGTACCTTAAAGTACGTAGATTAATATAAAAAAAGTTTACCAGTCTATCGATTTCCCAAATTAAAAAAAAAATCAAAAACCTTTTTTTTCGAAATTCTTTAATATTTCGCGCTGGGAGGAAGGTAAAGAAAAATAAAAAACAACACCGTGTAGAGGAAGTGTTTTTCAATAAAAAAGGTCTGTTGCGTTCTTTTCGTCCGAGCAATGGTTTGTCCGGAAAAAATTCGGTAAACTAAGTATGTGTTCCGCATCCGCGCGACTCTGCTGCACTGCGGAAGAGACCTACTTTCTGAATCGCGAAAAAAAATAAATACTTGATCAGAATTTTTTTCTTATTTTTAGTAAGAGTCAAGGCTGTGAATAATTAATAATTATAAATTAATCATCTGCATCTTGTGCATTATTATACCTGTTTTCATTTATAAAATACTTTATACCTGGATACTTTTATACCTTTTCACTATATACATTCTGTTCGTTGAATATTCATCTTTCTATTACACGAGTATCAAATTTTATTTTTGAAAAATAAAGAAGGTTCCTACCTGAATCTATAAAAATTTGCTATTTTCGCTTATAATACTAAAAATCATTGAATCCAAAACTGTATGTAAATTAATTAATTTTATGATTATATATTCTTGATCTTAAAAGTTTCCCCAGCATTTCTAGGCAAACCCTATTAAAATTACTTAAGTTTTATCAAAGTTACAGTACTCAATATATATATTTTCTTGTAAATTCAAGATTCCTAAAATTTATAATATAATGAAAAGTGTCGTATTTCGTAATTAGGGAAAATTAATTATCCGTAAATTTTATTCATGAAAGGGACCTCCTAAATAACAGTTTCCATTGTTCGAAAAATTGTTTCAACTTCTCCTTATTATATAATATATTTTTTATTGAGATACTTGGTTTTTAATTAGAATATAATTATATATATTTATATGAGTAATTTGCTAAATGATTATGTGCTATAACAAAAAAAAATGCCATTTTAAAGCTGACACTTCCCTCTTTAAAACGCCCTATTACAATTATTTATATATTACATTATAACTGTACAATAGTTTATAATGTACTCCGCCGCGCTTCAGAAAATAGGTTTTCTGCCGTGTGGCGGAGTCGCGCGGATGCGGAATACATACTTAGTTTACCGAATTTTTTCCGGACAAACCATTGCTTGGTCGAAAAAAAATGCAAAAAACCTTTTCTATTGAAAAACTTCCTCTACACGGTGGTGTTTTTTATTTTTCTCTACCTCCCTCCCAGCGCGAAATATTAAAGAATTTCGAAAAAGACAAGTTTTTTTGATTTTTTTTTAATTTGGGAAATCGATAGACTGGTAACTACATACTTTAAGGTACTTATAAAAAAAATCAGCCGTATTGCTAATTACTTGTACTTTTGGTTTAAAATTTTCCCTACCGACTGGCCTATTATAGGCCAAGCACTAGGTGAATTTTTATGACAAATACCTTAATAGAAAACGGACTCGGACTGTGTCATCATGTGAAAGACATCACATAGTATGAACCTGATATAATTTCCACTCGCGAATGTTGTTCATAAAATTGTTATAAACATTTTAAACGAAATAAATGTCATTTCTTCAGTTTTTTGTTAATAACACGAAAGCCTATTGGATAGGTTATCCTAATCGTGTCAAAATATGAATTTGTAGATAATGAAAATACCAATACACCGCATTTTTCAGGCAAGTGATTTGATAATTTCTTGGGAGCGAAGAAAATTCGGAAAAGCTAGAAAATTTTGTCAAAACTTCATATCTTTGTTGTTTTTTAAGTTATATAAGTCCTTCGTATGTACTTTATGTGCGCGAAGAGCGGGTACAACGAAACAATTACTTTTGTTGTAATTGCAATTTCAATTTTTCAATGCACTATTTTGCGTTATTGTTAGTCCGATTTCAAGTTTTTAAGCGGCATTGAAAAGTATCGATGTAGAACAACATTTGTAATAAAATCATGCGAGATTCGTGTAACGATTTATTTTGTGTGGCACCTATTTGAAGTTCATTTTTAGTTTTCTCCGTAAGTTATTTTATTTTGCCACTACTACTTACTTACTTCACGACTCTTCAGAAAATTTAACCAATATAAATAATACTGTGTTTCTCAATTCAATATCTGAAATAGAAACTATGAATATAACTTGAAACCAAAAAAAAACCCAGGATGGGATAATACCAGATCAGAAACTCTAAAATGAATAAATATTGAAATTGGAAAACCTTCAACTAATATTTTTAATAAATGTTTCCAGGAAGGTAAGTTTCCAAGCTGCTTAAAAATTGGTATCATCAAACCACTTAACAAACACGATAACAAACACAAAGTCGAAAATTACAGCCCTATCTCATTGTTGCCAGTGTTTTCGAAAATATTGGGAAAACTTATAAAAAATATAGTGCATAAATTTCTTGAAAAGAGTTTCATGTACTCTGTAATAACCAATTCGGTTTAAGAGAAGGACGTTCTACTGAGGACACCATATTGCAGCTAACATCGCAATTATATATGGCATTAGATAAAAAAGTACCAATTATATGCATATTTGTAGATTTATCAAAAGCTTTCGATACTGTTAGTCATAATCGTTAATTAGAGAAACTGAAATGTTACGGTATAAGAGGTCAAGCTTACTATTTATTAAAACACTATTTATCACAACGAAAACAAAGTATAGATCACGATATAAACACACCGAAGATAAGATGTTGCGCATGAGTGGGCGGTCGTTAATAAGACGCGTGACGTCACTCTAGACATAAAATGGTTGTTTACCTGTTATTTCCCAAGAGTTCTCATGTTTTCAATGATTTTTAGTGAACTCTGATCTGTTTAAAGACCTTTTGGTGTATTTTGTGGACGTTTATGGATAATGCGGATAAATGTGTACCTAGTATTTCAGCTGAATGTGCTCAAATTTGGTTTCCAATATAAAGAGAAATATCCAATAATCAATTACCTGCGTTATCAGGATAGCATCATAAGTTTTTATCCAGGTTTTTTTATGAATTATAATTGGAATAGTTGTTAATCGATACACATTTTACCAGAGAAATGATTTACTGTGAATAAATCTTAATAAAAATTGACAACAAAGTTCAAAATATTATTGATTGTCTAGCTGTCAAATTTTTCCGTTGTGTCTGATAGGGACCAAAAATTGTTTAAAAATCTAATTCATCTTGACAACGGCAGCTGGAACGCTACCGAAACGTCGAAATAAAAAATACAAAAACATATTGTGGTTTGATGATTAAATAAATATTAATAAAATGTACAATACGTGATATGTAGGAAAAGAAATGTGATCTTGAAATCCGGTATTTACTATTTCGAAACTTAAATGAAAAAATATTCCTATATAAGAACTGCATTAATAAAAGTCCACTTTTTATAAAATGTTTTCGCGTTTTTATTTAAGCTGGAATAATTAAGATAACTTTTTAATTAGAATCGACCTTTTTCTGGATTACGCTTGTATGTTGAAGTTGAGCCATTTTGATCCCTGCCGGCGTTGAATAAAGTCATCAACCAGAGACGATTAATGGAATTGTTTAACGAAATGGACTCTTTGGTCAGCTTCCATTTGTTTTACTCCGTTCGAGATGCTTTTCTCTATTATAAAATGACTAAACCAGTCCAGCAGTTCCATTATTTGATTCGTCGTACGTGAAAGAAGGCATTGTTAGAATTTTGAAAAGGTTGTAGGCTGGAATGATATCTCTAGTTGGATGTGCTGGGACTATAATAGGTCTTTTCTTCTTTTATGTTGGTTTATCTAATCTAGAAAAAAAAACAATATGTGTTGAGTTTTAGTAGATTCTCCTTATATTTTACTACATAATGTATAAAAAAACTAGTTCTAAGTTTCCTTCACTAGCATTCAGAGAAAAAAAATTTTGTTTTAAGAATACTGGTATAAAAAGTTTGAGTATATTTTCATTTAACTAAGTTTTCTACAATCAGAATATACAAGATGCTTTGATCTTGATTATGAATACTAACTTTTGAAATTAAAAAAAAGTATTGACGAATCTGGGTACATTTTGTCAGAAGTTTAAAACTCAACATAGGACAGGTATTAAATATTTATTCAGTTAAACTTAATAAGAGAGGTTCTGATCCTATAAAATTTCCAGCAGCTACACTGCGAACGAGTCTGTCTATTCAGTGCCTTATCAAAATGGCCAGGGAACCAAACCAAAAAAAATTTGTTAAATCATTGAGTCTTCTTTGGCAGTTTAATGATAACTTCCACGATATACGGTAATGGCTAAGTGCTTTTAAAGCCACTTATTTGTATGCGAATATTTTATTGTTTCCTCTGGTTGGTTGATTTGCTCCAGTCTCTTCACATATGAATCAATACTTTGCTTTGGTTTGCGATCGAATATATGTAGGCAAACATTTAATATTGGTATCATTAAGAAACTCTTTAGCCCTGAGAACATTTGCTAAGAAAAATAATCATTTTATAAAGGTTTTTAAAATAATTAGTCGTCATCTACTTTGAGTTCACTGCTTTCCAACGCGAATCGCCAATGCTGCTGAGAAATTCAGATACGAGCAGTAAATATTATTTGAGACAATTATTCCATAATTTACTCAAAAAAGATGAGATTGTCATTGTTTTGCTGAAATGAATTCAAGAAAATCAGCTACGTAAGACTGGAGTCTGCTTAATTGAGTGCATAATTACAGCTTAACGAACCGGAACATAATTATTTTAATCTATCTACCTTACTTTTGAAGAGAACATGTATAGGAGATGCATAATTCTACATGAACGTCCACACGAAATATTATTTAGCGAAATTAGGGATCGAGAGTTGTTCTATATTAACTGTCAAATGATGACATAAGTGAATGAAACAATTAAAAATTGATGAAAAAAAATGTTTATTGCTTAGACTATTACATACACTTGTTACATTTGACTGATTACACGTATTCAGTGAGGTGATATTTATCATCGCACTCAATCGGATCAAATGGTGCTTACCAGTACATATTCAGGTGAGATTCTGGGTACCATTTAAGCTTTCAAACGTATTCTCCTTTATTTGTTGCCGACTGCATTCCTTCTATTGAAATAAATTCTTACTGATTTCTCACTAGTGCAACACTTTACTCGACTACATCAGTATTTTTATGCTCGAATTACTGAAGTTTAACTTTTTTATTGCATGAATATTAACTGAATAAATCCTATTGAATGTGGAACCATAAGCCCCGACAGATTCGTCTCGACAACTTCAACCCATTTTTGCACTCCTTTCCACTTAGCCACGGTGCATGAATGCTGGATGGGACGCTGCGGCGGCGACGAGCGTATAAGTGAAGTTTTTGGTGAGTTATTGTTTGATGTTCGTGGGAGAAAATTAGTATCTCGAAATAGTTCAGAAAACTATACTTTTTATTGCAGGGTTTTCACAGTTTGAAAGTGCGAGTAATTCTTCAAGGATTGCAGCAAATCAAGGCTGGATAGGATTATTCAGGCTCACGTCGTTACTTCGCAGCTGCATCGAAAACCAGTCTTATCTTATTCGATTTATTTGGATTTTTCACCGTAAAGTGAGGAAGATACCAAATGCGAGGACTTTTATTATTTTCCGCTTTCTCTAAGGTCAGCTTCCTTAAGTAACCTTTCTCTTCATATACTCTTCATTATGGATGGTAAGACTAGGCCCATGTGAAGCTCGACCCAATTTGCACTTACTCCCGACCGGAAGATGCTCGGGTCCAATTCGTATCTGTCTTGCAACTATCATGAATATTATCCTGGCCAATGCGAAAGACTGGTTTTTCATCAACTATATCTTCTATCGGAGCACCCTTTAGATGCAAACATTTCGTGACATTTTGATAAGAAAGTAACATGTTTGTGACAGAACTGCTTTCAAAGTGAAAATGTTAATGTCGTCTGCTTTCGAAATGTTTACATCTAGCCGCATACAGTCTTCTTGCAACGGTCCATTGCATACAAAAAGATTCCTTGACACCATGCACGCCTACCTTCCGAGCGACTTCAGCACCTAACAAGGTCACTGTCGAAGCTTCGTTACATAAAGCAAGAACAGGTTATACTTCACCATTTGGTTCATACAGTCCTATTCGGATAACTCGCAATAAAATCATAGTGGTAGGATTCTTTATTGTACATACCATATCACAATCATCTTCATTTCTAATAATTGTGTCATCGCTAGATTCGAGTTGTTTGTGTAGCATGGAGTGATGGTATAACTGGCACACGTTTTTGCCGCAAACCTTTTTATTTCTACATTTACACTTTTGATGGTTTTTATGGAGACAAGAAAAACACAATTTTCCATCGCTTATCTAAGTCATTCGATTTCATTTAAGATTCAATGCGCTGCGTGCGTTCTCTTCAAAAAAGGTTCAATGTACTGAAAAACCCTGTAGAATCTGCGTTTTTGTTTCAATTGATTGAAATATGATAGGTATAAGCTCAATACATGAAATTGTATTAACAGAAATAAAAATTATTTTATGATTAGCTTTAAATTTGAAAAATAAGTGATTTTTCCTCTTAAGGCATTTTTCTCCTCTATTATTTGAGATAACTGGTTCAAAATTTCAGGGTTTCGAGCCAGGAGACGAAACATATAATTTTTTTAAGAATTATTACATGTTCCTGTGATATTGTCGTATTTAATAAAGCAATTTAACAACAGATGTCGAAGAATAATTATATTTATCCTAACAGTTTATGAGTTTTAAAAAGTATTTTTAAAAAACAGTGACCGTTCGACTGAGAAGCAACAACTACTTTCCGTGCTATATACACCGACGGATAATGAATTACACCTCAAAGTCAAACTGGGTTGGTATATCTACAAGATATTT
This sequence comes from Lochmaea capreae, assembly GCA_949126875.1. NCBI lineage: Eukaryota > Metazoa > Arthropoda > Insecta > Coleoptera > Chrysomelidae > Lochmaea > Lochmaea capreae. Next base: position 11,816,388 of record OX421404.1, on the reverse strand, counting down.
TAAAACCAACCATTCTGGTTTGCAATTAGAAGGGACAACACAACTTGTAGACCGGTATAGGCGTATTTACGCCTCATTAGTACAAGGATAACACATACCTTAGGTAATTGTTGAATAAAAATTCACACTTTAAACTTGGGTTTTACTCAGAGTGTACCGATGGACTCGCACCTTGTTTAACGCTTGGATTTTAATCACAGTCTGTCCTCCTACGAATTTCCAAGCTTTACAATCCTTCACGAGTGGATGTGAGCGCATTCACAGAAATGGTACAACTTGTTTTTTATCTCTGTGATGTTGCATTCTTCTTTGGATAGATATGACTGGTGAACTTTGGCTGGCTTGTTCCATGACTTACGATGGGTACTGATGAAGCTGGCTATCACTTTTAACCACAAGGAAACATTTTCCAAATGGCCAAATTGGCACCTACGCAGCTTTAACATTATCTCTTCATTGCTATACTCGCACATGGTACAAAGGTTTTTAAATGATTTGTGAAACAAAGGTCAATCTTGGGGTTTGCCGTCAAAATGTGTAAAATCTCTATCTCAAGCTTTTCGTATTTAAAATGTATCGGTCTTCTTCACGAGCTGGTCAGATTAAGAGATGAGAGATGTCGTAGATGGTGGTGGAGCTGATTTAAGTACGTTAGAAATAGTTTCGCATAGCATTCTTATGTCTTCAATTGCAGAGAGTTTTTGTGTGTGGCTTACGAAATGTTACCGACGACGCTTCCTCGCGTATTTCCACAGCGTAATCATCACTTTCAGATTTTGGATCTCGAGCAAAAGAATTATTGTTAACACAAATCTACGTTTTTGTTCCCTTTTTTTTACTTTCAATTCAGCTGCTAAATTAGGTGTACGTAAGCTATTTTCTATCCTCTCTTTCTGTAATTTCAAACTTTTCTGCTCTAATTATTGTCTTCGTCTTTCGGTTTCTAGGGATAATCTTTTCTTTTTCAAATTTTAACTGCTGTGGTGGAAATAATCAGTCTTTTTGGAAACAATCGATTCCTTACCGTCACGTCTTGAAGTACTTGCGTTTTCCAGATCGCCTTCAGCTAATTTATTAGCAGGATTACCGAAGTTTGCTGTCCATACCTGGTATTCTGATAGATTGGGGTTCAATCCCACATTTTCTCTTTGGGATGTCAGTTTCTCACGGCGTTTTGAAATTTCGATGCAATGTTTAGTAGGAAGCTGTGGTTACGACAGAAATAATGGCTCAAAATGCCCGCTGGAAGAATGTGCGAGGCTCCGCAGACCCGTGTATAGTTACTGATTGAAATTGTGATATTCCAACCCGCAATTGCATTCCAGTGGCAGCGCCATGGCGGGAGAAGCCGCATGTGCATAATGGGACTTGAGGTCTTTTGAGGATCACAATTGTGCCCATTGACTAAGAGAAACAATCTAAAATGCTCATTTGAATAAACTTTGTAACACTGTTCTCTCCTGTCGAGACATATCCCTCTAGCCGGGATCTGTCTCGACAGAGGTCTGGTAGAAACAGATGCTAGCGTCTTGTAATTAATGCGAAATATGTCTTGTTATAGTTACTGTTAGAGATGTCTTGCTGTAGTTGCTGTTAGAGATGTCTTGTTGTAATTTGGAACTAGAGATGTCTTGTAGTTGATGGCAGCTAATAGCCTAGGTGTTACTGTAACCGTGCAGTGTACCAGTATCCTAGCAAGGTAACTGTAACCTTGCAGGTGTGCTTACCACAGCAATTGGAGGTAAAACTTGAAGGTACAATTTGAGATACGATAAAGTATGTCTTTACTATTAGACGGTCGATAGCGGAAAGAAATGGCGATGGATTTCAAAATGGAATCGGCCGTTGACATGATATATGTCAATTGTCTTAGCGGTCAGAGTGGTAGAATTTGAGATCACAGAACTATAATTGGAAGTGGCTAGTGTGACGGCGAGCGGAAATTAGGGGATTCATTTCATAAAATCAAAACAGGTCAATAGATATGTTACAACTTCTGACCTTAGGAGTTCACTGAGTGAACCAATCAAGACCTGAATCTTCATTTCATGACAAACTATGGTCAAAGTCTCTATAATGATAATTTAAAAATAACATGTCGGAATCAAGAAAAGTAGTTGATGATAAGATTGATATCAACGAAGATAAAGAGAGCAAAACGTCCGTGATGGGCTCACAGACAATATAGTGGAATACTGCTCTAGAGAAAGGCTGATGAAAATGAAATATTGTGTAAGACAAAAACGGTGGCAGTGATTTGTGGAAGGTTTATTAACAAAGCGAGATTGTTTCAAGATTTTCGGTGATGAATTTTAGAAAGTGAAATAACTTAATAAAATCGTTATTCATGTGGAACAGTTTCTTTCTGCCAATCATAAGCTTTGGATTCTATTTCGACTGATAAGTTCTATAGAAAAACAAAGAGATATTGTCGTAATCTCCCTTCCGGGCGACAAGTGGAAAAGAAAGAACGAACTGGTAAAATGATTGGAATAATGAATTTGTTAATTTTTGGGGTCATTGAATTAACGACTATTACATTCACGATAATGCAATGTACACATTGAAGTTACTCGTATTATTCGATTTTAATATCTTGAGTTCAGCTGGAACTGGTCTATTGTCAAAAACATAATCATAAATAGTTATTTGTATGCCTAAAAATAATCCTTGTCTTTGTAGTATTTTAGAAATGTCAAATTTGGGAGTGATATTCAAATTTGGAAGTGACGTTTGGTTTCGCAGCCGTTGCTATTTCGCGGACTGTGTTGAGAACGCGAAATACTGACTTCGCGTCCGATTGCACGAAAAGTACCATTTTTTATGTATACTTCCTCTTAAGTGGTATAAACGGTGGGCATTTTATTTTGTTCAATAATCAAATCCTAACGATGAAATAAAACCATTTATTTTGTTTTATTTCATCGTTAAGTATGGATCTTTATCAAGTAAAAGTCTCATCTATTCAATAAATTATTATTTTATTCACATTCTTCATGACCTATGAATCAATTTTTTTTTTTTCAATTTTTTCTTCGCTCAGTGAAATATTTTTATTAGAAAACAACTTTTGGTAGGTTTTTACGAGCGCACTCTGTATCAGATTTATAAGGTTTACACCAACAACAATATTCTTAACATATTAGTCATAATAGAAATTCCTAAATTAAGAGTCTCATCTCAATCCCTAAAAAATACTGTTGCCAAGCAAATCAGCACAAAAGAAAAAAAATATGAATATAAATCCAGACAGGCATTCACGTCATTTCCCTTTATTCCGTGGATTTCGAAGCCAATTTTGAATGCGAAGAATGATGAGGTAATCACGAAGTCACTGCGGTACTTACCCATTTCATTTACATAAACAGATTTATAACATTTCTTCACTAGAATTTTTGCAATTTCCAAACAGTTTTTACCGTTTTTTTTTTCATATTTTAATTACAATCTGACAAAAACAACCCGTCTCATACGTATTTTACATCCCGGAAACTTGTTAGCGAAGCACATTGTGTATGATTTAATTTACATGATCACATCTTATCCAGCATAGACTTGTCGTTTCTTCTGTTTTTATCGTATGTTTACAACGAGATCTTTGGCATGGCTCTGTTTTTGTTTTGCTGGTTTAAAATGGAGGACGACAACAAGAACTATGTAGGTCAGGAGGGCGATAAATTATTTGGGGATAATTTACTTTAGTTGTATATTGGGTCTGGATGGTCTGGAGAAAATAAGAAAAGAAATTACGTTTATTTATAAGATGAAGTAGTTGTCAAATTACACGAATAAAATCCTTTTAGATGGAGACGTTGTCAAATAACTCACAGTTTACATCAATTTTCATTTTGTCTGGATTTCAAGTTTGTCTTCCTTTAATCCAAGTCTTATTAACCTCCAATATTTCACCCTTGAAATTTTTTGCATTCTGTCTTTGTTTTTGTCCCATTTCTGAAAGTTTTTGTTTTTGTGAGTTAATTTCACTAATTTATTTTGTTTTGTAATGTGCGAACGTCCGTTGTACACAAGATTGTATTGTTGTGTCCATTTATAAATAAGGGTGTGTTGTTACTCTGCAGGTTAACCGCTGGTCACAGGACCAGTTGTTAAACTATGTTTAACCAAAATTCAGTAGTTAATCCTTTTTCCGACGAATGGTCCACCAAGGGTCACGTGACCAATGAATTTCAGTTGACATTTCAACCTTTTGTTTTCGTTTTTGTCATTTATATTTAGCGATTTAGTTTCATGCTGTGTGTTTTAGAATGTTCTAAACTCTCTAAAGTCTCCATCATCTGTGAGTTCTTGTGAGTCAGCTCATGCTTCTTCCAATTCTCTTATTTTGTCTATAACAATTCGTAATTTTGAACGGAATAAATATATCTTTATATACATTATTTCTCTACTTATTAGTGGACATCAAAAATAACTATAAAACGTCAATTGCAAATATAAATTGTCAAATTTAAACAGACAATCGGATAGAACAAGTAAAATTGCATTGTTCAGTGTTTGATCATAGGTTAACCATATCTCGAAGGTTAACCATTTGGTGCACGTCTATTAATTTCGTGTTACAACAACCGTTTGAAGTGAACCAATGGTTAACTATAACGATGGTTTACCTTCCGAGTTACAACACACCCTAAGCTGGGCATTTTGGAACCATTGGCGATACTCTAAACTAAAACCAGTTCATACTCACTATACCAACACTTTACACTATCTTACGCGCGAAAACCAAGTTATCTCCTTCAGAGACTCAAGTTTACTTTTTGCAAGAGGTCAATAAGGAATCTTGGACACAGTGTTAGTGTCGCTGTAGTGACCGTAAACTGTGTTCCATATGTCCATTTAGGTTTTTGATTATTCAAACAATATTTTTAATAACAGATGTCCAAAAATAATTCTTTTTATCCTAACAGTTAATATAGTTTTGAAAAATATTTTTCAAAAACAGTGACCGTTCAACTAAGAAGCAACAATTACTTCCCGTGCTACATGCACCGACGGATATTGAATTACACTTCAAAGTCAAACGGAGTTGGTATATCTACAAGATATTTTAAGACGAAGTATAAAAATAATTATTCATCGACATCTGTTGTTAAATCGCTTTATTTAATACGACAATATTACAGGATACTAATAATTCCTGAATATTTTTAATACCTACAATAGTCGACGTTTGGAATTTTGTGAGGAAGTAATGCAAGGAGTTTAAGTCAACGAAGAGTTCACTAAAAACATAGCTTTTAGGAATAAGTCAAATTTTCTATTACTTCATTGGTCGAGAGAAATCTTACATCGGCTTTTCACGTTATGTACCTAGAACTCTTATGCTTTCCAGAATTTTTAATCACGAATAGCTCCCCCAATATTCATTAAATCAAATACGGTAAGACAAAACGCAGTTACATGAATTTCTAATTTATCAAGCGCTTCCTATACCTCAAGGTATCAGTTTTTGAGACATTTTAATTTTTCTATGCAAAGTAGTAATTAGTGTAAGTTTACCAGATGATAGTAAACAAAAAACTACACTGATGGTGAATTAAAGTATGACTTGATCACACTATTAAATACTTGAATAATATTATGCATAAAAAATGGAAATATCTCAAAAACTAATTACTCAAGGTATGGAAAGTGCTGAATCAAAATAAGCAAAATTACATGCCATGTGTACTATACAGCCGTACATATTTTGATGGATATGTATATGCAGTCATGGACATATATGATATGCTATGTACATGAGAATTTAATACCTTGTATATTTTATGTATATGCATTTGGCAGTCCACGTCTATATCATTGGTAGATACATTCAATCTACTTATGTATATGCTATGTATATTCACTGAATGTACTTGGTTTTGAAGAGAACTAAATCTTTCGGCCACTTTTGTTAAAGGCATACTCTTCTTCAAAACACTCGAAATTGTATCTTTCGATATTTTTTTTCATTGTAGTTAACCATTAGATTTCATTACTAAATTTATTATTAAAAAATGGGTATATCCATATACGGGGTTGGGATACAGTATGGAACCAAGTAAATATCTTTTAAACGAAAAGAACGATATTTATGAAAATTTGCAGGTGAGTGCAATGGAACAAAATGCATCTGATGTACATTTTTTGGTTAATACTATACCTCCGGTTTAACCGGAAATGCCATCAACTTCTTTAATTTATATGGGACACCCTATATATTTTCACAGATTTTGAAAGAGCTTTTGTTATTTTGAATTCATACATACTAAGTTTATTCTTAAAATATTTGTAAAAACGAGGAATAATAGCACTTTAATGAACCTCCTTTGAGTTTTTTGCATTAGAGCAAAAAACTATTTAGATAAACTTATTGATGTTGTTTGTATCCATAGTAATAATTAAACGAGTACTGTTTAGTACATCTTTTGTTCTCCAAGTGTCAAATTCTAATTGACGGAAATAAATTTTACAATTTAGGTTCAGTTAAGTGAAAAAGAGCGTATTGAAATTTTAATGATGATCGGTTATGGTGATCGTGCTAGAACTCGTGAAGAAGTGTGTCATATTTTTAATGATTTGCATCCGGAGAGAAATCCTATATCACGCTCATCAGTAACTAAAACATTACAACGTTTAAATACAACTGGGATGGTAGAAAATTTGCTAAAACCTGGAAGACTGCGGACTGCAACGAACGAAACTGTTAAACAAAGTATTGCAATCGATTTAGAAGAATCACCTCAAACTTCCACCACAAATTTGGCACTAAACCATGGTATCAGTCGACGTTCTGTAGGAAAGATATTAAAAAGTGAAAAATATCATCCGTATAAGGTACAGTTTGTTCAAGAATTGTCAGACGACTAATATAGTTTTTTCCGATGAGGCAACTTTTTGTTTAAATGGAACAGTTAATCGCCATAACTCAAGGTATTGGTCAAATGAGAATCCTCATTGGATTCATGGAGCACATAACCAGCATCTACAGAAGTTAAATGTTTGGATGGGAATTGTCGAAAACAGGCTTATAGGCCAGTTTTTTATCGACGGAAACTTGAATGGTGACTAGTATTTGGATCTACTAAATAACGAAATTATTCCTGCACTTCAACAAAATGGGTAATTACCACAAAATGATTGGTTTCAACAAGGTGGAGCACCTCCCCACTATGATAGCCGGGTTAGGGATTTTCTGGATGCGAATTTTCCAAATCGATGGATTGGACGTAGAGGATTCATAGAGTGGCCTGCTCGTTCTCCGGATCTTAGCCCGTTAGATTTTTTTCTTTGGGTTTATCTAAAATACGTGTTTACGTTAGACGACCAACAAACTCACAGGAATTGAGACAAAGAATTATTGATGAATGTGAACTAATACGTGGAGAAGTCTTGGAGAGAGTGACTCAAGAATTTTTTAATAGGATGGCATATTGTCAGCAAGTGAACGGCGAGCATTTTGAACATTTGAAGTAATTCTGTTTCTCATTATTCTAAAATAATGAAATGTACACCTATTGTACAACTAACAGTGAGTTATTCCCCGTTTTCACCAATTTTTGTTCACTAAACTCAGTATGTATCAATTCAAAATAACAAGCTCTTCCAAAATCTGTGAACATATATAGGGTGTCTCATTTAAATTAAAGAAGTTGATGGCATTTCCGGTTAAACCGGAAGTATATTATTAACAAAAAATGCACGTCAGATGTATTTTGTTCCATTGCACTTACCTGCAAATTTTCATAAATATCGTTCTTTTCGTTTAAAAGATATTTACTTGGTTCCATTCCAACCAAGTATGTATGTTAAATGTACATCTATAGTATACACCTACTATAAAGTATGTACATTTGTGTATACATATATTGATATTGTACATAGTACTTTGCTATATGATTATACATCCTGATTTATGCAATGCATCTATATTAAACAAACAGTAATGTACATCCATTACTGGATATTTATATTCTATTTTATGTATATGCATGGATATTTTTGTTGTGATATGTATATTCATAACATACATCTCCAACGCATGTATGTAAGTGGTAATAGTAATCTTCGAAAATGATATAAAATACAAGATGATCCATTTAAAATTACTGAGAAAGTAAAGTATTTTGTTCCACCATGTATTTGATTTGATAAATACTAGCAAGATCAGTCATGTTTGTAAATTTGATCATTAAAAGGCTGTGGCTCAATTACTCCTGTATAACAGATTACAATCTTATAAAATGAGAAAAAAAATGGTTTAATGTTATTTTCTTGGAATGAGATTTTGGTCGGAATATGGGAATCTACCATCTTATATATTTTCTTTTTTTATGAATTTCCTTACGTATCACCCTAAATCCATTTTCTTTTGAAACGCTCCAATATCGATTGGATGAACATTTAAAATACTCTTATATCCGCTCAATAAGTGCCTCCACACCTCGCTTTGATATTTTAAGCCTTTTTATAAGATAATAAATCTCGTAAAATGTCTCACGAAATCTCTTTAACCGTTTCCAAGGCATCTTCAAATAAAGTGTAATCGTATTTTTTTATTGATGTCAATAATTTTTCCAGATTCTATGCAGTATCTATTTGGTACTCGAATCTTGGTTGATATTTCCTAAAAATATTTGTTCAAAACTTTTGAGTTAATCTCAAAAATGAGTTTGTTTTATGAGTGCGCATGAATTGGGCACTTTTTAAATCTACAAATTAGGGAAACATTCCATCTACCTGGTTAATCTCTCGAACTGGGCACCGACCGCTAATCAGCACCAGAAGGATTAAAAGATAATTACACCGCAAGCCCCCAGGTATGATGATCAAACGGGTAAATGGCTAAATTACGTTTTTGGGTTACCATTTCTGGAACATGAAGAAGTTTCAGACTGTTTCAAACTAGATCTAATGAGTATTCAGCCCAAAGATAAAAAACTTGTTGAATTTTCAGACTATTTAGTCGATTATTTCCTTCCTATTAATTTTAACCAATCGCTATCAAGAATTGGTATGTCAAATATAAATTTTAAGTGGAAAAATTACTTAACAACTGTCAACTTAGCTGTCAGCAGGTTTTCCGGAAAAAAATCGAAAAATTTTTTATGCAATTTTGACATGTTGCCTTGTAAAAACAAACCTACAATAATTGTAATTTTCATATTAATTGTAATTGAAAATGAGTTTTAAATAATTACCTTTCCTAGCTTGAAAGTTATATTGTTCCTATTAATTATTGTTCTTATTTTAATTGAAAAAAAATGTATTAAAATAAAATGTTTATTCAACTCAGAAAATAATCTTACCAAATATCCCACGTGCATCTAGTTTTTCCACAGGAAAAATTAAATGCACTAGGGATATTACCCCCGATTATTTTTTTGACGTTTCTCGAAACCAATAGAAATTTTCAATTTCAGTAATTCATATACGTTCTAGCCAATCAAAACATTTTTATAGTGGAAATAATCTACTTACATTATTCCAGCGAGAATAATTCAATGTACCGGATGTCCCAATAAGAATGGCTCTCGGCCATATCTCGGGAACCGTTTATAGTACAGCTTCGGGAAAAACAATTTATAACAAAAGTGACCTACAGAAAAACCTGGAAATTATTTACAGAGTTGTAGGTCCACCGCCAGAGGGCGTAATTAAATACCAAAAATTAAAAAATATATAATTTACAAATTTTGCCTAATTAAGATGCATTTAAACTATGATTATCGTATTCTTCAAGAAATTCAGCGTATATTTGAATTTATAAGTTTTAGTCCATCTCTTCAAATAAGAGATGGGAGGAAGAGGGAACTTTATTATGAAAAAACGCCTGTAATTCCAGTTCTACTTAACCTATCTATGCAAACTTAGTCTTTTTGAAGAGAGCTCCTTTCTACCAATGTAAGAGTTATAATTTCGAAACAACCTAATGAGTAACGTATACGCTAGAGGGCGCTATTTATTTATTTTTTTAAATCTAGCTATCCTTGAAAAATGTTGAATGGAAACATGCAGTTTTAATTAAGGAATATAAAAGTAGACCAAATTAGCAACAAAATAGCGAAAACCGCATGTCGATATCTTTTTCGTATTACGAGATATCCTGAAAAATGTGTAAATTTTAAGCATTTTCCTTTAAACATAAATTACTCCGGTTTGACTGAACGGATTTTAACATTTTTTGACTCCTCAAAACTGTCTTTCCTTGTTCTATAAATAATAGTTCCAATTATTATGTCAATATTACTTATGCTGTCACCTTTGTGAGTGGACCGTTAGAAGGAGGCTTCGTGCTGGTGGCTCGTCCTGTAGATGAGGTGCACAGTTAGGTGCAATTGCAAGATTGGATTTTGCCTGTGAGCTCTTTGCATGGAATGAAGAGGACTGGATGAGAGGACTGTTCGCTGATGAGTCGTGTTTTCTGCTCACTGAGGGAGACAGACGTCCTTCCTTCCTTCTCAATTAATTTTGTCTCCACTACCAAAAGTACCAAATTCAGTTCTGAATAGCTAATTAACCTTACTTTAATTGTACATTATCTTTTTAGCCTAATAAGGCTCATAGTTCATTAAATAAGGACTCATTTTTGCATCTACAACAGACTTTGCCAAATCTCTGTTCAACTTTGAATCAGAAGGTTAGCAGCAAGTTCCAGTTAATACCATCATTAGGCATTCATGAAGTACTCACAACTGGGGGACTCGTGCTTTAACATGTTGGATTGAAAATATGTTTCCGTCAAACAAATTTGGTTACCAACGGAAAATAAGTTTCCAATAATCAATTACCTGCGTTATCAGGATAGAATCATAAGTTTTTATCCAGGTTTTCTTATGATTTATTCACATGGATCTGAACTTCATGGCTTTCTTTTTGTTTATCAGTTTTATTACACTCACTCTTCCCTTATCCTTATTTATTTCAGTACTGCCTTGTGTAAATTCTGCCGCCTCATGATCTCTTGGAATGCGTTTGTCTCTATCAAGAAATTTCTGAATGATATGTGCTTCTTGGCCCATGTCACGAATCCACACCATGTCACCAGGCTCCAAGTTTGCTAAGGGCTTCGCTCTATGCCTTCTGTTGTGAAACTTTTTCTGGTTTTCTTGTTCTTTTGTATCATATTTTCTGATGATTTATTTGGGGTTTGGTAATTTAGAATATAGATTCGTTGATTGTATTGGTATAATTTCCTTCAGCCGTCTTCCAAAGAATGGTGCTGGAGCATTTTCTCAAGGCAGTTCTGTATTTCTATAAGAAGGTTAGTCTCAATACCTGTTACCAGTTACCACATGTTTTCATCAACCGTTTCACTAGTTAAACAGCTCTTTCTGATTGGCCGTTGCTTCTAGGATATCTTAGACTGCTCATATGTTTGAAATTGTATTTACGTGCACATCTTCAATTCTAATTTCATTTGGCTCTTTTACTATATGGTATTTTGAGTATGTATCTTGAATGACCAAGAATTTTTGTATTTTTGTACATAAATAACCCCCCAACGTACAACCTCGGTCCACATAGCTTCCTCCGAAATCGAAAGTGATATCGAAATGAAAATATATGAAATAATTAATACGACTTTATTGACCGACAAAAACAATACACCCCACCTACGCCCCCCACGGTATCGGAAATTCTGCGTCCAGCAGAAGAGGACTTTTTTATTATTTGTGACATCGAAATGAAACAAAAACCACACGATTCGTGAAAATCGTACGAGTCTAAAGAATCCGAAGAAAGAAAAAATTTACAAGTATCGTCAAAATTAAGTATGACATGGACTTTTTTTTGCGGAAATTTGTTAAATATCCCCAGGTGAAGGGAGGTATCGGACCCTCTTTGTCACAAAATTTACAACGACCACCCTTCTCCCCCCCCCAAATAGTTTTTTTGGGGTACACGGTCGAGTCGAATCGAAATATACACTCATTAAAAATGTACTAGGTCCGCTATATTTTATACTTATACCTTCCATCAGCTAATCGATTAATTTTTTATATATTGAGTACCTATTATATTTTTAGTTTCATGTAAAAAAAAAGAATTGAAGGTAGCAAAAGCTTAGACAAGTGCGGCTAATGGAAATGGCATTACATAAAATGTCTATTTGTATCTGATTTGGAAGGAGGAAGAGTGAATAAGGCTGAACATCTGTGGTTTCATAAAAATAAATAATAATTTGATGTTAGACTGTGTAGAGAGCTTTTGTACAAAAGATATCCAGTTCATGTCCTAAATGTTTCCAGTTCACGTCCTATATTATTATTATTCAACAAGCATATAATGATGGCTATTATTCATGATGGTGCGTTTATGTCGTGAGCCGCAGATGACTGAATAATTGCCATTATATGCGTGTAGAACACTATATTTTGTCAACGACTATTAATTACCTGTTTAGGTACCTATACTCGATTTGAAATTGGTTGATAGTAATAAATCATTAAAATCCGTCAAACACGTATACAAAGTGGTCCACCTAAATTGCCAAGTTTTAAATAGTATATACATTGAAAGTATAGACCCTTTTGCATTTATTAAACTTTCCATTCCTATAGATCTGATAAGGGCGTCGAATACAAAGGTTAACCCGAGGCTCGAACAATAAGCGTTGGGATTCTACCTGTGATGTTTTGCACTCATGCACGTGCTTTCGGGTGGGTTTAAGTTTATATTAAACACAATAATTATATAATTTAGTGAACATTCGGATGTGTGGCATAATTTGTTACCCTTGTATTTGAATAAATATAATACTAATAACAATAAAGCAACCAATAAACAAGTAAATTTGGAAAAATGTTTCTATTTGAAATTCTATAAAATTTATAGTAAGTCATTACATTTCTTCGCTTTAAATTAATCATCATCAGAAAATGAAATATCTGAGGGACTGTCTTCTTCCCCTAAATTGATAATAAGTGGTTCGACCGTTTTCTCCAGTAAACTATCCAATTGCCACATTTTTTCCTCCTCCTTTATTACATGCTCTATACATCTTTGCCACTTCCCCGCGTTGACTTCTTGAAGCGCTTCTTCAAAGAGTTTTTGAACATCACTCATTTTATAAGTGGTATTTTTTCTAGTCACATAACCTTTCACATGAGCCCATACCAGTTCGATCGGATTTAATTCGCAATGGTAGGGGGGGGAGCCGAAGCACTATTATATTTTGTTTTTTGGCCATTTCGTCAACAACATATTTTTCAAACCGATGTTTATGGGTGTTTACAATTGATAGCAACTCCTTTTTAACCATATTGTCCTCAAATTGTATTTGTTTCTCCACAAGCCACTCGATAATTTTTGCTTTTCGCCAAGCAGTTGTAGGCATCTTCTCCAATCTTCTGGAGTGATACGGAGCGTTAACTAACACAATGACGGAGCCAGGTGGAATCAGCTCTATCATTTGTTCGAAATACTCCTCAAAAACATCAGCATTCATATCCTCGTGGTAATCGCCTGTACGAACTGATTGGAATGATATATAATAGTCCACCTTCTAAAAAGCCATTGGAGCTACCGATGTGAGTTATAATTAATCGTTTTCCTTTTCCAGAGGGCGGATTTATTCCTGTTGATAGACCGTCTAAAAATGCTTGCCGGTGAGAAGTCACATTTTTGTCTGTCCATATTTTTCCAACTGTGTAGCCTTCGTTCAGCCATGTTTCGTCCAAATAGAAAATTGTTTTGTTTTCATTGCGAAATTGTCTTATTTTTCTCAAATAATTACGTCTCCAACACACTATTTCATCTTTTTCGAGCAAATGAGACTTCCGACTATGTTTTTCCCATCTAAAATTCATTTCTCTTAGAACTTTCCATAGTTTATCTCTCTTGATTGCAGGAAAGTCTTCTTTTACTGCCCCTAAAACTCTATCCAAAGTAGGGATCTCCTTATTGAAATAGAATGAATGCACCTTTCGTCTTATGATGGCCTTTTCGTCCTCATCGATCGGTATTGTTCGCCTTCCTGGAGATGGTTTTGGTGGCGTCACGGTTCCTGTCTTTTCTTCCCGCATCAGCCTGTAGATGGTTGCTTTTCCAATACCTGTCATCTTTGAACAAAGTTCCACTGTAGAATCGATACTTATTGCACTTTTTTGATATCTAAGTGCATTAAATACATTAAGCACAATAATCTTTTCACTAATGCTTAGCGCTGATTTCGCAGCTCGCTTAACTGGAATAAATCCTGAAAGACTCTCCATTTTCAAAAATTACCCAAATGTGTGTCCTAGAATACTCGCATTAGGTTTGTTCGCTCTTAAAATGACTCACAGTTTTATACCAATAAGTACCTACCTACCTACCTAATTTTTCGTAACAACCTGAAGTAACATTGTGTATTAATTGTTCCCGGAATTCTCGGCATAATTATTTTTACCTGTTATGACAATAATGATTACTAAATTATTCGGATAAGTAAATAGGGTTCAAACCGGCACGTCAGGTAGGTGCGCCTATGGAATCGGCTGCTAAAAATGATTTATTACTATCAACCAATTTCAAATCGAGTATATACATTTTTGGTCAAACTAAAACACTATACTTTATTACAAAAAACTACTAATTGCTACTTATGCTATTCAACAGATTATATATATATATAATAAGTATTTAATTATTTAAAATGTCACTTTTGTCTTTGACATACATCATACACACTAGATAAAAAACTGCATATAAAACGATCTACTCGTATATATACCACATGCTTGATAAGCTATTGCATGTATCTGCATAGTTTAAGGTTTATGGTTTAAGGCGCTGACTTGGTGAAGTGAGGAATTTTAGACATAGGATCGAATCCCCGTCGCGGTGAAAATTTTAAAATAATAAATTGTGGCATTTGTATAAATATGAATAATCTTCAATATATGCGAAGTGAAGTGAAGAAGTACACGTAAAATGTTAAAATTATCAAATAGTCGTGGACAAAATAAATAGTTCACGTCCATAACAAGTACACGGGATGTCCATATGCCATCCTGTCCATGTACAGAACGTATCAAGTTCAGATCCATGAAAAGTCCATGAGTTCTCCATGGTTTATTTATGATGTCCAGTGAATGTCCGTATTTTTACAAGGTATATCCATTCTTAGTACGAAACGGACATCCAAGGGATGTCCAATTTTGTGGCAAATGAATATCCTATGGACATCCATTGGATCTGGACCTGAACGGATATCCTATGGATATCTCTTATGTCCAATGTGGATATCCATTGGACATCCATTGTATGATCGTGTGTTATCTGGGATAATGGCGGACGGCGGTGTATGTGTCGACTTTAGTAGCACCCCCCATATATTACATACAACCAAGAATAGGTTAGTAATCATAGTTCCTAGTAACTCTACTATTTTACCGTAATGTTATTACATCATTCCTTTGTGATTGACATTTATCGTTTAGTCAGGCTTCAAAATATAAATTTGATAAAATGTAAGTTCCCTTTTTGAATAAATCGCTTGATTAAAAGTTTTGTTGTTTCATTTACCAGCATCTAGGTATAAGTCATTTTGAAGAAAAGCACAACAATTTATCATTTATATATTAAAAAAAACTGTAATGGTGTAGAAAACGAATAATAGGTATAGCTATAAACACTAAAAAAAACAAAGAAATTTTCAAAAATGTCAACACTTATTTCATCAACTGCAATAAGCTGCTATCTCCAGTAAGATCCTCTAAAAGTAATCAATGTATTAGCAGAAATCACCAAAGGCTGATATGGTTTCACTATCTGCTAATATCATGATAACTTTTCGGGTCTAGTTGCCGAAATAAGTATTTTGACATCAATCTATAAATATTGGTAACAAAATGTAAAAAATATTTGTTTATTATCAATAAAGGGGCTTTGGTCATGTTGTCATTGTGAACAAATATATGGGTATAATAATTCAATCTGGAATAACAGTGACAAAGTATGTAATAACTATGTATATACAATGACTTTGTAATAATAAATAACATACGGTGTGGTGGAAAAACATATATTCTTAGTGATTAATCATTTTTTCATAAAAACAAAATATACACTTATTGTTAATAACTAATTATTATAAGAAAATATTCTCATGTAATAGAAAATAATTCTTTATTTATAGGGTGAAAACAAATAATTTGTTTTTTACTAACAAACGTTTAATAAGCCATATTTCAATAACGGATTTGGTGATAGTTAATTAGTCTTAGTGATTGTAACCAAACTGTTCTTTCAGTGTACAATTTCAATACTGGAGCTGACGTAACCATGCTTTCCAGTTATTATTATTAAACATCGCTTAGCAGTAAAATCAAAAATATGATCTTCTTTTAAGGGATCTCGGAAAGGTTTGCATGTGTGATGTTTTCAGGATGTTAGAACTCTACAATTGCTATAATACGGTTATTATTAACCTGATTTTCATTTTGTCCAATGATATGACCGAGTATCTTGAATTGTCTGATACCAATCTGGCGTTCATTTTTATCATTGATTTTTGAAAAATACAATAATTATAATCATGGCCATTATTCATGAAGGTGCGTGAAATGATCACGAGTGGAATATAATTTTTTTTTATTGGAGCCGTTATAATACTGCACCTTTATTCCACCCACCCAGCCATTCCCGTACCCTCGAGCAGATGATATAGGTCAACACTGGATGCATGCCATATGCTTCAGGCGGCACGCTGGCCTCTCCGAAGATTGTCTGTCTCCTTGAGTCCAATGCCTCACAGTCGGACAAAATATGATTTACGGTAGAATACTATACTTTGTCCACGACTTAATAATAAGTCAATATTTCACCTCCTAACCCATATATCTACTGCAGTGAATTATCGTTCATAATTCATGCTTTTGCATTTAAATAGCATACCATGACAACTCAACACTCACAACATTTCGGTACATAGGTGACTAGAGATGGGAGTACAATGTGAAATAAACTATTGAATCTGCGTATCTTGTTTAGGAAATTTGTTTCTGATATATATCGTATCGATGAAATGTCGAAATTTTTAGTATTGATACTTTTCATAATGATATTTCCTATTATTGATATTTCTAAAACAATATATTTATAACGGTACGGTGTATTGATACCTCACACAGTATCGCCCATCTCTATAGTCACATTATTTGACGTACTCCAGAAATTTATCAATTTTTACGTTAGAATTGTCAATACTACCAAAAACCAAATTATTACTTCTCGTTCTACACTCGCATTATTTACTGAACTTTTATTTAATAAATAAAAATAAATAAAAATGAATTTAAATTTTATTGCTTTTCTTCAATCTAGGAAAGGATTATACGCTTCCATCATATACCTATATTTTTTCCAATTACTTACAAATATGTGTTGTTCCAAACGTGGATCCAGTAAGTCCATTTTCTGAGCTACTAGTTTCCTGATTTTATTGGTGATTTTAATTTTAATTAACCTTCGAAATTGAAAGTTCTATAACTTTACCTTTTCATCTTTGTTTGTATGCAAATGCGCTTGCGCCGATATTGTCGACTGTGCAGCGTTTGAAAAGTGCGTTCGAACTACAATTCAGCTCAGCTAAGAATTCTGTAGTTAGCTAAGCAAAGCCGGGGGATAGAAAAAAAGCAACTATTAATATTATGAACCTTCAATATAGGTCCCATTTATCCGTGTCATGTTCATCATCCACACCTATTATCCACACCCATTATTCACTGGTGAATAATGCACATCATTACGCTTGAGAGAGCACACGTGAAGTGTGAACATTTTCGAATAGTCGTGAACAAGATCATTTATTTTCTTTTTACATCGAACGTACAATTATTGTAAGTCATTTGTGAAACATTGTTATCTGTCGATTAGCTTGAGCTATATTAGTAGTGGACGGCAGCAATTTTTC
Source organism: Lochmaea capreae (assembly GCA_949126875.1). Classification (NCBI taxonomy): domain Eukaryota; kingdom Metazoa; phylum Arthropoda; class Insecta; order Coleoptera; family Chrysomelidae; genus Lochmaea; species Lochmaea capreae. The sequence continues at coordinate 11,798,492 of OX421404.1, read as the reverse complement.
TCTCATTTTTTCAACGATGTTGAGATAATTTTCATTTCTCACCTTCGGGTATAGCTTGAGAGACTTAGTTGAAGAATGACCAGTAATTTGAATAACTTCTTGTAAGTTTGTGATGCCTTATGGCATTAAATAAAAACAAAAATTAAATTCATTGAAATTAATTACAAATCAAAATAATACGTTTAGTTTATTCAAAACATTAGTTGTATCACGGCGAGGTCAAGCTGAAGTGAATCGCTGTCAAGACGTGTCTCTTTAGGGTAAAGTAATTATTACGTAATATTTACACAAACATGACCTATTCTCTATTCTATGATATAAACAAACCAACATACCAGTGACCCACGTAGTTTTCCTACAAGTTGCGAGTGCTCCCACCGGACCAGGGAATCCACATGGAAAAGTGGAACGCCCAACATCAAAAGTTGGCTCCTGAGGCGATAAAGATCCAATTGCTTCGCTTATTTCTAAACTTGAAGCTATTCCGAAGCGATTCATATTTTTTAATTACTTCAAAAGATGGTTACCATCGCAGCACTATTGTTGGACCCACCGGAAAACCGAAGCGATTAAACTACGTCGACAAGCGTATAATCGGCTATCTATACGCCGTAACTATAATTCGTAATTTCTATTTGCAGATTTTATCATGAATTATATAATCAGTATAAGAAACAGATCTCTGAATGCGCCTTTGCTGACGATTTAGTGGTATATGCTAAAAACGAAAAAGATCTTCAAAAAAATCTAGACGTCTGGAAAAGAGCTCTTCAAAGTAGAAATTTGAAAATAAATGCAGAGAAAACAAAAGCAAGAGTAATAGGGCAAGAATCTCGAAATACAGCTAAAGAACAAGTACAGCAAGTGGACACTTATTAAATATTTTGGAGTGAATTCATGAAGAAGAGAAAATAACGCTGGAAGTGCCCTCAATCTATATTATGCAATAAGTAATACTTTCATTCGCAAGAAAGAAGTGTCAAAGAGAAAAAAAATGACAGTCTATAAAACCGTTTTTAAACCTATTTTAACTTATAGGAGTGAAAGCTGGGTTCTCACGAGAGAGACAAAAAGAAAATTACAAACATAAGAAACATAAGAAGCATAGAAAGGAATCAGTTAAGGTGGTTTGGTCACTTAGTACGCATGAAAATAAGCAACAAGAAAAAGTGATATGGCAAACAAAAACATGTGGAAGACGACCAAGGGGGAGACCACGAAAAACCTGGGATTATGCAGTAGCGGTAATCCTGAAAGAACGGCGGGGACTAAACTGGCAGGAGCGAAATTAAAGGCTGGAAAGAAACGGAAATGGGCTAAATTTGTACATAATTAAAAACACCTTAACACCTTAGGGTAGAAGAAACCTCCATCCACATACTTGCGAACTGCACAGTATTTCAGAATCCTAGGGCACAGTACCTGGGAGACTACTGGATAGAAGAGGGACAGTTACCTAAGTTGAGGCCTGCAGATATCCTAAAATTCCTCCGGGAAATAGGACTAAAGGAGCTACTAGTATCTGAGACTCTCCTCAGAAACTAAGTAGAAGTAAGGGGGCACAATAGATCTTTTAGGTCTCAGTGAATGTTACCCCAAAATACATACATACATACATAGGGTACATTGAGCCATTGAGGTTCTGATTATATATATATATTTATATAATATACACGTTGATTGCTTTACTACTACGCTTTACTATTGGTCAAAATGAATACTTTGACGTACGAAAATAGTTATTCTTTGATTGAATTGTCGAAACGGTGCTCGTCTGAACGTGCTGTAATGCAGTATGCAGTTCATCATCAAGTTATCTCGATTTAGAAAGTTGTTATATAGCCTCTGGATGTATACTTTTAAATCGTAATCTCTACTCAACGGTCTATTGGTCATAGTTAACTGGACACATTTTTATTAAAAAAAAGACTGTTTTAGCTCGGTTGCAAACCATTATGTTCTGATAAAATGTATGCGACACCGTGGCTGTATGTTTATTTATGAAATGGGAGTTTATATCTCCTACGAACCTTTTTTTACATAAATTGTGATCTATAAATGAAAAAATATTGGTCCTATGAAAAAGAATACTTTTTGTATAGCCATAGAATCCAGTTGGAAATTGTATTTTCCCGTTTTTTTTTGGTTATAAAAACGGACGTTTGGAATATTGCGGAATTGTGTCGTTTATTTAATAGCCCCAGTTCATGCGAATCTAACGTAACTTTGACAAACTCATTTTGACGATGCTTCAAAAAACTATCCACACTCTAACGACGGTTTGTGATTCTGATGGGAACACTATTTGATATGTATGCGAGTATTGGCGCAGTATCAATTAACATTTATCACTTTTTTTTCTGGGAATAATTGAGAACATCAGAAAAAAAGCTAGTTTTTCCTGAATTTGAGTTTCTATTGTAGGTCCAGAATTCACTGCAGTTTTTCCATATCATTTATACATTTCTTAATTTCAATTATTGTTAGCATTAAGGTTGTTTAAACTTAGAGTCTTACTTAATAGCACATAACGTATTGCCTTCCAGCACACATTATATAAGTCAATGTAGTGGTTTTTTCAGTAAAAATAATAATTACCAAGGATATGAAATCGTCCATTCCAGGTAAGCATTCAACATTTTTGTAATATTATATTTCAAATCATTTTTAAAATACTTACTTCCAAAGTGTGTATGTGTGAAAAAATGATCAAACCTTGCATATGAAAAAAACATAAACGTCACACTCCAAATAAGAAGCGGCGAGTTTTAAATTAGCAGAATTCTACCGTTACCCCATCCAAAGTGTTTAAAGTCTTTCATCTCGAGGTTTTCTTTATTAAGTTACAATTTGTGATTGAATGACAGACGAAATACAATAAAATGTTCAATCAACGGAAAACACATTGCTTAAATATGGGGCCCAATTGTCAAGAGTATTTCACACCGGTTTTCCACAAATTGTCTTCCTGACCTAATTGTGAACATCTCACTTAATATCAGTAAAAATGCGGTTAAGGCACGATATGGTGCTCTGGTTCATCTTAGTCAGATATTCAGGAAATACTCAGAGGCGACTTATCCCAATCGTTAAATTGGTCGAGGAGGGCTGTCCTCCTTGATCTCCAGAATTGAATCCATGTGATTTCCAATTATAAAGTTACCTCAGATTATTAATTTATATGACACCGATATTCAGTATACGTCTCAAATATTTGAGCCTCTTCGACGATCGCGATAAGACGTAGACTACGTTCACGTATTTTGGCTGGAGGGTTGGCTAGGGGATCATATCCAACATTTTTCCCAAATCGTATTGTATCTTGCATTTTCTAGCTTCACTGATATGTGGATACTGGAAAGTGTCAACTCCTCTCCTTTATTAATTTACAGCGATTTGTGAAATTGACCATACATTTTAATTGCCTATAGTGTCTACACGGCTCATTTGATTTGTCCATCATACAGAACATTACTAACAAGCATTCGACTGGTATTAGCTAAAATTGGAAATTCCAGGACGGTCTTTGGAAAAATGTATTTAGGGATTCTTATTAAATATTGCACCCTGTATATAATTTTTTTAAATGTAATAAGTGATTTCCAAACTTCATAAACAGCCAATAAAAATGACATATGCGACAATGTTGTGCACTTTTATTCAATTTTTAGTGAACGATCAAATCTTACCAAAAATAGAACAACCATAATGACTTATCACATAATAAGGTATTAATTCACATAAATCTCAAGTATTTTAAATTAAACGATAAACTGTATCGAATAACAATAACGACAAACACGAAACAACAAAAAACAATAACTAATAACTATAACGAACAACAATTTTGAAATAATAACTAAAATTATGTAGTTAAGATAACCGGATAAATAAGAACTGAAAAAAAATACAATAATGGTAACAAAATAAAAATAATTTGAAGTAGATTCTCAAATTGGAAGCCTCCACACATTTCTGTTGCCGAATTGTTAATTGCTGTATTGAATTACGGATACTCTGGGGATCGTTTCTAATAGTATCACAAAAAAGTATATATAATTCTATAAATTAATTGTTGTCGGTTATTGATATTCTCTGTGTAAACTAGTTGCTTGAATCGTCCCCAAATATGGTAATCAACGGGATTGAAATCAGGGGATCCTGAAGGCAATGAAATAGGACCTACACGTCAATCCACTTGTTCCCATAAACATTATTTAGATGTTGTCTCAATGCCAATAAAAAGTAGGGGGATGCCCCATCATGCCGAAAATACATCCCTCGGATAACGACTACAAAATATTTTGTAGAAAGTCCAAATAGACCTATCATCTTGAAGAATCATCAAAAAAATGGGGACCTACTAATTGGTCACCTATGACACAAACACACACGTTAATTTAAAACCTTAACTGGGAACGACATTCTCGAATAGCATGGGGAATTTCTTCAGCCAAATATGTTAATTACGGGTATTATTTAGCCTGTATCTTGTAAATTGATTTCATCTGTAAATAGTGTCCTGTACATCGTTGGTCAATGATTGATTGTTAATCCATCTACAAAATCCCAACCTATTGATTTCATCTATAGGATGTAGTCCCTGAACCACTTAAAAATGATTTGGGTATAGATTATTTTTTCGAAGACTTTACTTACTTTTGATTGAGTAGCATTGAGTTCACGACTTACTTCTCTAGTGCTTATAGCAGGGTTTATAGTAACAGCGTCAATAATGTCATCTACCCGCGCTTCATGTTTTTCCACTAGGAAAAGTGCCATTTTCTCGCAAATAATTAAAAACTGACCCAAATGTTGGATGACTGGGAGCTCGACGATCAAGAAATATCCTGTAGTATTATCTAGCAGCAGCTCTTCCATTCCCATTACAGAACCCATAAACAAAAATTAGTCGGCATATTCTGTGGTCGAAAACTGATGTGGCATTTTGAACGAAAGTAACAAAAGCTCTACTATACAATAGTAACTACCTTAAGTAAATATCACAGAAGAAATATGTATTCTTGAACACATAAATCAAACGTTGATAATGACAATATTGACAATGGGAATAAAATATCCGGAAACGTCAAACGTTCAACGCCACCTTTGATTTTAAAACTTTTTAGAGTTGTTCGTTATTTTTATTCAGTACAGTTGATACAATGTATATCTGGCATACAAATTCAATAATTCATAATCGATACACAGTAACACATACATGAGGTTTGACTTTTCAATCAATTTAATTTATTATTCATCGAAAATAGTTACCCAATGCGATTTTTGTCTGATAATTCAAAATTGGGAAACAATTGGTTCTGCCTTCAGAAATAATACAAAGTGACAGTAAAGATGTAGTTAAATGTATACATATTAGATTATCTTGTAGGTACTCATTTTGGTTCAAATACTTGAGATTTATAACATTTTTGTAAATTAATACCTTATTATGTGATACAACATCATTATGGTGTTCTATTTATGGTAAGATTTGATCGTTCACTAAAAATTTATTGAAAGTTCGACAACATTGTCGCATATATGCTGTTTTCATTTCATTGGCTACTTATATAGTTTGGAAATAAAATGATGTACTGGTGTGATGCCTTTTGGCCTAAACATTAAGTCATTAATTATTTAAAATATTATCGAATAAATTCCCTTCAGCTAATTCCAATAAACCACGAATTGTTTTATAAATAATAAATATAAAGGTTACACGTACGAGTCAATGTCAAAGCAAATAAACATTATCTAGTATCATGTATGTTTACTTATAGTGAACTTGACTCTTTGTATATATAGGTAACAATAGTATTTTAAGTATTCATTATTAATTCATTATTGATTCATTAGTATTATTAAGTCATTATGATGGTCATTCATAAAAGGATGATTACAGTCAGTATCATTCATTCTAAGTAGTAATCTAAGAGTAGTCAATTAGTGTTAGTGGTTAATGTATAGTAAATAGTAAATAGAACATGTCCCAGTGAAACAGGTAGTTGTTTTATTCCTGGGGGATGACCCACCAAGTGACCAGCAGCACCACCTAGTCAGAGGCCCTTCTACTATCCTACTACACCCAGTATCCTCATTACATTACACATTACATGGCGATCCTGCAAACAATTGGAGTTCTGTAACAATGGGTGGTAAAGCAACGAAACAAGCGGTCCAAGAAAATGGCGTGGTCAACAGTAATTTTATAGTACAAGAAGAGGAACTCAAAGCAGATCTGGAGGTGAAGATTCTTATCTACATTATTGTGGTTGTTTTGGTACTACAATTTGGATGGTCTATATATAAGAATCATAGAAGACAAATGAAGAGGGAGATAAGAAGAAATCTACAGCAAAGCACGCTAAATCTGTAGGATGGTGAGAATATTATTTTTTTGTAAACTTTAAGGGTATATTCTGTTTTGTGGCTAAAATTTTTTTTTTGATAATTGATATTTCATATTTTTATTTCTATTGACAATGAATTTTAAATGTCCTCGAGTGATGGAAATGCAGTAACGTGGGATGAATTTGAGATTAGATTGAATTTAATTTTAGAAGATATACGTAGGAATAGTAAGCGTGTGTTAAAAAAGGAGGTTCCAAAAAGCTCAGATAGTCATATAGATATAATAAATAAGTTGTGTGATTCATTTAATAGTTTCTCTAAGTTAATAAATAAGAATTGGTATAAGTTAGAGGAGAATCAGCAGAGTACATGTATTTTATATTTTAACAAAATTAGAGAAAAGGTAGAGAAAGCATTTCAAGTGTTAGATTGTCAGTATGAAGTTCCGTCTCAATTAATTACGCGTAATAATTTAATTAATAATTTAATAGTATTAGAAGCAATGAGCAAAGATAAAAAGGAGAAAATGGCATTAAGTATGAATGACTTTTTCAATTTAGCTGGTAAGATATTACCAAATGAATTTAATGGGGATATAAGCAAATTGCAATCTTTTGTAGATGCTATAAGTTTGCTACAGGTTGGTGCAGCAGAGCATGAGGAGAATGCTGTACTATTTGTGAAAACTAGGCTAACTGGAAAGGCCAGGAGTCTAATCACCACCGAAAAATCGTTGGTAGAAATTATAGGAACCCTTAAAAAGGGACTAAAGGGAGATAGTGCTAGTTTAGTAGGAGCTAAATTAAGCAAATTAAGACAAAACAATAAGGATATAGTTGAGTATGCTTCAGAGATGGAGAAATTAACAGATCAGTTACAAGCCGCGTATTTGGCAGAAGGAATGCCAGTACATTTAGCAACTAAGTATACAACAGAAGCAGCAGTAAAATCACTGATCGACAACTCAGCATCAGAGCGGATAAAAACCGTTATAGCAGCTGGGAATTTTACGACACCGCAAGAGGTGATGACTAAATTGGTTTCCATTAATGTGGGAAACAATCAGTCAACAGGAAGTGTTCTGCATTATAAGGCAGATAGAAATAAGTTTGTGTCAGGAAATACCTATTTTCCACAGCGAAATACCTATTTTCCTCAGCGAAGACACTCTTATGTAAATCATAATGGAGAAAATAATTTCCATAGGAAAAATAACTACGATAACAGTAGGAAATTTCACGCCAATCAAGGCAATAGGAGATTTACTGGTTACAGGGAGAAACCAGAAGAATATAGGAACAAGCCTAACAATAGGTTTAACAATGATAATAAATATAGAAATGTAAGAATGTGTGAGAGTGGAGAGACGAGAGTGGAAGATGAACAGAAAGAATTGGGGTTTTGAAAAAGAAAGGTGAAAAATCCAAAATTTTAAATAACTTGCATAATAATAATCATTACATTTATAACTTTGATTTAACTCTTTCAAACTTTGTGCAAATTAAAACTGACATATCGGATAATATAGATACTTTTATATTAGATACAGGTGCAGATATATCGTTATTAAAAATTTCAGATAATTTTCCACATCACTTAATAAAGACAACACAAATCTTAAATATTAAAGGAATAACTCAGGGAGAAATTAAAACTTTGGGTACAATAGAAACTTTTCTTTTTATTAAGGGTATAGCATTTCAACATTGTTTTCATGTAGTAGAGGAAGAATTTCCTATACCTACGAGTGGAATTCTAGGTAGGGATTTCATAAGAAATTATAATTGTATTTTAGATTATTCAGAATTAAAATTATACATAGATTGTAAATCTAGGAATACAGTAACATTAGAAATTTTTGACAATCCTGAATATGATACTTTGGCAATACCGCCTAGATGTGAAGTCTATCGGTTGGTAGAAAGTTTCAAAAACTTAAGACAGGATAAAGTTGTCGAGCAACAAGAACTATTACCAGGAATATTTATAGCAAGATCTATTATATCAAAAACTAATCCTTATGTCAGAATTTTAAACACAAATTATGAAAGCAAGTCGATAAATACAAACAATATTAAAATATTGGATTTAAATTTATTTCATGTATATGCTGTGAAGAATGAAAGTAAGAATAGGATGAAAGAATTAAGAAAAACATTAAATTTAGAGGTACCAGAATACGTGAGGGATAAGCTAATAGATCTTTGTGAGAATTTTTCAGATATTTTTGCTTTAAAGAACGACATTTTAACGCATAATAATTTTTATGAGCAAAAGCTATTGGTAAAAGATGATACTCCAGTATATATTAAAAATTATCGCACGCCACATTCTCAATCTTCAGAACTTAATAATCAGGTCCAAAAGTTATTAGAACAAGGTATAATTGAATCTTCAATCTCAGATTATAACAGTCCAGTTTTACTTGTTCCCAAAAAGGCAATCAATGGAGAGAAGTCTTGGAGACTTTGTATAGATTTCAGGCAATTGAACAAGAAAATAGTCACAGATAAATTTCCATTACCCAGAATAGATTCGATCTTAGATCAGTTAGGGAGGTCGAAATGGTTTTCAGTCATAGATCTTATGTCAGGTTTTCATCAAATTCCTTTAGAACAATCTTCAAGGAAATATACATCTTTTAGTACAGAAAAAGGTTCTTTTCAGTATACAAGATTACCATTTGGTTTAAATATAAGTCCAAATAGTTTTTCAAGAATGATGTTCATAGCATTCTCAGGATTAACTCCAGAAAAAGCATTTCTTTATATGGATGATATAGTCGTAATAGGGATGTCAGAAAATCATCATTTAAGTAATCTCGAAAGGGTGTTTGACACATGTCGGAAATTCAACCTTAAATTAAATCCACAAAAATGTCAATTCTTCAGGCGAGAAGTAACGTATTTAGGACACAATTTGTCCAGCGAAGGGGTTCTACCCGATAAGGCAAAATATTCAGTCATTGAGAAGTATCCAGTGCCCAAAAATTCAGAAGAATCTAAAAGGTTCGTAGCATTCTGTAACTATTACAGACGTTTCATTCCAAATTTCGCTGAAATATGCATACCTCTCAATAAATTATCTAGGAAAAATGTGAAATTCGAGTGGTCGGAAGACTGCGAAAAATCATTCCAAATACTAAAATCGGCATTAATTCAGCCGCCTATTTTGAAATATCCAGATTTCAATAAAAAATTTATATTGACAACAGATGCTTCAAATATTGCGTGTTCTGCAATACTTAGCCAGGAATACGAAGGTATAGATCTACCTATAGCTTATGCATCGCGAGGTTTTAAGAAAAGTGAATTAAATAAACCTATAATCATGAAAGAACTGTTAGCTATCCATTGGGGAATTAATCATTTTAAGTGTTATTTATATGGTTCTACACATTTTATTGTGAAAACGGATCACAAGCCGTTAACACATCTTTTTTCGATGACAGACCCAACTTCGAAACTTACGAGAATTAGACTAGACCTAGAAGAATACAACTTCGAAATACAATATTTGAAAGGAAATTCAAATTATGCGGACAGTATTTCAAGGATATCCATAAATGAATTAAAAGACTTGTACATTGACAATGCTCACATCTTAGCAATAACGAGGTCAAAAACTCGTCATAATAAAGCTCAGCCTATAGGAGAAGATAAAATAATTTCCACAGAAATAAAGGAAGATATTCGCAAGCCAGCAGTATATAAAGTACTGAATAATTTAGAGGCGCATAAATTACCAATTCTGCAATTTGAAAGTAACCGTGTTTCGTTAAGGATGAACATACGGATCAAAAACAGGATGAGATTTAGCCAAGCCTTATTAAATACCGATATAGTTAACTTTGATTTAGATCAAACGTTAGTTCAGCTTGATAAGCTAGCGGTAAATAATGGTATAAAAAGGATGAAAATTTATATGAATGATATTATTTTCACACAGTGCACTATAAAAGAGTTTATGGAAAAAGGAAACAATACGTTAAAAAACGTACAAATATGTATTTGCGATATACCTAAGATGGTGGAAAAAGAAAAAGAAAAGCAACAGATTTTAGAAACTTATCATAATGATCCTTTATTTGGAGGTCATGTAGGAAATAACAGGCTATTGAAAAAATTAAGAGCGAATTTTAGATGGAAAAACATGGAAAAAGATGTAAGAAAATATATTAAGCAATGTCACAAGTGTCAGGTCAATAAAGCAAAGAATAATCACAAGGAAGAATTTGTATTAACGGATACAGCAGAAAAACCATGGGATATAACATATATAGATACGGTCGGTCCTTTTCCACAAAGTGAAAATGGTAACCGTTATTGCATCACAATGTTATGTGAATTAACGAAATATGCAGTAATAATTCCAGTTAAAAACAAAGAAGCGAACACGATAGCTCGTGGAATTTTTGAAAATTTCATACCAAATTACGGTCTAATGAAACAAATTAGGACAGATTTAGGCACAGAATATAAAAATGAAATATTCAACGCTTTAACTAAAATGTTAAATATTAGGCATAATTACTCAACAGCATATCATCATCAATCTATAGGAGGTTGTGAGAAATTACATAGAACGCTTAATGAGTATGTGAGACACTTTATAAATGAAAGTAAGGATGATTGGGATGAATGGTGTAAACTATTTGCTTATTGTTATAATACGACTCCAAGCTCGTATCATGGTTATACGCCATTTGAATTATTGTTCGGTAGACGTGCTAACTTACCCGAGAATCTAACAAACGAGATTGAGCCATGCTATAATATTGATGAATATCAGAATGAGTTAAAATATAAACTGCAGGTAGCTCATCAGAGAGCAGAGAAATATTTAACCAAACATAAACTGAGTAGACAAAGTCAAAATAGTAAGGTAGCTAATCCAGTTGATTTTAAAATAGGGGATTCAGTGTTAGTAAAGAGGGAAAATAGAACCAAATTCGAATCTCAATATATAGGTCCATTTACAGTCACAGAGGTGAGTGATGTTAACTGTAAAATTAAATTAGAATCAGGTGTGATAAAAGAAATACACAAAAACAGAATCCATCCTTATTGTAAAATGAATTAAAATATTGTAAAATTGAAAGTGCGAGTGAGTTTATAAACATTTCCGAATAATAAACAAAAGTGTTATAACAAACATTCAAAACATTGAAGTGAAAATAAATAAACAACTAAGTGATCGTAAACAATTTTTAAAGGCAATGAACATTCATTTATTTATGAATATATTGTGTAATCGTAGGTTAGTGACATTATTTAATAACCATCTACCATTTATTTTTAGGATAATTGTAAATTCATTTCATTAGGGGGAAAGGAAGCTCAACGGAATTTATTCTTTTTATAAAAGGGGAAGGTGTGATGCCTTTTGGCCTAAACATTAAGTCATTAATTATTTAAAATATTATCGAATAAATTCCCTTCAGCTAATTCCAATAAACCACGAATTGTTTTATAAATAATAAATATAAAGGTTACACGTACGAGTCAATGTCAAAGCAAATAAACATTATCTAGTATCATGTATGTTTACTTATAGTGAACTTGACTCTTTGTATATATAGGTAACAATAGTATTTTAAGTATTCATTATTAATTCATTATTGATTCATTAGTATTATTAAGTCATTATGATGGTCATTCATAAAAGGATGATTACAGTCAGTATCATTCATTCTAAGTAGTAATCTAAGAGTAGTCAATTAGTGTTAGTGGTTAATGTATAGTAAATAGTAAATAGAACATGTCCCAGTGAAACAGGTAGTTGTTTTATTCCTGGGGGATGACCCACCAAGTGACCAGCAGCACCACCTAGTCAGAGGCCCTTCTACTATCCTACTACACCCAGTATCCTCATTACATTACACATTACACTGGGTGCAACATTTAATATGAATCCCTAAATTAATTTTTCCAAAGCCGGTCCTAGAATTTCTAAGATTAGCTAATACCAGTCGAATGCTTGATAGTAGTGTACTGTATTATGGGAAAATTAGAAAAATCAAATGAGCCGTGTAAACACTGTAGGCAATTAAAATATATGGTCAATTGCGCGAATCACCCTGTAAATTAATAATGAAGAGGAGTTGACACTTTTTAGTAGCCATATGACATCCTCCCTGAGGGACTCTACATATATACTCGATTTGAAATTGGTTGATAGTAATAAATCATTAAAATCCGTCAAACACGTATACAAAGTGGTCCACCTAAATTGCCAAGTTTTAAATAGTATATACATTGTAAGTATAGACCCTTTTGCATTTATTAAACTTTCCATTCCTATAGATCTGATAAGGGCGTCGAATACAAAGCTTAACCCGAGGCTCGAACAATAAGCTTTAGGATTCTACCTGTGATGTTTTGCACTCATGCACGTGCTTTCGGGTGGGTTTAAGTTTATATTAAACACAATAATTATATAATTTAGTGAACATTCGGATGTGTGGCATAATTTGTTACCCTTGTATTTGAATAAATATAATACTAATAACAATAAAGCAACCAATAAACAAGTAAATTTGGAAAAATGTTTCTATTTGAAATTCTGTAAAATTTATAGTAAGTCATTACATTTCTTCGCTTTAAATTAATCATCATCAGAAAATGAAATATCTGAGGGACTGTCTTCTTCCCCTAAATTGATAATAAGTGGTTCGACCGTTTTCTCCAGTAAACTATCCAATTGCCACATTTTTTCCTCCTCCTTCATTACATGCTCTATACATCTTTGCCACTTCCCCGCGTTGACTTCTTGAAGCGCTTCTTCAAAGAGTTTTTGAACATCACTCATTTTATAAGTGGTATTTTTTCTAGCCACATAACCTTTCACATGAGCCCATACCAGTTCGATCGGATTTAATTCGCAATGGTAGGGGGGGAGCCGAAGCACTATTATATTTTGTTTTTTGGCCATTTCGTCAACAACATATTTTTGAAACCGATGTTTATGGGTGTTTACAATTGATAGCAACTCCTTTTTAACCATATTGTCCTCAAATTGTAATTGTTTCTCCACAAGCCACTCGATGATTTTTGCTTTTCGCCAAGCAGTTGTAGGCATCTTCTCCAATCTTCTGGAGTGATACGGAGCGTTATCTAACACAATGACGGAGCCAGGTGGAATCAGCTCTATCATTTGTTCGAAATACTCCTCAAAAACATCAGCATTCATATCCTCGTGGTAATCGCCTGTACGAACTGATTGGAATGATATATAATAGTCCACCTTCTAAAAAGCCATTGGAGCTACCGATGTGAGTTATAATTAATCGTTTTCCTTTTCCAGAGGGCGGATTTATTCCTGTTGATAGACCGTCTAAAAATGCTTGCCGGTGAGAAGTCACATTTTTGTCTGTCCATATTTTTCCAACTGTGTAGCCTTCGTTCAGCCATGTTTCGTCCAAATAGAAAATTGTTTTGTTTTCATTGCGAAATTGTCTTATTTTTCTCAAATAATTACGTCTCCAACACACTATTTCATCTTTTTCGAGCAAATGAGACTTCCGACTATGTTTTTCCCATCTAAAATTCATTTCTCTTAGAACTTTCCATAGTTTATCTCTCTTGATTGCAGGAAGGTCTTCTTTTACTGCCCCTAAAACTCTATCCAAAGTAGGGATCTCCTTATTGAAATAGAATGAATGCACCTTTCGTCTTATGATGGCCTTTTCGTCCTCATCGATCGGTATTGTTCGCCTTCCTGGAGATGGTTTTGGTGGCGTCACGGTTCCTGTCTTTTCTTCCCGCATCAGCCTGTAGATGGTTGCTTTTCCAATACCTGTCATCTTTGAACAAAGTTCCACTGTAGAATCGATACTTATTGCACTTTTTTAATATCTAAGTGCATTAAATACATTAAGCAGAATAATCTTTCCACTAATGCTTAGCGCTGATTTCGCAGCTCGCTTAACTGGAATAAATCCTGAAAGACTCTCCATTTTCAAAAATTACCCAAATGTGTGTCCTAGAATACTCGCATTAGGTTTGTTCGCTCTTAAAATGACTCACAGTTTTATACCAATAAGTACCTACCTACCTACCTAATTTTTCGTGACAACCTGAAGTAACATTGTGTATTAATTGTTCCCGGAATTCTCGGCATAATTATTTTTACCTGTTATGACAATAATGATTACTAAATTATTCGGATAAGTAAATAGGGTTCAAACCGGCACGTCAGGTAGGTGCGCCTATGGAATCGGCTGCTAAAAATGATTTATTACTATCAACCAATTTCAAATCGAGTATAGTAGAAGTAAAGTTCCTTATGACTCACCCTATATTTAAGCTGAAATCCTTGTGGAATTGAGTTTTACTGTTGACTTCCGGTTGGTTATTTTGCTTATTGTTCAAAACTCCACATTTTGTAATAACATTCCTTAAAACCTCATTTCGAAAATAAAAACAGATGTAATCACCAAAACTACTTTAAACAAAGTTCGCATTAATAATTTACGTTGCAACTATATATAAGTATAAGGAATGGAAGTTTAACTTCGTTATCCGAAAATTAACTTAAAACCATTATTTACAATTTCAATTCCCAGAACTGCGAATTGTAGGCACACAACGTATTAATTTTTATTAAATTTTGTTATAATTCAAATGCTTAGTTAGATTTCTTAACTTTTAATAAAAATTGGGTCAAGGGTTAAGTAATTTTATCCTAAATGAACAAAATTATATTTTGAAATATGCGAACTTTCTCGTGAGTTAGTTGATTTTAAAATAATATCTTTGTATAAACGATGAATCTACCTTCACTACACATTTTTATACTAGGCGAAGCCAGGTCTGTAAGGCACAGACTACTGCAAAGTCAACAACATACAAGCCAAACGCACGGTGCTGACTATTGAATCAAAGAATACATACACCAACAACAAGTGAAATCTAGTAGACCTTGTTCATTTTCGAATTCCATTTATTCTGGAACGTTGTCAAATGTCATTTCTTTGCATATAAGAATCAATCATATTTCCTGTCATATTTAAACCATATACATATTTTCATCCATTTATTAAAATCATTATATAATCTGTGTTTGGTATGAATGAGAGAATGAATGAAATTTAGGTAAGAATAAAAAGATAGTGTGAATAATTTTGAATATTTTTGAAGAATAATTAGCGAATCAAACAGATTGCATTGTTTTGAACTTTGAGTTTATATAAACCGACGATTTATATGTTAAACCACAAATAAAACGTTTCTTTTGTTGAGTTTTTATTGGAATTGGATGTGCTTTATTTTATTCTATGATATTTACAATCACAGGTAAATTATTTGAAAGTCAAAGGACAGAGCTGGCCTCACAAATTTAAACTCACAAATAAAATAAAATTTCCTGAGATAACAAGTAAAATTACAATTATGTCATACAATATCAATAATAAAAAGTTTCATAATACTAATAAAGTAAGATAAAGTGAAATAATAAATAAAAATTGTATTCATTCAAAATACAAAAACAAAATATAAAATAACTCAACAATTTCCGACTGAACTAGATTGATACAAAACTAAGTAGGTATTAAAAAACTGGAATATTAAAAACTAAAATGAAAAATTAAAACCAATATATTATACCGTATCAATATATAGAAATATGGAATTTTCTTCGATAAACAGATCATTACTTAGGACTTATTCACATTAATAATCCACAAACTTCCACTAGCTCTCCAAATCAAAGTAAATTAATCTGATTTCCAACAAACCAACTTCCATGTACTGCTGCTTCTCATGTTGAATCCAGGTACATATAAAAGCCGACAGATTAACGAGGATACCAGTGAAAACGCGCGTGAAGTGCAAAACTTGACGTGAGCTGTTGTGTTAAATTGAAACTGCAAAATCTGTAGCGGAGTGAGTGACAAAGAAAATTTATGTCGAAATATAGTTTCTCTCAAATACATATTGATATCGCAGAAAATATCGTTGTATATTTCCTGTTATGATGTTTCATTGCAATTATATTGAAACTGAATTTATTGCGAGTGATGAAGTATGTATCTTTCAGTATTATAGTGGCATTATGTTCTGAATGTTCTTTGTGGAATACTCATTATTCTTTTTGGGAAATTCTGGGAAATTGCATCACAATATTTTTTATATATCCATTTTAACGTTTTGGTAGCGCTCCAGCTACCGTTATCAAGAATAATTACATTTTGAAAATTCTGGTCCCTATCTGATACTACGAAAAAACTCGACAATCAATAATATTTTGAAGTTTAGAACTGCAAAAAATAAGTTGTCGAATTTTTTTAAGGTCCATTCACAGTAGATCCTTGGTAAAATGTGGATTTAAATATTTGACTGTATGACATTTTATAGTAAGTATATTGTGCCACAAGGGCAGAAAATGAGCTTTTGCAGTCCAAGCTCTTAGATGCACGAGCGAACGTAGCGAAGCGGAGACAGCTGATAGTTAATGGCTGCTAAAGCGTTTCCTGCATGTTCTTCGCCTTCCGAATAAACCAAAAAATAGGTAATTATAACTAAAAGTTTTGACATACATTGACTTTTGATTGAAAAATTAACCTGGAATGTCAAAGTAATCAAGTAACAGATGGTGAAAAACTTCAAAAATCGTGGCGTTATGATTTTTCCGGAGGTATTAAAGCACTTTCTTTGATTTTTCGTCTTTTATTATTGGACTCTTTCAATATTTTGTGCGCCGAGTCCCATTAAATTTGATGCCCCTCTTCCCGAGCATGTTTGCAAATACCTGACTTAAAGAACTCCCTATCTTTAATATACTTTCTGTGTTCATTTATTCGGATTCTCAATGGTCTAGATGTTTCACCCGAATAAGATTTGTCGCATTCACAGGATATCTGATATATGCAGTTTTTTGAAGATTGTTCTACATTTTTTGGATTAGTTTTTGTCAGTTTACATCTCAACGTATTGTTAGATTTGAAGACAGTTCAAATATTGAATTGATTACTTTTTCTTAATTATTTTTGTTAAACCCGTAGGTATTAACAATGAGCCATTCTCTATATTCCTAACTTCTTTGTTGATAAATTATGTTGGGTAATTATTGTTATTTAAAACTGATGTTTATAATACGAATTCTGATATTGCCTTGAGATATTCTTCGTGCTTACATGGGGATTTGAATATTGTCAACATTAGATACTGATAGCTATTGTGGATGTCATTGTTTCTGTAATACCAAGGAGCATCAACAATATACCTTAGTACCGATAATCGGTTCCAAAGTGGTATAGGAAAGCCTAGCTGAGCTCAATGAACTAGGCGATAACATTATCGTCACCTTACTTTAGATTCCAGGACACTGGAGGAAGAAATAGGAGATGAAAAAGCGCAGGGGGGTTTCAGCTCCAATGCTATGTAGGAAGAAATGGGAAGAACCGAAAAAAAGACAATCAAAGATATTTCTGGGTAACTACAACCAATTGAGAACAAATCAATTCCTAAGTTAGAGTAAAACTGCACTGAGTTTAAGCAGGTGTACTAACGGAACATTGTAGCCTTAATGGTCACCTGAAAAAGCTGAAAATAGAAGAGAAGAAACGATGAATATTCTGTGGTATGGAAGACATACTTACATACATAGTTGCGGACTGCACAGAAATTCAGAATCATAGGGCACAACACCTAGGAGGCTAATAGATGGAAGAGGGACACTAATCCAAACTGAAGCCGACAGATATCCTAAAACTCCTCCGGGAAATAGGTCTTAAGGATCTACTACTCTCTGAAATATTTTTTAAGGAACTAAGTAGGAGCAAGGAGGCACACTAGATCTCTTAGGCCTCAGCGATTGTCACCCCAGTATACATACGTACATACATTGATGCATACATACAAAGTATTGGAATACATTCAAGCTGCTTTCGTTAGCACAACCTCTTGTCAAGGAAGATTGCAGAGCAAAGCTTTTTTTAATGATAACTGTGATCCTATAAACCAGATGGATAAACTGGGTCTATTTTTTTTTGTAGTCTATAATTGGTGCTAGTATTTCAATGTTTTCTCGAAATGGTAATCGATTACTGTAAAATAGATTGATCTGTAGAATGATATCACTTTTGTCACCATCCATATTGTGGGCAGCTATTTTGATCTGAATAATGCGTTAATAAGGTGGGTGAATTTTATTATTGCTTGGGGGGCACCTGTTTCAGAATTCCTTCTGTGATTTACTCCTGGATCATTAATATATTTTTTTTTATTTTAAAATATTTCTCCTCTCTGGAAATTACGCTTTCCTCCCTCATATCAGGAAGAAAACGCATACTTGTCATCCTATGACATGTTTGGCAGGGTCTTTCTTCTGCACTTAGATCTAAAATATCATCCACCAAATAAACTTATTAGTGTTCTTGAACAGCTGAATTTGTTTGGTGGAATAATAATAGATCTGAGCCACATTAGACTGTTGAGAGTCACAATGGATTTTCCGTGTCTATTTTTCCCGGGGCTATTTTTCCCAAGTCTATTTTTGCCGATTACCGGTCAACTGAAATGGCTTGTATACACCATTTTATTGTTTTCCAAAATGTCCAGTTTATATACGAAGTTGTTGATTAAGTCGTAACATTTGATGGCTTGTTGTTTTATTGTTTTGTTTGTTATGACCACTGAACACTTGAAACACTGTGATTTCCATAAAAACATGTATCGTTCCTGGTATCTTAATAACCACCATAACAAAAGAAATGATAACAAGTAATAAAGAGATTAATTTATAGATTTACTTGATATAACATTTTAATCTCTGAAACATATATATGACATATACACAAATAGTAGCTGAATAATAAATCCGGTCACTGAGATCAATAGTTATGGAAATATATAATAAATACATTATTATGAATGTCTATTTTGTTTTTAAAACATTGATAGGTTGATTACTAGCTATAGAATATGGCAATTTATGGCCATTATTCACTCGGGAGACTTGTGCACCTCGCCTACGGCTCGGGAATCAAACGTCACCCTACGTGAATAATGGCTATCATAAATTGCTCGTTTGATAATATACTATTATTGGGTAAATGTGTAATTTGCATTTTAAATTTTTACTATTTTATTACCCTATCGTTAGATAGAGCTGTGAATAATTTGTAGGTTTTTATTCAGGTAACGTTTATGATAAAAATGTTTGTTTGTCCCGAAGCTCTTTTTGAGAGAACCCGTTAGCGTAAAGGAAAACATCAACGCGTCGTCGACACGATGCCATACTGCGTCATATTGGACAAATTCCAGTGTAATACAAGGCAACCTTGTGCCTTAATGAGGCAATGCTAAAAGTCTTGTTAGTATTTTAGTGGAGTGTAGCTCTTGAGAGATGGTTCAGTGGATTGAAAATTTGAAAATTGGGTCCTTTTACATACTCGACCAAAACAAACTGAATAACTTCTAGAACGTGAGTAAATGCAACTCTGTATAAATTCAGTCATGTGTGCCACTATTTTCTGTGTCCCTATCAGGAACACTGCAGCCAACTGGATTGTTGTACTCTACCCTCATATCTTAAGAATTCTTGCAGCCATCAAGCGTTTCCCGTACCGGCGAATGGACCATGCGGATCCATAAGATGTATACCATATGTTTCAAGTGTCACATTTGCCTTTCCAAAAACTGTTTGTCTCCTTTTGTTCAATGCCTTACAGTCGAATGGGGTGTGGGTGACTGTCTCGTTCTGTCTGCAGCTGGCATCCCTTTATACAGCTTTATATCATGCAGGTTGTTTTATACCGAGGCGTGCCCCTTTAGATAACTTCTAATAATTCTTATCCGATTCCTACTGCCCTTAATGGCCCGTTAAGCACATGTATGAAGATCTAACGGTGTACCTACATTGTAGTATAATATGTTGGTTTTGAACCAACTTTCGTATTTTTCCTCAGACGGTTTTCTTTGTAATCCTAAGGACTACTTCTAGTTCATCCGATGGGCAACAATAGTTCACCAATTAATATTGCTAGGATGACACATGAGCAGTGTGCTAGAATAACTTCATAGTAGCCACTCAGGAGGTTATTTTGGTACTGAAATAATATTGGTTAGTTAATAAGATATTATTTGGTCAATTCTGGCCAGGACGTAGAAGAACAGTGCAGGAAATAAGATCTGTGCAATAGTAAGAAAAGCCCTAAAACAAAAAGCCGAGGAAAATATCACAGAATCTTTGCGGGGAGCCTTATGCGTTACGCCTTGTGATGCCTTTTGGCATTAAATGAAAACAAGAATTAAATTCATTGAAATTAATTACAAATCAAAATAATACGTTTGGTTTATTCAAAACATCAGTTGTATCACGGCATGGTCAAGTTGTGAATCGCTAACAAGACGTGTCTCTTTAAGGTCAATCACTTATATTTACACAGACATGACCCAGGATAGCTGTGAAATAGACGAGAAAAAAACAATAATGATTAATATTTGATATTTTACTAGAGTCAATGTAGACGCTAAAAGATTATACGTTATTCCAGTATTAGTATATTTTATTTCGTTTTAATGATAAGATATAGTTATGATATAACTTGTAATAGTAAGTGTGTATAGTAGTTTAATTATCTGAATAATGGGTGGTCCAAGGAACCAATTATATTATAGTTTAATAGTAAGTGTATATAGTTATCATATAAATAAACCAGCATCCCAGTGACCCACGTAGTTTTCCTACAAGTTGCGAGTGCTCCCACCTGAACAGAGGATCCACATGCTAAAGTGGAACGCCCAATATTACAGCCTCTCCACCAACAGCTCGATGGAATGGTAGAAAGACATCATAAAAGTATTTGACAAAATCTTCCAATTTTCGTATCTGGAAACTAACAAGACTGGTTTCTCTATTTCTGCTAGCCTATAGAAGTTCTGAACACGGATCAACCAGTTATGGTCAATCTATGCTAGTCACTGACAGAGAAATGAGCTTCCCCACGATCTTTTTCTCAGAAGACCTTCTCTTGGCGAAGAAGCATAGAGAGCTTGAAAAAAAAATTGGAAAATGTCCACAATTTTCCTCGTGAACTTTTGAAGATCTGCAACGATAAGGCTGGGCTCGACGTGCATACCACAAACACAAGCTTTTCGAGAGGTGACCCTGTATGGCGGTTACGGCGGTTCAATCCCACCGCTGTCACCAATGCTACTCTTTTCATATTTCTAACTCTCTTCACTCCTTTTACTTTTATTTCAAAAACTCAACACTGATCTCGTATAACTTTTACAACACAATATCCACTGAACACAGGACTCAAAACTCCACTCTACTCTACTATCTCAAAACTGACTAACTAACTTCAATTGTCCCGCTTTTTATACATTTCACGTGTTCCAGATAGTTCTCGACTTTTCGATGTCATTTCTAGATTTTTAGATTACAGTTCTAGATTATCCTATATGTATGTATTCTTCTTTTTCTTCATGTACTTTTACATATTTTCAGTACAGGTCCAATGTAACAATATAATTATTACTGAACCTCTTCTTTCCAGTTCATCATGTATATGTTATAATTGGTTCAACCAATACACTGTATATTCAGTGTATCATGCACGAACTAAACCCCCACGTTTTGCCAAAAGTTTGCCTTGTGATCACTTATGTGTTCCATGATCTTATCCAAATGTTAACCTCGAGTCAATAATTACCATAAGATATTTAAAATTCATCACAATTCCAATATCCGTACCCTCAAGAAATAATGGTCACAATCCCAGTACATCGGCTGTCAGCTCCACGGATTCTGGGAGAAGCAATTATTCGATTGTGAATTCCGAGACCTTAAATTCCAGGAATCGTCAGGTGAATAGATATTGCAACACCTTAAACTCTTGTGGCGTTCAAGTTGGTGCTAGAAGGGCTTGTTCGAAAAATGATTCACCTTCTCCCTCGGTTAGCAGTAGGCGCAGCGTGGTAGTAGGGTGCGAACCACACTCATAAGGAAAACATCATCGATCCTCTTCCACTAGCTTTTGCTTCTGGAATGATGCACGTCGGTACATCAACGACCACAATAGCCGGAAAGCCCAGGAAGCACATACTTCTGGTATAAGAAGTTTGACAGTCTGCATGAAGCGATGGTGACAGTTTTATATTGTTTATTCTATGGTAAACAGTGTTCAATAATTTACTACTACTTTAGTCAATGGAGTTTCAATGAAGTACTTTTTCTCAAGATTTATGATTTTTAATGTAATATTAGCAGTATCCTATATATGAATAAAAAGTACCTGAGAAGCCCTACAACATGTGAAGGAAGTTTCCATCGATGGATGAGAAAGATAGTTCAAAATTTTATTGCAAGCATACCCTAATCCCATGCAGAAGTTTGACAAGCTAGAAAAGATCTTTTTTGTAATGATGTTAGTGATGGTGATGGTGATCAATAATATGATTTAAACAAGTGAATGATAAAATGATTCCATTTTGATTGCGTGATTTCAAAAACTGTTGCCTATGACTAATGGTTTTGCAATGTTTTTGAACTTAGTTAATTTTTTTTGGAGTGTAATTCAAGTGAATGGAAATTATTGTCATTTTTTTTCAACTTAAAGATGTTAATACATTTGAATTATCCATGTAATATTGACAATGGAATCATTTTATTTTCTTATTCCAAAGTTGAAGTTCTTGTTCATATAATTATAGCAATATTTTTTGACAATCAAGCATATTCATCTCCCAACCTAATACAGATAAAAAGAGATGAAGTAATTAAACTAAACTAAGGAAATATGAACGTTTTTTTGTAGGCACAACTCAACTTAAAGCTGGTCCACAATTCAAAAAATTTTAATAAAAATAAACTTTTTATTGTTTATCAACATTATCAAGACACAAAACAGTCCTTAACGCCAAATAAAATCATAAGTGACAGGATCAAGATTCATAACATAAAGACAAATATCAGATATACTAGATTATTGAATAATTTTCTATAAGTATTGTACATCCATTCCTTTACAGAGCGTTTAAATGTTTTACATTGATGTTTCTCGAATTGAAATGTGGAATGTTATCATTTTTTGCTCTCAGAAACTCACACAGAGGGATATTGATTGTTTTATTTTGCTTTCATATTATTTTTATTTGAATGAACTGTTTAGACCTTTACTTAACTTACTTATATTACTTTTTGAATGAAACTAAATGTGTCTAACTAATTCTATTTTAATGAAAAGTTATATGAAAATTCTCAATTATTGATAAATATTTCGATATACATACGTATTAAAATATCATCGTCAGAATGACAGAAGTTACATTTGAAGAGGAATCAATTAAAAACAATCAGCTTCATTTGAAAAGTAATTTTTCTTCATACCTCGGTCGAAAGTACGCACTTTTGTCCCTCATAGCAGGGACGAAAGTTCAACATTTACTCCCTGTGAAAAGTACACGCGTTTCCTCTATAACAGCGGGAGGAAAGAGTTTCTCATGCGTATTTATACTCGTAACTACGACCAGCGGCACTCGCTTCCGACCGGCTATGAAGAAAAATAGTATAAACTCCACGGGCCGAAAGTTGAAATCTCGGTCCTGTGCGTCATGATGCCCTCGGCGAATTTCGGCCCTTGGAGTGTAATATACTATTATATTGATGTTTATTTTTGAATACCGTTCCACAGATTATTTTTTGACGTTTCTCGAAGCCAATAGAAATTTTCAGTTTCAGAAATTCATATACGTTCTAGTGAATCAAAACATTATTATAGTGGGAATAAATCTACTCACATCATTCCAGCTAGAATTATTCAATGAACATTGTTTTCATTGAATGACAGCAACATGAAAACGTATTTTCTTGATCTAGCGGAACGACTCTCATAAATTTTGAAGAAATTCTTTAAATTAATTCTGTTTATATTTAGTCGAGTGGTGATATAAATTTGTTGAAATGAAAATATAAAATTTCGAAAGTGATTTTGATTGTAACATCATAATCTATCGAATACCACACAAAAGTACGATAATTTAGATTATAATTTTCCAGGCCTCTTCTCAATAGCAACTCGAGCCCTTTGGGCTCTCGTATTTATTGTCTGGCAACCAATTTTCTAAAATCTGCCAAATTATTTTCAGTTTATTCTTACTCTCTTGTGATATTACTACAGAAAGTTTGTCTAACATCAGATATTTTATTTCAGTTTGTCGTTATTTTTCTTACAAATGATTCTCAGTATCTACTTATGAAATACGTTAGGACCATGTTAATTGCTTTCTATCACACCTTTCCAACCTAGGAGGAGGTTTTTCGAGGTTAAAAAATCAACTAAGTATCTGAGTTTAGTCGGCAGACCTCTAAATTTATTTTTGCGTTGTTAACTTAAATCACACTTTGAATGTCTATCGATTACAATTCCCAAGTATCGTATTCGATCCTATCCAAATATGTGTGTCCATCGATTGTTAATGGTCCCAGATCAGAAATGTGATTGAAGTAGGATGTGAATATTAAGTAATATGTTTTTTAGTTGTTTAGGGTCAATTTGTTATATTCAAACCAGTTATGTATTTGTCTTAGATCTTGTTCTGCTAATACTTTAAGGTCTTTCCAGCTTTCACTCTCAAATTGTATGGCCATATCATCTGCAAAATAATCCTGATTTTTGGAAATGGAATAAACTATTTCTATAAATTGAGAATTATAGAAGTCCCAGGACTGTTTCCTATGGAACACCACAGGTTACTGTCCTGGAACGGCTTCATAATCTGGATAATTTGCAGTATTTTGTTTCATCCCACCTTTTTTTGAACTCATTTTGAGTAAGATCGCGCACTAGGCTTGCTACTTCTGAAACTATTACATTGGCGAAGCAGGCAAATTGATAATATGTTTTAGCTCAGGCATCAGTCACGCGGTTACCTTTAGACTCACATGTCCACGACAGTGTGACAACACAGTTGTTTGTGTCTCAGCTAATGCATGGTGACATTCTAGTGCTGACCCTGATATAATTCGTGGTCTCTTCGGGGATGTTAGTGGTTTTCTGAGCACAACCTTCTTTATAACATCTTCCACTCCCAAATTGCATTAAATGATATTTTGTATTCCTTTTTTGAATGATGTTATTATAGTATATCATTAAAATGTGAAGACTTGTTAGTTGACAACAAGCCGAAGTTTCATGATTGCAGTGATGACAATCCTCAAAAGCTAACATGCTTCTTACATTGATAATTTTATGGACAATTTGTTTTTATTGATAAGAAAACTATCAAATCAATTTTATTACAAAATCATTCTTTCTCCAGTCATAGTTTACACGTAGTATATTCATGCATCAAAGAATCACACAGTTAATGAAAATTTGAAGCATGCTTTGATATCATTTTACTATTATAAATTTATAATAATTACCCGATAGTAACAGGTTTGTATTATGGGTGAATTTAAGTTTGAAAGATTGTTGAAATCCAATTAATACCATGTCATTATTCATCACCCTCTTCACAAGCACAATCATCATCCTCTGCACATTCCTTTCGCCAATCGACCCTTTCATGTTGACTGGTTGTTTTTTGAAACATGGCTAAAACTGCACCACCATATTTTCCAACCCAAGTACCGAGTAGAAGGCCAATAAATAGAGCTCCAACATCATACAATAATTTTGCCATTGTCGAGTTTTAGAGAACAACTTACTTCTGACATTCTAAACAATTTTGACTGTTCACGTTTCCAAGTTTGCCAACCAAACATCAAACCATCGATCATAATACACATAGGCACTATATGCCATTGCGCACTGTCACAATTGTCGAGTGGTGAAGAAAGGTTGTTATTTTAATTTTAATACTTTTACATATCTATGTGTTATTCAAATGTTCCATTCGACACATTTTTTGCAACTTTTTATCCATTGAGAGGTTATCTATGGTTTATTCACGAAATAAAGACGATTATGATGTTTTGAGTTACTTTTCTGTGAAGTGAATATAAATTTACCAGTCGTAAATATAATTTATACTTATTGCCAACGACAATTTCCAGCTTACGGGTTGGCAAAACTTCAAGACGTTGTCGGATTAATAGACCATTCCAGAACACCTGGCTTTAACAGGTCGGCCATATTGAGCTGGGTCTCTGGATCAGCTGGGGTTGAAGTTTGTGTGTTTTGGCATGTGGCGTAAGTTAGTTGGCTGCCCTACAGACTTTGTAGAACAATGTCAATGTAATATATATTTTATTTAATAATTTATTAAATATCAATTAAAATGTCAGACGACGAAAAAAGCAATCAACAAAGGAGTTATGTAATCACAACGAAAGCCAGGGCAACAGGTTCAGGTACTCGGAGAGATTGATTAAATGGTCACCTAGCTTCGTTAAAACAGCAGTAATCGGAAAAAATAAATCGTATCCCTTTATCCCCGCATTGCACAATTATAAACACTACAATACGACGGTATTCTAGATAATTTTAAGAACTTATTACCAATTAAAGTCTAAGTATTACCCTCTCAAAGGTAGAATATTAAAAGATAAATAAAGTAGGAGTTGAAATTTGTTATCAGATATTTTAAAATTATAAACATCACTTGTCAGTGATCAAGATAAAACAGAATTCTTCAATTCTGCTTGTCTACACGAGTACAAATTTAAGAAAACCGGAAGTAAGACTGAACTATGGATTGGGAGAATACCAGAGAAAATTGAAAATTTAGTGTACATGAATAACGAAGGACCATAGTGTTAGCTCAGTCAGTCAGTAATTCAGCCTGTGAAGAAGATAACTTAGTTATCGGAAGGCGCGTGAGATAGTGTGAAATGTTACTGCTGGTATAGTGGTAGTGTGAGCAGTGTTCTGTGTCGAGTGTCGTCAGAATTCCGAAATTCCGAACTTAATAACTGTACCTGATTACCAGTTATTGTTTGTATAAATCTAGGTATAAAATATCGAATGAATGGCTATACTGTTATTGCAGAATCGTCCCCAAGATTCGGATGTCATGAGGTGAAAGTAATCAACTGAACGTATTTATGTTATAACAATTGGGAAAAATTAACGTTTCATTGTATTTGAAAGGATTCTTCATGAAAATTCTCTGTTCACCTTCTACTTCAAAAACCTACATTTTTTAATCTCCACAATTCATGTTTCTTGTTGCATATTTTCATTTGTAGATGCTCGGCCCTTAGAACCAAAATGGAAGTCCATTTTGTGTTACCTGATTATATGACTATACAAGGGATAAAGGTGAACAGCTAACTAACATTAATTCGAAAATATTACCTGTTGTGTTTTACAACCGCATCAGCCGAAACGGGGCATACCTACTCAATAATACAAAAAGCATAAAAACTGTTTTTATTTAGTGAAGTTCGTAAGGTGGAAAATAGTGTGTCATTATTCGAGTTTAATTGGTGAAAATGTGACAGTCTACTCCAACTCACATAAATATACAGAGTTAGTCTGAAATATGAAAACAACTGACTATCTCATAAACGGTCAACCCCACCAAAACCATCTTGATAGCCTTCACTAAGAAAAGAAAACTCAACCTCAAAACCATTAAACTTGATGGGAACGACGTTGAATGGAGACAAGAAGTCAAGTATCTAGGTTTGACTCTAGACAGCAAACTCCTGTGGAACAAACACGAGAAGGAGATTACATACAAAGCAAAAATAGCTCTAATGGTGTGCAGGAATCTGGCAGGGAGAAACTGGGGTTGTATCCCAAAAATCCTGAGCTGGATGTACACTGCTATAGTGAGACCAATTATCACTTATGAAGCCATTGCGTGGAGTAGTAGAACTAGCCTCTTGACGACGAGAGAAAACCTCTCCAAAATTCAAAGACTAGCCTGTATATGCATAACAGGAGGAATGAGTACATGCCCAACGGCAGCAATGGAAGTGATTCTCAACCTCACACCATTTCATATGGTGGTGGAGAGTGTTGCAGAAAGAACAAGATACAGACTAAGTAGAGAGGGAATCATTAAAAAGAATACCACCTCTTCACTTCTTAGAAATCAGACAACTTGGGACATGCCACAAGATGGTATGATGAAAAAGTATAACTTTTAAAAGAAATTCATTACGGAATTGAGCAACAAGAAGGAATGGGATCCAAATACCATTACCAGACTTGGAAAGAATGCCATTCAATGGTACACAGACGGCTCAAACGCAATATAAGGAACTGGGATAGGAGTGTACGGGCCCGGCACCAAACACTCTAAAAGCTTGGGAAAAACCCCAAGTATTTTTCAAGCGGAAATTCACGCAATTAGAAAGTGTGCCCAGTTCAATATTCACAAAGGATATAGAAGGCAAAGGATTATCATAATGTCTGATAGTCAAGCAGCCATTAAAGCGCTGAGTTCTAGTGTAATCAGTTCCAAAATGGTGTGGGAATGCCTAGGCAAACTTAATGAACTAGGCGAGAACAATATAGTCACCTTACAGTGGATTCCAGGACACACTGGAATAGAAGGAAACGAAATAGCAGATGAACTAGCGAAGAGGGGGACTGAAATACCCTTTTGGGGGCCGGAACCTTTTTGCGGAATCAGCTCCAATGTAATATTGGAAGAAATAGGTAAAGCCGAAGAAAAGAGAAGATCTGACAATTGGAAATATCTAATAGGGCTTAGGCAATCAAAGATTCTTCTGGGTGACTACAACCTGTTGAGATCAAATGAATGCATAAGTCAAAGAAAACTGCACTAAGAGTTTTAACAGGAATCCTAACGGGACATTGTCGCCTGAATGGGCACCTTTAAAAGCTCAAAATAGTGGAGGAAGAAGATTGTAGGTTTTGTGGAATGGAAGAAGAATCCTCCATCCACATACTTGCGAACTGCACAGCAATTCAGAATCCTAGGGCACAGCACCTGGGAGACTACTGGATAGAAGAGGGACAGTTACCTAAGTTGAAGCCTGCAGATATCCTAACATTATCGGGGAAATAGGACTAAGGGAGCTACTAGTCTCTGAGTTCCTCAGGAACTAAGTAGAAGTAAGGGGGCACAATAGATCTTTTAGGTCTCAGTGAATGTTACCCCAACTGACATACATACATACATACATACATCTCATAAACGGAAAATGATATTGTAAGGAAAATAATTTAATTTCTTGTTGTAATTTGAGAAAGCAAATATAGTTGCCCATACAGTCCGACACATTAAAACTGTTTTTTGTATAAAATATCGGGCCAAGAAGTAATGGTTGAAATGTTGTGAGAAAATATTTTTTGGATTTTTCTCTGGAAAATTTTTAATAGTTTAAATAGTTGAGTACGATGGATCTTTTGCAAAATCAGTCAATACCTCGTTCGTATACTTTTATTGACTAAAACTATTTTGTTGGTAGTAATCAAAATTATGACTTTTTGGCGACCATTCGAAAAGGAAGATACTGTTATAGGCCCCGAACAATGAATATTCTAGAAGGGTAAACAGACGTATTATTCTATGCCAACATAAACAATGTCAAAGTTTATTTGTTTATTCTGCTTGATTCCATGTCGCAGTGAATATGATAAGTTTGATTGTTGTATGTATAAAACATAAACATTTTATTGTTAAAATTTTTCACCAAAGGCTTTGAAATTTCTGAAAGTGGAGAGTAGGGAATAAACAGAAAGAAATTTGGTATGTTTTAGTCGCTGTCTACGCAAAAAATGATACAAAATATGTACAGGCAACTGAAACAAAAAAGTAATGGGTCAAAACATGGAGCTGCTGAAAGAATACATAATTGACAAAAGTTTCAAATAAATTAAGCACAGTTATCGGTAAAACTGCTATTATTCGTAAAATGGGAGTACAGAAATCACTAGTGCGTAGAGAACCTGCAATAATAAAAAATCTGTCTGAAACCGGTTCTGCTTCTGCTTACAAATTTCTTTAACTCGCAGACAAATTGTGAAACGGTGCAAAATAACTTTACTCACAACTATACATTGCAATAAAGTGTAATTAAATAAAAACGGGATCACGCAGCTAGTGCCGCATATACAGTAATGCATGGTAACCAAATTACTAATGAGCTTTTTGGGGTTGAGAACCAAATTACATATTATTAACAGTCATTTTAAAATGATATCTCATCTACTCCTGCCGGCAACATAATTACCAACACCCCCTCTAAATGATACTTTGCATATAAAAATAAGGGTATCAACCCTCCGTTAGGCGCGCAGTTTAATGTAACGCGGTTAGTCGCGCTGTATCTCCCAGATACATGTACATATATGATGTGATTTAAATTTTAATCATTTGCACCTGAATGAGTCCCAGAACAATATTTACTAACCTGACCGTTATTATTAAAATAACCGGAGTCTATCTTCCAAGCCAACATCCAAACCAATGTATGGTATTGTAAGTTTCACTTTTTTAGTTGAAAAATTCGATTAGGAATAAATTGTAAAAAGACAGTTTCAACGTCAACTTTTGTACAAAAACCATCTAAAATCAAAACACACCTATAAAGTTTATTATTATTTAATTACAATGAGGCATATAAAAGTATACAAGTATTTTCAAAATTAATCTTCGGTGATTATACCATTTAATTAAATCCGGAAGCTGTCCGGCATATCTAAAATTTTTTGTTGTATTAAATAAATTTTACCACTGAACGACCGAAATAAGGAGTAGGAATTGCCTATGAATTAGAAAGATTTATAGGTTCGAGACCGGAACTTTTAGAAAAGTTCTGCTCTCGACTCTTTATCTTCTATTTAAAAAAAAACCGCCGTAAGTAACCGCTTAAGTGATCCGGAAATTTGTGTACTCCGGAGCTTGATTGGAAAAGGTTGGATATTTTAAAATTAACTGTAACTTATTAACTGAAGGACCGATGTTTGGCTCGTCCGTGTTGAAATTAGTTAAATAAAGTAAATTCAACAAGACGTAATCCGTAATCCCCATCTGTGGCTATCTGGAACTCTTGACGCTAAGGGTCAAGGGGCTGTGGAGCAAACCACGTCAACAATCTGGCGCTCGTGACCAAATTTAGCATCGAGGGTGTCCATAGTAATTTGTTCGTATGACAGGAGCCACGTGTACGAAAAGAAGAAGCATTACAACTAGTGCGTACGGGTATAAGTCGGGTCGCTCTCAGTTTAAAACTTCCAGATTAGAAAGTCATGGCGATAAGGTGCTCTGTTCGCCGGAAATTTCAGCAGTACTCAAACGTTATTTTTACCTGGCTTGTAGCAGAAAACACTGAACCACTTTTATTTAGTTTGTCAAAAAATATATACTAACTTCTCAAGGTTTGACTTTGTCAGCGTGAGTCCTTATGAACCTAGAGTGAATTGCAGAGAATAGTCTAATCAGATAACGTCATTTAAAACTATTGTAACAATAATCGTTATAATAAACTAGTTATTTTGTAAGAAAAGAAAACGGGCCCCACAAAGTTTTCTCAAAAACTTTGAAAAAACCTACAGAGACTCTAAGTAGTAGCTATTTTTGAGTAAGTTGATTACAGATTAAGGTAGTTGGAATGTAATAGGAAGGCAGTCTGAATATTTACTAAGTCTAATATGAATATGATGGATATCTATTCAACAAAAAAAATACAGTGACTGATTACGGTTAGTGGGTTAATCTTACTTTTATAAAAAACATTATAATTTATGAGAGAAAATTAGAAAAAAAGTGTATCTGCTTTGATATATTACTTATCTGGTGGTACTATATAGTGCAGAAATCCCTCGAAGAACACTAGGTAATCTTCAGGTAAACTTCGGATTAACCTCAGATTAACCTTGGATAAACGGCAGGTAAAATTCAGATAAACTTTGGATAACCCTAAGGTAAAATTCAGGTAACTCCAGATAAACTTTGGATACTTTGAATACAACTTTTTTCATACATTTAGCGCCCTACAAAGCTGGGAAGTGATCGAGTACAATTGTAATCGTACTCGCTCACAGTAGTGGATTACATTTGCAATAGTTTGTAGTCGTAGTCGATTACTTTTTCCAGGAGTAATCAGTAATCGGTAATCGATCACAATTTTGGTGTAATTTGTAATAATTTCAATGATTACTATTGCAAAAGTGGTCATGATTACGAAAGTTCGGTTTCATGTCGATTTAATTCAGTTATTTAGGAAATCGTTCTCAGTTTTTTCAATTTAATGTTGTTAGTCTTCAGCACCCACTATATTGTATTTTGTTTTGTTTCCTTCAAAAAGTAATAATGTGCATAAGAAATCATTGAACTTCTGTTTTGTGAAATTAGTCTAATTAGTCGGTTTTAATAATAATTTTCAATTGCGTTGCATGGATTTAATGAGGTAGGCTGATGATGAGCTTATGCATTTAAAATTGTTATCGTAATTTTAGTCATATTTTATGACTACAGTTGTAATCAGTAGTCGATGACTTTTTTCATAATGTAGTCGCAATCAGTAGTCGATTACTTTATTCCTGTAGTCGTCCCAGCTCTGGCGCCATATTATCTCAAAATCCAAGTAGGCTATCGACATGACCCTTTTGAATGATCAAAAGTTTCAAAAGCAAAAGTTTCACTTTTGGCTCGTAGTTTAATGACTGTCTCTAGATGAAAATAATTCATTTTCATACTATACAACAGTTCACAGTGCTTAACTTTTGTCCGTACACATGACAATAAAAAAGGCGCAATTCTTAATTTCTAGTAGATCTTGGTATATTTAATGAAAAAAAAGGGTATAATTTGGTTATATCTTAAAACTTTTTTTTGAGAATGTGACGACTTACCTATATGCCGTAGGTACTATAAGATTCTTTGAATTCAACTTAAATCTCAACAATGGGGGTTCTTGTAAGAATAATAATACATTATCTGTTTTCGCAAATGAAAGTTTGGGTGATCATGAACTGCGGACAACCGATGGGTTGAGCAGGTAGCGCACGAATTGCGGACAGGCCATATCTAATCCGCTTAACCGCCGCAACCCTTCTTCTCAGAAATGTAATTAAATTGCATCATTTAGAAAAACATCTCTAGGGACGTATTCAGGTATTTCGTGTCACAAATCATTTCACTTTTTTGTTAGGTGGTGGTGGTGTGTTGAGTATCTAGTTCTAGTGGTACGGTGAGTTTTTTTACAAAATTTTATACTTTTATATCTTTTTATTTGTTTTTTTGATTTCCCAATTAGATTTTTTTCTCCTAACAAATCGGTATAATGGAAGTAATGTTGAGTGATAGAAATATGAATAGTAATATTCAACTAACCTAACCTAACCTAACCCCCTAACCCTTTACCTGTTAATTTTACCTTGTCCGACCCTTGTCCGCAATTCGTGCAGTGATAAACGGACCCCTACGGCACTTGTCCGCAGTTCATGCATCTGTCCGCAATTCGTGCTCTCCAGAAAGTTTAATAGAATCCGTCCTCATAGTAGATACATTTAGAAAAAAGAGGAGAGTATTTAATAACAATTTATAACAAAAAACTCGAAGGTTAATAAGGTTATTGATTTTATATACAAAATAAATTCAGTTTTAAACACAATAATAGTCTATTCTGTTCCAGAAGATTCGTAGTTACTTAAATTATTCTCGCTTTCTTCATTGATGTTTATTACCACAGGCCTTCGCGACTTTTCGCGCTTTTTTAAGCAAATTTGTCTGGGTAAATGAATGATCATTTCTGATATTATTCGTCTTCAGCCATTTTCAAATATCATTTTTAAAGAAATTCGAACTCGAAACCTTCTGTCGAAAGCGCGAATGGTATAAAGCGTTGCCCAAAATGATTAAAGATTGCTCCTCTGAAGTTTTCAAAACTTGTTGTTTCAACCAATTTTCAAATATTTCAGCGTTTATGTTATCATGGTAGTTTTCAGTATTTATTGTTGCAGCAAAAACTAAACTGACTTCTTGTAAAAATCCTTCGTTACTTCCAGCATGTACTACAACATATCGAAACGAAACTGTCAGTCATGTGTTAAGTGATTGCCCGGAGTTATCGTCAATAAGAGAGTGTGTGTTCGGAAAGTCTCGGGCTACACCTGCCAGCATGAAGGAGATGTCTCCTAGTGACTTGTAAACCTTCCTGGAAAGGACAGGATAGACGATAACCTAGTAGGACAACTCCTCGGGAGGACGTACAATGGATCACATGTGGCCTAAGTTCTGTGGGCCTAAACTCACCTTCACTACTCCACAGATACAGATACAACATCTCGTTTTTCACAGCTACTGGAGATACGGGAACAAGCATGTTTTTCACTATCTTGTCAAGATTATTCTCTCAAATAACCTCTCGAAAATATCCATGCATAGTACAAAAAAACCAATTGAAGAGGATTGTCTGATTCTATATTTTGGATATACCTTCTCGAAAATCTCGATCGTCTGCTAACTATATGAGACTGCTCACACAATATTTTTCTATTATCAGTTTTTTTGTACTTAAAACCTTACGGTCTTACAAATAAACCTGTTATAAAATATTATACTGAGAATAAATCAAGAATAAGAAAAATGACTACCAATAAACTCGGAATAACTTGAGAATATGTTATACTCAGTATAAGAAGTGACCCAAAAGTTATACCAGAGATAAGGTTACTTATCTCTGGTTATACCGACCCCTACCATTGTTTAACTGTGTTACTACCTAAAAGAAATTGAAGTTTGTTCAACAAGTGAGAAAAATGTTTTTGAAAGCTGTAGAGGCTGTTGAAAAAGTGAATGATATAATTAATATGGAAAATAGATGGGAAACGAATTTTTAAAATAATTCAGTACACCGCGTGACTGCTAATAAAAATGACACGAGTGTAGATAAGCAAATTCGTTCTCCTTTTTTCCATGTAAATGAATTTGTCAATCGCATAGAACATCACGTTACATTCAAAATATATTGGGTAACATTCAGAAAATACCACGAATATAATTAAAATCCTTCAAATCAATGTCTCTCTCTATCTTAATAATAATGTTTGAGTACTGCTGAAATTTTCGACGAACAGATTACCTATATAACTTTCTAATCCGGAAGTGGTAAACTAAGAGCTAGCCGACTGTATCTCTAGTATTAACTTATTACGGTTTGTATTGGTAGTACATTCCTCGACGAATATTAGGTGCTATATAAAAAGGTAGCAAAAATAGAAAACACTGCACGAACATAACCTTATAGTTCATTTGATAGCAGTATCTGAATCAATGAACAGTTTTGTGCTGTGCTGTGCTGTGCTGTTTGTTGATGGATTTGAATTGAATAAAATTTAATTATTTACTAAACCAGACTGAACATCCAAATTACCTTTGAGATTTTGAAACAAAAATAGTATATCCATATTCTGTTATGAATATAGATACCTACTAATATTTATTATTCATTTTTTGTGAGTGCTATACATTTAAAATGCTCAAATCTGTGAAACAAACGTATAATGTGTTTATTCACTAAATAAATTTAAATTGAAACCTCACATTCAATACTATTTATGATCTCCACCAGCAGAACACCAAATATTATAATAAATTTGTTAGGAAATGATGAATGAAATATATTCACTCAACATTTCTGTGTTCTATTTATTTGATAAAGTGACAAGCGGATATTAATAAAATGATTTAGTCTGGGATTCGGAACTGAGCACATTTTTTTCAGCAAACTTAATGAAATACAGGGTGTTGAATTGTTTGTAATAAATGAGCTCTGACTGTAAGTGAAATTATTCTTTCTGGTTACGCTACTGTTTTTTAGAAGTAATACGAAAGAACATGCTTATTCTAAGTGACCTTTTTTATAATTTTAATTATGTTGTAACACCAGTTCTGTTCTCGTTTGTGTAAGTTATCAACGCCCAGCGTTATCCAAATAACCGTTTACCACGTTCTGATACGTTTACTGAGATACATATTTATTTACAAGAAACTGGAACTTTTGCTAAATCAGAGAATAATATTGGACGACCCAGAAATGTCAGAATTCCACAATTGGAAGACCAGATTCTTCAAATTACTAACCAACATCCAGAAACGAGTACTAGAAAATTTCTGATGAAGTAAATGTTAGTAACAGAACTGTTTGGAATATTCTAAAAGATACTTTATTGTATTCATAGCACGTTCAACGTGTTCGACTTTTGCTTTCCACTGAGTATCCGGATGAAGCCAAATTTTCAAGACATGGTATTTTGAATTTGCATAATGACGACATATGGGCAGATGTAAATCCACATGCCATACGTGTAGTACTAATCCAACAAACATTTCCTTTCTTATTTCAAATGCAACTCCCTGTATATTATTCTTGTTTTGGATTTTTCAGAAAATTCTAGACAAAATGCATTGACAATGTCCTGTACCTATCTTCAACTGTTTCGGAAATATCAAGTGTTTTCAGATTTGTTACAAAAATTAACATTAAAAAAAGAAAATAATTTTATTTCACAAATTCGCTACATCACACTGAAAACCTAATAAGTAATACTGATTATTTCTTAATAATGCACAAAAAACAAAAAAAAAACATTAAGGTCAATGTAGGAAATGTTCAAAATGCTCGCCGCGAACGTCTTGGCAACATTCTAATCTGAAATGCCTTGTAACGTTACTCAACATCTCAGGCGTGACTGATCTAATCGCAAGCGTGATTCGTCTTTTCAAGTCATCTAAGTGGAAAGGTGTAAGTAGTTGTGTAAACAATATTTTCGACATATCCCCACAAAAAGTAGTCTAGTGGCGTCAGATCAGGAGATCGTCCTGGCTATTCTACCGATTGGCGTCTTGACCCTATCCACCGATTTGGAAAAATTTGGCACAGGTACTGCCGGACATTGATTTGGTAATGTGGAGGTGCTCCACAGGTGGTGTGGGTTTTCTTGAAACTCAAGAATAATATCCAATTTCGTATTATTATCACTTACTGCATTATCAGCTACTTTTTTTATCTGTCTTACATGACCAAGCTCGCGAAACTTCTTTTCTATTTTGCTAAATGTTCCTTGGATACAAGCGGCAAATTTGGAAATTTTCCATGAAATAAGCGATAAACTTTCATTTGTGTCCATGTGTTATCTCCATAACCAAGCATTTGTAGAATGGTTATTTTGTGCATTTCTGTTTTATGAACCATTTTTCTGATATTATTACGTACAGTTAACAAAATTCAAACGACAATAGCACTGACACTGGTCACTACTGTCATGCAGGCAGACAAGTTCCCAAAGCTATGAGTTTTATACGAAAATAAACAAAACTGTTTTTGTATTATTTTTTGTATTTTATATCAGTAAAAAGGAACGCAGGAATGGTTTTTGCTTATTTTCTCAATACCATGAGCTAAATGGGAAATAAGTATTGAGTGTTATGTAGCGAATTTGGGAAATAAATTAATTTTCTTTTTCTCATGTTAATTTTTGTAATAAATCTGAAATCACTCAATATTTCAGAAACAGTTGAAGGTAGGTTTAGGACATTGTACATTAATTATATCTAGAATTTTCTGAAGATTCCAAAACATGAATAATATACAGGGAGTTGCATTTGAAATAAGAAAGTTGGTATTGGCCACTGTCACATGACACACCTCATATAATCTTTTTTTTAATATGCATTAGAAAATACAAATTGACGTGTCTAAGAATTTCTCCCAACACGCCCTCGTTTATTCGTCATTGATTCCATTTGGCTGTGCCACACTGTAGATATTGTTTATAAAATGATTATAATCATTAGTACCAGACATTTCACATTTTATTATTATGAGTTAAATTTACTACACATATTTTACGGATAGAAATACATATTACAATATTTTTATATATGAATATTCAATAGCTCTTAACTATTCTAGCTCTTTTAGGTAGCTATGCTATACACAGATACACGAAAAATAGAGAATATACTCTATTTACGAAAATATAGCCGAGTATTGATTATTTTTCGTTTTTGTCCTACATGATTATTTACCCTGTAGTATACTTTTCTTTATACCAACTCCCACAAATCACCAATATACATAAAAAGTTATCTCCTCATGACTAACACCAGTATGTTATCTGTGACTAACACCTTACATCGCTGCCTATAATCACTCATTGCTTTGATTTGTGCCAACTTGTTCGGTTCGTTTTGTGTGTTCTGGTGTTAAAAAATCGTAGAAAATTGTGAAAAATGCCTAAAAGGCGCAGAATAATAGAATCATCAACTGAATCTTGAGAGGATGAAAGCAGAAATGTAATGAATGTGGAAAAGAAGAAGAAAACAGGAAAAACACGGGATGGAAATGATAAATATAAAGTGTTGCTAAGTCGACTCAAAGAAATACGGAAAAATATTGGAAACATATCAGAATCTGATTCTGTATCTGAAGAATATTCAGTCGATCAGGTGGGTGAAATTTGATTGGTTTATACAGAGATTTTTTCTGTCGAGTTCTAAAAAATGTATTAGTAGTGTATTGTATGAAGTTTGGTGAGTACACAGAATTAACAAGATAATTATGATAAGTGGGGTATTAATCCAACAAGTTTAATTAATACAGTGCGAGCAAAAAATTACAATAAGTTGACAAATAATGAAGTGGGTAATTACCTAACGAATTTAATTCATACAATTATATGATTTTCTTTCCCAATAAAGTCAGGCAGTTGTCGGACCAGAAAGAAAACCGGATATTAGCATAAACACCGTTTATTACCTAACGGATTGAATTCATACAATTAGTATGATTTACCTTTGCAATAAAATTCTGTAATTACAGAAAATTAACCAATAGTGAGTTGAGTAATTACCTAACGAATTTAATTCATACAATTAGTATGATTTTTCTTTCCAATAAAGTCAGGCAGTTGCCGGACCAGAAAGAAAACCGGATATTAGGATAAACACCATTTATTCGTGTTTGTAGAGAACGAAGGAACATAACTGGAACATAGTAGAGTTAATAATACAGTTTTAGAGGCTTTGGGAAAGAATCCACTTTTATCAAAGACGGAAGGAGAAAATATTCACGGAGAAGTAGCGATCAGATGGAAAAGCTATTTGGAGGAGGGACTGGATAAAGAAGTCCGAGAAGAGTTACTTAAGAAATATCCTCTGCCTAAGAATTGTGAAAGTTTAAAAACGCCTAAACTGTATCCTGAAATTAAGATCTGTGTTAATTGGGAAGTAAAAATCCAAGATCTCATTCTTTCGCAAATTCAGTTCCAACTAGCTTCAGGCCTTTCAGCGTTAGCGCTAGTATGACCACAATCATTAATAATCCGAACGGAGCAGAAACGGAGCATTTATAGCTCAACTTGCAGATTCAGGTCAAATTATTTGTAATGTACATAATTACATATCTAAGCATCGGCAATTTTTTACGGTGAAGCCTTATCTAAAATCAGAAATTCCAAAGGGTATGGAAAACTGTCCAATTGATGAATTCCTATTTAGAAAAAATCTTTCGGAGTCAGTGAAAGCTACGCAGGCATTAAGGAAGGTAGAACCGGAGTCGATCCGAGAGCAAGAAGTTCGGGTACAAGAGATACTGACCGAGGTAAGTTTGGGAAACTATGCAGGATCGGCGAGAAGACAGAGAGTAGATGGGCCGAAATAACTGATAATGTTACTGTATTAAATTGGGTGGAAGGGGTAATTATCCCTTTCTCACAGTTTCCGAATCAGTTACGTAGACCAGGGGTAAAAATAGCTAAATCGGAAACACATAATTATAAAACAGCAATAAACGATTGGTTAAAAATTGAGGGTAGGTATTAATCGGTGTAGTCATATAAAAGGAGAATTTTCATCGACATATTTTTTGATAAAAAAGTCTAGTGGCAAATACAGGTTTATATTGAATTTAAAGAGACTTAATCAATTTATTACGCCACCACATTTTAAAATGGAAGATTATAGAACGGTATTAAAATTAATTACGAAATCCTGCTGGTTTACTATAGTATATTGATTTAAGGGATGCTTATTTTGCGGTATCTATTGATAAAAGATATCGAAAATATTTGAGATGTGAATTCAAGGGGACATTATATGAATTTAACTGTTTAGCAATGGGCCTTAATATCGCTCCTCACATTTTTACAAAAATGGTGAAACCGGTCTTAGTTTATGAAATAAAAATATTATTTGTAGATCATATTTAGATGATTTTTTATTTGTTTCAAAAACGAATAAAGAAGCTTCAAAAACCGTGACATAAGCTAATGCTCTACTTAAAAGTCTGGGATTCGAACTAAATTTAGGAAAAGGGAATTTTTTCCGAAACAACAAATTACTCATTTAGGGTTTTGTTTTAATAGTAATGATATGACTATTTCTTTACAGTTAGAAAGAATACGAAAAATAAAGCGAAATTTGTTTAAAATTGTTAAAAAGAGAAAAATTAAAATTAGGGAATTCGCTCAAGTAATTGGAACTTTAGTGGCAATTTGTCCAACATCAACATACGGTCGGATTTATTTTAAAAAGTTAGAGAGGGCTGAATCGAAACTTTTGCACGCTTGCGAAGAAAATTATGAAGCTTATATTGTTATGTCAACGGTAATAAAACAGGAATTACGTTGGTGGTTGAGCAATATAGATAATTTTAAGAAATATTTTAAAATGAGGGATTTTATATATGAAATTTACTCTGACGCGTCACAATCGGGATGGGGCGCAAAATGTAAAGGACAGGGCATTAATGGTTTTTGGAATGAGCAGGAGCGAACCTGTCACATAAAGGGAGTACGCGGTATACAAAACTTAACGAAATTACACGACAAATGTGGATATGAATAGGGGGTTAACGGTTTATACATCTTATGCTGAGTCATCGGAAAATATAGCTGATATAGATTCTCGAATTACAAATATTAGCACCGAATACGAATTAGCGAAGTGTGCCTATAAGAAGATCGTGGCAGAGTTTGGTTTGTCAACAATTGATCTTTTTTTAAGCTGTCTAAATCATAAATGCGACAGGTTTGTCTCCTGGCATCCACATCCAGAGTCAGTGGAAGTCGACACTTTCACTCTGCCATGGAATAAAGATTTTTTCTATGCGTTTCCACCATTTTCGCTGATTTCAAAAGTATTAGAGAAAATAATAGTGAACAAGGCACTAGGCATTGTCATAGTACCAAATTGGCCTAGTCAACCTTGGTATCCATTGTTTAAAAAGATGTTGATTGGTGAAGAAATACAATTTTCACCAGATATAAACTTGCTTCTTTCTTCTTTTAGAGAGCCACACCCGTTGTAAAAACATCTTACCCTGGTTGCCGGGAAGTTATGCAGAGAGCATATTCAAATACCGATGTGCCATAAACAGCTGTTCCTGTCTTATTGGCTTCTTTATCGCAGGCGACAATTCAACAATATGATAGTTGTTTAAAGAAATGCAGGTCTAGGAAATCAGGAATATCTTTTTCTCCGTTAAATACACACCTAGCAGCTTCAGCATTAATATTAACGGTTCCAGAAAAAGAACAAATTATTTATAAAAGGTTTTTTAAAGGAGTGTATAATCAAAAACCGTCGGCTCCCAAATATGCAGCTACTTGGGATCATACGCAAGTGTGAAATTATCTTTCTAAACTATATCCGTTAGAAAACCTTTCTCTTGAAAATCTTACTTATAAATTAGTAATGTTATTGGCATTAACATCTGCTCATCGGGTACAAACATTTTCGAAAATTACGTTAATAAATATAAATGTCGCCGGGGACAAAGAGGAGATTCGCGTTGCGGGAAAAAAAACATCAGGGTAAAGTATAACTAAACTCAGTGTGATGACCATAAAATAAAGCAATGTTGTCAGATATATTTTCTAAAATTGTTGGGCTCACTATAAAAATGATTTCCATTACTTCAGTAAACTGTTAGCTAGTGATGTTCTCAGAAAGCTAGTTTGGAAATATTTTTAAAAAATACATAATATTTTATTAGTAAGCATTAAAAAAGTCGCTCGAAATTGCTGTAAAAAGACAAATTAACTAAAACAACTCTTTGTATGCCTACTATATTTAAGAAAATTTCGTATATCTGGCAACGCTCTGGCAACTCATCGCAGGTGTTCACGAACTTCCGAGACAATACAATCATCAAGTACATTATTGTTTATATAATAACGGAGTAACGGATCGCTTACAGGCGGGCTGCTGTATCTAGAAGATATGCGCTCCGCAGGTGGCCTGCGATATTAGAGACATATTAGTATCGTGTGTCGATTCAGGGGCGGGTGTGAATTTTGTTTTAAAGAAATATTTAAAATAATAGTAGTAAATATCTAGTACCTATTTCTTGGTCGAGTGAGTTTAGTGAATTGATATCAATATAATATTTATTTGTTCGTGGACTTGAGTGAATTGATATCAATATAATATTTATTATTTGTTCGTGGACTTGAGTGAATTGATATCAATATAATATTTATTATTTGTTCGTGGAGTTGAGTGAGTTGATATCAATATAATATTTATTTGTTCGTAGGCGTTAGGGTGAGTTTTAAGATTATAATTTATTTCTAATTAATTAGAATGGCATTTTGGAGACCATTTGAAACGACAGTCCAAGATGATGCGCGGGAATCTAATAATTTGGCGCCACAAACAAATGCAATTAACCAGTCCAAGAAATCTACGAATATCTGTTTTGTTTTGAGGCTCTCTATATTTGATGATAGCTTCTGTGCTTTTAGGATCGACTTTAATTCCATCTGAGCATATAATATATCCCAGATATTTCGTTTCAGTTGTTTGAAACTCGCATTTTTTTGTATTCAATGTGAACCCACAATTTGCCAAATAGTTGAAGCAATAAATGATAATGATGATAGGGCCGAATTTAAAAACAAAGATTTACATGTTCAGTGTCAACGTGTTGTTTTAAATATGTACGCATGTTTGAAAAAAGAAAATTCTGTAATTTCTTATAATGCGGTTATCGCGAGAATTCACGAATTGACGAAAATCGGGCTTACAACGATT
Source organism: Lochmaea capreae (assembly GCA_949126875.1). Classification (NCBI taxonomy): domain Eukaryota; kingdom Metazoa; phylum Arthropoda; class Insecta; order Coleoptera; family Chrysomelidae; genus Lochmaea; species Lochmaea capreae. Next base: position 11,755,221 of record OX421404.1, on the reverse strand, counting down.
TATAAAGTAACTAAACTAGGCACTGTTACGGATCATTCTTTAAAGCGGAAACGAATTTTAATCCACTATATTAATTTGAATTACATTTGAAAAACATTGTTTCAGAATACTCGAATTTATAAAAAAATTTTATGCACGCCGTTGGGCGGCTTTTTCCTTCAAGGGGATTAAAAATATGGGTCTTCACACTGACTTTAGTTGAACTATATAAGAGGTTGCAACCTTTATTAGTTTTCCCTGTTTTTGATTCGAATTCTGAATTATGCGTTGTGAAAACCCTGAGATTTTGTATGTCAAAGGTGGTAACACTGAGACCGTCAGGAGAAAACAGGTTACTTCTAACTTGGAAAAGACCTTATCACGCTGTAACCTCTCAGAGTATTAGTAGGTGGATTACAAACCAGTGGTATAGATACGAATACATTTTCGGCGCATAGTACACGTCATGCATCTACCTCGGCTGCCCTTAGAGCAGGTATTAATGTTGAAACTATCAGAGCAGCGGCAGGCTGGACTTAGAATTCTATGGTTCTCAATAAATTCTATAATAGACCTGTTCCGAATAATCAAGCAGATTTTGCTAGTGCAATTATTCAGACGGTTAATCGTCAAAGTGTAATTAATATATGTTAGATTGGATATTTGTTAGTTGTGAAATATTGTTATATAGGAGAGGTACTTAGATCGCATTTTATTCTTTAAATGTCTACAGGGTAAATAATCATGTAGGACAACAGCGAAAAATAATTAATAGATTGATCGACTTACCTGTCAGGAAGATCGATCTAAATTATTTGTGTTGTTATCCGGAATGATAATGTCCCTCCCACCACCTTTAATAATAGCCCAGTGCGATCTAAGTGTTTTTCCTCACAGCAATGAGTAATTATCGGCAGCGGTGTAAGGTGTTAGTCATGAGGAGATAAGTTTTTATGTATCCTGGTGATTTGTGCGAGTTGGTAGTTGGTAGTTTTATGAACAGTGACAACAAAATAAAAAAAAAATTATATGTTTTTTTTAGTGTAAGCGTATGGATGAAAAATTGAGCAGTTGACTCAGTTTTTTCCGTACATATAATTATTATACAGTGTCGAGCAGCCAAATGGAATAAATTCGATAACCAATAAATGAGAGCGTGTTGGGGAAAACGCTCAGACATGTCGATTTGTATTTTCAAATGCGCATTAAAAACAATTATATATAGTGTGTCATGTGAAAGTGGCAAATACCAACTTTCTTATTTCAACTGCAACTCCCTGTAGATTATTCATGTTTTGGATTATTCAGAAAATTCTAGACATAATGCATGAACAATGTCCTATACCTATCTTCAACTGTTTCGGAAATATTAAGTGTTTTCAGACTTATTACAAAAGAAAATTATTTGATTTCACAAATTCGCTACATCACACTAAAAACCTAATAAGTAATACTGATTAATTCTTAATAATGCAAAAAAATAAAAAAAAAAACATTAAGGTCAATGTAGGAAATGTTCAAAAGGCTCGCCGCAACCGTCTTGGCAACATTCTAATCTGGTATAGAAATGCCTTCTAGCGTTACTCAATATCTCAGGCGTCACTAATCTAATCGCAAGCCTGATTCGTCTTTTTAAGTCATCTAAGTGGAGGAGTTTAGTTGTGTGAACAATATTTTTAACACATCCCTACTAAAAGTTGTCTAAAAAACGTAGTCGTCCTGACCATTCTATCGATCCGCGCCTCCCTATCCACCGATTTGAAAAAAATTGGTTCAGGTACTGCCGAACATTGATTTGGTGATGTGGAGGTGCTCCATCTTGCTGAAACCATATTATATTTTCAGGAACTTGTGGGTTTGCTGGATGAGGTTATGAGTTTGTCAAAGTTGGCACTACATTATTTTGGAGCAGTTCTAAATATTAATCTGCATTCAAGTTGCCATCAATGAAAAAGGGACCTACGAAATGATTTCCAGCAATTCCTACCCAAACATTAACTTTTTCAGGATATTGCGTATGTTCTTCTCTCATCCAGTGAGGATTCTCTTTAGACCAATAGCGGAAATTTTGACGATTAACATGATCGTGGAGTGTAAATATGCTCTCATCAGAAAACAAAACATCTTCTAATTGGATCACATTGTTATCTAGCATTGCCACCATTTGTTTACAAAAATACGTTCTCCTATCGAAATCGTCTTCCATGAGCTCATGAGTTGGCATCATTTAATAGGTATTCACTTTCCTTTAATATTCGAAAAAGTGATGTGTGGCTAACGTTGAACGGTGGGGCTGCTTTTCGACCAGAGTTATGTGGGTTTTCTTGAAACTCGAGCATAATATCCAATTTCTTATTATCACTTAATAGTGTAGTGTAGTAGTAGGAATAGTTAAAGGTTGCAAAATGTGTGCTTTGTCAAGACCAAATCCTCCAAAAGTTCCACCTGATGGTAAGGTTGAAATGCACAATTTACCACAAAATGGTTCAAGCTTGTGAAAAGGCAAAATGCGTTTTTTATGAATATAATATTCGCCGGTTAAGAGGCATGTGAGGAATTTATTCGAAAAAGGGATTAATAAGCACAAAACGTACATGTTGGCAGCATCACAAAATTTTGTTTTGCAGCGTCATCATCTTTTTATCGAAAATAAACCATACTACTGTGTGAGTACACAACACATTGAAATTCCTGACTATTCTTTGATTTATGAAATATTCATTTTATATTATATTTTTTCAAAATTCTCTATATACATCGTAATGAAATCTAATAACTCTTAAGAATAGTTACGAAAGCTCATTCATCTGTATTCCATTTGGAACTAGTGACATTATAACCAATGATATGAGGCAACACTTGTATGTAGAACACAAATATTTTACAACAAATCGTATATCGACGCTATTAGAATTAATCACGATAAAACCATTGTTAGCCACCCCTTTCAGTTTTACGGGACTATAATTCTCGACTGAAAACTTTGTTAAATGCGACTATTAAATTAAATACGGGTGAAATTGGATTTCAGTTTCCATATTCATCGATTAAACAGATACAAAGTGCCCATATGTTTCCAAATCAAATTCCCATAAGAACTAATTTATAAATAATACCGAATATGGATCCTACATATACCATAGGCGTACCCGTTTAACAATATTATTAAAAAAAAGGATATGTGTGGTACCTACCCTTAAGCAAAGTAACTATATAAAACGTCGTTCCTCGGAAATATACGGTTTATCGTTTAATATTAAATAATTTAAAAAATTACTTCTAGGTTAATAGTGTACAAATGTGATGAATGAACATATGTATTTCATTCACTATAGAGACAATTATTGTAGTCCAGTCAAACCTCAAAGGTTAGCAAATTCAAGCAAGTTTTTTCTTATCAGTGACTGATAACCATTAGAAATATTCAAAAGTGAAAGAAACTACCCTTCATTTACTGATAATCATAAATGGTCCGTCTGGTAGTCCACTCTGATGCAAGAATTGTAGTTTTAGTTATTAGTGGAGTAGCTATCGTCACAGTTGGAATGAATTAAATTAGTTGATTTTTTGCAGGGTAGACTAACAAGATTGATAAATGTATGGTTCATGTCACTCATCTAACAAGAAATAATGAACTATATATTAAAAATGGAAATAGAGGTTCTGGAAAAAAGACTAGATACCTCAATTTAGGTAGAGCTTGTTTCCAGGAATATGAGAGAGCGAAACATTATTATGCAAGGTGTCTAGTTGATAATCAAAAGATAACATCTGATATGTTTACCGATCTTTTTTCAAAAAATATTCCGAAGCCTGTTAGTATCACCAGGTATTGGATAGAAAAGGGACATTTACCTAAGTTGAAGCCTGCAGATATAAAATTCCTCCGGGAAATAGGACTGATTAAAGGAGCTACTGGTCTCTGAGACTTTCCTCGGGAACTGAGTGGAAGTAAATGAACACAATAGATATTTTAGATATATCTGCTTATATACATACATAGTATCACTTTGAAAGTGGACTTTTTATCCGATCAGGAAGCGATTACAATATCAAAGAATTCGTTTAGGAAATACTCACATACGAGTATAAATTTGACTATACAATGAAGCAACGGGACTAACTTTCTCAAATTCATCAAAAAATCAATAATGGGAAGGCCAAAGGAAAAAAACTACGTGTGGAGAGGAGTCTCCGAATAATAACTACGCTTAGTTAAGTTTTGGAATTGTCAAGGTCACCATAATAAATCTTTAATTAATGTGATGAGTCTGTTATAAGGGTCAATTCTATAAGAAGTGGTTAAAAATTAACGGCGAGCGGTTATATTTGATGAAGTTTCCGCTATTATATGTTTTAATCTACACATAGTCAAAATTAGGATTTGAATTTTAACATATATGGTGTCCAATAATAGTTTTCCGGTCATATTTTGAAGATTACTATGCATACAGAATAGTAAAATGGATTTAGCAGATTGTCTAATTTCTAACCATGCGCTAAAAGATAACATTTGCTTACAGAATTGCACCTATATTCAGTATATTGTTTCTTAGTGAAAAAACATCTCGCACCTCTTATGGATCTCCGCCACCCACAGATTTTTTTCAAATTTCAGTATGTTATTTTGAGAGTCGAAATAAGCATTTTTTCCATAGCATCGACCTTGTAGTACAGGGTGGTACTAAAAAATAGGTCAAAGATTCTTAAAAGTGTTTTTATTCTTACTGCAAAATGTTGTAATTTAACTTTGGCTGATAAAATCAGGCATTTTTTTGAAATAAAAACAACATTTGATATGCATGTACACTTGATATGATAATTGATAGTTATTGCAAGTCTTACATTTTGAAAAATTGAATAGATGAGGCTTTCACTTGATGAAGATCCATACTCAACGATGAAATAAAGCGAGTCACGAATGTATATTGAAATTAATTCAAATATATAATGAAGATTTAAACAAATTAAATTGTTTTATTTCATAGCTTACATTTTGACTTTGAGAAAATCTCATTATTGATTTTAAAAACTCATTGTCTTAGTTTCATTGAAAAGGCCATCAGTTGCTTTTTTCGTTGGTGTTCCCAATTTATTATACATCTCTACAGGTTGACAGTAATTAAAAACCAATTGCTGCTCGATAGTGACGTAACGCTACGAAAATCAATATCACTAAAGTTCTCTCCAGTTTCGTATGAGCTGCTCGAGTTTTCTGTTACGCACGATTTAAATTTAGCAAACCACTTATTTATCTCGGCTTCCTCAACAAGTTTCATAGGCAGGGAAATATGATTTTCCATATTATGCTAAAACTGAATGAGTCCGGATTCGGTTAAATGATTTGGACAATAAATCACGGCTGCTGGTAGAAATACATCAGTTTTTACATAACAGTCTACACGAGACTGCTATTAACATCTGTTTGGCTACAAATAAAGCAATTTCTACTTCGAACAAGCACTTCCATGGGAATGGCAAATGGATTTCCATAATTTGTAATACAACGTAAAAGGCGTTGATGACAATTTAAACATAAACGAGAATAACCATTAGGTGCAATATTTACCAAACAAAATCGTTCCCTGAACATCACTGAAAGTTCTCGTCTCTGATCATTTACAGAATTTTCACGGTTAGGTAAAGGGATTCTAATCCTAGCATTATTTGGATTACAAGTGTAACACCGGACCATTATTTTGAATAATTTATGCTATTAACTACACTCCGCAGAAGCAAACATGAGCCCTGGTGGGCGTGTCCATGTCGCTGTAGTTGTATTTTTGTAGTATCAATCGATATTTTGAATCGATAACCAAATATCGATACCATAAGTGTCAACTGTTAAGAGATATGTAAACAAAGTCAAACTTGATAAAAATTTAACTCTAAATATTGATAAAAAAATTTATATTGGACCAAAAATAAAACTAGCTGCCCTAAATGTCTATATTTTCAAATTACATGACTCTGTAGTAATGTCATGAAAAAGAAGGGTCAAGTTTCTATGGAAAGCAACAAAATATGAACTGGTTATGTAGCCTATTCCTACATCTATCTGGTTACACATCAGGATCTTTTGGAGTAGAGCCGTCGAATGCCGTTTAACTTTTTGTTTAATTCAAATCAATAGTGTGACCAATTTGGTATATTAAGAAATGTAATTTTTTCCAGTGTTAACTTTTTTTAAACAGACAAAAGTTAAAGTGCATGAGAGTGTTACATTGGAATATACACTTCACCACTACCATTTAGCTAAGTCTTATATATTTAGTTGTTGTTTTAAACAAGTATGTATGGCAATAATTTTGTGATTTGTCAAATATATATATTAAATGCTGTTCTACATCAACTTTATTTCATTTGCTTTATTCAAACACAACAGATATTAGAAACTATATTATTCAATTAACAACATTGTTAAGTTTTATGTAATACATTACATTCCAAGTATGCGACTTTATTTTTCATTTTATTCACCAAAATCTTTATTGTTGGAATTTGTTTATCAACCGTATAGCATTCATGTACGGTTCTTTTCAAAATACCCAAGTCACAATCATCCAATTGTATTTTGTTGGTACCTCCACTTTTTTACTTTTTTGAAGGTGACCCCAATAAAGCACCTTCTTGCAACAGTGATTTCTCCTCTCTTATGCGTTTTATGCAGGTAACTGATTTTCCTGTCGCTGCTGCAGCTAATTCTGTGGCTTCCTCGATTTTCTGTACATATTGTTGAGACAAATTTAACTGCAAGAAAAACAAACCTTATTAGGTCTGATGAATATTTAATATTGTAATTGGTTATTGGGTGTTGTGCTAGGTTATGTTTATTAATAATAATTATGTAAGTTAATTATCAAATTAGTCTTAACAAAGACTGATTGTTCTGTAATTCATGAAGCAAATAATAAAATAAAGTATAGAAGCAGATTATATGGCAGCTGACATCAATTAGAAAATCGAATGCAGTCCAGTGTTGCCGAAATAAAAATTACCCGAACTTACGATTCAAATTACTAGAATTTGTCAAAATTACCAAAAGGACACATTGGTTATCTAAATAAAGTTTTCGACCACAGTCAATATGGAAAATCCCCAAAAACAATAGCCATTTTATATATCCCTTCTGCAAAATATTCGAAAAACTATTGGATCCTATAAACACTAAAAATTATGTATGTTGATGAAATCACTCGGTCATATTTCGATTATTTTAACAAATTACTGATGTACGTTCGTTAACATTAGCTGCTGATTGGCTCGTTTCTTTCAGTTCGCATATGTTTCGGGGCTCATGTTTGCTTCTGTGAACTGTAACGAATTACAAATTCATATTTCCTTTAACTGATGCACAAAATATATAATTAAAACAATTTAACGTACGGAACAATCAAAACATATGTACCTATTTGTTGTCAAACCGACACATACTACGACAAAAAAATTCGAGCAGCTCATCTGAAATTGGAGAAAACGATTTTCGTAGCCTTTCATCACTATCGAATCAGCAATTTGTTGAACGTTTTAATAATTGCCAGCCTGTAGGGGTCAACGAAAAAACAACCAAGGGCCTTTTTAATGAAACTTAGTCAGGAAGTATCTGATGAGATCTTAAATCAATAAAATGAGATTTCTTTGACGTCAAAATGTAAGTCTTGTAATAACGGTATCAAATATCATATCGAGTGTCCGTACGTTGGCACAGGCTAGAAAAAAAAATCACTTTTTTTGGAATATATATTATTCATATTTAAAAATATTGCTGATTTATCAGCCAAAGTTAAATTACAATATTTTGCAATAATAATAAAACACTTTCAAGAATCTTATTTGACCTATTATTTTAATATCACCATGTATGGCTGCAAGGTCGGTGCAGTGAAAAAAAATGCTTATTTTGACTTCCAAAATAACATACTGAAGTTTAAAAAGAAATGTGTCGTTGGCGGAAATCCATAAGAAGAGTGAGATGATATTTGGCTGACTAGGATAAAATAATTAATTCTGTAATTGTGAGTACATTCATCTTCAACTAAAGATGATTAATACATTCACTATGGAAATTATTTGAAGGGTTACTCTATCACACGAATCTAACTCGTTCCTGATTTGTTTCTCTTCTGTCCATTACTTTATTTTTGTCAATAAGTAATTGTGTTGTGGGAAGGGAAATAGATAAAGACACGTGGACTATTGTCAAGCGTGTTTTCCTTCTCTTGATGCCACATATCCTTGATTATTTTCTCAGCCAGTTGGATATATTTTTCGATTTTATTTCCTTTTTTCTTTTGTATAATGTTGTGTTCCGGCTTAAGTTCACACCATATGGTATTTATTATCAATGTTACGAAAAAAAGTTATTCTTTATAAAAAGTTTGGCATGGTCTTAGACCTAAAATGCAACCATTAGATATTAATTTTTTCCAGGTCGTATACGAGGTACGTAATAAACATAAATATAAATAATTTTGTTATGTATCAACAATTTTAGTGCATCATCAAAGTAATGCCCCGAAGAGGTTCAGAGACATTAAGGTTATTAAATTTTCAAAGAATAAAAAGGTAACTGATAAAAGTTTCCGATATTTTTAACAATAAATTTACTTCACAGTTAGACAAACTGAAAACCTCGTATATAACTGAAAACATTTGATAAATCTGATGAGTGTATTTTAGATTTTAGAAGATGCAGAACTCTTAATGAATATTAAGTTAATAATAAGAAAGCTTCCCATATAGTTTTTTTCTTCGGGTCGAGATGGGAAACTCATATTGGAATGGGCCATATCCCATGACCCAGACAGTGTTGGACTCATCCCAAGGGGTGCCTACCAACCAAACCCACCCCAAAACTCGCCGTTACCCCCGCCTCGGAATCACTACACTCCGTCATCTTCTCCCTTCTATCACTCCTACCTCTCATGCCATATCAATTCCTTCTCTCCCCCTAATCATTCTCTCCACTACGCCACTTACCTCAATCCTTACCTCCTCACCCTCAACATTACCTCCACCATGCTCGATCAATACACCGCCTCCCCTAGTTTCTTCTCCAATTTTTTTAGTTCGTCCTCGTTTTCCCAGCATCTAATCACATGCCCCCACTTCACACCTCTCGCACAATACAGTCTCTCTTTTCCCAATCTTGTGGAGGTACCCTACTCTCGACACATGCCCAGTGAGCAGCTGTGTCATCACGAATTAGTTCTCCTCCCCGAATTTCCGGTCCATCCATGCTCTCCTACTCCCAATCGCTCCTTTTAGTGCGTCCTAATACTTTTTCCATCTTCTCTCCATTTCCTCCTCCATCCATTCCTGCATTTCCTCTATAGTCGCACCCCTCCAGCGTGTGTTCCTGGCTCTAGCCTCTAGGTCCAATGAGTAGGACCTTGACAGCACCACTGCTGCCAGTCCACCCACTGTCTTGTATCCCTGTACCACCCTCAGGAGTATCCCTTTCTGCACCCCAGGACTGGCCTAGCCCTCGCATTCACCCCTGCTCTTTCACCCCACACTTCCGCACCGTACAGCATACTCTGCTCTATTGTCCTACCAATTTCTATCCTCTTCCACTCCCCAGGCCCTTTCACATTACACAACAATCTCCCCAGCCATGCTGCTCTTACTTTCGCTTTCTGTGCCGCCTTCAACATGTGTATTTTGAAGGATAACCACAACCACAACCCCAAGTATTTCACAGACTCCGCCATACGAATTTTCCTTCCCTTCAGCATCACCGCAACTTCCCCCGTCTTGCTCCGTCCCTTCGCTAGCAACCCCTCCGTCTTGTCTTCCGCCACTTCCAGCCCGCACCGCTCTATCTTCTCCACAATCTTCCTGCACATCCTCCCCGCCTTTATTTCTATCTCCGCCTCTCCCTTTGCCGTACATACCAGACAAACATCATCTGCATGCACCGTAACCTCACATCCTATCATACTATCCCACGAACCTCATTAAACACACATTTCCAGAGCGTCGGTCCCAGAACCGAGCCCTGTGGCACTCCAACCTCCGTCTCATATCTTCTCCCTCCATCACCCGCCCTGTCAGGTAGTCCTTCACTAAGTCAACCAGCACTTCCCCTACTCCAAGCTTTAGCAACGCCACTTAACACCGCCTTTCCCATATAGTGCGAACTTAAGTAGACACACAGTACGTAAGTGGGTTATTTTTTTCTTTCTGTAGGTGAATGTGATGTCTGGTTTGTTGTGCGGAGTGATTTTACCTGAAGTTATGTTTCTGTTCCAGTTTGTATTTGTCACTTCCCAGTATGTTTTGTCTAGAAGACTACTGGATAGAGAGTAGAGAGAAAGAGTTGCCTGGACTGAAGTCTAGGGATCTCCATGACATGTAGAAGATAACAGACTTTTAGGAAAGCTGAGAGCAAGGCTTCAGATGACGAAATATGGAGAGAGGTGTGAGAAAATATATGGAACAATGTCGCAAATGCCAAGTCAATGAAATAAAGACGAATCAAAAGCCGACATTCGTGAAGAGCAGCAGCGCTCATTATTGTATCACGATGTTGGGTGAATGAACAAAAAACGCTGTAATAATTCCATAAAAATAAGATCACACTATAGCGCGCAGAGTGTTCGAAAATTTCATACCAATTTATGGTCTGATGATAAACAGATTCAGGGACCGAATGCAAAAACACAGTATTCAATACTGTGCTAGACATTTTGTAAATGACAGTTAGGATAAATTGTATGAAATATTTGCTTATTGCCTACTACCAAGTTCATATCAGAATTATATTTTTTTAGTTATATGGAAGATTCACCTGACAGTTCTACCAGTAAAATACAACCTTGCTATAGTGTTGATGAATATCAAACTCAACATAAACTTCATGCGGAATATGAGCGAGCTGAAAATTATGTATTAAAATATGAATTGGGTAGACAGTTTCAAGGCAGTAAGATAGCTGAGCGAACAGACTGTAAAGTAGGATATTTGGTATTAGTTGAAAGGGAAAGCAGAAAAAAATTCGATTCTCAATACATAGGTCTCTTTCATATCATAAATTTAAGTGAAATCAATAGCGAAATTGAATTCGACTCAGGTATGATGAAGGAAATTCATGAGAACAAAATAAACAACTGATGTGAAAAATAAACAGTTCCAAGGAACAGTCAAATTTCCTCATTTTTATCATATGAACAATTTCGCCAAACCCTGTCAACATTACACTGATAACAGACCATAGGCTATTTTCCCGTTGCTATGGACACATATTGATTTATTTCTATTTTGAACTTTCAAATATTTAATATTTCGAAATTTGACGATTTTTTTCTATAATTAGCAAAAGATTTTCTATCCGAATAACCCTCGGACATTGATAAATGCTCAAAAATTTTATGACAACTTTCTCAAGCTTGTTGCTTGTAGGCAACAGACCTCCGCCTACGGCGTCGTTCTGTTTCCAAGCAACCAGCTTTCGAAATCTGTCATAAAATTTTTTCGAACAATTATCAATGTCGTTGGGTTATTACTACTGATAATAACACATTGTGAGTAAAATGTTATAGAATCATAATTATAGATATCTACCAATCAAAATCGTTTCGATATTGTTCCTATGGTAACTAGTAAATTATCTGAAAATGTCTCATCCTCATGAGCATGTAGAGGTAAAATTGATGAAAATTTGAAATTTCCCGGCACATGACAGCTATCATCATCATCCAAAAACTGAGTCCACGCTGTTGCCTAAGATTTTCTGGTATTTGATGGAGTTGAATTGTCTACCTCGTTTCTAATTAAGTCTGTAGTTTCCTTTCCAAATCGCGACATTTATTTTCATAGTTTGAATAACGAAAAACGCAAAACTCGCATTACACACAGGCTTCTGTTTATTTATGGACGACGTCTAAATAGATTTTTGCCTGATGTTTTCCTTTTAAATACTTCTGTTTTAAAATGTTCTCACGTGCTTGGATTGATTGCGGGGAATTGGTCTCGATTTACTCAAAAGATTTCTGGCAATAATTCAAGCACTAGGGAGATTCTAAGTGACAATTCGAACAATTTTAATATGATGTATAAAAACATTAGTTTTACAACAAAGCGGGAAAAGTGCTTTGCGTTTAAGTTGTACACAATATTTTTTCTACAGCCACATAGTAACAAATTTTCGGTTGCATTTTGAGCCTTTTCGATAATATCTGGGGGAATATTTTCATTGTCGGAATTGGACAACTAAAAAGATCAATTTTGATGTTGGTTCATAATTCCTGAAATTATGCTAAATAGGTAAATTTCTTAAAATTAATAAATTAAAATAGCCTGCTTTGAGTACAAAAATTAGTGTAGAAAAGCGTATTTGTATAGTGGTGAAGGAAAACGTATTGAACAAATGAGATTTATGAACAATTGAAAGTAGTATTTTGGTAAATATTTGCAACCTTAAGCGTAGGTTATAGAAATGCTGGACTTATCTCAACATTGATAAAAAAATTACATGTTTATGCCCAGTGCGAAAGAAATTTCCAAGGAATTACATTTTTCTTTAAAAAGGGATCACCAACCAGTCCCCGACAGTAAGGCGTCAAAAAAAGAAGAATTTCTTTGAAGGAATAGTACCATAATTCACAAAGCACAGTCTGGTCCTCGTGGAAAGTTGAGTGATCAAAAACATACATATGTGTTTTTATGGTTTGACATTTCTATCGGCTGTCTTTATAGAATGCTGATCAGAATGAATTATTTTATGAGTAGTTTAGCACCCGAAGTTATAAAGTGGCCAAGTAGAGAAAAACAAGTTGAGACCTAGACTAATTTTCATTTAAAAAATCAATTTCCTGGGATTGTAGATGTAATAAATGTAGCGCACATTAAGATTGATAAGCCACTAGGGGCCAACTGCACCGGTTCTACTTAAGGATTTAAGTAACACTTAGGAAATATGTGTGACTGCACCGCGTCGTAAGTCGTTCTTAACGTAAGTCGAAGTCTAGGTTCTACTTAAGTCCCACTTATGTGAAAGTGAGGTTATGTCTCGGCAGACCAAACTGTCAAAATATAGAGTAGAGAGGTTAGTTTATAAAATCAAGCAAAATGGAATTAATAATGGATATAGAGCTTTTTGATGACCTTTACGAAATGGAATTGATTGAATTTGGTGTTCCCAGGAATATAATTCCCAGACAAGACTTCTACAACAGCCTTTCAGATTATACATTTTTTAAAAAGTTTCGATTACGAAAAGAAACAGTTAGATTTTTATTACCACTATTAGAAGATCGATTAGAGTGGCCGTCTGACATGTAAGTGAATGCATACTTCAGACTCTATTTTGTACAACTGAACGTGAAAGTACAACCGCGTGTAACATGCTATGATTTAATTTATTTTTTTTCAGAAACAATGCTGTGGCTCCAATTGTTCAATTGTTGACCTGTTTGCTACACAATGCATCAAATATAAACTTTCGTCGTTATTGAAATTAGGGCCGCGGCGGGCACGCACTGCCTTTGTAGTTTTATCCATTTTAATCACTGGGTGTCGCAAACCAAAGATTATATATTATACACACTTCAATATTGATTATATTTTGTATTGTCATTTTCATGATTAATTAGTGTCATATCTGTCACATTTCAATTTTTACCAGAGCCAAAATCCCTGTCCGCCTGTCCACATCCTGTGTTTAGTCGACTTAGCTAAATAAGACGCGGTGCAGTTGAATTACACTAAGTATTACTTAAGGAATAAAGTTTCACTTACGAAAGTATTACTTAGAAGAAGAAACGGTGCAGTTGGCCCTAGATGATCCTGAAATCCTACTTAAATAGAAAGGTTTTTTATTCAATCAGCGGTGGAAACACTTTTTTAGAATAAATACATTATATTAATCACATTGCTTTGTTACAGACTCAAATGGTGTATGACCATAAAATGAGGATTATCTATTAATTTATTCACTGGGTACCCAGGGTCAGTTCATGCAGTGTTTTCAGAATATCCGCTTTATGTGATTCACTAGAAAATAATCTCATATGATTGGCGAAAACTGTTACTCAATTTGTTAACGACATTTAAAGATAGAGGGTTAATTAAAACAAAAATGGCGGCAATAGTACCGTATTAAATTGAGGGGCGTTGGGACAATTATCCATTTTATAAGAGGCATGCTGCATTTCCCATAATCTCTTAATAAGAAATAATTGAATAGAAGAATTGGAGGACATTGGTAAAGTATTAGTTATAAATTAAGAAATCAATAAAAATTGAAATAATAATCAAAATACTACAAAAAAATGTATTACTGTTTATTTATTACACTATTATGTTTTATTCTTTTATATCAGATGTGTAAATAAATAATTGTTACTTCTTCAGTTTCAAGTCTTCCGTTTTAAAAAAGGGATATTTTTTTTATAACTTGTTTTTTTTGTAATACATTTTTTTCAATGTAAAAGTATTTCGTGAACTGAAAACGCTTTTCTTATTGCACAAAAAATTCATGTCAAGAAAATTTTATATTTCTCCGATCGTGGGAAAAGTGACACTATTTTGACCTGTTTTCTATGCGCAAAGCTCAACATTCCAGAATAGTGGGCAGTTGCTGAGCAATTAGAAAATAACAGTGCGGTAATGTTACAAATGAATTATTAGAATAAAATGAAACAAAGTATGGTTTTAATTTTTATATTGATAAAGTTGTTATCAAAGAAACATCTAATCTATAACGATATTCCTGAACACAAATTAATTGTTGTTAATATTTACATGTTTACTAATTCTTTTTCAATTCCTTATAAAATACAACGAATCAAACAAACCCGGCTTGAAAATTATTTTACTTTTGTCATAACAAAGTAATTTCCATGGTTACCACTTCTACATTTCATAACATAAGATAGAGAAACCTATTTAAACTTACTTGATTACATCTTGAATGAAATATTTTTCAATTAATTTTTTAAATGTAAATCAACGATCGAAGAAAAAATAGTATGTATAATTCGTGGGAAAAGTATATTCCCAAACTCCTGTGTTACCACAGTTATCACAGTCGTTTGGGAATATTGTGCTTTTCCCACTAATTATACAATATACTTTTTCATACAATGTGAAGAAAAAAAAGAAACCTACAATACATGGAAATTGTATTAAATGCATTATACAAACCAATGTAACTGTCAAAAATATATAACAACAAAAATATAAAGATGAAACTAAATAAAAATCAGAATAGCAATAACAGCCCCCATACACAAAACCAAATAAAATATTACAACAATCTGAACCTAACATGAAAATAAACTTAATCTTGAAATTAATAACAAAACTATCCAATAGTCACAAAAAAAGTATTTAAACAATCAACAAGAAACTGAATATTTATATAAAAAGGAATTAAATAAGTCTTATTTTATTACTTATTTGAGCAACAACATTTTCGTTTCTTTAAAATCTCATTTCGTTGTTTCAGGAATTGAACTTTTTTTGTATTGTCAATTTCTCATTTTCAATTTTCAAACGTTCCGTATTGTAAACACGTTTATCTCTCCTCATCTTATCTGAAACCCTAGTACCCTCTCTCTTTAGTTGGCTTATCATGTTCTTGAATTCTCTGAAGTTCTGGCTGAACTCCGTTCTCTTCATGTACGATATTTTAATTAGTAGAAGGCTCATTGGATAATAAGGGAAGGGGTTCTACATTTCTTTTTCTTTTAAATATGTTTTGCCTCAATTTTATCAAAATACCTCCCATTTTGGCCAGTTTTACATCTTTTTTTATAGGATCTTCCCAATATTCTACCACGGTTAATAAACTTTTTTATTCAATTTGAAGTTCTTTCGAAATTATTTCCCGAAGCCGTTTAATAGTATATTATATACCGCGGGACTGAAGTAGTACATTTAATCCTGAAGGTAAAGTTTATGGCCCGACCGCAGGGAGGGCCATAATTTACCTGAAGGCTTAAATGTACTTCAGTCGCAAGGTATATACGATACTTTTCGTACTTCCGGTATGATTTTATTAATTATTTCAATAATTTCAATCAGTTTTTTCTCTCTTCAACTCATTTAATAAACTGTCTTTAAAATAAGTTACCATAGTAACATTGCGTTGTGACAGTTATAATTTAGAAACATTGTCATTACTAGTGTCATTGTAAAGAAACATTGTTATTGATAATTATTGGTATCATGAGTGAAGAAGGTGTATCTGATATTGATAAAAGAGCAGCCGAAGTAGGTGAAGAATTGTTACCACCGAAATCTAGAAAACTATACGAGCAGCAGTACGATGCTTTTAAAAAGTGGTGCCGCTTAAAAAATGTGAGACAACCTACTGAAAATGCGCTGTTAGTCTACTTCGATGATAAATCAAAAGCGGTTTGTGCCTCAACTCTCTGGGCACATTACTCAATGCTGAAATCGGTTATTAACATTAGAGAAGATATTGATATAGGTAAATTTCCAAAATTATTAGCTTTTTTGAAGAGAAGAAATGAGGGATTTAAGCCAAAGAAGTCAAGAATTCTCACGTCTGAGCAGGTAGATCAGTTCTTACGGGAGGCTCCGGATAATAAATATTTAATGCTTAAGGTTAATTTGGAAATTTGTTTATATTCAGAAATTTTAAGAAATCAATTTTTTTGTAGGTTGCACTTATTTTGGGC
Organism: Lochmaea capreae; assembly: GCA_949126875.1. Lineage (NCBI taxonomy): Eukaryota > Metazoa > Arthropoda > Insecta > Coleoptera > Chrysomelidae > Lochmaea > Lochmaea capreae. Next base: position 11,738,593 of record OX421404.1, on the reverse strand, counting down.
GTTGCGGGAGCTTGTCGTGGAAAAGAGTTGGTTGATTTAGAAATCGACGATGTGAGAGATTTGGGCGATTCCTTCCTAATTGCGATTAGAAACACCAAAAGTAAAATTGACCGAAATTTTGTGATCAAAAATTCAGAAAACAGTGCCATCAGTTTTGTGGCGATATTTCGGAAATATGTGGCATTGCGAAAGACAGGGACAACTCATTCAAAATTTTTTGTTCAATACATCAACAAAGAATGTACTACGCGAGTAGTAGGAAAAAACATGTTTGGTACATTTCCACGGCAAATAGCAGCTTTCTTGAAATTAGAAAATGCGACGTCTTATACGGGACATTGTTTTAGACGCACATCTGCGTCTTTGTTAGCTGATTCGGGAGCAACAATAGACGTGCTGAAGAGACATGGAGGATGGAAATCCTCCAACGTGGCCGAGGGATATATTGAATCGTCTATTAAAAATAAACAAAAAATTTCAGATAAAATATTTGGTCAAGTCGCCGATTCGTCCACTATAGTTATGCCACAGTCCTCATTCTCGCTTCCTGTTTCCGCAGGATCTTCGAAACAAACACCAGTTCAATATGAAAAGGACCTATCTGTTACTCGTCAGTTACCTGCTGCATTAACCCAGGAAAGACTGGTCAATATGACGAACTGTCACAATATTAATTTGAATATTAACGTTAATTACCATTCTAATTAATTATATTTTTCAATAAAATATCACTTAAATTCGTTTGTTTGTGATTTAATCGTTCCGGGAGTTTCGTCAATATTTAATCCCGGAGGGATTAAATGTGACACTTTAGTACCTGTCACAAGGGAGTGAAGTTGTCACTTTAGGCCCGGAAGTACGAAAAATATTGAATGTCCCTGTTCCCAACTTTAGGTTTTTTTTTATAAAGATCCAAAAGTAGTTCCATTCCACGATGATGCTTGTTGAGCACTAACCTCCGATGCGATACCATTTTGTGAGAAAGTAGGGAAGAATTTATGATCTAAAAATCAATTATTGTTTAATTTGAAAATATATGCTTTCGCAAACATAAGGGACAAAAAAATATTTAAAGAAATAAAAATGACAACCAAACTAGCGTATCCTTGATAAAAACTTCTTCATCCCTAACCGCCATAGAAACTTGAAATGTATGGAACCATCAATAATATTTGTCAGATATTCCAACAAGAATTCTGATGAATCATAAACACGTAGGAAACTTATCCTGTGCGCGACTTCTGGTTTGCCAATTATCAGAAGCAGATTACTGATTTTTTAAGGGAACAAACCTTATATTAAATACCTTTTAGGTTCGTTCCAACAGACAATCATGGATGCGCCTCGGATTAACTTAAAATTTGTTTGAAATCATGCGCGTGTTTGGGGAAATACGAAACAAATCAGTAACTGCTCTATTGGAACAGCTAATTTGTAGTACTAGTGAAATTTGTATTAGTGCAGCAAAAAGTAACACTTGTATTTATACATACTAAGCTCAGACTGACATTTGTTCAACGTTTATTTATTGAGACAGAGGTTTCCGATTAAAATTGCTGTTGAAAAAACGTGGATTACTCAAGTAAGAACGTTCTGTCTCCGCATCTCATTATTTCTTAAACTGCTCCGGATCACCCAACAATATAATATTGTAAAATATGTTCAGTTGGATGGATCAGCGCGTCGTTTTGACACCAAGTTCCTTTGCGATTGCGTCTGATTTACACTTCCTGGCAAATGCACAAACTCTTGTGACAGTTTCCAAACCAATTTCGGTTAACATTGGAACTCCTTACTAACAGTCATCAAACTGTCACGGATTGTTATTGGAACGCTAAAATGCATCTGCACATGCTCATAACAATTACTGATTGTTTCCGTCTCAAGGTGGAGCAAACCATATAAACCGATATATGAAGTAGTTATACTCTGGCTTGGACATTCATTTGTTTTCACCCGGTTGCAATTTTCTAGAAATATATTTGTTTGTCTAAGCTCGAGTAGATCTTGCCAATGGTCAGATCCTCTTTTCGACGTCGCCTATTTTTTCTAATATTTCATTGGAGCTGATACCACAAAAGGGTTCTGACCCTCAAAAGGGTGATTCAGCCCCTTTATGGTTGCTTGATTCTGGAGTCACTTACTTTTAAATTTTCACACACATTACACTCATATCCCACTGGAAGGAAATTTTTACTTGAACTAAAATTAATCTATAGCAGCAGATGGAATTAAGCAATATTCACAATTGCGTGCTCAGGAAAGATTTGGTATGATGAATGCTTAAGGTGAAGAAGTAATGTGATATTCAATTTTCTAGTAGTAGTGTTTTGGGTTTGAATTTAAATTCTTATTTTAAAATAATTAATGTGCATAACAAAAACATTTTCGTTAAAACTATCTGTGTTTTGAATAAATGTTCTCCAATATTTATCGAGAAAAACGGGGAAGTGGTTAGGTTTTCAAAGTTAAAATCACCAATTTGATACTGTTTTTTATTTTATTTTCAACTTGATTTCGAGATTACAATGCAGCTTCTGTGAAGCGAAATGAATCCATATCGAAATTGAATCCATACAATATGAGTTTATATTGGTTCGCGTTATGGTGTAGGTATTGACAAGAGATACAATAGGGGTAGTCGAGGAAGAAATGTTGTAGATATTTGAAACATTTTAACAGGTTCAGGTATTTTTTTGATAAAAATTCATCACAATGAAACAAGAGAATTAATGGATTTTAATGGAAAACAACGAATAATTTAACGATAAATTGCTGTGTTCACTTTGATATTATTGCTTGATCACTAAATCCAATATCCTCCGAAATATAATATCGACACGGGGATGTTAGTGAAGGCTTTTGTTCAACCATTAGAATGAATGGGAAATAACTGAATAGTGCGGAAATAATCTAACGTAAGCTTTAAATGGAATAATAATGGTATACAATATGATCCACATAAAAGTTCCTCTCAGGCATAACGCTAGTACTTTTTTGTGGCATGGAACAATTTTTTCAATTTGTTATCATGATAGTGATAATACTGTCCCATCGAAAACATTGTTATGGTTCAACCTGGAATAACAATAAAATTAGATCAAAACTATAGTTTGGATGTATAACAGATTTATTTGTTACCTTAAAAATGAATACATTTATAATAATCTTATGAAGGTGAACACTATAAATATTTTTAGTCGAGTGGAAGAAACAAATCCTTATTCGTTGACATCAATAACTGGTTCATAGGTTAACCTTAGTTAGCCATTTGACCTTGACCCCGACTTAAAAAGTAGAAGACCTCTTTTGACCTTTCAAGGCCAATGACAGAGGTTACTCGTTTGAAACCACCATTTTGTATGTACATTTTCAAGTCTAGATGGTTGTTCAACCTACATTTTGTGATTTGGGAAAAATCAACAATCAGGGATTCTCCTAGACAAAGTGTATGTGCATGTATGTGTTACGTCCCAAGCCCGATCTTGTACGGAGTCGAGCTTCGTACAATGAATTTGTACGAAGTCCGATCTGTACAAGCCATTTTGTACGAAGCCGAGATTGGCGGACTTCGGACAGAGATGATTGTACGAAGTCGACTCTGTACAACGCTGGTTGTACGGAGTCGGAGCATCGATACTCACTCGGTAATAAGGGTAGGGTAGGGTAGGTTGGGTTGGATTTCCTTCGCTTCTAATGCACTTTACAACATTTTGGAAAATATCCATTAAAAAAGTGCACGGAAAGTAAGCTTTTCTGTGAATTATACAATTCCATTTTTCGATTTGGGTTAGGGTTGGGTAGGTTGGGTGAGATTTCCTTCGCTTTCAATGCACTTCTCAAAAATTTATGAAATTTCCCTTAAAAAAGTGTATAGAAAGCTAGGATATCTATGAAAAGAACATCTCCTCGCTTTCCATACACTTTTTTAAATATATCGTTTGAAAAAGTGTATAGAAAGCAAGTCAATTCCTAACCTAAACCACCCTACCCTACCCTACCCTAATCCGAATCGAAAAATTGAATTGTGTAATTGACAGATTCGTCCTAAGTCTGCGCTAAATGTGAAGGGGGATATGTTTTTTTTTAAAGAAGACCTGATGGGCCGATAATATCAATTAAAAACCCATAAACACACACAGATAATGTTCAAATTATAATAATTTCCAATAATAACCCAACCAAACCTACCCCTACCAAACCACCTTCGTATTTTTAGTCAATTTTTGTAGAATAGTATCGATGCTCCCACTCCGTACAACCAGCGTTGTACAGAGTCGACTTCGTACAATCATCTCTGTCCGAAGTCCGCCAATCTCGGCTTCGTACAAAATGGCTTGTACAGATCGGACTTCGTACAAATTCATTGTACGAAGCTCGACTCCGTACAAGATCGGGCTTGGGACTCAATCCCCAGTGCAGTTTTTTATTTATATTTTCTTTTCAGACCTTTTTTTTCTTTCCTTTCCTTTTTGGGTTCTTCTTCACTTCTTGTAGAGTTCGTCCTATACTTGCGAACATCAGCAATACTTTTATATCTAAAACAGAGGTTCATCTTCAATCTAATAATTAAGTTAGATATCCGGATGTAAATAGTACCATGCTAACAAAGCATCCATTAGTTAGTTATAATAGATTACCTACAAGGAAACCGTTGTAATCCCAGATGTATACTTTTGCGGAATCGTTCCAAATAAGAGTTGAAATTTTCCATTTTATAATAATTACTAATTTAATAACAGGCTGTTGGTTTTTTTTGTTCAAAGCAAGCCAAGCGCTGTCAATGGACTGCCTAAGTCTAACGTCATAAGAGGCGTGGTCATAAAACCTTTTCCAAACAAACCCAAAGCTCGAGTAAATTATCAATACATTTTTAATTTGCCGTTTGATGTCGTTGATCTAGTTATAAATAAGATTGATCGGTATTAGAAATATATAAAAAGTGATTAATTGAAGAAGTGTAAGTGAAAATCTGGAAAAGAATTTCCGTTATTTTGTCAATAAAACTAACAAAACTTCAAATACAATGACACAGCATAAGCACTCATCAAAACGTCAACTATGGTTACATTGCTTTAAAAACTCTTTGCAAACCTTACCCGGCATATTTTCGTGTAAAAAAGTCTCCAACTGATCTCTTTTTACTTATTTCTAACAACGATCACTCTTATTCATAACTATATTTATAGCAAACCGCAAATTAAAAATCTCTTAAAAACGTTTTACAAGCGTTATCGATTTGTTTGGAGAAGTTAATAGGAGGAGCCTCCTTTTGTGACGTCAGACCTTAGGCAGTCCATTACTGTCACCAGTGTCAAACTGTAAGCTCACAGAATCAAATTGTTTTATACATAGAATATAGATATCAAACGCCTCCCTAATAGATCAATTGCACCTTTCACCCAGTAGAGAGCACAGACTATCCCCTCGCTAGAGGTTTTTACCCAGCCACTCTCCGAAACCAGAAGTCCGGGATATAAGGTTTGATTGGATGGTGTATATCAGTGATAGTACGGACCCTTCTTTGCGTTGAGCTACCTTCTAGGGCAGTTTAGGGGAAAAGTAGGTAGCAACATAGCAAGTAAAAACCTAGCAACGCAGTTCTTTCGTGAAGAATTGCGATCTCCATTGTAACACTAACTCGGTTTATTTATTCAGTACCTATTCACTATCTATGAAACCATCCATTTAACAACTTCGGAAGATGTAAGCTCATAATAACCTCGCATTACATATAAGTGACAGGTATAGTGATGGATGGTAAAGTTTACTGTGCTCAAGTTTTTGCACTTTACGGTTAGGAACGGTACCAAGTACATTAAGAAATTCCTAAATCCTATTAAGAGATTATCCAGTCAATATCCACAATTTTTTTTAAGTCTAGACTTGGTAGTTGCATTTCTGGAAGCTTCAAGCAGATCTTGACTGTCAGTGGACGTTTTTATTTTTTGCTTAGTATACCCTATCAATGATGTTTTCATCAATGCAAGCTATATCGGCAATCGTTTCTGTTTGGAATACAGACGTATACTTTCCAATGCTGAAAAATATTATATTTGTAGGTCCGAGTATACCAGCCCCAGTGCCATGGTTTGTTTTAGAACCATCCATGTCTCCAGGATACTCTGAATGCATCACCTGTTCCCTAGATGGAATTATGATATTCACTCGCTCAGTGAATATGTACGACATACTATCTAAACTAGTATTGTCCCAACTGTATAAGTCAGCTCTTTCCGAACACTGTTTGGGCTCCATATGCCTTCCAATCTTAGTCTGAGAATTGCCATTATCGCCACTGAGAAAGTCTAAGTGAAGTTGTACTTTCTTAGGTCATTTGCTGTGCAATATAATTGCTTGCTTCGCTGCTTGACAGGTAGTAGAGCTTTCGGAGACACATACTTTTATTTCTGCTTGGCATTAAAGTTTATTGTGTATTTCATAGATTGATTGAACAATTGGATATGATGTGTATAAATATTTGATGGACTGAATAGATGCGGAAGTTTGAAAATATGATTAGGTATTGGTTTTCATTTGCTACAGAAAGAAGAGTTCACCTGTGTAAAGACAGGAATGTGATGGTGAATAATTAGTTTCAATAGTTGCGTTAAAAGTAGTGACCGAAGAGCCAACTTCTTCGTCATATTTAGTGGCATCACCATACAGATTGCGTAAATTACATCGGAACCCTGGCCTTGGATTACACAAGTACGACAAGGATATATGAAAGAGAGAGAAAGAATAATTGTGCGCGGTCATCACTTTGTTTCATCTTAGGGGTATATACTTATTTCCCGCGACTGGCCGAATGGTCCTTTACAGAGAGAATTCACTAGTTGGTGGTATTCAGTATGCTCCCAACATGGAAGGAGTGAGGGTGTTAAAGAAATAAAAAAATACAATCGTTATTACGTAACCTGTACATCTTAAAATTCATTTTTGTCAACATGATCATTTCAGACTAAGTTGACAATTTCTAACTACAATAGGATATTATTCTAGCCATTGTAACTTGAAAATAAAACAGCATTTCTTGAGAGAACCATAATTAATAAACTAAAAATCCCTTCCATTAATAAATTAAATTGAAAAAATAAAATAAGTAGGTAGGTACCTACACCTATTCTAGACATAAAATATAAACTTCCTGAAAAAATAAAAATAAAAATCCATTCTAAAGGTAAACATAATTTTAATGAATTAAGTGCTCAAATAAACCACCTTCCTGTGCCAGACAATAACCAAATCTGTGATAAAGATTTGATCTCATATCTCTAAGATTATTTAGCGTAATGCTGGCACAAACGTGCTGTATTTTCACCCTCGAGAAAAAGTCAACGATAACGAGACAAAAATATCATTTGTACAAATTAATCTGCGCTTCTGGCAACAGCGGTTGAAATGGGGGGGCAATGAGCATTCGGCCAGTCTCGGGAAATAAGTATACACCCCTAAGGTGAAACAAAGTACACGCCTTAATGACCGCGCATAATTATTCTTTCTCTCTCTTTCAGCTGTTTTTCTGTCGTACTTGTGTAATCCGGACGGTTCCGATGTAATTTACGCAATCTGTATATGGACTCTGTCAATATTGAGACGAATTTATCGTCTCAGAAAGTGGCTACCCTTTACTTCAGATAAAGTGGCGGAGGGGGGCAAAAGTGGTGTCATTCGAAAGGGCTTGACGAGCTGAGTCGAATGACACCGGTCCCCACCTGCGGAAACGTCAGGGGCAAAAGTTACGCCACTTTCATTTTTCAATGTTAAGTCTATGAGAAACATTTTTTCCGTTGGAAATAGTATTCAAAAGAGCTGCAACGACGAGCGCGATTGGCTAGAACAGGTTGCGCATGCGCAAACGATTATACCGCGACGAAATCTTTGGTCACGTGACAATTAGGTATAAATAGAAGCAATGCGTTCCCCTTCCCCTCCACCGGACCCACAGAGACAGTGTTCAGCGCTTTTACCCACTGAGCCACCGTCACTCTGCCGGTACTAGTTGTGTTTATTTCAGCTTTTGATGAATTTTTTCGAAATTTTGAAAGTGGCGTAACTTTTGCGCCCGACGTTTCCGCAGGTGGAGACCGGTGTCATTCGACTCAGCTCGTCAAGCCCTGTCGAATGACATCACTTTTGCCCCCCTCCGCCACTTTATCTAAAGTAAAGGGACGCCAACTTAGTTAAGTCAAGTCTTCTTTTTTATACAAAGAATGCATTCTACACTATTCAGCCAATAGGCAAATATAATTAAAAGGTTCAGTTCAGTATATATCATTTTTTAAAATCAGTAGGTAGATATTTTGTTTGATTCGATATTTAAAGTAATTTTTTCTATTGCATAAAAAAAATAACGTTGGTTTTCAATAAATAAACTTTTATTTTTGAAATTAGTGGTTTCTATAGTAGATAGTGTGTTGATAGTCCTGTGACGACTATCATAGATCTGAAAAAAACATAAAGATCGAATCGTACGCCCAGAGTGCTGACGCTCAAGAGTTCTCAAGGCTAAGGTATAGTAAAATCAAATATTTTTATAAGAAATTCTAGTTTATAAGATAAAATAGAATTAGTATTAATTAAAATTTCATAAATGGCGTCCAACATTAAAATAAAGAAAATAAAATAAAATTTTCAAATTATAACAATAAATATTTAATAATAAACAAATAAAAATAAAATAATAAAGAATATCGTCACAATATGTACAGATTATATCCATTTAATCAATGCCTATTAATAAGTGTACACCCCTAAGGTGAAACAAAGTACACACCTCAATGACCGCGCATTATTATTCTTTCTCTCTCTTTCAGCTGTTTTTCTGTTGTACTTGTGTAATCCGGACGGTTCCGATGTAATTTACGCAATTTGTATATGGACTCTGTCAATATGTACATTTAATCAATGCCTATTAATAGTGTATAAATCAAATGCCCCCCTTGCGGGGATAAATAATATTTGAACATTTGTGAACTCATGATCATTTCCCGTGAAAATGGCTAATTAATCTGAAAAATTATTTCGTTATCGTTGGTTATAAGATTGCACACTAATACATTTTTTTTTTATTGCAGTTACTGAGAAAGAAATACGGCAATGGTGAGTAAGCTTTTCAATATATCGCAATTCATAGCGTTTCAACACTTTCAAAGTGAAGATATATTAGAAAAAAAAAACTATCGAATGGAAATTTAAAACCGCAGCAACAGCCTCTAGTCTCGGCCGAACTGAAAAGTTTTGGAACCAAAGATTCTCAATATAATATATTATCCTGAAGCTCAGTGAAGGGATAAAAAATCGAACAAGGATACCAACGTATAGATGTTAACGTTATTGAAATAAATACTTAACGAAACTATTCAATTAAATAACCTAATAAAACCATTGTGGAGATTTTAAACCTTTCAAATACACACATTTAAATAACTATTCAATAAGTTGGAACATCGTTACATCAATAATTGGGAATATTGAACCCAAATTACTTTGGTGAATTGAGACTAGTTTTATTAATAAATTGGAAAACTATTGGTACTTTAAAAATATCAGACACTCCTTGTAGGTACAGAAACTATCAGACAACAACAAATTCTATTAATTTGATTGTCAAGCAAACAAACATATTTGTAAGAGTTAGAGAATCGTTTAGTGGAAGAACTGATAAGACTATTAAGATAAACATTGAATGGAAGGTTTGCTCTGATATCATTTGTTGTAGATAAAATCTGTGCTTTTTGCTATTAAAATTGTTCTCTTATTCAGGTTACAACGTGATAGTTCGTTGGCAAACAATTTGTTTTTAATTGTTGAATAAATGCATTCTTACTTTTTAAGAAGTTTCAAGTAACCTTGATTTTTTGATAATACGGGTTAAAGTTCCATGGAAGTTGATTTATCTTCACTCTGTTCAAATTTAATTTACGTGTCATAAAAACAATCTCCTCGTAACATCAGCTCTAACGAGAGGTAGAATTTGCACTTGGCATCCCACTATCTTTGTCTGCCAATACGAAAGCAAAGTACTGGGTACAAATAGTGTTTAAGTCGTAAAAAAGGAATGTGTACTCATACAGACTGTCGACAAAAATAAAAACACAAACGAAAAAAAATTGTACATCATGGTAAATGGACATTGTTATAAATAAACCCTTTTAAACATTTTTTCATGATATAGAAATAATTACAAATGAATTCACCCGCTCTTCATAAAAACTTCATCGTACGCTTATGACAGAAGAATATTCTTACAAATAAATCAACTACTTATAAAAATGTTATCATACGCCCCTGGATAATGAGAATTTCTGCAAATGACTGAACAGTGCTGGCCGCAGCCTTTGATAGGTATAGAGCTTAGAGTAACATTAACATTATATCGTCATACATTTATGTTTTCATCAATGACTTTCAAGGAGTGGGGAGAAACTGTCGGACAAAGCCACTGTCATATTGAACTATTTAGTTACAGGTGAAAAGAGAGGTTAGAAAAATTCCGACTGTTTTTTTTTTGCAAATTTGTCACTGACGAACCATGATTTTCACAAAAAATATTGTTTTCAATTATATCTAAGCGCGCACACACAAATATCAGTTGAAAAGACGAAAACAAGAGCATCAATAAACTAGGAACGTTGAAACTTCGTATTAAAATCAGGTAACATTGATAGTAAAACAGTTTTCGCCCTTTTCTCGGTGTTGCCATATTTCAGACAGACAAAATTAATAACAGGCATTTGTTTCGTTTAAACCTCAAAAGTTTCCAACAAAAACATATTTTTATTACATAAACTACTTAGGATAATTATTTTAAAGTCGTTTTCATGTAATTTCTCAAAAGTACATTTTTATTTCGTACGTTTCTATCGTATCCTATAATTCAGTTGTCGCAATTCAAAGGAAAAGTAAGACATCTGGCAAAGGGTCGGCAAGTTACCTTAGAATGTGATGTAATGTTGGGTTCTATTTTAAATGTGAGCAAATGTATCTTTTTAATGTATTAATCTGAGGTATAGAGAGATATTTCCTTTCGGCGCCCTTTACTTGGCACTTTTACTTTAAATAAATTATACTTTGGCTTTACGTTGAATGAATAATAAATTACCCATTTTCCCCAATCGGTTCATTGCAAACATCAACAAGTCACTAAATAATGTAACCTGTTTTCTATGTAGGTATTGTAATAACTGATTTAAGGAAAACATGTTATCACATTCTGTTGGATAATGAATATATTCAGCACTTATTGGAAGAAAAAGCTCTAATTAACGATAAATATTATTAATGACAAACTACATGAAAATTGAATGACATTAATAAAAAAAAGTATATCTTATCTCTTTTGAAAAACTCCGTTGCTAATCAAATCGGTTTGATGGCCCTGTTGTCGGTTTGCTTAAAAAGTCTATAAAGTCAAAGAAGTCTAAACACATTCGTTATATCAATTTAAATTCAACGCGTCTCGAAAGGCGCTATCAAATTTGTTTTTCGCTTTTGATTTTTTGCGCCCATTGCTACCTGGACTGGCACTCTGTAATTTGTATTTTGCGGAAAGAAATAAAGATAAGCATACGAATTTATATATATTTATAAGCGAATCTCTATCGCCTCAGCTATGTTTGACCAGCTTCAAATAGTCAATCGAATAGAGAGTAATCTAATTCAGAAAACATTATGCAAATCTGACTATTTTTTGATAAAAATAAAAATGAAAAAAAAACTGGACATTTATCATTAATAATTGTATTATAACTATTCAATTGAAAGTGTTAGAAGTAGATAGGTAACTTAGTTTACTTTGCAATTCACTCAAAACATTTTTATAGCAACCCAACACTCAAAAAACTTAGTTTCAAAGATTTCTAAAATTAAATAACTACCTTTTTATAGTTTTTTTCAGATATACAAACACAAAACTAACACTAGAGAATTGAAGTTAATAACAACATAATATCTTCTCTTTTTTCACCGAACAGAGTTACACATTTAGTAGAATAAGACAGAATGATACGTCTGTTAGTGCCAGTTGTACAATCCGTGCTTAAGCTCAAATTTTAACTAAGCTTAAAGGGGATATTCTATTGTACAAAATAAAGCTTATCCTTAAACCTAGTTTAAAGCTTATTACAGTTTCCTGTAATATTGTCGTATCTAATGAAGTAATTTATTAACAGACGTCGTTATTAAGCAACGTCCGCTAGGTTGGCCTTGCGGTAGTTGGAATATTTAGTCATTGGGCCGTCGAGCCAACTTTCAACAGACGTTGTATTCACATACCGTCATTTGAACGTTTACTAATCGTCTGATGAAAAGGAAAGTCGGAAAAGGTCGCAATTAGGTGTGGAAAAAAGGTGTTCCTGTCCAAATAGGTAGTATTCTGGTATAGATTAGGTCGCTTAACAAAATCCACCATGTTGGCATGTAACTGATAACTGATTTGGCCGCCATTGTTTGATTCACGATGAATTTATTTAAAAAAAAACATATTCTGATGAACTTTTAAAAGTTTTGAGACCAGCATTTGTGTTACTGGAGACTTTGTATACTATTTTTAAATATAAATGCAGCCATATCAAGAAAAATAATAAATGGCATAATTTTTTTTTCGCTTTTTCCTAAAAATTCTTGAGGCCCGTTTGTTTTTTGCCACAATATTGGCCGTGGTTTATCAAAAAATTGAACTTCGTTTAAGATTTTTGTTTTGCTGGTAATAAAAATATGTACCTATATTATACTGTTCATAATTTACATGACTTAAACTAATAATCAGATTGTTAGTTGAAAATACTTCCATCTTTGGTCGAGTTTCAAAGACTTCCACATTTCTTCCAAAATAAATTACTTAAATTATACTATTAGTTGTGGGAAAGTCACAAATCCAATACCTAAAACGAAGTTGGTTTGCGCGACGTTACTCAACGTTGGATTTGGTCGAATACATAAGACATTCAAAGTCAGTGCCGACGTCGTAACGACTAGAATTTCTATTCCCCACTTAGGTGCAAATTTGGGTCGTGACGTCGTCATTACAACGTTGGATGCCAACGTTGGGTTGTCTAGCCCAACGTTATATAACTATCTCGCAACGTCCAAATGCTGCTTGGGTAATTCATGACCAAATACACATTACACATACATACGAGTATACTATAAGCGATATAATAAAATCAAAAACAATATTTACACTAAATGTACATATTATGTGCTTAAACATTTCCAAAATAATGACATACTTGTTTCACAAATTGCAATCTCGTTATACTTTTTGTTTTATAATACAGATTCAATTTCATATCTAAGAAATTAAATTTATTCCGGGTTCGAGTATTTGGAAGCTTAACAGTATCAATGCTATTTATTTTGATATAAGTATCTATTTGAAATTGTAACAATGTTTCCAGAAATATGTAAAATGATGGGTGATTACTATAAAAATTATCATTAAAATGAGGGTGAAAGGATTCACAATATGCATTGGTTGTCCGACACATAGTAGGTGAAGCAGATGCCTAAATTTCAGGAGGAAAAAGGGCACTTTCTGACACATACACATTTACTAAATAGTCGACATATTGGGTAACCCTACTGTCTGGTGGTTGTATTTCTCCCAAGTCAAAAACAAGGCAATCTCCTACTTCGGCGGGTGTAAGATACTGAAGACCGAAAGTATATTTTAAAAACTTTCCTATCTCGGAATCTTTATCTTTGTACTCTTTTGCCAAACCTAGTTCTTGAATCTTGCGCCACCATGATTGGCTTAAGTGAAAACGACATCCAATTATTCCAAATGTTTGACTTCAAAGCAGAATGGGTGTCCATAATAGATTTCGGTAGCGGTGGATATTCTCGGCGTCGGGCATTGTAAATATTCCTTTTGATACAATTCACATCAGAAACGGCAAGATGAACATCCGAAATGTTTTTTAAAATGCCACAGCATATTTTTGCTGGCTTTACAGAAATATCTTCTGTCGCTTTACGTTTACAAGAAACACTCACAATATGCTTTTGAATTTTCTTCTCGTCACTCTAATGATTCTTCCTTGAAATTATCCGTTCGGGTCCATCTCCAATGCTGTAGATCTTGGCGGTGCACTTCCTTGTGGTACAACACCACTTGACTTCTCCAGATTTCAACGTTTCTTTTTTAAAGAACTTATAGTTACTTAATAGTAACAACACGTTCCCACGTTCACTAACAATTTCTATTACTTCGCTCATGTTAGATAGCAAATACTAATGATAAAATATAAAATCTACTTATTTATATATAGGTAAAGGGGTGGACAACCCCATAACGGGGGCGGCACCGAGTTGCGCCACCAATTAGATAGGTTCTTAATCTATAACAACTCCAGGAATAGATAAGCTGTAACACCTGTTTAGTGAAATTCTTAAAAGAATTCAATCGCTGCAATTTACAAGTCGGATTAAAATCTCAAATTTGACCATCGCTGCAATTCGCAGATTCTATTATCAACTCTTATCAGGTATACGGATTAAGGATTACCAAGCGCTGCAATTTACATCTGCCCAGTATCAAATCTTGAAATATGTCTTGAAATATGAAGGGTGACGATAATATTTATAACAAATTAGTGTCTTCCAGACTTTCTCCACATTAACTGAAAATAGGTTATGTAATTGTTGATCTTCTTAAATCACAGGTAATGCGCATGAGTACAGACTACCAACCTAGCAACCTTTCTCTGAGCCGAGCTTTGTTGAGCTCTCCTAAAATCTGACATGTACAACTGTCAACGTTTATTAAGCTGAGTTTAGAGTTAAGGGTGGCTTATCTAAGCCTGTATTTAAGCTTTTATTTTACAACCGTCCCTTGAATAGAAAGACCCTTGAAGTTGTCGCTATCATTCGCTTCGCTATCGCATCTTCGATCATGTTCAGCTAGGCTCGGAAACGACTGAACTCAGTTACAGAGTACGAAATAGCGCAGAGAAGGGAATCTTTATCGCTATCTTGCTACAGAGTGCCTAGAGCGCCTAGAGCGACCACTCTTCTCACTCTACCCCGGTGCCAAAATAAATTGCAGACGTTAAATTACGAGTTCGTCTCCCTTGTCGATGTTTTCCTTTGAATAGGCATTTATGTCGGCATATGCAGTTGAGGTTTTATTGGCCAATAAATAATTTGTATTAACTCCTTGTTAGCGTGAGTTTATTTTTAGAAATTTTTCTTGTATTTTCAAATTTCCTTGAAACGACCATTTTATCTCTCATTATAGATTCACTAGCTCGACGTTCACGCAATAACAATTCGTTTATTTGAGATAAAGAGTTGTTTGGATATATTTTAGGACTTATCTTGTAATGCGTGTGCCGTGTAGGCATGTTTAAAAAAACAATCCATATAAATTGTAGGAATCCCTTAGCTAGGGCCAAAAGGAAATGAATGATTTTCTATTTTCAGCACAATTTAAAAGGATAAAACTGTCCTACCCATCTTGATGTGTTTGTTAAATCGCTCTTTTCACGATAGGGCAAGCTATTCAAACTCACAAAAGAGGACAGTTTAGAAGGAGAAAATGTTATTTTTACTCAGAATTTATTTTCACATCATTCACAGGAAAGCACATGATTCTGTAGATTTTAAAATACTTCAACAATGTATAAGTTTCAACTTATTCTTTTTGTTGATTATTTTGGTAGATCAAACCACAATCTTTTTCATATTCTTCAATTCAACGTTTCGGTATCATTCCAGCTACCGTTATCAAGAACAATTGAGTTTTTGTAAACTTTGTTCTCCGTCTGATGCTAATGAAAAAATTCGACAACTAGACAATCAATAATATTTTGAAGTTAAAGGCTGCAAAAATTTGATGTCAAATTTTCAAGGTCCAAAATGTGAAATAAAATCTTTTTTGTATGACTTTCTAACAATATTCCTAGTAGAGTATAATGTTACAGGTTGATATAATATTACATGGAACCAGATGAAAACAAATTGTAATAAAGTTACATTTTTATTTTATTCTTAAACATTTTAGTTTTAATCTCTGAAATTCACCTGAAAAACTGTTCAGTTGGGCAACGTTGTAAACATTTAGAATTTCTGTCCACTTTGGTGGAAATAGAGCGCAAAGCGTATCAATAATTTTTGGAAAGAAACATTAGTTATTCTATATGACGTTAATTGGTTTTAAATCAGCATAGGAGTTTGAATTATATTCGCGCAGTCTATGAAAAGTGATAGGACATAGGTGGGGAGATTTTTGGAAAATCTAAAAAGGCTCTCTTGAAAACCGACCGAGATAGTGCTTAGTCGTTTCAATAATAATAAAAATTATTATTATTATTATTATGAGAATAATAACTTTATAGTTTCTGAAACACATACATGCTATAGCAAGGGCTTTGATGTTTTTATAAGTGAGTATTCATAGTAGGTAACTAATAGAAAAAAAAAGAAAAATATAAAAATAACAAACAATAAATGAAAAAAAAATTTATTTACTTATTAAAGTGCATTCAAATAATATAAAAAGTAAAAAATCTCAAAAATTACAACAAAAACGAAAGGAAAATTAATGATAATAATTTACACTTTGGCAAATACAGGAGTGAATGTCAAAAAACGTACGAGAGGCGCAAAGTTAAAATGAGAAAGTATTCAGATGACAAAGAGGGTAATATGCGCTTGGTGAATTAGTACGGTAAATAATCAAAGCATATTAAGTAACAATCTTTAATTATTCAGGAGACGTAAATGAAGGTATTTATTCACTAAATTAATTAAAACGATATTTGTACGTCGCTCTCACTATTGTTTATGTCACTTTCACTTTCATCACTTTCTAAACCTAAAGTGTCACTGTCGTCGTCCTGTGGACAAATTATAATTTGGTCTATTCCTATAGCAAGGCAAGGTTCCATGTCCATATACATTTTTCCATACTTTATTGCATGGTTACACATTCATTTTCATCGAACGTATTAAAAAATTCGGTACAATGATTTTTTACCTCTATCAAATTATAATTGACGTTTCTGTCTGCTACATATTGTTTCAATGAAGCCCAAACTGGTTCGATGGGATTCAGGTCAGGGTGGTAAGGCGGAAGTCTAAGGGTTTCGTTACCATGTGTGTTTAAAATGTGATCTATTTAATTCCTTTCAAATTGTTGTTTGTGGTGTTTAATCAAATCGTATAAATCAACTTTTAGCATATCTGGTGTAAACATAATGTCTCGCTGTCTAAGCCATTCTTGAATGTCTGTTCTGTTATTATAATTCTGGGTATCCGGTAAAAACAATGAAAGTAGGTACCCACGCAGTGCTCTTCACTATCTAACAGACACAATAGAACTGACAATATAGTAGTCAAGTATATCTGCTAGAGGGACCGTACTAATCCCTACTACCATCATCTTGTAACGCGCATTGACGGGCGTGGCTATTTCACATTCATTTCTGTATTTACCAAAGTGTACTCATTGAATACAAAAGAACGCAACTTTAAGATAATTGCCATGTATATATACAAAAATTAATTCAGCTTCAATAATAATAATAATAAGTTTATTCATCCCTTCAGATCATATTTTACATGATATAGGACAAGTCATAGATAAAACACAAACAAACAAGATGTAAAGGTACAGTTTACAAATAATTAAGTGAAAAAATCATTTGTGACATACACACACTGGTCAATAAGATATTTTTTTAAATGAGTTTTGAAACGGTTAAATTTGACTATGCTTTTGACGGAAGACCGAAGATGATTGTAAAATCTTGTTCCAGCATGTATGTATGTATGTATGTCATTTGGGGTAACATTCACTGATGCCTAAAAGATCTATTGTGCCCCCTTACTTCTACTTAGTTCCTGAGGAAAGTCTCAGAGACTAGTAGCTCCTTTAGTCCTATTTCCCCGAGGAATTTTAGGATATCTGCAGGCTTCAACTTAGGTAACTGTCCCTCTCCTATC
This sequence comes from Lochmaea capreae, assembly GCA_949126875.1. Lineage (NCBI taxonomy): Eukaryota > Metazoa > Arthropoda > Insecta > Coleoptera > Chrysomelidae > Lochmaea > Lochmaea capreae. The sequence continues at coordinate 11,720,641 of OX421404.1, read as the reverse complement.
CAGTAGTCTCCCAGGTGCTGTGCCCTGGGATTCTAAATTGCTGTGCAGTTCGCAAGTATGTGGATGGAGGATTCTTCTTCCATTCCACAAAACCTACAATCTTCTTCCTCCACTATTTTGAGCTTTTTAAGGTGCCCATTCTGGCGACCATGTCCCGTTAGGATTCCTGTTAAAACTCTTAGTGCAGTTTTGCTTTGACTTATGCATTCATTTGATCTCAACAGGTTGTAGTCACCCAGAAGAATCTTTGATTGCCTAAGCCATACTAGATCTTTCCAATTGTCAGATCTTCTCTTTTCTTCGGCTTTACCTATTTCTTCCAATATTACATTGGAGCTGATTCCGCAAAAAGGTTCCGGCCCCCAAAAGGGTATTTCAGTCCCCCTCTTCACTAGTTCATCTGCTATTTCGTTTCCTTCTATTCCAGTGTGTCCTGGAATCCACAGTAAGGTGACTATATTGTTCTCGCCTAGTTCATTAAGTTTGCCTAGGCATTCCCACACCATTTTGGAGCTGATTACACAAGAACTCAGCGCTTTAATGGCTGCTTGACTAACAGACATTATGATAATCCTTTGCCTTCTATATCCTTTGTCAATATTGAACTGGGCACACTTTCTTATTGCGTGAATTTCCGCTTGAAAGATACTTGGGGTTTTCCCAAGCTTTCAGAGTGTTTGGTGCCGGGCCCGTACACTCCTTTCCCAGTTCCTTCTATTGCTTTTGAGCCGTCTGTGTACCATTGGATGGCATTCTTTTCAAGTCTGGTAATGGTATTTGGATCCCATTCCTTCTTGTTGCTTGATTCCGTAACGAATTTCTTTGAAAAGTTATACTTTTTCATCATACCATCTTGTGGCATGTCCCAGGTTGTCTGATTTCTAAGAAGTGAAGAGGTGGTTTTCTTTTTAATGATTCCCTCTCTACTTAGTCTGTATCTTGTTCTTTCTGCAACACTCTCCACCACCAAATGTAATGGTGTGAGGTTGAGAATCACTTCCATTGCTGCCGTTGGGCATGTACTCATTCCTCCTGTTATGCATATACAGGCCAGTCTTTGAATTTTAGAGAGGTTTTCTCTCGTCGTCAAGAGGCTAGTTCTACTACTCCACGCAATGGCCCCATAAGTGATAATTGGTCTCACTATGGCAGTGTACATCCAGCTCAGGATTTTTGGGTTACAACCCCAGCTTCTCCCTGCCAGATTCCTGCACACCATTAGAGCCATTTTTGCTCTAATCTCCTTCTCGTGTTTGTTCCACAGGAGTTTGCTGTCTAGAGTCAAACCTAGATACTTTACTTCTTGTCTCCATTCAACGTCGTTCCCACCAAGTTTAATGGTTTTGAGGTTGAGTTTTCTTTTCTTAGTGAAGGCTATCGAGATGGTTTTGGTGAGGTTGATGCTAAGTCCCACTTGCCTACACCAGCTATTTGTATAGTTCAGCGACGCTTTTGTACGATGTCACAAAGGGTGTTTTCAAATTTTCCCCTGGCTGTTATGACAATATCATCGGCATATCCTTGGCAGGATATTCCGAGGTCCGTCCAACCACACAGGAGTTCGTCAACCGTCAGACTCCACATTACTGGGGATGCTACTCCTCCCTGTGGGCATCCTCTGGTTGTGCAGATGGAGACAATGTCTTTGCTCGTTCTCGTATCTGCTACTCTGGTGGTGAGCAGTTCCGACATCCATTTGTCTACACCTCTTCTATTTAATGCTCTCTTGACAGCCTCATGTGGAGTGTTGTCAAAAGCTCCTTCTATGTCCAAAAATGCACATACTACAGTTTCTTGGTTGTCTAAGGCACCTCGGATATCCTCCGTCAGTTGTACCAGTGCAGTCTCCGTAGATTTGCCTGCCCGGTAAGCGTGCTGATACGGGTGGAGAGGTAGTCTCTCTAGGATTTCCGTTCTAATATAGTTGTCAATAGCTTTTTCCATCGTTTTAAGCACAAACGATGTTAGGCTAATTGGTCTGAAGGATTTGGGGTTTGTTGTTGGATATGTGCTAGAGTTCCTTTCAGACAGGTGTTATAGTTGTCCCAATCTGTTTTTCTTGCTTTTTTACGGATGCTTACCTCAGGTATGCCTAGCTCTAACTTGAATGTTATGATACTATGATCGGAGAGAGATGGTTCACCCGATACTCTCCAATCTTTTACTATATGTTTTAGATCACGAGTTGCCAGTGTGACATCTAAAACTTCTTGCCTTACCCTTGTTACAAATGTGGGGGTATTCCCTATATTGTGAGTATCAAGGTTTTTATTAAGGATATATTCTAAAAGTTGCTCACCTCTTTGGTTGGTGTTGCTGCTGCCCCAAACGGTGTTGTGTGCATTGGCATCACATGCTAGAAGTAGAGGTAGTCTCTTCTCTTCACAGTACTCCACCAGCCTTTGTACCTCTGGGGGTGGTGCTAGCCCATCTCCCTCGAAGTAGCATGATGCTATTACTATCTTCTTGCCTTCCTTCTTATGTTCGAGGTGTGCTCGAACTGGAACGAGGTCCCGAGTCATGTATTCTGAAAGACAAAAATAGTTAATATTGTTCCTTATCATAATACATGTTCTTGGTATATCACTACCAGTGTGATATACTATTTTAGCATTTTTACATGCTAATCCTCTTACCTGGTTAATATTGACCCAAGGTTCTTGGATCAAACACATCCCCCATTGGTCCTTGGTGAACAATCCTGTGATCACCGCCGAAGCTCCTTTGGCATGGTGAGCATTAACTTGAGCTAAGTTAATTCCCGCCATCCTGTTGGTTACCTTCTTGGGTATTTCCCTCCTTCATCAGGGTGATGTCCCCTTCAGTAAGAGTACTGTCCCCTTCCTCCGACACAATCTCCATTCCCTCCTCGGACAGCGGCGACTCCTCCCCAAGGAGTTTGGTAATGTGTAGACTTTTTACACTACCCGAGTCGCAACTGTCCTTGGAGGAAATGGAAGCCTTCTCCAGGTCTCCTTCTTCTTCCTTTCTGAGGCCATGTACGGGGATTTTCCCAAACCGGTAATGGATGGTGAACCCGTTGTTCTTGATTTTTTGGCAGGATAGATTGTCTATTCCTGCCCTCAAGACTATAGGCCTTTGCCCTCTTCTTTAAGATTGAGGACCTTCCACTGGTCTGTTTCCAAACCATCATTCTGCGCTTTGATCAAGCGAAGCAGCTTACCTTCCTCTACGCCTTTGCTTCTTGGGAGGAAGATCGTGGCGGTATGCATTTTTGAGATGTCGTCTCCCTGGCACACCGTCAGTTCTACTCCCTTCCAGCTTTCCAGCTGTGGTACTATCAGCCGGAGCCATTCTGCAGTCTGTGGTGATTCACAGTCGATTAGAACGACTCCTGGTCTGAAATGTATGCCACTAAACTGGAGCTTATGCTCCCATCCAGCATACATTTCTTCTATTATTGCGTTCTCCAGCAAGGTTTGGTCGTCCGCACTGAGGGAAGTCTCAAGGTACGCCCTAGGGAGAACTGCCATTCTTATTAGCTCTGCTGCAGCTGCATAGCTGCCAGCTGAAGAAGGGATGGCTATTCTGTCCTCCTTTTTCTTCTCCACCTGTACTTGCGGTGACTGGGCTGTCGCCACTTCCCGCTTACGTTTTCCTCCTTTAGGAGGGATGTTTTTCTCCTCTCCTTGTTTTTTTCCGCTTTGTGGCCTTCTTTCTTCCATCCTCCGGTGCAAGTCCCTGTTACCATCTTACCCCCGCCCCACTCAGTCCACGCCTTAGAGGATCGTCCCTTCCTCCAGGCTTACCCAGTTCTGGAAGGAGGGGGGTCTTCTTATTCTTTATCCAGGGTTTTTCCCGGAGACTTTCGCCAGTTGAGGAGGTTGAGGGTATAGGTGCCCCTGCCTTTCTCCTCTCCTGCTTTTCTCTTGCTTCCTCAACACGAGGTATGCTCGCGTGTGAGGAAGATGCTATTTTTGGGCACTGTGGATACATTGCTCCGACTTGTGCCCGAATGCGGTGCTTGCCGCTTGACTTCTTTTTTTTTTCTTTATCCATGGTTGATCCCACGAGTAGCTAGGGAACTATAAGGTCCACTCCTGCAGAGCCCCGCATGCAGGAGTAAGGGTATTTAAACTGGATGTCCCCAGGTATCCAGAGTCCGCATATTAGCGATCAAGCTTCCCCTTGACCACGCAGTCCTCGGCATATGCTGTTCCACCTTGACTTGGGGGGTTTTATTGTGGTCTCCTTCCACTTGGCCAGCTGTTTAAGGCAAGCCCCCACATCTAGTAAATATACCTCATCAACCACCTTCCACTAGATACGTTTTATATCAGGCAGGTTTCCACAAGCAGTCTACTGCTCCGATGACCCCGCTGATTCCAGCAACTTACCGGTTATCAACAAACTCATCGGGACAACAGTCCACTCTCCACGCTGAAGATCCTGATATCGGATTTCTGCATTCCACAGAGATCCGTTGAGCTGTCCTTGGTTTCACGTATTCCTCTTGAAGAGGAACAGCTACTCGGCCCCCCCACCAACGACCAGGTCTCACAGCTCCTTGGAGGAGTTGTTCCAGCATAGTAGGGACTAAGGTCACACAGGTTTGTTGAATGCTTAGGAACACAGAACCTATCACCAAATCTGGTAGCGTAGTTATGGAAATTACAGTTCTTGGGAAATTCCTGAATGTTACCCGCAACATATAAAATACATTTATATACATACGTTGAAGGGAGCGTGAAAATATTATATTTTTTGAAAGATTCTTTGCAAGACTCTCTGGAATTCAAATGGTTAATCAATTTAATAATTTTTTTTGTTTTATAAAAACCTTATAGGCGATAGATGAACCACTCCATAAGACTATATTATAAGATATGGTGGAGTACACCAGAGCAAAATACACTTGCATTAATTGCTCGTGAGTAAAAATGCTGCGTAATTGTAATATAGCATAGTATACACTATTCAATTTTTCACAGATATGCTCAATATTTGAAGACCAGTTCATGTTACTGTCTAAAATTATACCCAAGAATTTTGTGGTCTGAGATGCGTGTAGGTACATCAGCGGACTCAACTCTGATATATCTCGGAGAAAATTGCATAAGCACAGTTTTATTAGGATTTACTATTAAAGAATTCCTACCACACCATTCCACAAAATTATGGGAAAGCTCACCAAGTTTGTCAGAGAGTTCCGAAAGAGTTTCAGCATCTGCTGCTAGTGTGGTGTCATCCGCGTATAATACGGTGTAATTGGCTTTTGTGTATAACGAAAGGTCATTTACATATAAAAGAAATATTAACGGACCCAAAATAGATCCTTGTAGGACTCCATGATCAACATTACGTAGTTCAGATTTGTTATTATCATCAATCTTCACCAGAATTCTCCTCACGTTTAAGTAAGATGAGAGCCAATTCAGGAATGCCCCTCTAAATCCTAATGCATATAATTTCGCTTCTACTATCGAAATATCAATACAATCAAAAACTTTATAAACGTCGGGTTGTCTAAAGCTTGCAGAAAATTATCAACATTTTACAAAAATTCAATTTCAGGCTTTATTGCTGTGTATGTAGGACACTCGAATAAAATATGGTGAAGCGTTTCTGGTTCTTTCATACTGCAAATGTAAGTTGAACCACTTAAGGAAAATTGCACGTTGTATATATTTGACATCCTCAGTTGAGCAATAATACGCCTTACACGTAAGAGAAGTTTTAAACTTAAAGAGTTTTGAGAGCCCTTGACTAGCTTAAGTGAACTATATAATGTTAAATAAGAGATTCGACTCACAAAAGCTGAATCTTCTTCACGTGGTGCTTGAAACTTGCGGGATGGAATCAGATTTTGGTTGTGTTTCAAAAGTGCAAACATTTTTTCAACTTGCATTGTCTAAGTAAATTTTGTCTCAACGTTACTTTGTTTTAACTGACGAATGAAACACTTTTTTGGCAATCTATTTTGTACAATTTCAAGTAGGTTTTGTAATTCAAAACCACCTAAAACATGTTATAGAGAAATTTAACTCTTCCCGTTTCTAGTCGAATAATATAATCCGGTGAGCTGCTTGCTTAGCCTTATCAATAGCAGTACAAGACATGTAATAAAAAAGACAAGTAGGGATAAACGTTATTCTCAGGTGAAAATATGTATTTGTACAAGAAATAGGCACACCATTAAGAAATAAAACCTGAGTTTAGAAGGTGTGAAACCACCTTTAGCAAGCGACATTATTTTTGTTTTTTGTACATTGGCATTCAGCTGATTTTCAGCTTCTAGAATTCTGAGGTTTCGTCAACATCTACCTCGTAGTAGGCTAGGGAAGTTTTAAAAATAAGTCTTGCTGCCACTTCGACAAGTTTTTTTCCGTCTGAACCAAAAAAAACGCCGTTTATTATATTTTATGTAACTAGTGTGTAAAGTAGCCTTTTTTTGACGATTGTGAATATTGTCAATTTGAGTGGAAAGTGTGTTGGTTTGCTAATTTTGCATGTAGAACCTAAATCCTTGAAATTAAATCTTTTAGAAGCTCTTGAGATAAATAAAAATAAATATTCAGATAACCTTCTTAACGACCAAATAGATATCAACAATTCTCCCTTATTAAACCTTTTTACTTAGAAACTTCCTGTACGATTGTTGTGAATGAGTTTTCCAGGTAAAAACTGTTTAATACTTTAGTTAATCCCATATTTTTTGCTTTTTATTTTCAAGTAAATAGATTATAATACTTTTATCCGTAAAATTCCTTATCAATGCACTGTATATAAATTAAAAACTTTTCATGATACCTCCATTCGTTTGATAAAGCTACTGTGTAGCGAAACGCGTCACAAATTGTATTTGAACATAGTTCAATTATAATGAAGGTCTAAACAAAAATTTTTATTGTTTTATTTCATAGTTAAGCATAATTGCCGAATAACGTAAGAAACGTTATGTCTTGCCGGATGGAAATTTATAAGAGGATTGTTAAAATACTCTAGTAAATAATGAAAAAAATCAGCTAGCTGTAAGTCAAGGGAAAAGTCGTCAGCTGATAAGATTCAGTAGGTGATAGATGCTGTTGCGTTAGACCTTTCAAGGTACCACCTGACAAAGTTTCCACTGAGATACAGCAAGCTGACATTAATTTTCATTCATAGTAGCATATAAACGATCATCAGGTAAATTTTTAGTTGAGAGGAGATCATTGAAAATATAAATTTCCTTTCCATGTTCAAGCAGCCAGCTGACGTATAATCCACCGTGTTATGGTCAGCTGACTTTGTTTTTCTTTCAAAATACTAGATGAACTATAATCTGACAAATTTTCAAATGCGAGGAATTTACTGAAAAAACTTTTTTCTTCATGCGTGGAAGGCTGCCACTGCCCGCCCCATCCACGGAGTCGCAGCTGACGGTCGCGAGTGTTCATAGTATAAGTCCATGATGCATTTTACGAAGTTTCTATCGAGAAGAAATAATTGACCGAAAATGTACCTGGTTCCTAGTCTAATTGTAGCGGTAGAGTGAAAGAACAGGCTAACGTCGAGCCGTCGCTCTCCCCATCCCACCAGATTCAAGGTGTATTCCACAATTTCTTGTTGTTGCTACTTTCACGCTGTTACATTTTCCCACTCATGTCGTATGTTCCCAAGTTGTAGGCTGTGGACCGTAATTTCTAGTGTACGGTATTTGGGGTGTGTAAGCATTGGTTATATTGAAGATTGGTTGCTATTATTTCTACTGTCATGGGAGACCAGTTGAATGTAAGACTAAAGAAAGCTACCAATGTACGTGAGGCAAAGCACTAGAAAACTGAAAGAAGCTCATCTGGCTAGAGCTGAGGCATTTTATCACCAGAAGAGACTGCAGAAGAAAGTTAGCAGAAGAGTCATGAATCAATAGTCATGTACTTTATGATAAAATCTCCGACTCCCAATATTGCGACTAATGACGTATACTATAAACGCCAGCTGTATTTTTACTGCTTCAATATTCATAGACTAAGTGATGATAATGTGGTTTTTAAATCTTATCCCGAAACAGTAGCGCGTGAAGGATCGAACCAGGTCTGCTCATTTCTCCATGGCTATGTCGACAATCATTTTTCTGCAAACGTACGAGAGCTAACCATTTTTAGTGACTCCTGTGGAGGGGAAAACAAAAACCGGATTGATTTCCGATTCCTGCATTATCTTGTCCACACAAAAAAAGTTTGATCATCTCTCCATGGCTTTCAGTGTTAGAGGTCACTCATTCCTCGCGTGTGATGAAGATATGGGCATAATCAACCAAAAATCCTTGATTCCTAGAGATTGGGTTGAAGTGCTGAGAAAATCAAAGCAAAAACTAGACCATTCATTGCAGAGAGAGTTGATAGTTTTTAGACACAAGCTTTAATGAAAACGAGGCCACTGAGAGAGCTCAAGTTTGATATTGCTCATACCCAGCTTGTTTACTGCCGAGAAAGCTATTCCGGGCATTTTTCGGGTAGCTATATGATACGAAATCAACCTCAGCAACGAATAAGAAGATGCCAAGGCAGAGGACGTGGAGGCAGCGGACGAGCGGAGGCTCGTGCTCGTAATTTTTCAGTGCATAAACCTACTACCACGAGCAACCTCCGAGCTTCTCTCTTACATCTCCCGTCGTAGAAAATACAATGATTTAAATAATTTGAAGAAGCTTTGTGAAGAAAGGCACTTCGTACCATTGTAACTTTATTCAAAATCAATCTAGAGGTATTTTGACTTTTTAATCACATGCACTAGTGTGCCTAACACCTCAAGTATTTTAATATTCCAGATTTTTCAATGCCAGACTGTTGATTTTATTGAATTTCTACTCTTTTTAATACCATTTCTGTTAGCGGATTTCGAAAGCTATTGTTTCTTTTTGGAATATAGTAACTTTGGTAGGATCAATAACGTATATATTAATAAAACAAATGCAACGAACAAAAAAGAAAAATGTCCTGGGGGTACCTTTAAACTGAAATTAAGAATGAAAAAATGATGGCGAATTAGGTGAGGTTATGAGACAATGTACCGAGTGGATCTATTGACTGCATATCATAAACTATCCAACTTATAACTTCAAGAAACAAAATTCTTCGTGCAAGACATAAACAAGTATCAAGCTTAATCGCTTGAGGAAAAATTTCAAAAACCAGTTTTCTATTAAATAGCCTAATTATACTAGGTGTTAAGTGAGTCTGCCAGAAATGGGACTAAGTTTCGCATAAATTTACGTTTGATTGTATTGTTCCGAATAAAAACTGGGTGAAAGAATGTTTCTATGAATAAACACCTATATTTTTTGTTCGAATCAACCGATTACAAAATTAGTCTAATTCAAAAGAGCAATTCATTTCTAAGTACTATAAAGCAATTGCACTATTTTACTGTTAATTGTCACTTCCGGATGCAAAAAAATTGTCTGATGCCTTCAGATTTTTTAAATGTAAATACGTGAGTATAGTAAATTACAACGAAAACTGATCAAATTCCTAACAAAATTAGGATCCTGATTTTTTTTGTTCCGCAACCAGTTTGGAAAATCTATGCGGGCAGGGAAATCACCATCTACCATGGCATGAACTTTTTGAAAATGGAAAGGATGAAGGTTTTATTTATGAATAATATTCTATCTGGAAGACTTGGAAATGCCAGGATACATACAAAATATCGTCTTCGTATTCCATTGTCACATCAGGTCGTCTACCAGTTTCAGTATTTTCAGGTACTACTGAGCCACTTTCTCTTAATCTTTTGTGTACGGCTACAAATGTTGCGTGAGCAGGATGCCTTCTGTTTGGAAATTTCTCCGCACATCTTCGCTCTGCTGCACGAGCGTTACATTGTACTTCTCCATAAACTAAATTAATATCAGCATATTCTTCATTCGAAAAATAAACCATTTGGATCAAATTAACTATTATTTTTTACTTTTCACACACAATAACAATAATAACTGTTTAGAATCAAAATAATTTGACACATTGTCAGATTTTGTTGATTTTTCAAAGCAACTTGATAATAAAGATACAATTTTGTAATAGAACATGATTTTATGTAAGAAACACAAAAAGTTTAAATTTATTTTTCTCGAAAACGGTTCATGATATCGATTTGAAGAGAGAGCACTTTTTATGAAAATTATCTTGAATTTTCCAAATTCGGTGTCGGATACATGAAAAATACCTGTTGGACTTACACGCTTGTGATGGATGTGAAAAAAAATTTATTTACAGCGAATGACTAGTTTGTAATTGTTTATTGATTATACCAAGTTTGAATATTTTAAGTAACGGTATTTTTGAATAATTTGAAGAAAACTCATAATATGAGAACGTCTTCTTCAAATCGCTGTAGCTCCCTTAGGAAGCATTTTCGGATTAAGGTAATTTGGGCTAAGTCGTCTTAAAATTACCTCTAGTAACTGTAGTTTCCGTTTGGCAGGAGAGTTTCTGGACACCCTGTATATCAAATGATATCTGGTAGTATCAGAACTGTTCAGAACTTGCTGCTCTTCTGTAAAACTCCACAATTTATACAATGACTCACCATTTTGTAAATGTAATCTAACGAATGGATGAAATAATCTTAATTGATTTACATTTAAATCTCGTCACGATATCTACCATAGTCAAACACAACAGCCACGAGGGTTCAAATATAAAACAAAGATCTTTCAACAAACATAAACATTCAATTTAAGCGATGTTGTCACATTTGCTGAATTAGAGAGACTTTCAGATTTTCATCCTGTTTATAAACATGGACTTATAGACCAGGGTCGATAATTTTTGAAACAAAAAAAATAATAGTAGGATGAAACCCATTGGAAAAGGAGGAGAGGAAAAGGTGAAGGGGTGAGATTTTAAGGGTGAAAAAACGGTTTATCTCGATTTCCGGCAAAACTACAAGTCTTATGGGAAAAAATCAAGCGGCAAAGTGTTAGGTTATAAAAAGATCTACAACTTTTGCATCCACACTTTTTCCACATAACCTCAAAATTTATGGGAAAAATTTAAAAAACAAAGTTTTTGGTTTTTATTTTTAAAGGCTTCTACCCTGGTCTATTATTGTATAAATGCAGTTTTGTATATTGCCAAAGATTAAATAACTGTTTTCTATATAGTTATTTAAATTATTTAATAAGTAGTTAGGGACAGATATCAAGGAGCCCCAAAACATTTTAGTCATTGGATGAATATTACTTTTGAACGATATGAAATGACAATATCTGTGGATTCCAACAAAATTTATAAATAATATTTGACATCATTTATGTTGGCATCAAATAATCCGTATGTTTATTCTTCTAAAGCTTGGCAAGTTTATCTGAAGCTACGCGGAATCGGTAAGGGGCGAGGAAACATGGCGGATATCTGTCAAAAACGTACCAATGGCGTACGGTACCTATTTTTATAAAAGTATTGAAAATAATAATAATAATTATTATTATATAATAATTATATATATATATATAAACTGATTTTTGCTTTGCTTTAAAGGTAAGGTATTTTTCAAACCACGGTATTTGTTAAAAACAAATAATGTTAAGAATCGTACTTGAATTCAATAATGATACGAAATAGTTAAAAATCTGACACTGACAATACCAACGCCACTGGATAATCAATAACAGTCAATTGACTAAGTGAGAGGGAAGAACACACGCACGCGCTTACCAATAGGAAGTCAGCTGGTGGCTATGGGACGAAGGCCTTTCGATAAATTTCACCAATTGAATTAGTTTGGAGGGCGTGGTAATTATGGTTTTCGCACAACGCTGCCAGAGCTTGAAGAAGCCCATAGCAAATTTGAAAAAGTGTTCACCTTTTAATATTCATAAATTGAAAAAATAATGTTAATAGACAAAATCCAAGAAAACAAGCACATTGAAGAGTTAACGTTTAATCATATTATTAATACTGTTAATAATAAGAACTCCATTTTCCAATTATTATCACTACATACTTAACACTTTAGCTTTTCCATAGTTAAACGTAGCAATATCAAATGTTTTCGACTGAATTCCTTTCACGGCTTCAGATAAACTTGCCAAACTATAGTATGTTTATTGTTCAGAGTGCCCAACAGTAGACAGTCATCAGAACCATAGGACGCAACTGCTAAGCTATCAACTACAGAGAAAATTATAGCTCGGAGATTATTGACGTGGATAGTTGATTTCTAATCAAAATTCTTTTAATTTTTTCTTATAAAACTATTTCAATTCTAGATCTATGAATCGGAGATCTCATATAGCGAGATTACACATACGAATGTATTTTCAATTCTTACTGCCTGAACTGCTCTTATTTTCGTTTGGAAAATATAAGCAATAGCAAATCATTATTAAATTTAACTTGAAATAATATTTGCTGCTGCTTATTATGGGATAACAGGATTTATATTTTTTTTTAGTTAACTGACTTCTCGATATATTTTTGTCACATCCATGTCCCTTGTAGAATTTTTCTAACTAACTTTATGCACATCGCATTCAGTACTTCCCCTCATTTCATACATTTATATTCGCTAGGCACAGGCACTGTCAAATTTTGAAATAACTTTGTTATTTTATAATAAAACTATTATCTCGTTGTTTATAATATGTTCAATACCTGCGATGCAGTAGGTATGTAGATGACATTGTTTTGATCAGTTATAATGATCCCAAAATAACGTCAATGAGCTACGTAAACTCATAACAGAATAATGAAATTTAATGGTTCAACAGGTGTAGGATAAAACGCAATACACCATATTAAATCTGTTTTTACAATAAACCATAAAATATATTTTTAATCAATAGGCACAACTTTATAATGATAGTTGATGCAGACTATTAATTTAAGATGTAAAGTATTTTGGGTGCCATTGTGCTTTTTCTAGACTTCTCACAAGTAATGTATATAATTTAGATCCTGACATAATAAATATTATTTTCTACTTTATTCACCTTTGTCCACGACTACTTAATAATAAGTCAATATTTTACCTCCTAACAAAAGGTAGGTATATGGTACCCATATATCTACTAGAGTGAATTATGGTTCATGGTTCATGGTTCATTCACGCTTCTGCATTTAAATAACATGCCATGACAACTCAACACTCACAAAATTTCGGTACATAGGTGACTAGAGAGGGGGGTACAATATGAAATAAACTATTAAATCTGCGTAAATTGTTCAAGAAATTTGTTTCCGAAATATATCGTATCGGTAAAATATCGAAATTTTTAATATTGATACTTTTCATAACGGTATTTTTTAATATTGTTATTTTTAAAACAATCTATTTGTAACGGTACGGTGTTTCGATACTTTACACAGTATCGCCCATCTCTATATGTCACATTTGACGTACTCCTGAAATTTATTGATTTTGACTTTAGAATTGTCAATAATACCAAATTATTACTTTCCGTTCTACACTCGCCTTATTTAATAAATTAATCAAGGGTCGAGGACAAAGTATTCTACTCGCAATGTATGGTCATTATTCACTCGGGTGAATTGCGTCACCTTACGTGAATAATGGCTATCATAAATTGCTCGTTTAATAATATACTATTAAAGGGTTCGGTGAGGTTCACGACCCTCGGAATTTTGCAACGATTTTTTTTCATCAGAAAGCCCTATTGCTATAGAACATTTCAAAAGAAAAACTTTCCTGAATTATACACTTTTGAAAGAGAAAATCTTAGTACCTAGTACTTAAAATTTGCCATTGATGAAACACATTTACAGGATACTGAGAAATAAAAACAAGAGTAATGGAGTTCACACTAAAACTTCCAGTACTCAACTATTCCCTGCGATTATGTTTTTTTTTGGAAAAATTTTTCCGACACAAACAAAACAGTTTGTTATTTTGGTAATACTTTCATTTGACTGACTAATCTACAAAAAACAAACAAATTTTCTCCACAACAAATCTTCAAAATAAATATTGTTTTCGTTGGATTTATCTTTTTGGCGAATGAAAAATTACTCGTCATTGATAACGTAGAAGTCTTCCCGTTGTATAGCTATTTAGCAAGATTTATCATTCATTATTTATTGCAGAGGGACAAAAATAAATAATGAATTCAAATTAATCTGTATGGTTGTTCTACAGTGAAAATTATAGCTAGTAGATTATTGAGGTGAATAGTTGATTTTTAATCAAAATTCTTTTAATTTTCGTTATAAAACTATTTCAATTTTAGATTCATTTATCGGAGATCTTATATAGCAAGATTACACATACGAACGTATTTTCAATTTTTAGTTCCTGAGCTGCTATTATTTTCGTTTGGAAAACATAAGCAATAGCAAATTATTATTAAATTTATCTTGAGATAATATTTCAGACCAACTACTACTGCTTATTATGGGATAACATGATTAATAAATTTTTTTAGTAAACTGACTACTCGATATACACTCATCGGCAAAAAAACTCGGCCACCCAAAATTTTGCTGAAGTTTGTTGTCCAAGAACTTTCGTAATTATTCATCGATTTCAATCGTTTCTGTGGAACAGTTCGGGAAATTTGTAGAGTTAACACTTAGTTAATTTCAAAACTATCCGATGGAATAAAACAGTTGAATTTGTTTAAATATTCATTATATATTTGAACTAAGTTCAATATACATTCGTGACGCGTTTCAGAACACAAACGTAGGTAGCTATGACAACCACAAATTGGATTCCAACTAATAAAATCATTTATTAGCAAACCAACCCACTTTCGATTCAAATTTTGAAATTTAGCATATAGAACCTAAATCCCTCCAATTAAATCTTTTAGAAGCTCTTGAGATAAATCTAAACAAATATTCATATAATCTTCTTAACGACCAAATAGATATTAACAATTCTCCCTCATTGAATCTTTTTACCTAGAAAGGTTCCGGTAAGATTGATGTGAATGAATTTCCAGATAAACTTGTTTAATACTTCAGTTAATCCCATATTTAGACACTTTTTGCTTTTTATTTCCATGTAAATAGATTATAATACTTTGGTCAATATCCGTGAAATTCCGTATTAATGCACTGTATATATTAAAAATTTTTCATTATACCTCCAGTCGTTTGAGAAAGCTATTTAGTTCAAATATATATTGAAGATTTATACAAATTAAATTGTTTTATTCAATCGTTCAGTATGGATCTCCATCAAGTGAAAGCCTCATCTATTCAATTTCCTATAGTTTCCTATACTCCATTTGGAGATGACTTCATTTTAATGCACGACAATGCATGACCGCGTGTAGCAAACAATATTTTGATGAGGTTGATATCCAGCGATTAGAATGGCCTGCATATAGCCCGGATCTGAATCCGATTGAACATCTCAGGGATGACATTCAAAGAAACATTCGTCGTCGTCCTATACTACCCGAAACACTTGACGAGCTGCGTTTTGCGTTACAAGCTGAATATAACGCAATTTCTCAAGATCGGATTATCGTATTATTCGTCTTATCAATTCGATGTCTCGGCGATTGCTTGCAGTTATTTCCGCTAGAGGTGGGCATACGAAATAATGAAAAATACCAATTATGTTTTTCTTTTTGTTTCAAATTACTGTTGAATATTAGAACATTACATATTAAATTTTTTCTCTAAAACAATTGCAGGCTTTCATTTGAATACGTGTATTTTCAAAATAAATCAAGATATGAAGGTGAAATAATAACTGAAAGATGGCGAGAAGGATGGTCTTTGTAATTAACTAAGCGTTAACTCTACAAATTTCCCGAACTGTTCCACGGGGTGTTGACAAATTGTACTACAAATACATGGTTTGTTTTCACCCTGTATACATAAGCTATCAACATTTTTGGAATATATTTCTGGAGTTTGTTTTAATACCAAAGAATGTATCTACAATTTGGCGTGGAAACAATTGAGATCGATGAAAAATTACGAAAGTTCTTAGACAACGAACTTCTGAAAAATTTTAGGCGGCCGAGTTTTTTTGCCGGTGAGTGCCCCTTGTAGACTTTTTCTAACTAACAAGTTTATGCACATCGCATTCAGTACTTTCCGTCATTTCATACATTAATAATCACTAAGCACAGGAATTCTTAAAGTTTAAAATAACTTGTTAGTTCATGATTAAACTATTATCCTTTTCATTATAATCTGTTCAAGACTTGCGTAGCGGCAGATATAGGAAGCCTCCAATTATTCACATTTGTAATATGTTTTCAAGTGAATTGAATAATAAATGCTCCTAACGATTTGGTCGTTCCAAATACACCTCTGGTTTCCGATATAGCAACATTTCAGCTGCTTGCACCTCAACTAATTATTCTTCAACATATTTCTGGCTCGTACCTATCATAGTTACCAATAAACAAACTGCACAAAACACACAAGAAACAAATGAAAATGACATTTGCTGGGTTATGTTAATAAACATGAAGTCAATTACAACACATTAAAATTTGCGCTGCTGTAATGCATGTTTTTCTGATAACTATAAGTACCTTCATGGACCTTGCTTTAAAGCTAGTAGAGGTGTTTTGAGAAACCTCAATCACACCACTAAAAGTTACGAGATTGGGAGTGTGTTCCCGAAAAAGTCATGTTCAGACTTTTTCAACTAATTGTACGTGCATGTTGTACTGCTCACAACTATCGTGGCAAATGAGGAATCACGGCATGTCTAAAATATCAAATCATCGTTAGCCATATGCTATGGCGGAAGTAGTAATCAAATGTGTCAATATTGTGAAAAAATGTATGGTCATTGTGAGTAAATTATGTAAAATTTGTTAATAATTTGAGGATAAATAGGTTGGTAGGAAATATGATTAATTTTGTATTCGCATTGGAATACCAAAAAATACCATAGTATTGTAGGTACTGTAATGTATATGAAAACCTTATTGAAACAAACGGCAACGTTCTATTATCGTCATTTTTTTCTCGTAGAGACCAGCCCAAACAATTCCAACTTATATTTGTTTCACATCATGCATACAAATTGAAGTTAAAAGATTCGCAAGATAAAAATATCGATAAAACATCTACAATGTCAACCCAATCTCAAATTTGAGCGAATTCAATTTGGTATCAGAGGCGTAACGAATCGCAAAGGTGAAAGGTATTTTTTATATAAATTAGTATTTATAGTACTCACATAAAATAGATCAACTGCTTGATTACAATGAATTCATACCAAATAAAAGTTTCTGAAATATACAAGCATTATTTTCTTAAGGCGACCTTACATTATGCTATTTAGGTGCAATTTTAAAGCCACGCTATTTTGAAGCAATTTATGCTTCGTTTTACACTAAGCTATTTTCGAGATAGTTTGGTTTATTTTGTATAATGCAATTCAGTGTGGCAAGCTTGAAAATATTTTTAGGTTATGTTAAATAATTATGAAACTAAATTTTCTCACAATTTTCTGGTATTTAACAATACTCTCAGATGAATCGGAGTTTGGGTACATTTCTTAGAGACTAGCACATATTTCATGTGCCTTATTTCTTGTATTTCTATTGTGATAATCTTTTGATCTCACGTCGTAAAGACAGGGCTTGCTTTCATATAATAAGATTAAGTGTGTGGAAATATTGGTACACCAAACATGTTTGCTAAAATAAATATTAATTATTACATCTATTTTATATCATATAAAACAAGATAACTTACTTTTTCGCCATTTTATTTTTCAATAAAAACACGATTTGAGGTTATACCGATCTACCTCGCTGCAAGACTGAGTTTCTGCTCCAATATTTTTAGGGTTGGTAGCAGAATTATTACTAAAAAAATAACTAAAATTGCCTACAAATTTCATGAAAATAGAAACTGTTCTAATTATTTTTCTTGTTACAAAATCGCCACAAACTAGCACACGCACATGCGCTCTGTTTATTTTGTTATAGCATGCAACTTCCATTGCACCTAAATAGCATAATATAAGGTCGCCTTTAGGCAATTAAGTGAGCGATAAAATTCGATAAGGCGTCCCAGGGCCAACAAAAATATGGTTATGGTCTTTTGGTATACACAAGAGTGTTTATTTTGAAGAAAGGTGATTTTATTTGGGTTTAAGGATTGTCTTGTGTTTTGATAATAATAATAAACAATGAGAAAATGAGTTTCATCAAACTTTTGTATACCATATGCGATCTTTAGATCAACTTTTGGTTAAGTTGTGCCTACATGAAAACATCAATTTTCCGTTAGTTCAGTTCAATTACTATATCTTTTTTAATTTAAATAAGCTAGTTATAAATATGATTTATTGTCAAAAAAAAATTGCTGTAAATTCATGAAAAAAGTGATCTCAGTACTTAACAGTATGATGAGGACATAAAATAAAATAACTCCAACGTTAATATTACATGGGTAATCCAAATGGGCGATTATTAAATGTATTTACATCTTTTAGACCACACAAATTTTAAAATAATTTCCATTCATGTGAATAATTTTCCAGGAGAATTTAACTTCTTTTGATCACACTGCAATATCGTGAGTCGTAGGTAACAGTTTTTGAATTTAGGCAATCAAAATGGGATCATTTCATCATTTTTTTGATCACACAATACCATTGGTATACCCTCATCAACTTCACTACAAAAAAGAGCTTTCCTAGCTGGTCAAGCTTCTGCAATGGATGGAAGTATGCTTGTAATGAAATTTTTACCTAGCTATTCTTATTGATCTATGGAAACTTCCTCTTCTTGTTATAGGATTTCTCAGATACTTTTTTTTCATATATAGTATAGTATTACCTTACCTTCCAAAATAAAAAGTACATTGACTAAAGTAGATCCTACTTTCAGCGAAAAGCCAAATTCAAAATATTTGTAGACATGTAAACTTTTGAAAACCTCCATTTCTTTGGTACAAAAACTGTGTGAAAATACAAAATAACTTTTTATATTCATAACTAGGAGTTTATCAATCTCTTAAATGTGGTTCAGATCAAAGAAGGTTTTCAAAGAAACACAAAGTCAAACCACAGTGTAAAATTCTTAAACATTGTTTATCGTTGGATAAACAATACAAAACTTATTAACTGTCCAAATTGTTTGCCCTGTACGGCCATAGCAGATCACGTGATCTGGATTGCCTTTTAAGGGACCCTGGTCCAAGTTGCCAACTCAAAACATTTCATATCTTTCTACCACTGGGTAATGGAGATTTCAGAACGAATTTGTCATGTAAAGGTTCGTATTATACATATATAAGTATCCGTATTTTATTTATTAAAGTATATTGGTACTACTTTGCAAAAATTAATTCAAAAATTTTTTAAACCGAATATTTTAGGAGAAAACTGGAAATTAAGAATCCCTAAATGTTTGCAACTTTCATTACAGTTACGTCACCTCACCAAATATGAAGTTAGCCACTTTCTGATTTAGATGTTTTATGAATCCATATCCAGTTACAAAAAGGCCATTTGAATTTGAAGTTTGAAGAACTGTCAAAGTCTATAATATCTATTAGTGTTTTGGTTTTGTTTACAGTTTATTCGAGTTTGACTATTAAATATTATAAAAAAATTGGGTAAACTTTTTTTTGGCTAAGTTTGTTAGTTTTTCTCCATCATTTTTAAAGTTGGAATAATGTCAATATCGTATAAATCTTGTTTTGTATCATACTGCACGAACACAACAGTTACAACGCCTGGTAAAAAGTTTGTTACTGTGCCTACAGTAACAGTTAAAAGAAAATTATGGTTTGAGGGTGATAACAGAAAGTATAAACAGACTAAAACTAATTACTATTGCTGTGAAGATCATTTAAATGTAAGAATCTTCTTCAATCAAAAAGCTAAAATTAGATCAGCTGGTAGTCCCAAATGAACCTGTTTTAACAGAAGATTCTCATGATTATTATGTTGGTAGTCAAACCTCCTCGGCAATGATCAATCAATACCAACAGTAAAAAGTGTTGGTGTTATTTGCCAGATAACATCTCAGAATACTGTTAAATTGGATACTTTAGATCTGACTATTACAAAAGAAGCATCTATGTACCTCACCAATGGAAAAAAAATAATTCTAATAATTTTAGAAAAATATCTAGCATTAACAAAAATACTCGTAAAAACTAACTACCTGAATACGTTAATGAAAGCTTATAATAGTAACGATAAAACTTATAAAACAATGTAATAGCCGTAAAATGAATCGGATGTAAACAGCAATATGACATAAGCATAACCTATAAGTACTTCATCACATCAGAATTGTGGTCCTACGTCAACCCTTATTAGCTAACTTCTCTTTTAGTGAGCATACGTCACATCAGGAATGGCGGATTATTTAAATCATCCAAAAGTTGAATTTTCAAATCGGCATAAAAACCTTGTGAGAATAAAAATATTGAAAATAATTGATTCACCATAATGGTTTTGTCCACCACTAACTATAAACATTGAAAAAAATCCTATTTTTGTTAAGTTTAACACCCTATTCAATGAAAATATCGATATTTGTAAAGATTCATGATTCGCTGAAAAATGTATTGGAGCACCTGATTCCATGTCAACAATGTCAAAGGGGGACTTCGGTCCAAGTTGCCAAATCAAAAATTTTGGAATTTTCTTCCGCCGGGCAGGGAAATTTCAGAACAAATTTGGTTAGGTTAGGTTAGGTTCACGTTGTTTGGAAATATATGTGTATCGGCTCTTCTAAATGGGTAATTGCATCCAAATAATTGTATTTTTCCGCCGTCTAGAGCTTCTGCATCACCGATGAGATTATGATAAAAAACAAAACCACGAATCAATTCTCAGAGCTGCAAATAGCACAATACAACATACAACTGGCATAGAACACCTAAAAGAAATTAGCATGCTCAAGCGTGATTGGTTAAAATTAAAAAATATCAAAGTCTATTTAAGACATACCCTTCTGTAGGAAAGTAAATTCCGATGGCAGTCGACAATAAAATTTTGTAATACTATTCGCTGTGAGTTTGCCTCGTGTCGCCCCCTGACGGCTTGAAAAATGCAACTTACGGTGGACGCATTTACATTGAGTCTTATGGGAGAAAAATTAATCATGAAGATAGAGAGCAATGTAACTATTACAATGTCAATGTGTAATATTTGAAAATGTAAGTGCCCAATAGCATAATGTTCAGTATTTTATAAGCAACTGGGTAAATAATCATTTTTAAAATATATTTTTTTCAAGTTAAGTGTAGCTTTGTAGGTTATGTTGAACGGAGGTAAACATAACCTAAAAGCATTAATAAAAATTAATTATTCCATTTTTCATTCTGCTAAATGAAAGGTGAACAAAATAATCATACATATTATATCTACAATTGTAGTAATAGTAGTTCGAGAGTGGAGATTACGTCATGTTGTAATAAGTAAGTTCATCATTTTATGATTGATTCCAGCGTAGTTTCAATGAAAAATTTAATACTTTTAAAAGCCAAATATGTTTGTAAGAAGACTTATATTTTCAGTTTATCATTTATAATAACTAAAATAAGTTGTGAAAAATCGAGTTTTTCAATGTGCGATAAGAAGTTATTTTGTATTTGTTGGTTTATATTCTTACAATTAGGATCTTCCATAATGCAATCAAGTCATGCTTTAAGTATAAAAATTGTTTTAAGACTAATCGTTTTAGAGTATCTTACAAATGTTGGAAGGTATTTCAAAATACAACAATATTTTAAGTGTACCTAATAATATGTGTACAGATGTTTCAATTTTTGAAATTTATGACTGAAGTTGAGTATTAAGAAGAGATTATTAACATTACATTTGTATTTTATGATATCTGTATGAATAAATAAGCTTTCAGATTGGACATCACTTTTTTTATTACAATTAACTTCAACATACTGAGCACTACAATATAAAAATATTTTATAATGTCTAGTATTTATTTATTTATCGTATGGCAATCTACAAATATATACGTATAAACAGATATATGAACTGATACAAATACACATATAAATAAAAATAAAAATACAAACACAAATATGCAATACAAACACAAGTACAAATACAAGTATAGATATAAGCATAAATATGCAATACATCAATATAATAAAATGTCTAGTGAATATTGAAAAATACAAAAAGACAAATCAGTTGCTATAACGTCATTTAGGTTTTTCTTTAATTATGGATGGTTGCAGATTGACTAAAACGCAAACAACGTGCACAATATCGTCGATATATTTGAATAAATTATGTGTTATTTTGTTTAAAATTAAATACGTTCTTATTCGTTGCATTACTCGTTCTACATGAATTCTACACTTTGCTACTTTATAAGTTTCTTGATTCTCTTCTTCGGTGAATTCAGCTGCAAACCATTTTTCACTACTTTATAACATACAATATACCACAGATAACATACTTACAATATACTACATTTAAGGCGTGTTATATCAAACACCTAAACTCGGTTTAATGATAACTGATGTTTAGACTAATGTAATTGCTTGATAAAAAATACGTCGAGGTACAAAAATATCTTACCTTGAACAAGCGTCAACTACCTTATTCATGCACTGAGAAACATAATTACATTCGATTCACACAGTGATAAGTTGTTAAGTTATTATTCTGTCAACCTGTCAATCACAATATAAGTTAGAGTAAGAGGTTACGTGTTAATACTTCTTTGAATAAAAACCGGTTCACGTCCATGGATACAATTTATACTACCTCGGTCACAATAGAGGATCTCCTCACCCACTCCATTATGTTGCTTTCCATTTCCATATTATTCCGCAGAATCTGTATTATAGCATTTACATGAACTTGAAAAAAAGAGAATAAAAAATTATGAAATCAAGAACTGAGAAGGTGAAAAATAAATTATAATTGTAGGATTCATTCAATTTCTACTACTGATGATGCCCACAAACTCCCGATGAAAAATAATTTTTTTAAATGTTAATTGCGATCTACAGACAGAAACAGTACTTATTCAAAGTTTTCCTAGAACCAGTATTTCTCTTCTTCTGTCATATTCCAGTTTATACAGATGCTTATTTATTGATGCACTTTGTCTAACTGACAAAACGCACAAAAAACGCAACAATAATGATGGACTAAAGAGGAGAGAGACATACATATGATTCTTGATATCTATCCATTCTGACACTAATAAAAGTAGGTCAATTAGCAAAATAGAGAAGCAGTTTCGCGAGATTGGTCTTGTAAGACAGATAAAAAAAGTAGCTGCCAATACAGTAAGTGATAATACAAAATTGGATATTATGCTTTAGTATCAAGAAAACCCATATAATTATGTTCGGAAAGCCGCAAAAAGTGGCATTGTTCAACGTTAGCCACACATCAATTTTTCAAATATTAAAGGAAAGTTAAAAGCATCCCTATGAATTGATACCAGCTCAGGAGCTCATGGAAGACGATTTCGGTAGGAGAACGTATGTTTGTGAACAAAATGGCAATGTTAGATAACCATGTGATCCAATTAGATGTTTTGTTTTCTGAAGAGAGCACATTTACATGTTAATCGTCAAAATGGCCGCTATCAGTCTAATGAGAATCATCACTGGATGAGAGAAAAACATACGCAATATCCTGAAGAATTATTGTTTGGGCAGCAAATCATATCGTATCCCTTTTTCATTGATTGCAACTTGAATGGATATAAATATTTAGAACTGCTCCAAAATAATGTCGTGCACATTTGATAAACAAATATCCTGATCCAGCAAACCCACAAGTTCCTGCCAATACAATATGGTTTCAGCAAGATCCAGCAATACCTGAACCAAATTTTTCCAAATCGGTGGATAGGGAGGTGCAGATCTATAGACCATTAGACTACTTTTTGTAGGGACATGTCAAAAGTGTTGTATACAAAACTAAACCCCTCAACTTCGATGACTTAAAAAGACGAATCACGCTCGCGATGAGATTGGTCAAGCCTGATGTTGAGTAACGTTAGAAGACATTTCTATACCAGATTAGCATGTTGCCAAGACGTTCGCGGCGAGCATTTTGAACATTTCCTTAATTGGCCTTTATTTTTTTTTATATTATTGAGAAATAATCAGTATTACTCATTAGGTTTTTAGTGTATTGTAGCGAATTTGTGGAATGAAATAATTTTTTTTTCAATGTTAATTTCTGTAATAAATCTGAATACACTTAATATTTCTGTGATGTTGGGAAGTTCATTGGAACATGTGAACCTCCTAGTCCTATGGGAGCACTCACAGCTTGCAGTAAAACTAGGGTGTCACTGGGAGGTTGTTTTATTAACACTAACCATAACTACATTTCAACATTAATAGTATAAATAAACTTATACTAATAATTGAATAGAATCATAATTATTATTAATCCATGATGAGTAGAATAGAATAGAATATACAATATTTAAATTGAATTGACTATTACAATATTATGATCTATTTAGTCTCGTTCCCAACTATATTATGTATGTCCTAGGTCACGTACCTATAAACATTACGTGAGAGTTGTTTAACCTTCTAGACATCACATATTGCTGTAGAACGTGTACACTTGACCTGATACAGTTCATGTTTACGTAAATAAAACGTTTTGTTTTTGTTTTGTTATAAATGTCAATGAATTTTAATTCTGGTATGTAATGCCAAAAGACATCACATCTCCAAAACAGTTAAAGATAGGTGTAGGACACTTTACAAGAATTATGTCTAGAATTTCATGAAGAATCCAAAGAATAAATGATATGCAAGGGGTTGCATTCAAAATAAGAAAGTTGGTATTGGCCACTGTCACATGACACACCATATAAAATGTTTTTTTTTTAATTTAAATTTGAAAATACAAATTGACCAATTGTCCAAGCGCTTTTCCCAACATGTACTCCTTTACTCGTTTTCCAATTTATTCCATTTGGCTGTTACACACTGTATAAAATGATTTGTTCTGAATGACTGACTGACGGATCAATGCACAGCCGAAACCGCTGATCGTAGAGATCTAAAACTTGGAGGGTGTGTTCTTTGTATTACGTAGGCATCTGATAAGAAAGGTTTTTCCGAAATTCTATTCCTGAGGGGGTGAAAAACGGGAGCAAATTTGTATGGGACAACGTTATTCCTTGGTCAAGTCTACTTCAAATGTTGCATAAACAAACATTCTTTAACAGAAGAAATAATGGAAGTCATATTTCATTTTTTATTGGAACACATCGCCTAAAGGGGTTAAAAGGGGTAGGAAGTTATTTTGGTCGTGATTTGAATCGAGGTTGATACCAATTAATACTTCTCAATGCTTCCGATTTAAATTACATTTTATTATGACACGTTTGAATACTCAATTCGATTTTATTCAAAAAACGTTAAACCCACTTTAAAGCTTGGTGCAATGCAATGCTGACATTCACAATAACGTGAAATTCCTCTTAGAACCATTTTCGTCTACTTCGCGGAGGAAACTTAATTAACAGTCTAATCTTTGATGAGCGCTAACTCCCTTGGAAGGAAATTTTTGATAAAGTTAAATTAGGTCAGATGAACATGAAGTAACTTCTAGTATCTGTAGTTGGTATTCGCAGTAGAGTTTCCAGACACCATGTTCAATCAATGTTTTTCCATATGAATCGGTGTGATCCTAGCAGTTGGCAACACCTCTAGCTGTGCCGTAGTCGGTTACCGAGCAATGGGACGGTATTACACAATAAAACTTTGAAACGTCAATTCGTTCGGGCGATACTTTTACACATAATAATGATAATTAATATTGTGAATACATTTTGCCTGCTCTACTGACTTTTTGCCACTTTTTCGAGCAATGGTTGCCATATTAACGAACCATTCTTTGGTTTCATTCATACGTTTGGGTTGTGCTCAGCAGCCCAGACATTTGAACTGAATCTTTGTATACTCTAACTAAAGTCAGTGTGATGACCATAAAATAAAGCAATGTTGTCAGATATATTTTCTAAAATTGTTAGGCTCGCTACACAAATGTTCCTCTTACTTCAGTAAACCGTTAGTTCGTGATGTTATAAGAAAGCTAGTTTGGAAATATTTTTAAAAAAATACATAACGTAAATTTATTAGTAAACATTAAAATAAGTCGCTTGATTTTACTGAAAAAAGAAAAATTAATTAAAACCACTTTTTATATGTTACTATATTTAAGAAAATTTTGAAGAGTTGGCAACGTAGTTGCACGTGCAGTCAAGACTCCGAAACAACCAATCATCAACTGCAGTATTCATCGTAATATAACGAAATAACCGAAGTATACTCCGTTTGACAATTTTCGCAGAAAAATTCTACGGTCTTGAGGGTGTTCGGGGGGGTTGTATTGTAGTTCGGCTTATAATCCATTAGTATTATTCAGTGTCGGATGTGAATTTTGTTTTAAAGAAATATTTAATATAATATATATTTCTTGGTTGAGTGAGTTTAGTGAATTGTTTTAGGTATTTATAGGAAAGTGTAGGTGATCTAGTGTAGAAAGATATCATTAATATAAAACCTTTTTGATGGTGTAGGGGTTAGGTCGCGTCAGTGAATTGATATTAATATAATATTCATTTGTTCGTAGACGTTAGGGTAAGTTTTATAATATAGTTAATTAGAATGGCATTTTGGAGACCATTTGAAACAACAGTCCAAGATGATGCGCGGGATTATTGAATTGTGGATTTAAATATAAGAAGTTAGATAATCGAATGGTAATAATGGAATCTCGGCGTATCGCTGAACTTAGACAGGAGTATTTGCGCAAAATAAAAGGGTAGGTACCGTGATTCAAATAGAGCTATAATTTATTTAGACGAAACTTGGTTTGGTACACATGATGTTGTCAAGTGTTTATTCATTTATTTGTTATTCAAACAATCCTTACAGTTTTATTACTTGAATAAATATATAAGTAAGAAAATAGTAGTAATGGTAATTATATTATAATTAAAACTGTATGAGGATATACACCCACCTTTAAAATATGGTTGGGTTGACGATACAAAAAACTATTCTTTAGATACTCCGTGTTCTAGAGGAACGCGCTTTATTATTGTATTACAAATTTTTTGAATTTTGTATGCAGGTTAATTTTTTTCATTCAAATTGATGTAGTATATTAACATTATTTCACAATATTCGAATTTATAAAAAATTTATATGCACGCCATTGGGCGGCTTTTTCCTTCAAAGGGATTAAAAATATGGGTAATCACATTAACTTTGGAAGAACTATACCATTTATCCATGTTATCTACTTCCATTCCAGAAGCTTCGAGTCTTCTATATAGGCCGCACTCTTTGGTTTGTGAAAGTCTAATTCTGAGCGTCGGTTATCCGTCATAGAATCCTTGATAGTGGTTTTTTCCATATAACGTTATGTATAGTAGATAAACTGGGACACTTCTAGGCTACTACTTCGGAAAACTTTCTCTGGTGGCGCTGAGTGTTGAGATGCTAGGAGCACGAAAAATTCGAAATAGCTGATGCCGTGGCAAACGTTCGAATTATAACGGAGTCATCGTATATTTTCACTAAAAAGGGTTGAATAAATAAGAAATTAATTAAAATAGTTATTAATTTTATAAGGGATGTAAGTAACATTAACTAGTCGAGCCTGAGCGATAGCAAGGACTGACAATAAAGTGCGACACTATTAAGTATACTACATCCCGTCAAGTATATAAGATTGTTTCTCCTACCCGCAGAATTTATTATTGGATCTTCATTAATTTAATTCGATACTTTTCGCATGAGATTATGGACAAGGTTGACCGATTTCTATAGCGTAATAAGCATTGTTATTTCATCAACAACGTCAAGCAGATAGTTTATAAAAAATTTGGAGAAATTGGAATGATTTATTTGTATAACAGCGAAATCGATACAGAAGAATCAGCAAATATCGCTTGTCTGTCGCTGCTGCCAGAAAAATCAAGGAGGAGGTATGAAGCAGCGTATCAATACTGGTGCCAAACAAAGACTGCTATTGCAGTTTCAGAAACAGTTCTTTTAGCGTATTCTCACGAAAAATCTGCTGTATTGAGGTATCCATCAAGATTATATTGTGAATATTATATGCTGAACTCCACCCTTTTCATAGAGGAAAACATCGATATTTCCAAGTATCCTACGCTTTGATCATTTTCAAAAATAATGAACCAAAAAAATCAAATATGTTTGACAGGGAAGATGTAAATAAATTCTTGTTTGAAGCCACCGATGATATAATGGGAGTATACTGGACACTCCCTTAGAAGAACGTCGGCCACTTTATCAGCGTATACTAGAGTTGATGTTTCAGCTCTCAAGCGACATGGCGGATGGAAATTTGCAACTATCGCAGAAAGTAGAACTTCAATAGTAACAGAAAACTTGGTTAGAGATGGAGAAATTATGGAGTCAGAACATTCCTTACAAATTAAGAAACAACGAGAAAACATTTATCCAAATTTTGTAAATAATGTTTATAATAGTGATAACTGTACAATTAATATTATACGTCATAAATCATTATCGCCAAAGGGTGGTAGGTTGACTTATAACCCGTAGTCAAGGGCAATATAGGGAGGAGAAAAAAAGCTATTTGTGTATCAAGAGCAGAAAGTAGTACTTTGGTAGTCGAGACAGAAAATACCAAAGGACTTTCTGCTCTAAATACACACAAGATTTTTTCTACTATCACACCAAAATTAACTACTAGCTCTCTTTTATCTATAAATAAAATCAGGCGTGCGCCAAAGTTACTTTCTGCTTAAGAGCGCGAATAATGTCAAATTATGACAGCTCGCGGAAAACATCAACTTTGCAGTTGCTTTTCAAGACACAAAAGACGACTTTCGATAGTGGTAGTAGAAAAATATATTTTCATATCTTCAGACAGTTACAAAACGTCATACCAAGTTTCAAATACTCTAGAATGAGTGAATAAAAAAATAGACGATAAGCTAGCTAAAATTATATATTTGCGTGTTTCTTTCCAGCATGTTTACAATTTTATATAAGTAAAACGTTTTTTTTTCTCCATGTTTTCCATATAATAAGTAATACCCTTATAAAGCACGTCATTGGTTTGTTCAGTTGAACCCACTGCATGTCATATATAATATGTGTATCAGATTTATTCCATACCAGACATATACCTATATAATTCATGAATGTTATGAATGTTTCATGACAATAGAACTTTCCACAAAAACTTGTTTTATAACGACATATCGACGAAACAAAAACATCAATCGGTTTTTGTCTTTATCTTGACGTTGATGTTTTGGAGAGATTTCGATTCACTGTGGAATCCAGTAAAACCATAAATTTATTTTTTTTGTTGCGTGTTTTGTATAGGAAAACTCCAAGTTCAATGTTTATCTTGTGTAGTATGGTAGCAGCTGTAAGTTTTTCATAGGGAGTGAATATAGTTTATGATTTTGAGTTTCTTACCAACAATAAATTAAACAGCTCAAGCTGTATATTACTATATATTTCAAATGAAGCTCAGAATATATTATATTTATAATATCACTCAGCAGTTGGATCAATCATTAGAAAACTGACTAGCTTCTCACGTATAATTTTTCATTGGCTAAACGTGGGTGACAGATTAGCACCAAACATGTTGAATATTATAGAGTTCATACAATAGCCTTCTTGGTGTGCGTCATCGTTTGTGACGTATATCCGGGTTTTAGGCATGTCGTTTATTATATTTGCTATATTGACATATAGCTAACCTTAAATTTGATAAATAAAATGATCAGGATCGTATTCAGCCATATTCGAAAATGATATGAAATTAATAATACTTGGGATATGGAAACACTGCAAAACAAAACAAATTGTATATTCAATTTAAATATTAAAATAACTTTACATTAGTAAATATAGTCCTGCAAAAGAATTATACAGCCTGTTCAATTAAGTCTGCACCATATGGAACCCTATTTTATTCTAAAGTTTTATGGAAAAAGGTATTCTTCACTTATAACTATTATTGTTAGTGAATTTCATTGTTTTATTTGTTTAAATGTGGCCACTGTCTTCATTAAAATATGTACAGGTGGTGTATTGAAAATTTATGTATGTATGTATTTTGACATTCACTGAGACCTAAAAGATCTATTGGGCCCCCTTACTTCTACTGAGTTTCTGAGGAGAGTCTCAGGAGTGTTGTCAAAAGCTCCTTCTATGTCCAAAAATGCACATACTACAGTTTCTTGGTTGTCTAAGGCACCTCGGATATATTGAAAATTTAACAAAATAGATATTATTCTATAGCTTTTTGAAGCTACGACCACTTGCTCTGCCATTGAATAGCTTCTTTCCAAACACTAACTAGAGTATTCTATCTTCAGTTACACATTCAGTAGAAAACAAACATAAACATAGTAAATAGTCAAGAAACCAACCAACTAATAAAAAATTAAAAAAGAGGATTATGAAAGTTCAATTTTCGCAGTCATCTTCCCATAAGTCCCAATCTGATTCACATTCCGACTCATTCAAGTCAACAATTACAGGCGAAGTATCACTAGCGTCAATAATTTTTGCTGTTTCCCAATATTCCTCTATAATGTTTTGGGTATGCCTAACATATTTTTTCCATTTTTCTGGTGTAACCTACAATAATATAATTAAAATAATAGGAAATTTTTGTCCATTATTATTAAAGAAGGTTCTTTTAAATTCGGCAGGAGCTGTTGTTCAAACCATTTTTCTAAGTTATTCGAATTCATCGAATCATGATAGTCTCCAGATTTACTCCCACTTTTGAAAATCAAACTACAATTTTCGACAAAACCATTCTCAGAACCTGCTTGTAAAATAATGTACCGTACACCTTCACCACTTGTCTTCCTTACTGCCTTAGTGCTACCATCTTGCCAACTTTTGCAAAAACTACCTTTACTAAAAATCCAGGTCTCCTCCAAAAAAACATGCTGTAGAGGGTAAGGAGAACTCTCATTGTTCTTGAATTCTCTCAGAAAATGTAATCTTTTTTGAGCTACATGTGGTTGTTCCATAAGATAGTTTCTATTGGAAATACTGCAATTTAGCCATCTGAATTTTAGTTCCCTTAAAACATTATCCATTGAACCAACAGGCATGTCGATTCCATCCAAATCAATGAGTTTTTTATTCAGTGTATGTAGAGTTACATGTTCACCTAAAATAAATAAGTAAACAAACAATATTAATGAATAAAAAATACAAAAACAATATAACAACAATAATATAATTAAAATAATAGGAAATTTTTGTTCCAACTGAATTTTGATTTTTGTTCGGGTTTTCTGGTTTTCCCCCGCCCCGAATAGTTGACATTGTAACTGGATTTCTGACTTTTTGATACTCAAAATTAGTTGAGCCATAACTGAAGAAGTGGAACATTATGAGTGATTAAGTCTATAAACAGCACGCTTACATTAACACTGTTGATCCTTACCTCCTACAATAAATTACATACTTGTATTCTTTATCCGGTATTTTATGTTTCTTCACAATTTTCATAATTTCATCTTTCATGCTAGATGCTGGAAAAGGTATACTCCTTTCTTGTAACCAACTAATTGAAGATTGCTTAGTCCAAGATGAATTAGGGATTTTTTCAACTAAACTTGAATGATAAGATGCATTGTCCATTATTATTAAAGAAGGTTCTTTTAAATTCGGCAGGAGCTGTTGTTCAAACCATTTTTTTTAATTTATTCGAATTCATCGAATCATGATAGTCTCCAGATTTACTCCCACTTCTGAAAATCAAACTACAATTTTCGACAAAACCATTCTCAGAACCGGCTTGTAAAATAATGTACCGTACACCTTCACCACTTGTCTTCCTTACTGCCTTAGTGCTACCATCTTGCCAACTTTTGCAAAAACTACCTTTACTAAAAACCCAGGTCTCCTCCAAAAAAACATGCTGTAGAGGGTAAGGAGAACTCTCATTGTTCTTGAATTCTCTCAGAAAATGTAATCTTTTTTGAGCTACATGTGGTTGTTCCATAAGATAGTTTCTATTGGAAATACTGCAATTTAGCCATCTGAATTTTAGTTCCCTTGAAACATTATCCATTGAACCAACAGGCATGTCGATTCCATCCAAATCAATGAGTTTTTTATTCAGTGTATGTAGAGTTACATGTTCACCTAAAATAAATAAGTAAACAAACAATATTAATGAATAAAAAATACAAAAACACTTTTTTAATTACACACTTTCATTAGGAAATGCACTAAAAAGTGAATAATAATTTTTTTTAATTTATCATTCACTCTTTCTCACTATCCTAATGAAATAGGATTAACTTGATTTATATTAATTTCACTTATTGTTATATAAAAAATACTTACTTAGTGCACTGAAGTTAAAGGTATCAATGGTTTACCAGCTTCTTTTTCTAATTGAAAATATTTGATACCTTTCAAAATAAGATGCGGCTCTTTTTCTGTGTATCTAGGCATATTTTTGTATTATTTAAATAAATAAAATGCTAACAATAAGATTAATATTCACTTTCCATAAATAATCATAAACAACAAAGTACAGACCTGACGAGAACTGTCAGTGGGACATTACAAAAAGACAAAACCTACGATGGGTACGTCTACGTCGTATTTTGAACGATATAAATTCGCCCGATTGATAGGTCGCGCTTGCACGTAAACTAAACATCAACCAATCAAATTTTTCTGTCAAAGATTAGGGTTAACGTTTGTAATACGTTTAATCAGTTCATTATTGTGATATTTTGATTAGGATTAATCACAGACCTGCCTTTTTTTCCATTTCTTTCACCGTAATGTGTTAGAAGGACATTAACAATCAATGACGCACACCAAAAAGGCTATTGTAAGAACTCTACATATAATAAATCACCACGTTGTCTGCGTTGACTAAAATACGTTAGTTTGGCTGAAGCAATACTAAGTCGTATTGGGCCATAAGGAAGTCTTGTGGCTAACCTTTGCACATTTTCAAGTTTATTCTGATCAGATGTTAAGATAGGACACCATACAGTATTTCATTAGAGGACGAACGTAGGTCATGTATAACTTAAATGTTAACGGTGACACTAAAGATTTATATACTAATAATATTTGAGAGTTACTCTTCTTGCACACTGAGGGAATGTGCTCAGACCAGGACAAGTCTTCGTTTATAATAACACCGCGGTCACATTGCGATAATACGGTCATTAACACATGATTGTTCATATAGTATGACAGATTAGAATTGTTTCTGCTTATATGTAGGACGACACACTTATCTATATTTAGTCATAATCACCTGTCTGAATATTTAGACACGGACGCACCGGAATTCGGTCCCGCTACCTGCGGAAGGGACTACCTGTAACGGATTAAATTCAAACTGTGGTCACACCAGCGAAAATGCGATTTCGGAATTGGGTCCCATGTACCTACTATTTGTTTAATTTGACTTTTATTTTCCTTCACATTTTTTTGGGACCAACAGTACACATTTATTGTTGTTGTACTGGCATGTTTAAAAATTTACGCTAAATGCGTATCGTCAAAAATAAAAACAGTACGTGAAATAATAATCCAACCAAACCTAATCCTACCAAACCACCTTCGTATTTTTAGTCAATTTTTTTGTAGAATGAATTATAATAATTTTCAATAATAACCCAACCAAACCTACCCCTACCAAACCACCTTCGTATTTCTAGTCAATTTTTGAAGAATAAATTATAATAATTTTCAATAATAACCCAACCAAACCTACCCCTACCAAACCACCTTCGTATTTCTAGTCAATTTT
Source organism: Lochmaea capreae (assembly GCA_949126875.1). Taxonomy (NCBI): domain Eukaryota; kingdom Metazoa; phylum Arthropoda; class Insecta; order Coleoptera; family Chrysomelidae; genus Lochmaea; species Lochmaea capreae. The sequence continues at coordinate 11,686,927 of OX421404.1, read as the reverse complement.
TGAAGAATAAATTATAATAGTTTTCAATAATAACCCAACCAAAACTACCCCTACCAAACCACCTTCGTATTTTTGAGATAATGATTTTTGAAAACAAAATTTAAACCCATCTATTATTAATAAACGCTTACCCTTTTCACTCGTCATAGAGATGAAATTAATATTTTCCATGTCAAACAAACAAACAAAATCACAATAACGGACACAAATAAACACGTCTTACACTCTGCACTTCAGAAGAACAATTGCTAAAAATAATCTTTTAATACATGAAATCTACCTGCTTCGACAGCGGACCGAATTACGAAATCACCCTTTCTGATTTGGACAAGGTCCCTGTGAGCAGGTAGCCCTTTTGCTAGGTACCCGGACCGAATTCCGAAACACCGTTAGACACTGCAATTGAGTCTGATTGAAGAGACAGGTAATTTTTAGTGGGATTTTCATATATTTTAGCATCATCTGCGTAAAAAGAACAGTTATTTTTTATATGCTCAGGGAGAACAGCCGTTTATAACAAAATTAGCAATGGTCCCAGAACCGATCTTTGCGGATTAGTTAAAACAGGTTTAAGGTTCTCTTCAACATTATTTTTTATTGTGAACTTAAGAAATGTTAAAGTAATTGTAAAAATGCCCTTCCCATACACATATTCAGCCTGATCACGTGTCATGAAAATTTTTAAATAAGTTGTTTATAACATTTTTGGACAAGTTATTTATAATAAGTAATACTCATTACTTAACAAAAAAGGGAAAATCAGTCATTTCTTGTTAACTGCTATGGACCGAACGTTGACAGTGAGAAGTTTTTTCAAACGAAATGATTGCTTGATTGTTTGCCAATCAACAGAATTTTTGTCTGTAAAGCAAATTGAATACATCCAATCTTTTGTTCTTGTGATGCTTGAAAAATGATGAGACAATGTGTAGAAAACTAATTACAACTACGAAGTGGGGATCATACCACGTCCTTTCATGCTACCAGGGTTATTTAATTATTTTGTTAATGTCTACTATACTTTATATCATAGCACTGTCATAATAAATTGCCATTATGCCTCTGAGCATTTTGATTAATTCACAGCAATCTGGCAACGTTCTGCATAATAGAAAATGCGAAGAGGAATTAAAAGTAATAGTAAATAGTTATTTATGTAACTAGTGTGTAAAGTAGCCTTTTTTTTGACGAATGTGAATATTGTCGCATGAGCCGCAGGCGAATGCGACAATCACATGAGTCGAAAAAAAGGTCTTTACACACGAATTGCATACAATATTTTTTCTACTAGCGAATATTTAATCAAAATACAAAAGTTTAATAGTGATTTTCTTTACGCACTAGTGCGTAAAGAAACATACTTTACGCACTAGTGCGTAAAGTAAGTTAAATTTTTCTATAGAAGAATCTTTAACGCTATTATTAATTTCTAATCAGATATATTATAAATGATTTGGAAATTATAATCAAAATATAAACAACAAACGAATTCAATTATTAATAATATGAATATTCCGTGCCACATCTATTTGGTGGTGTATTTGCCAAGTAATCTGAGAGATCGTCAGAGGAATCCATCTTTATTTTTATAATAATCTAAAATAACATCATAGTTTTCTAAAAATATTCAATTCTTAAATATAAAATACAATTGCTTACCCTAGGTATGGTCGGAAGATCTCAATTTAAATTTTAAATGTCAGATTCAATTCACAAAGAAATGTCAGTCACTCACCGCCAACTTATGCCTATTTACCGTATTATTTCCAGTACTCAATAATTATTTAACAATAATTATTAGGTTACTTTACCGAATTCTATAGGTTTCTATCTCCAATTTATGAAAAAAACTTAGATTTAATATCCGTTTATTATGCCTATATTCTTATAAGACTAGATATCTATAACTACATACATATTGGAATTTTTTCTTTACGCACTAGTGCGTAAAATAAAGTTTTACGCACTCGAAAATGTGTCTAAAGTACGTACTTTACACACGGTAGTAGAAAAAGATCTTTACAGTTCACAGTATGTGAAAAAGGTGCACTGCCAAATAATAAAGAGTCATATATTATTCTCTTGAGAGAAATTTTCGATGTTCATTTTTGTTTTTTGAACCAAATTCTAATTAACGATGCCGTGGATGGGATCAAATAAAATAAATGACATCGCCTTTCATTGCCTTTATAACACTACGTTTTTCCATTGTAGGAAAAATACAGATTTTTCCAGAAGTCGTAGATTTAATGTGTCTCAGAAACACAAGATAGTAATTAGTAGATAGTAAATGGAGAACAGCGAGAGCGAAGTAATTACAAGGAATTGAAGTGTAATAACAAAACAATACAAAAAGTAACAACCTATAACTACATAGGAAGTATCATAACAAAAGATAGGAAAATAGATGCATAACTTAATAACAGAGCAAATAAATCAACGAGATTATATTATTCCTCAAATCGAACATTATTAAGCCATAAACACATTGATATGGAAACAACGCTGGAAATCTATAACAAAATTACAGTTCCAACTATTACCTATGCTAGTGAGAACTATGCAGAAAAAGCAGGAAACAAAAATAAATGCAATGGAAATGAAACATTTAAGGAAAATAGCAGGTAAAACGAAATGGGACAAGGTAAGGAACGAAGAAATCAGAAGCATAACTAATCAAGATCCAATAAAATCAAAAATTGAAAAGAAAAAATTAAACTGGTTTGGCCACCTAGTAAGAATGAAGCAAGATATAATTGCGAGCATAGTTATGGAAATGGGAATATCAAGAAAAAGACAGAGAGGAAGACCCAGGAGGAAGTGGATAGACCAGATTGAAGAAATTTGGAAGAAGAAAGGAAAAACATTAGGAGAGATGAAGGCATTGGCCAGGGACAGAAAAGAATGGAAAAAATGGGTACAGGAAGAACTCCAATCCGACGCCTGAGAAGGCATAAGGATAAGAGGAAGAAACACAAGATTCCACAAGCAATCTTCGTTTTTTGAAAGTGTGCACTCATTGGAGGAATTTAAACTATTTCCTATAGAAATCCCAAGCACGTCACTATGAAGTTCAATTATATTTTCATCTTCTCTATATTTGTGGAAAACATGGATTGCCTGAGTACAGTAGTGATACTAACTAAAAAAGATGTGATTCAAATCACACATCGAAGCATTATCGCAGTCGCAAGAGGGAACACCTATAATTCAACATTTGTGTAAGTGTGCAGGAAATCTGCTGTAATTGAGTTCAGTCGTATAAGTTTGACTGCATTTTTCCTTGATACACCAAATTTTGAAAAATGTGGAATTATATGATGTATAGTAGGATGTATCAATACATCCAAAAAACATACGATGACTCAAACCCTTCTGCCGAACATTAGGTAACTTGTTATTCGTTTTATTATGGTTAAATTATGTCCTTTTTTAAGAAAATATAATTATAGAGTTATTGTTGAGTAGTTTCAAATATCTAATACCGGAAAATTCTGAACACGACCCTGTTAAATTTTGTTTAGAGTCGTTTCTAGAAACAATAATCAACAGTATTCCTGTGGGACATATGTATCCTTCCCCTGTGCAAAATTCATAGTAGTTTGAACCTCGATTACCTTCGATATTAGTAGGTACTCTGTTAGATACTTTGAGAATAAGAGAAAAACAAGTAAGAATTCAACATATTTATGATATACACAAATATATTGCAAATGGACCCATGTGCGAATAAAAATAATACAATTTTGTCAATCTGATGCTATACTAATGTCAACATGAAATAAGTCATTTCAATGAAGTAATCTTGAAGATCAACCCCACCAAGTCCATCTTAATAGCTTTCACTAAGAAAATAACACTCAACCTCAAAACTGTTCAACAAGATGAAAGCAAGGTTGTATGGAGACAACATGTTATATATACCTAGGTCTGACTCTAGACAGTGAACTATTGTGGAGCGAACGCTAAAAGGAGGTTATATACAAAACAAAAATGGCTCTAGTACTGTGCTGGAGCCTGGCAGGAAAAAATTGGGGATCCATGGAAACCCAATGTACTGGGTGGGAACAGCATCGTCACCTTACTGTGCGTTCCAGAGCATACTGGAATATAGAGGAATTAAATAGCTGATTAACTAGCGAAGAAAAGTACTAAAGCACCCATTTGCCTCCAGTCGGGACCCTTTTGCGGTGTCAGCTCCAAAATAATATTGGAAGAGAGTGGATATCTGAGCCAGAGTAAAACTGCACAAATATTTTCAACAGGTGTCCTGACGGGACACTGTCGCCTGAATGAACTCCTAAAAAAGCTCAAGATAGTGAAGCAAGAAGAATAAAAATACTGTGGGATGGACTAGGAATTTCCTAGGTCACAGCACCTAGGAGACTACCGAATAGAAGATAGACACTTACCTGAACTAAAGTCTTCACATATCCTGAAATTCCCAAGGAAAAGGAAATACTAGTCTCTGAGATTTTCCTTAGGAAATAAGTAGAAGGAAGTGGTGGGGCGCAATGGATCTTCCAGGTATCAATGAATATCGCCCAAATATACAAAAAGACAACAAATTCTTATGAATAGGTGACGAATGTATAAAGATAAGATATTGTTTCAAATCACTTGAAGGTAGACTTTTTCGAAAAAGTTCTTTTGATTCTTCATTTATTCATTTGGTGGGTATCATTTTTTGAAGCAGTACAGTTTAGATATTATATATCTGACAAAACTTGGATGAACAACTATTGATTTAGCATTAAATAAATAACTCACCCAAAAAATATACAAAACGGACTGATTCAATAAATAATGATGAAAAATAAACTAATTATTGAACGAAAAGCATCTGGAACAAATGGATATTGAAAATCTGTTATTTCAGACATAATGTCTACAAAGTAGACATACTTTTAGATATATTCCCTGGTGGAGAAGCTCTAATTTCGGAAGAAACTGCTTTAAATTAAAATATGTACCAGTATTCCATGAAATGTTTGAAAATGCAAAATGTGTAAGAGAGAGTGAGTTGCTATTAATAGATAGATAGATAGTTTATTTCCTTTTAAAATCCCTACAATTTTATGGAAAGGGTGAGAACAATGTACCGGGTGGCCAACTAAGAGCGGCCGTCGGCCATATCTCAGGAGTGGATTGTAACACAGGTACAGGTTTACGAAAAAACATTTTATAACAAAAGTGGTCTCGAGAAACGCCTGGAAATTATTTTCAGAATTGTAGGTCCACCGCTAGAGGGCGCATTTGACAGTTAAAATTTTAAAATGTAATTTTTTTCAAAATGTATTCAATTAAGGAGCATATTAAATATTATAATCAGATTCCTCGACAAATTCTGCATATTTTTAATATGACAAGTTTAAGTCGATCTCTTCAAATAAGTGGTAGGGGAGAGTGGAAACCTTGTTACGAAAAAACACCTGTAATTCTGGTTCTGCTTGATCGATTTTAATAAACTTGATGTTGTTTGAAAGAGCTTTTCTTGAACAATCGAAAATTTGTAAATATGAAGCCTATCCACCTTCCAGGATATATGATTAATCTAAGAAATTCCGAACATCTCTAGAATAATGTGCCGGGCTAATGTGAGATCTTTTCATTCAGGCTTAATTTAATAATTAATTAATTTCTGTTAACGCGAACCAGCCTTCTAGACGTTGGAAGAACAATTTCCGCCATTTACCTGTTTCTTACGATATCTCAGGATAGAAAAGAGATATCGCCTTGTGGTTTGCAGTGTTTTATTACTAATTTAGTCTACTTTTTGAAGACCTACTTCAATTTGTATGCTTCCATTTAAAATTGTTGCGAGAAAACACAATATTAAAAAAAATAAAACAGCGCCCTCTAGCATTGATGTTATCAATCAGATTGCGTCATATTTACAAATTCTCGATTGTTCAACAAAAGCTCTTTCAAACAACATCAAGTTTATTAAAATCGGCCAAGCAGAACCAGAATTACTGGCGTTTTTTCGTAAGAAGGTTCCAACTCTTCCTCACCCCTTATTTGAAGAGAAAGACTTAACCTTGTCATATTAAAAATATGCAGAATTTGTCGAGGAATCTGATTATAATATTTAATATGCTCCTTAAATGGGTGAATTTTGGAAAATTTTGAATTTTAAGATTTTAACTGTCAAATACGCTCTCTAGCGGTGGACCTACAATTCTGAAAATAGTTTCCAGGCGTTTCTCGAGGCCACTTTTGTTATGAAACTTTTTTCCCGAACCTGTGCTACAATCCACTCCTGTGATATGGCCGACGACCGTTCTTAGTTGGCCACCCGGTTGGTTGGTTGGTAAACAAACGAAAACAGGCCGGGTTAGTGGGCCCCAACACTGCAGCCGTTGGCTTATTGTATTGTCCTGTCTGTCTGCTAGTCCGTGAGAAGATTTGTGACTTTGATGAGATCTAGGAGTCTCTTCACAGTATCTCTTTTGGTGAGGTTGTATATAGGGTCATCCGGCCCTATCTGTCTATACCTCCACCAACGTAAAGCCTCACATTCGAAAATTATATGGGTTGCTGTTTCGTCCTCCTCACCACATAATCTAGGTACATGTAGGTTTTTCTTGGAAGATCCCCATTGTGTGAAGGTGCTTCCTCAGGCTGCAGTGTCCGGTTATAAGGCCGGTTACCAGCCTGATATCTCTCCTATTTAACTTCAGGATTTCTTCAGAAAGTTTTGGTATGGGTTGTTTAACCATCAGTTCACTGTGTTTGAGCTTCGGAATTGTTTGCCAGTATTTGAGGTGTTGTTTGTGCACCCACTGGTTTAATGTGGATCTTACCCAAGCCGTTGTTACACCGGTTGCCGGTTCAGGGCCGGTGTAGCCGGTTGCCGATCCCTCTCGTGCTAGGGCGTCTGCTTTTTCGTTCCCTTCAATACCCTTGTGACCTGGCACCCATTTCAGGGTTATCTTATTTGTGGCACTGAGTTTTTAAGGTTTTCTAAGCACTCCTAGACAAGTTTGGATTTTATTGTACTACTATTAAGTGCTTTGATTGACGCTTGACTGCCTGAGCAGATAAGAATGTTTTTACCGCTGTATCCGTTCCTTATGTTTTCTCTCAGACATGAGTCAATTGCGTAGATTTCTGCTTGGAATACAGTGGTATTCACTCCCAGTGAATGACTAATGTCACATCTGGGAAATTGACCGTATATTCCAGCGCCAGTACCAGTGTCCGTTTTGGAACCGTCAGTGAACTGAACTATTTTTTGTTTGGGAGTTTCCTTGAATTCTCCTTTCCAATCTATTTCGATGTTAAAGGGTTTTTCTAGTGATGTGGTCGGCGTCATATAATCAGTACCCATAGTTAGTATGGGATTTGTGATTATATTGATAATTGTCGCATGCCCATTAGGGTGAGGGTTCCAGTTATTGTTTAACTGGAGACGATATGCCCCAATTCTAGCCTCTGCTTTGACGATTAGGTCAATTGGTGGGAGGTTTAGAATTGTTTCCATGGTTGCTGTCGGAGTACTTCTTTGTACTCCAGTGATGCACTGACATGCCAGTCTCTGGATTTTAGTTAGCTCTAGGATTACCTGTTTCTGGTTAACCTTTGGCCACCAGACGAGTGCGCCGTATGTTATCATGGGTCTTACAACCGTTGTGTACAGCCAGTGTACCACTGCCGGTTTCAGTCCCCACGTGCTTCCAATCGCCACCCGGTACATATAAACCTAATTAGAGTTCTAGAACATTCCAAATATAGCTAGCAATTGCTTTAGCTGAATTTATTGTGATATTGTTTAGTGAATCAGCTGCAACATTGATGTCGGCTATGTAATTTAAGGTGGATCGTTTCATACAATATATTGGACAATCAAAAAGTATGTGCTCAATCGTTTCTAACTTCTTTTGGTTACAAATAGTGCAGATTTCATTAGGGTTTATCAGATAGGTACAACCTTTATATGTAAACTTTAAGGAGGATGTATTACATAACCGAAGTTGCGCGATCGTCCTTGTAATTTGGATGGGCATTTTTGGGCACAGATATTTTTGTCGTGATGCAGATACTGTTAAATGTTTGTATATTGGACGGAAGGATGACTGTTGGCAGAGAGAAATATCTAGTTCTAAAAGTTTATTTTTGAATTTGAGTAAGAGAGATTTTCTACTAATCTGTAGGAAGCGAAAGGAGAGATTATTCCAAGTAAGATTGGTATCAATAAAAGTTATACCTGCTATCACATTCCATCAGATGCAATTGACGGAAGAAGTACACTTTGGGGTAACGGAAGAGTGAATTACTATTAATATAATATCAAATTCAGATACGCAGCCATTAACCAATTATTACTTGTTTGTACAATATATTCAGAGATCAAGCGCGAAGTTAATTGCTTTCATAACTTTGGATCACTTATTTTTAGTTTGAACTATCTAAGTTATGAAAGTTCCAAGATAATTAATGAATCACTTAAGTTTTTGTTGCGATACTCAGCTTAGAGAATAATGAACTTTTGTTCATCACAAACGATTGCTGTGAACTTTCTGTTGAAGAAGCAATTAATGTATCATGACAATTGATAAAACTCTCAGATGCTACAGAGTACTGAATGTAGAATAAACACTTTTTGCTTTTGGATTCAAATCCATTTAACTTTCTTCCTATAGTTTGGAGCCGACTAGCGTTTATTACACTTGAAAACATCAAATAGCATTATCTTCGTTATCTCTTGAAAATCTCGGTGAACTCAAACTAAGCATCAGCGGTTGTGGAGATGTCGCTATTATCACATTCTTGGCATTCCCTTCACTGAGTTTAATTTATAAATGTGATTTCAGCGTTATATTCAGTCCAGGATTAGGCTCTTACAGCTTCTGGACGGATAATATCTACCTTGTAGTGATGAGGCGCAAATACGCCGAAACCGGTCTGCAAGTGATATTGTTCCTTCTAATTATAAACCAGAATGGTTGGTTCCGTATTTTCATATATACCAACCCCGTTTAACTTGGAAGTGTAATTCATTGTCTGAGGGGCATATAGCCCGAGAAGTAGATGCTGCTTCCTAGTGAACGGTCTATCCTTTAGAAAATCATTTTCTAATTTGTAAAGCGTTTTAATAGTTTCACACTATTAAATATGACAATTGATACAGGCAACTCTAATCCAGTAAATTACCACTAATATTTTCTTCTTTTAGGTTTCAAATTTTGAGTTTACTTTTCATGATTATACAAAACAAACAGAACATGTATTATACGAGCACGTTAGAAATAATACAAAATTTAAACCAGAATAAATGTTCTTTCGAACTGCATAACTACAAACTGTTGAACGACCTGTGTTTATAGTTGCAGTTTCGAACAAATATGATAATTAACTAATTAGTACGCAATGCAACACTACTTATTATGATAGTGTCGATTTTGCGTGTACCATAGCAAAACAGATTATTTTAATTTCGAGGCGGTTTTCCAGCATTAGTGAACTTTACCAATTTACGTAATATCCGAGCTTGTTGAAATGGAAATATATTCAAGAGCCAGTTTGAATATTTATTGCAGTTAATATCCGCTTAGATTATGGTAGTTCTAGATATTAAATTGAAGTTTCTACTAAATATACAAGGGGGTTTGGGAGGATAATACGGCATAATTTAGGGACTAATTGAATCACCTATGTATACTGCAAAATGTAAAAAAGAACTCTTTGAGGAGTTTGAGTTAAGAATAATTAGTCCAAATTTAGATTTCAGGAATAATTAAATATGGTTAGTTGGATAAGTCAGTGACTTCTTGAATTTCCCGCGCAGTAAATTTGAATTTGACGATTATCCCGTGAACTGCTAACTATGAATAAACAGTTGTCAAAGAGCTTCGTTATTCCATTAGCGGACAACCTCGTGAATTTTAATGGAAATGGAAGACCCCAATCTCTAACTCACCATTCCATTCAGATATGGGAACAAAAGCTGGAGAATAAATCTCTGAAATCAAATGAAATGATTTAAAAACTTTTTTTAGTTGAATTACTATGGTAAACTGTGAATTTTATTGTTTAAATTGTGAGTTCGACAAAATGTCTAGCTAAAACTATATAAACATTTTTTTAAGCTCCCAGTTCAACTTGTGGGTGCAGTTAAATTTATGATATATTAGGTTGAATTTAACGAGGTGCTATTGATCTTTAAGATTTATTGTGGTCCTCCGAATCTTTGAAACATTCCCGAATTTGTTTTTTATGCAATCAGCCTGGAGACTGGACCTTTCATGCAGTTTCTTGCTGGTGGCTTCTCTTCACTTAGGACAAAAAACCGCACATTGTCCAGGCAGTCGCACTAGCACAGGATATGCTCTACAATTTCCCTATCTAGCTGACAAAATCTGCATATGGTTTCGTCTGTCAACCCCAGCAGCTTTGTGGATCTATCAAGCATACAGAGGCCCGTTAGCAGACCTACCACAACTTTGACAGTCTTCCCATCTTTACTTATCTGTAGCGCGGTTCCATATTATAGAATTCAAAATTCAAATTGAGATTTTAACAAAATTCTCCGGTTTAAACTGGGAATGTTGAAAAAAATTCCTACTCAGGCTGATTAAATTCTGCGTTAAAAAGTGTATTTCAGTTCAAACAGTGAATTTTATCGATTTAAAAATTTAAACCTACATTTAGTTGAATTTAACTCCCAACATGCATAATTTAGTTCCCCAACACTCATAATTTGTGAAATTCTCAATTTGAACAGTAAATTTTAATATTTATTTCATTGAGTTTATCGTTTGAACTGGAAGTCCAACAAAATATGAAGGTCAGGATTCAAATTCAACTAAATCAAGTTTCAAGCTGTGATTTTAACAAAGCCAAAACTTATATTTCTGAAGAAATAAATTTGTTTGATTTATCAGCTCAACTGTTCATTCAGATTATAGTTTGAACTATGAGTTAAATGTAATTCACAGCTTCAACTCGAAAATTGAGCAGAGACGTAGGTTGCACGTTGGATTCAATAGAATTCACTGTTTAAACTGTGACATAAACAGAATGTACTGGAACTTTTGAAGAAGTTTCCAGTTAAAGCTGGATACCTTCTCCTTTTCAAATTAATAAGGCGGTTTCCATTGAATATAATGATAAATTTAAACATTTTTATGGTTATGTTTAGTTGCAAGTTCTAGCATAATTGGAAGCTTAGGCTGGGAAATTTAAGGACATACACACATGTAAAACGGTAAACTAAATGTTTAAGCTACAAATTTGTTGTTTTCATCAGGAATGTATCCACTCCTTCTAAGTGTTTTTTTTTGTGGTTTTATATACTCATCTATCGATGGATTGTATTGTTGTGTGATCTAGCTGTCGAAAGTAGGTAGTCTGTATACCTGGTTTCCTCAGCCGGTATGGGTACACTTTTCTCCCAGTCCTCTCCCTGGTATAGTTATTTGGAACGTTGCGTCAACGGGTTGCCCCATTTAGACATCCGCTTTTAGCTCCTCGATAAGCTTTCGATAGTCAGCACTGTGCGTTTGGGTTGTGTGTTGTTGATTTTGCAGTAGTCTTTACGTTACAGATCGTGCATCGCTTAGTATAAAAATGTATAGTGGTGGCAGATTTAGCAAGACTTCCATCGCACTTGTGAGAGTTGTTTTGTACACCGGCAAGCAAGCCTTTGTGTGCTATTCAATAAACTCACTGCTCCCACTTGCAGTGTCTCTTGCACTGTCTTTGTCCACCACACCACTGATCCATAGGCTATCATTGGCCTAACAACCCTGGGCCTTTTTGGGGGTGAGTCCCCAGTTTTCTCCACACATTTTTCTACATCTGCCGAGGGCAATGTTAGCTTTCTGTGTGGTCTTTTGAAGGTGATTGTTCCATGAAAGCCTTTGATCAAAATGTACTCCTAGGTACTTTCTTTCTTTTGCAAATGGCGATATCGTCTGCGTATCCAAGACAGTGAAAGTCTGCTGTGGACAGTTCTGTGTAGAGGTCGTCTAATAAGGTTGCCCGTAGTAGTGATGATAACACTCTTCTCCTTGTGGACATCCTCCACCTGTCCTTGCCTTGATAGTGAGTGCCCCAGAGGTAGACATTATTCTCCTACTCTCCATACTTGCCTTTATCCATTAGCATATTTTTGTGGATGTTCCCCGTCTATTCGTTGCATGAACTAATGTGTGGTAGCATTATTAAATGCTCCCTTCATGTCTAAGAAAGTGGCCATTGCTATATCTTTGTCTTTTATTGACTTTGAGACAAGCCTGTTTAGATCATTCAGCGCTAGATCCGTAGTTTTTTCTGGTTGATAGGCATATTGGCGATTGCTTAGTGGTTTATCCTTCAACACTCCGTCTCTTGTGTACCTGTCCAGTAACTTTACGTTTTTAGTGGAAAAAATGATACGCTTATTATTCTGTCTGACTTTGGTATTAAGTCAAATACTTTACCTACCTAGCTTTGAGGATCTTAGTTATGTGTGGTAGAGTTTGTTTAACCATTCTTTGCCGTTACGTCATAATCGTTGACGTATTCTAATATTTTACGTTTGTCTTATATTAGTTATTTTACCTACAGTTAACCTCAAAATTATAATCAATGACATGTTAGGAATTGTTTTCAACGATGCACGTTAAGATGTGTTTGTATGAATAAATTGGTAATGCCAAAAATTGTATTTTGCTTTAAAGTACAATTTTACGGTGATGCGTGTCGCAGCGATAAGTGGTCACGTGACTAAACCCACCAGTTTTTGTTTTCTTGTAGCCAGCGACGCCATTGCAAAGTTGGATTGAAACCAACTTTTAGCGACACTGCTTAACGTTTGTTTGGTAGCTTGTTGTCACGCATGAAAAAATAGTTGGAACATGGATGAAGAAGTAAGTACAATAAATAAAGGAATTCAATAGATTAAATAATCGAGAATGATAATAATGATTGGTAGTCACGTAATTTGTTATATTTTTGAGGGTAACTGTAGTCACACATCCCATTAATGTACAGTTGATTGTTAAATTTGCTATAATTTTATATATAATGTTATAGACAACCGCTCTGCAGGTGGTAATGGTTCCCTAATCACAGTTTGTTTAGTGATTGCAGGTGCTACTAAATGTAACAATTCCTCAGTGTAGAAGTCATACGATAATAATTCCGGAATTTCTCTGGAGTCAGTATCGGTACAGATGCATAATAAAATCCATGTTCACGTCGTTTTTCAAATAATGGATCAATCCAAAATCTCTTTTTTTATATTTTCTTTTTAAATGTATACATTCATTAATGCATATAGCTGCTATTAGTCTATTTCGTCGTCGTTTCTCCTCATTTTTGTTGTTCACAATCGCGGCAAGTTGATAGTTCCACTCGTTGTAATTTTCTTCATATGATGACATTTCGAAGTATTTATTGCACACAATCAGAGACAACCAACACACACTTCTAATAATCGTCAAAAATATCGCCAGCCCATTTACACGAGCAAACGTCGGTGACATATGAAATTTCGTGACTCGTTTGTCGCTAAATATGAGCGACAAGCGACGTCATGAAAATGTCCCATTATGTGTTGCGTACCTTTTTGACATAATTTAGTTTTGTTTTAACTTGAAATCTGCGTTTTGTTTAACTGGTTTGTTTCAAATTTCTAGCTTGAGGATGTTTAACGCCCCTAATCATGATTTTTTACTGAATTTAAAAAATTACGTATTGGCGAATCGTGATTAAATGGCGAATTATATAGTATATATTAAAAATGTATTATACGATTATATTTTTGGGGTGAATCCAAAGGTTATTTAAAATTAGATAGAATATCATTATGGTCATGTTTTTAAAAATTGTATAGTAATTAATGTCTGTGTCATTGTGAGAAACAATTTCGTGATTATTCCTGAGAAATGCAAAAAAATACATGTATGCGAGAAAACAAATAAATTTATTTCTGAAAAAAACCAATAAAAACAGGAACGATGAACGAACAAACGGATAAGAAAAGTAAACTGAAATAGCATATGTAATGAAATAATATGCTTCATCACTAACAAAATCATCTTCATCATTGTGGGAGTCCGATTCATTCAGATCAGATCATTCAGATTTCGTTGTGGACTGCATTTAACGGTAAAAGTGGCATTCCAGCATCTCTTTCTCTTGAAAAGTGATTGATTAATTTTAAAATTAAACTTTGCTCTTTCTCACTATACCGGTAAGGTATTTTGACAATGAAAAATTAATTGAAAAAGGCGGAAATAACCAAAAATACTGAACAAATCAAAATATGACAACTAAACTCTTCACTGAACTATCAAAAGTAACAAATAAAATTCACTTCGACATAAGTTAAGAAATACGTTAATGACGTCTTAATTCCGTCTCATCTATTTCATGAATGAGAGAGAGATAAAGCTGGACAATGTATGACGTAACGGCAAAGGATGGTTAAACAAAGTCTATCGATTTTCATATGTAGTTGAATGGGATATATATCATCTGTCCCTGGGGATCTAAATGGTTAAATAAACTGTTATTTGTCTGCCGCTATATACCTTTCACTTACTTAATAATGTCAATCCTGCCATGCTCCAGCAATAAACTAGGCATTCCATTGTTCCTGTGGTCACCCGAGACAGACACCCCTTAAGTATATTTGTGATATTATTATAATCACAAAAACAAAACTATCACACAGTCTATGTTCACATTAACATCATTAAGAAAACCATAAACAGATTTTCAAGAAGCGAAAGATCACTGATTAGTCAGTTGTTCAATACACAACGGAAGTTATTTGAAAATAATGGTTTTCTACAGGAACAATGAGATATCTAGTTTATAATTAAAAATGGCAGCATTGACATTATTTAATGGGTGGGATGTAGAACTTATACTTAATTTCAACAGGTGCCCTTAGATCACACCACAATCGATCCACTGCAGTATATAGGTGTGTGAAACCTTCAATTGCTAGTTTTAACAAGAATTTCAACTTACCCAATTTATTTAATTGAATGTTTGATCTGGAAATGCAGCAGAACTGCGTATTTTTGTGAAATTATAGTTTAACACATTCGCGGATGGTACCCAATTTGGTGGTTGTCCTCAGAAACGCAGTGCGAAAACTTTCGATCAGGATGGTCGGATTTTTTTTGCTTATTCTTTACTAGGGCAGTACCCAAGGTTTGGAAGTGATACTATGGGACAGTGAGTATGCGACTCTAAAGAAACCGTATGAAAAATTTCACTGATTATACAGTAGCGTTGTTTATTTAAAGTTAAATTTGCACTGCCAATTTAGGAATTACATGAAATTTTTTTGCTGTCTGCGAATGTGATTTACTCAGTACCTAATAGACTCGTACAAAGTTGAATTTATTTATCTTCAACACAATTTATCATAGCATAATAATATTTATTGTATTCTTACACCACTACGGCGGAGCATGAAGAAGAGTTATGATCATGTCGGCTATGTTGGCGTTCATAACTTCTCAACTTATTTGACTTATGGGGCATCGTTGGGAGCGTCTTGATCGTACGCTTTTTATAGACTATGTAGAGGATATAAAGTCGATATCTGACAAATGTTTTCCAATGATGCCGTGTTCAATGAAAACTATCCTCCTCACATAATTATGAAGGAGTAACTTTTATGATGAAATGAAAAAACACGTAAAAATAATATGAAGGGGGTTGCCTTTTTGCTCATATGTATACGTTATAACTTGAACCCCCACCCCCCTGTGGTCACCTTACCCAAGTTTTTAAATGAAACACCCTATACATTATTTCGTTGTTGGAAAATTGTAATAATGTTACTTTAAACATTACTTTTAATTACCATTCTAAGTAATTTTTTTTTCAAGAAAATACATATTTAAATTATTTATTAGCAATTTTATTTTCCGGGACTTTCGTCAATATTTAATACCGGAGGGATTAAATGTTACACTTCAGTACCTGTCAAAATGAACTGAAGTTTTTACTTCAGTCCCGGAAGTACGAAAATGATGTTTTGTTTGGGGACAAAAACATAGCCACCGAAAAACTGATATTTGACGTTTTTAAATAACGTGTCAAGTAGGTAGATGAGTTTCCATGATAATGATGTATACTCTGCAAGATGGAATTGAAATTGTAGGATTGTACAATGAAAACAATGAATCTGCAAAAGTCGGAGCTAGATAGTCTAATGCGGCTCATTCCGGAAGAACTGCCACACAGGATCAGTTGCCAATAAACACCAACCACAACGAGTAGTTAACAGCGAGGCTATGAAAGTTGCCGTTTTGGGACAACTTACGTTAGTGTAGTTGGTGTGTCTCGCAGCAGTATTTTCAGAATTTTACATAAACACAAATTTCATCTTACAAAATCAAATTAGTCAAAGAGCTACAAGAAGATGGTTTCGACCGGCGTCTACAGTTTTCTTAATTGATGAGTGAACGACTGCACGACACTCCAACCATAGATAACCAACTGATAGATGGGCATCTGACCGTGGCGCTCCCTACGACGAATTAAATTTGGACGGGTGGCGTCACCTTGAGAGTCGCATCAGTACTTTTAATAATTTTTTACATGGTTGTGAACTTCTCTAACAGCTGTAATTCTACAGTTTTTGGCGGCATATTCAAATTAACTGTAATTTTACTTTTATTGAAATATGGTATTTATGGTAAATTTTTTGATATTTCATTTGAAATAACTGAACATTTGATTGATATTACAAGAATAACAATCAAAAAATAGTCCTGTTAAATTAAATGAAATGTTGAAAAATGGACCATATAATGCCGGATGTGGGGAAAAAAAGGCAATAATCATCAAGTTTATATATTTTATTTAATATAAGGAAGTACACAATAAATAAAACGTTTTTTTACATGTTTTAATGACAAACAGAAAGATCAATAGATAAAGTAATATGAGTAAAAATAGTTTTATCTATCAGCAACCGTTACTGTGGGCAGATGTATTTAAAAAAAAACATGAAACACATCCATTTCTACAGTTAGCATATGTTTTCTAATAACACAGCTAACTTAAATGTGCACACTATTTGAAAAACTTAGTTTACAAAATTATCACTATCATTACTAATATTATTTATTATGTAGAAACATTTGGATAATTTTAAATATATAGCTCAAACACACATATGATTGTGAACATTTACATATTTCTTTCTCCAAACTGCTTACCTTTGAAAAATGTTTGTAGCTTTCATCGAAAAATCCTTTTTTGCCCCTCTTAAAGGTAGAACCTCCATAATTGCATCATCTGTAGACATTTTATTCATTTACTCATATATTACTATGAAATATGTAATTAAGTTTGTTTTTGATGATAATTGAACAAACCAAATAGTATAACAAAAGGATCATACAGACAGAAGATATTTTATGTTATACATACCATTATTTGATCATTGATCAATACTTTCAAATGCATCCCCCTCTAAGCTGTTAATTGTGGAATAACTATAACATAAAAATTAAAAGTTCAGTAAACTAAATAATATAACAAAAGGAATAGACAGAAGATATTTTATTTTATAGATACTATTATCTGATAGTGTGTAACGTGCTTCCCTCGTACACGTGGTTGCTACCACCCGAACACGTCACTGTGGACACCCTTGTTGCTAATTTACGGTTTAAAGCTCGGGCGCCAGATTTTTATCGTGGTTTGCTCCACGGCCCCTTGACACTTAGCGTCAAGAGTTCCAGATAGCCTCAGATGGAGGTTACGGCGAATTCCAGGGGTCTTGTTGAATTCTACTTTAACGGATTGTATACAATTCGGACAAGCCGAATATCGGTACTCAAGTACTTAAGTTACGGTAGCCAACGAATAAAACAGCACTTCAAACCTTTTGTTTATTAATACTCTGTGGTTGATTTAATTCAAAAATATACAGGGACACGCAAAATAACGGAGGCAAGAAAATAAGGTATTTATTACTTATACCGGGGATTTAACGGACGTAACAATCAGAGCGGGTCAGAATCGTCAAATATAGCTTAAATCTGCCAGGATCCAAATGAGACACGGGAATTTCCTATTTAGACAGTGAGATAGGGTATGGATTCGTGAGACGGTGGAAGAACTTTCTAAATCTGCCGGGTACTCGAACAAGTTGTGGCTAAGCCTCTTCCAAGTTCAAGGAACCCTTAGGATTCAAAGGAAATACAGAAAACCAGTGTAAAGTCAATATCTATTGCACACGAGACGGCGAAAACAATTAAATCGGCCAGGCAATCGAACAAGTTGTGGCTAAGCCTCTTCCAAGTTCGAGAGACCCTTCGGATTCACAAGAAATACAAATAATAATATTTAGGCACGGAAAAAAATTGAATTAGTCCACTGGACTATATAAGAAAGATTTAAATCTGCCGGTTAATCGAACGAGTTGTGGCTAAGCCTCTTCCAAGTCCGAGAAACACTTTAGATTTAAAAGAAACAATAAATGAAATATTTAGGTAATCAAGGAAACAAAATGGTCCACGGTAAAATGAAAGAACGGTTTGAATCTGCCGGTTAATTGAACAAGTTGTGGCTAAGCCTCTTCCAAGTTCGAAAAACGCTTTGGATTCAAAAGAAACAATAAATAACATCTTTAGGCAATCAAGGAAACAAAATGGTCCACGGTAAAATGAAAGAACGGTTTGAATCTGCCGGTTAATCGAACAAGTTGTGGCTAAGCCTCTTCCAAGTTCGAAAAACGCTTTGGATTCAAAAGAAATAATAAAAAAAAATTATTCAGAAACAGAAAGAAATAAACTGGTACACGGTACGACGTAAGAATGACTTAAATCTGCCGGTTAATCGAACAAGTTGTGGCTAAGCCTTTTCCAAGTCCGAGAAAACCATTGGATTTAAAAGAAATACGATTATCGACGCACAGAGTAAAATTATCAAGGCCAGAATAAAGTTAAACTATCACCAACCATACCAGTTTTAATTACCTATGTATAAAAACTGCAGTAACTAAAATCATAAAGCCACCAGAGAGCCGGATTATAATAATTCAATCAATTACTAATTAATGTTAAACGCTGTAATACAAAAAAATTAAAGCCAACTATACTTCAACTACAAATCTTTATTTGAAATAAAGAAAGAAACAATAAAGAACTTGTCACTCAACATACCTCGGTATAAGAACTAGTAGTTAAAATTTTCCAAGAAAATATCTACAAAACTTAATATTAAATCGGCGTTACGGAAAGTTTGCGAATATACTCGTATCGGAAACTGTATATTTATTTCAACTAACAATCTTAATTTTGTAACCAGAAATAATCACAAAATAATTTTATCTCTATGCATAAAAAACCCTGGTCATAAAGAAAAATCAAAACAATAAAATATTTACGGAATATCAATCGGCGGTACGGATAGTTTTCGTATAGTATTATTATCAAAACTATATTAACTTCAAAACTATTTCTCGGAGTTCGGAGTCACACAAATACGGATTACTGTATAACTGCTTACGGGCACTCAACAACTTAACTTTTATATTTTAAGAAGCACAGATCAGAGAGACTTCTATCGATTGTTTTCAAATTTATATCCTCATTCCTACTCCCATTTCGGCACTATCGGTTGTTAAATTTTATTTTTCAGAAAAAAGTTTCATATATACTAATTGTCTTTCTGAATTAATTAAAGTTCATATATACCGAGTGTCCCTACGGTTTAAAAAATTTGAACATCGGAAACAACTAAAGTTTTATGGTAGAATTCGAATTTGCTTACCTCCGGACTAATAAAAAAAATCATTATATAAGTACGTATATATAAAGAGAAACAAATAAATACGGTAACAGAAAAGGCGGTAAAGTATGTAACGAGTTATATGGAGCCCAATATAAAATAAAAAAAACGTTACGGCAAAAATGAAAAAAAAACTCTATTCCGTGCTCAAAAAAAATTACTCGTTACAAGTGGCTTGATTTACTCTCATCGATTCTCCTCAAACCGCTTGCTTGTGGATGGAATAGCTACAACATAAAAATTAGGTGTTTACTCTTTCTTAGGTATTACTTACATTGTATGAATGTTATAGCATAAGTTGTATAAAACTCACCATTAATTAATTTCCTTGTATACATTTTGATTCGTGTTTGCACCTTCCCAACTGGCGAATAATTTGATATGGAGGGCATTTCCAATATTCCCAACATATGCAGATACTTTGTACAAGTAAAATGTTTTAAACTCTATAAAATAAATACCTTTAATTTTCTCAGGAGTTGTTGGGTTAGGTTGGCAGAGGAAGTATCTGTAAACTAAAATTAACTACATATAACGGCGTTACAGTTCTCATTAAATCCGCAATTTTAGTACTGATGCGACTCTCTAGGTGGCAGTACCCTCGCGCGTTCAGAGTGCCCATACCCTGACTCCAACTTTATTGTACAATAAAATGTTATTATTATTATCAAAATGTTACTATTAGTAAATTGGAATTATCCGTAAGACGTTTCACTTATGTATTATACATTTTTGTAATCCTCTTGTTGAGGAGAATCTATCAATGTAAAAATGTATAAAGTGTTCCATTAAAAAAATTGGGAGGGGTGACCAAAGGGGGCGAAAGTTAAAGCTACAACGTCTGCATATGAGCAAAAAGACGTCCCGCTTCAAATTATTTTTTAAGTCTTTTAAATTTCTTCATAAAAGTGACTCCTTCAGAATTATGTGGGATGGATAGCTTTCATTGAAATGCTTTGTATATTGATGTTTCTCGCAAGAAGCCCTGCGCAGCTTATTTGGGTTGTACCCGATTACTGGGAAACATATAAAATTGAAAATGTAGAGTGGGTCTGCACATGCTTGCATCATAAAATTATAACCACAAAATAATTTGAATAAAAAACAAAGTTCAAAAACCAAAGCTCGCCTACTGAAAAAAGTGTGAGACAAAGAAATATTTTCATCTGAGACTGTTACGATAAAACTATTCGATATATCGTCTATTTAATTAACGAATGCACCACTTACACGTAATATATTTCAATGTATTAAATACATATTCATGGTGTTGTTCAGATGATAGCTGTGGTCGTATGTCACCTATCATAACAATACAATACTTTTACACTACGATCATGTTGGATCATCAGGGCAAGGTGGCATAAACATGGTATATATTGAGTACATTGAAGTTTATCACGAGTGAGTTGTTTATTTATATGATAACAATTAGAGGTGAGAATATTTTCTTGGTCCATACTTCACTTGGTAGTCGAATTTTAGTTTTTGAACTTTTCATATTTATTCAAATCAAATCTAGACATTTTTAAATTTCATTCGAAGATCTAGTAATTCAAACAACACAATAATGACATACCTTATAGTATAGATTCACTCCTAGTTCTCATAATGAAATTAACAATATTTGTTTTGTTTTAGGCACAAAGGATTCTTAAAGGACTGTCCCAATGGTCTTCTCACGGAACAGGTGAGTTAGCGTAATATTAATGTACACTTCATACACTGTTTGCCCGTTTCACGATTCCTCTTTATTATTCAACTTTCAAAACGTTCAGTCACCTGTTATGTTGGTTTAATCTGCTCTACTGTCTACTTCACTTGTTAAATACAATTAAGTTCGCTGCTGTGGCAGGCATTGATATTAGATTGAAATTGGTGAATGGAATTGTATGAACATTTAATTGAGTCTACATATTATTGTGAACAGACGGTTTTATAATCGTTCAAGTGTGTGCATCATGGTGCAATTGAATAATTGTAACAACATACTTCAGTGACATAAATGCAAAGAAGCATATGACGATAAAATAGATTCACCCACAATGGGGCCATTTTCGATAATTTTTTATTTTAGTTTTAAAAAGTTCTCTACTCGAAAAATCAGTTGCCAAAAAATCACAATTTTATCCAACCGATTTCACCCTCAAATTCAGTGTTAAAATATGGCCAGCTTTGAAACGGGGCGGGTTCAAGCTGTGACGAGCCTACTGGCGACGAGCCCGGCGGCGGCGCCTTGCGGCTTCTTATAGCCGAGTACACTTCCCAGCAAACACAAAAACATATTAAATACATTTATGTTATGTAATTTTTGAAATATAAAAGTCACAGTTATATAAAACTGAAGTCACAACTAGATAATATTTATGTATTGAATACTGACAAAGGCCGTCACAGCTAGAGAACAATAATGATATAAAAGATACATATTCATATTACATATCTATTATGTAAATTATATTACATCTCAAATATGTCCAAATCACTATGTAATATAAATGTAAAAATGAGATAATATCTAGAGAATATTTATTTATTAAATATTAAATAATATAGATGTAACAAACGTTACCTATTTTTACTTTTGTCTCACCCCTTACCTAAAATATTTTATTTCATTGGATCTATGAAAAAATTATTTGAGAAAAATCTGTTAAAACATTATTTTCCATAGATGAAATGAAATACAATATTTTTAGTATGGATGAGGGTCAAAAGAAAAAAGGAATTATTGTAACTATACCTATTATTCAATACCTACCTTATGAATATTTCAAACATAATAAAGCAACTGAATATTTATATATTGTAAATGGTATTTATCTTTATTTGGAATAATTAGTAGCTGGTGGATGTTTTCTTGGTTACTAAAAAAAACAGCAAATGAATATATAAGTACATTTATTTCATTAACATAATTAACATTGACAATACAATACTGTAACAAAAATATTGCAAAACAAAATCTAAAAATACTCAAAAACTAAATGATAACAAAATATCAATGTTTAAAAATACTCATTATTTTTATTTCATAATATTTTATAATATAAGTTTTACAAAAAACTTAGACCCGACCGGTTTCGATGTTTATACATCATTTTCAAGGGGTGGAATGAAAACATTGTTTATTATGTAACTAAGAAAATGGAAGGAATACTTTTAGGGTAGGATAGTAATAGGTATCATATAGATAGTGAAATTAAATAAAGTAAACAAGTGTATTATTAGCTAAGTTAAATAAGGTGTATATATGTACATATTTTCGCAATGAGCAGAATTTAGAAAAGATAGGTGGATACACATTAAAATATATCGGTCAAACAGTCTAACAAAGGAAATTGTAAAGTATCTATTTGCTCATTCACAAGACTATACTGAGGATAATAAGTTAAACAGAAATAATAATATTTAGGAGAAATTTCAAATGAAATTTCAGAAATTATTTCAAATGCTATTCCAACATCTAATGCAGCGTTTAAAACATATAAGAACGTTGGTTCAATTTTAAGTAATGTTAAAGAGAAGACGCCCTCACTTGAGAAATCTGGTGTCTATAAAATCAACTGCTCTGAATGTGATGCAGTATATATTGGTCAAACAAGAAGAAATCTTAATATAAGGTATAGTGAGCATCTTGGAGCCTACAGAAACAACCACCCTGACAAATCAAATTACGCAAAACATTTGTTAGAACAAAACCACCTACCAAATTTGAACAATCAAATACAGTTACTACATGACTGTCAGAATTATAGTAAACTTAACTTTTTAGAGTCTTTAGAAATAAGAAGGTACTCCAATGATCCTCAGTATACTCTTGTAAATGAGCAAATAGATACTTTACAATCTCCTTTGTTAGACTGTTTGACCGATATATTTTAATGTGTATCCACCTATCTTTTCTAAATTCTGCTCATTGCGAAAATATGTAAATATATACACCTTATTTAACTTAGCTAATAATACACTTGTTTACTTTATTTAATTTCACTA
This sequence comes from Lochmaea capreae, assembly GCA_949126875.1. Classification (NCBI taxonomy): domain Eukaryota; kingdom Metazoa; phylum Arthropoda; class Insecta; order Coleoptera; family Chrysomelidae; genus Lochmaea; species Lochmaea capreae. Next base: position 11,663,173 of record OX421404.1, on the reverse strand, counting down.
TCTATATGATACCTATTACTATCCTACCCTAAAAGTATTCCTTCCATTTTCTTAGTTACATAATAAACAATGTTTTCATTCCACCCCTTGAAAATGATGTATAAACATCGAAACCGGTCGGGTCTAAGTTTTTTGTAAAACTTATATTATAAAATATTGTGAAATAAAAATAATGAGTACTTTTAAACATTGATATGTATGAATTTCACAGTGTAAGGGTTGAAACTATCAATTTATTGATAACAAAATATAAAAAATAATAGAAAACTAATACTATCCCTTCTTTTGAAGGGTTACTGTTTCACCTTTTCTTTTCCCTCTGGAGTCTCTGCTTACTCAGCCTTATCCACGTGCCTGCCTGTTCAAAATAGTAAGAGACATATCTCTGATAATAATAATATAATAGTACTTACATAATGTATTCTTCAATCCTCTAAACACAAGCACACAGACAAAAACGTTATTATACTCACAGATCAACTTTTCAATTATTAATAGCTGTGGTAGCATGGGTGTTACATTTTAAAGGTTATAATTTTCTTCTTCTTTTTCAAGACAAGACGAAGTAGGTTAGGCGATAGCAAATGTTACGTAATAAATATATATAATTTGTTAAATATATTTATGTAACAGAATTTACATTTTGAATACATATGAAATTAGATATATCCTATATATACAATATTTTATAATATAAATATTGAGAATATGTAACAAAATTTATAAAGATTTTGTTACATGAATACTAAGTAAAAAATATATAAATGGTTTATATAAAAATCGTTCCTCCTCTGTTATGTATTTTTATGTAATATATACATTTGTGTTTGCTGGGAACGTGTGAATGTGGGTTTAATTCGGTATTTTCGGCGAATTTTGCATGTTAGTTGACGTTTATGTTTGTTTTTAATCAATAATAATTATAAAAAGAGTGACAAAAAGAGCAGATACAAGTATTGCATAGTACCAGATTGTCAAAATACAACCGTAAAAACTCCTGAAAAACTTTTTATTTCGTTACCTAACGATTTAAAGGATAGAAAACTTTGGCAGAAAGCTACATTTGTTTCTAATAAGGGCTCAAAGTATTGTTGTGAAGAATTTTCTCGTTGTTGATGCTGCATCCAAGTTAGACTTTTTCCAGTAGCAAGCTTTTTCCGTAGGAGAAGGATCCTCTGTTCTTCGGTGTAGCCACATTAAGAAGGCCACAGCATGCTTGCAGCCCCCCTCAGACGCAGGACAATCGTGGCATAAAACTTCTTCCACACAATTTTTAATCGTATAAATTTCTCACGAAACATTATAATTTTTATATTTTATTTTATATTCTGGAGTGATCGTTGCTTTAACAAAACAATAATATTGGTCATGTTTCACTTGAACATAACCAATGGCGTTGTCACCATAAGTCGTTCTTGCAGATCTGAAATGAAATTGAGCCTGAAAACAGCTATATCCAAGTACATAAAAAAAATCGCATAACATGAATTGATAAGACCGATTTTTGTGTTTGTTTATTCTTAGACAAACCCGAGTTTATGCCAAAAAAGCAGTGATATGGACAACCAAATGATAACTCCAACTAATTTGTATGTTAGAAATAGATATGCAAGTTGAAGCGCGCGAGAGCTATTTAGGTTATTCCACCTCCACAGATATTCTTTATATTAAAATTTTATCACCACCCTACCCTGTATACGACCTCACGTGTTTATTTTTTAAATTTTATTCGCCTGCTGATAAATTGTACCCATTTACGTTTACGATAACGAATACGATTGCGAACACTTAGGTACTTTTCCATTTTCACACCTCTTAATTCTGCACTAATGGGTATAGTCCCTATTTTGGTTAAAATACTGCATAACCATTATTACATCCATCATCGGCAAATTGCCAGAATCGCCTTTTAAAAAACCTTTTTCTAACGAGACCATTTCGGATGATTAGATTTGCGTACAAAGCCGTTCTACAATTTAATTATTACACTAGTCTCTACGCCTGGAACCTTGATACTGCCGAGCAGCCGAGCTCCACGGCTGGTGTGACGTAACGTTAGCGCCTTTTGTTCAAGGGGTGGAGCTAACTTTACATTCTAATTTCTCGGATAGTTTTGATTCAATCGATTTAATTTTTTCAGGGTAACTATAAATGGAGCGGATTTATTGGAATTTTAACCAATAATGTAAAAATTTAATTGACCTAAATGGCCCCATTGCGAATATATCCATGATCAAAATTAACAAACTCAATGTATTGTAATAAAGGAAACAATATGGTTTAAAATTATTTAATCCAGTAGTATTATGTCATGTCACAAAACAACTAAGCACAACATATATGAATGATTTGATCAACAATAACAAGAATATAAAAAAACAAAGAAGGGATTCGAGGAATAGTTTGATTGGAAAAGAGATGAACAATTGGAAAATTCAGCACAGTAAGGACAATGAGAACCTTCACAACTATGTTGAGAAAGTCAGAAGGAAACACAAAATAACCCTATAGACAGCAAACAATGGGATAGTTTACTAAATTATATAAAGAAAGAGAAGTCCAGTAGAAGTGGACATTGCTGAAAACAGAACCACCACAAGTGTTGAAGAAATTCCAGATTCCAAAGAATTTAGAAAGGCGACAGAGATCAACCAGATGAAAAGTAGGTTAATTAAATAAGGACGTGAAGAATTAATGCTTAGGTTATACAATTTGATGTCAAACAAATGGGAGAAAAAATGAGTCCTACAGAATGGAAACGGGGTCATTGGTTCTAATACATAAGAATGGAGATCCGTTTGAATGTGGACACTACAAAGGTATTATACTCTTGAATACTGCTTACAAAATTTCAACATCAATGATTAGAAGAGCAGTCACATATCGGTGACTATAAGCAAGGGTTTAGGAAAGGCAAATCTGCGATAAATGCTGTTCACACATTAACTCAGTCAATGAAGAAATCACTGCAAAATTAGAAGCAAACTTAATGGAGAAGTACAATCCATAAATATTCCAGAGATATTAATTAGGCACGTCTTTGTGAGAATGGAAAAATCGCGGACGCAGTGGTGACGCCATCTGAAAGTTATACAAATCCCTTCAACATCGAATCTGGAGTGAGGCAAGGAGATGCATTATCACCTTATTCAATATATACCTTGAAGGTGCAATTCAGGAGCATCGTAAGTAAAACCGTACAGATTATTGCAGATGACGATGATATAGCTATTGATACTAGAGATTGAAAAAATATCACAGAGGCAGTTATTAAACTTAAGAAAGAAGCAGTATAAAGGAGTCTGAAAATAAATGAAAGCAAAATGAAGTACATGCCAGCAATAAAAAACCTCAGACAACACAAAGTACTAGGCTTGTTCAACTGAAACCCATCTTTGGTCAGGTTAGCCTTGGAAACAATTGTAATCATTCAACTGACTTTTTCCAGCATTAGTAGTGTATGCAAACGTCACACTGATCTGTTTATTTCGTTTATATTTGACAGCGATTTTAAGTATTGTGACTTTGAAATGGCGTTTGTTGTTAACAATCCGTCCAAATGTGATAAGCGTGCGGTCATTCAATTTTTGTGTGCTGAAGGTGTGCAACCGTTGCAAATTTATCCGCGAATGCAAGCAGTGTATGGAAACGCATGTTTTGCATATCCAACTGTGAAGGAATGGTGTCGAAAATTTAAGAATGGAGAAGAGAGGACGAATGATAAGCCACGACCAGGTGCATTGATTACTGCATCAACAGACAGAAATGTGGCATGTGTGGAAGGCCTGATTAGAGAAAATCGTCGAATTTCAATCAGAGCAATTTCAGAAAATGTTGGTGTGAGTATAGGATCTGTCCATAGTATCGTACACAAACTAGGTTACAGCAAAGTTTGTGCGCAATGGGTTCCTCGTCTTTTGTCTGAGGACCAAAAAAGCTTGCGAATGGACTTGTCTTTGCAACACCTCACGGAATACAGTCAAAATGGTAATGACTTTCTCTCGTCAATAGTTGCTGGCGATGAATCTTGGTGTCATTATTTTGAACCATCCAGTAAGCTGTCATCGATGCAATGGAAACACGCAAATTCTCCGCCACCAAAGAAGTTTAAAGTTCAACCTTCTGCAGGCAAGGTGATATTGACATTTTTTTTCGACCATGAAGGTCCCTTGCTGATAGAGTTTACAGAACCTAGAGTGCATATCAACGCAAACCTGTATAATGAAACTTTGAACAAGCTCCATCAAGCAATAAGAAGAAAACGTCCAGGGAAGCTTTCACGTGGTGTTATTCTGCTTCACGATAATGCTCGGCCTCATGTTGCCAACGTAGTGAAAGAAAATCTGCAACGAAAGAAATGGAGGATATTAGAGCATCCATCCTATAGTCCCGATTTATCGCCTTGCGGTTTTCACATCTTTGGGCCACTAAAAAAGGCGTTAAAAGGTAACCGTTTTCAGTCGGACGCAGAAGTACAAAACGCTGTGAAAGAATTCTTCCAGCAGCAGATACAAGAATTCTATAAGCAGGGTATACATCGGTTGGTGAAACAGTGGGATATGTGCCTCAATTGTAGTGGTAGTTATTTGTAACTGTACTTGTCAACAAATTTTTCCTGGACCAAAGATGGGTTTCAATTGAACTATCTTGTATTTCACAATAGGCATATACAACTTGAAAAAAATTCTACATTCTAATTACCTTGGAGTGATAGATAGTCAACGGAGCAAACAAAAGGAGTTAAGAAATCTAAAAGCGCTTGCAGGCAGGTGATAAAACTTTCTTCCATCACAAGAAGCTCTTAACCAGCAAAAGCATCAGTAAAACTACCAAGATGGAAATATACAAAGCCTCCATTCTACATACGGAAATTAAATAATATGCCTAACAAATGAAGACGAAAAAAGACTACGAGTTTTTGAAAGAAAAATTTTGAGAGAGACATTGAGCACTGAAAAGATTCAAGAGGTTAGCACTGCTTATGAATTTTGGATTGGAAAATACTATCGAGGGAGATATTTTAAACTACACATAAAGTCACAAAGATGGTACGGAAATGTGAACAGAAGATAATCAGATGAGAAGACCAAGTTATTAAGGATTCATGAGAAATGGAAATACAGGGCTGGGCTGAAGTCATGAGAGATATGAAAAAATGAAAATAAATAGCGGAAACAGCAGAAATGGACAAGAGAATATGAAACGAAAAACAAAACGGCAGAGCCTTTTGCAATAAATGCAACCACAAGTACTATTGAAAACTAGAGCTAGAATAGAAGAGTCTTACCTACTTCTGCAGCAATGGAAGCAATTCTCAATCTTTCACCTCTTGCTCTGCACGTTAAGGCGGAAGCGAGGATGGCTGCGTACAGACTGGAATGCAATGGGAACTGGCATGGAAGAACCAACACCCATAGTCATTACAGAATCACAAACTCACTCCTTACAATGAGAAGTGACAACATGTTGGCTAGAATTAACGACACCCAACCATACCATATCCAGCTAGACTGGGATGGATTGGAAGCCTCCAGTCAGGAAGGAACGTTGGTGTGGTACACTGACGGATCTAAGACTGATATTGGAACAGGTGCTGGAGTCCATGGTGCTAGGCCCAGGTGCAATATCCACGTATCGTTGGGGAATCTTGCTTTTGTATTCCAGGCAGAAATCTACGCTATCGACATGTGTTTGCAACAACAGAGGCCAAAAGATCCTTATTCTCTCCGATAGTCAGGCAGCATTAAAATCTTTAGCATATCCTCAGCTCAGATCTAGACTGGTCTGGGACTGTCTACAGAAACTAAAAAAACCTGGCTAATCATAATAGAGTTACTCTAAAGTGGGTCCCGGGGCACAAGGGCATTGTAGGAACCGAAAAGGCAGACATCCTAGCAAAGCTGGGGTCTGAGACTGCATTCACTGGTCCTGGAACAGTATTTGGAATATCTAAAACTGGTGAACGTGGCTGTATATTTCGGTGAACTCAAACTCAACTCCAGTCGTACTGGAGACACGTGCCAAAACAGGAACACAGCAAACTTCTGGTCAAAAAACCCTCGGAGACGCTGACCAATGAAATACTAAACCCTAGCAGGGGTCAGGTAAGGATAGTGACGGGTTTACTCACCGGTCACTGTACCCTAAGGAAGCACATGCATACAATCGGCATATATAGGGAGGAACCTATCTGTCGGTTGTGCATGGAAGAGGAGGAAACAACTTCTCACATTATCTTTGATTGTGAAGCATTATCTCACTGGAGACATATACACCTAGGACTAGAACATCCAAGGAAGGATTTCTCCAAGAAGGACCTAGTGAAAAGACTGCTGAGCCGGATAAGGGCTACTGGTCTCTTCACATAAACGGCACAACCAAGAGCTCAAAAAGCCTAAAGGCTGAGGTGCCGAGGACTTCAAGCCTTTGACTGGTGTGCTGATCCAATCAATCAATCAACCTACCTACTTCAACAGGACCAATAACAGGTTAATGTAAGAGGAAGAAGGATGTCATTTTATTTCACTTTGCTTCAGTAGAGAACTTGTCACCTCTCACTTTTCATTTTCATAAAAATATACCCTCATTTCAATATACACACATTGCACATAGTTGAGGAGGTTTAATAATATAAATAGCACCTTAATTGTTGATTTTTTCATTTGTACGTGGAGTGATATGAATAAATTTTGTATAGATGAGGCTTTTACTTGTTGAAGATCCCTACTAAACGATAAAATAAAACAATTTAATTTGTTTTATTTCATCGTTTTACAAATTTTTTATTTATGCTATATTCACATTTATTGTTTCAGGGATTCATCAAAATATACAAACAGTTTTTCCCTCAAGGCGATCCATCCAAATTTGCATCACTAGTTTTTAGGGTATTCGACGAAAACAATGTAAGTATTTTTGAACTTTTGCATTAAGTCACATATATTATTTTCCAATTCATTGCTTTCATCTTTTGTGGGTTATTGAGAAATTGCTGTTATTTATACTGTTATTAACTGTTTCGACTGTTAAAAACGTAATGGGAATTTGTTATTCAAAAAACCTACTTGAATAGATTGCGAATTAATTGTTTTCGATGAGCTGGCACAAATGTCCTCTATAATAACGCGGAATTTGACTATCACTTGACATTTGGTCTGTTCACAGTGCCCCATTTTGTTAGTTTATTACGAATATGTAGTTGATTTTTGCAATGGATTAAGTTTCGTAAGTCGATACGATGAAAATGTTACATAAGGTTGCGGTGGATTGACAAAAACACGTGCGGATGACTGTACAGTGAATTAAAAAGCTGTCGAGACGTAGTGGAAGATTTGTCCCACTCCAACCGGTCATTTACGTCTTCTACTGAACTCAACATCGCTAAAATTTAGATATGAAAGGCGTTGTTGCTCGAATAGTGTCGAAAATACTGAATTTTCTGCCAAAGCTCACTAGCGCGACGGCTGCTGAAGACATGCTAGAACCAGTCAATTCCGATACCACATTCATAAAAAGCATTGTGGCTGGTGATGATACATGGGTTCACGAGTTTGACTACTTGTTTCAGAATGGCGTCTCTCAACTCAGCCGAAACAAATAAATAGTGAAAGTCAAATGATACCGTACTTCTTCTATGCAAAATGGAGCTTTTTTATGGTCTTCGAGTTTTGGATATGCTGCAGAGTTTTATTTCCTGGACAAAAGTAAACTGTTTGGCAAGTTTATCTGAAACCGTGAAAGGAATGCAGTCGAAAACATTCGCTATTGCCACGTTTAATAATGAAAAAGCTAAAGTGCTAAGTATGTAGTGATAATAATTAGAAAATGGACTTTTTATTATTAACAATATTATTAAACGTTAATTCTTTAATGTGCTTGTTTCCTTGGATTTTGTCTATTAACAGTATTTTTTCAATTTATGAATATTAAAAGATGAACACTTTTCCAAATTTGTGATGGGCTTCACCAAGCTCTGGCAGCGTTGTATGAAAACCATAATTTTCACGCCCTCCGAACTAACTCAATTGGTGAAATTTATCGAAAGGCCTTCGTTGCTTAGCGACCAGCTGACTTCCTATCGTCAAGCGCGTGCGTGTGTTCTTCCCTCTCACTTCGTCAATTGACTGATATTGATTATCCAGTGTAGTTGGTATTGTCACTGTTTTGTGCAGATTTTGAACTATTTCGTATCCATATTGAATTCAAGTTCTCAACATTATTTGTTTTTAACAAGTACTACCGTGTTTTAATACCTTAACTTTAAAGCAAAGCAAAAATCAGTTTCTATATACATTTTATAATTATTATATGTATAAAAATTATTATTATTTTTAATACCTTTATAAAATAGGTACCGTACGCTATTGGTACGTTTATGATAGATATCCACCATGTTTCCTCGCCCCTTACAGATGCCGCGTTGCTTCAGATAAACTTGCCAAACTTTACATGTGTGAATATTAATCCCATTACTAGTTTTTGAGATAAAAAACGTTAAAAATATATTTCACTCCTTTGCTACAAAGGAAAGTCAACTTATTAATCAATTTATAGCCGATTGCAAGAATATCAAATATTATACTGAATTTGAATTGAAATTATTAGAGATTATAATATGGAAAGCGAATCAGACACTCAAATAAATGTAACCCCGCCAAAATAAAATAATCGTAATAAATAGTATTCTTAAATTTATTGCCAGAAAAGTTGAAAAAGTTATAGGTATATGAAGGCCTATAATCCTTTTCCTAATTGGAGAAAAGAGAAAAAAATAGACTCATTCATAAACAGGTAATTTACGGTGGTGGACAAAATATACTATTCTACTCGCATATAGTGGTTAATAAACACACTTCCGTCATTATATGCTTGTTGAATAATATTATATTCTCCTCTTGGGCTCTCCATCCGTGGACATAGTGTATATTTAAGCAATGCCATCTATTCTATTCGATGACAAGTGTTAGTTCTTCCATAACACTATTATTTTTATACTAGTACCTAATTTTCTAGATTTGCCCGTTTATCGTCAATGATGCATCATTTTCTGTTTGCTTCGCTCGATTATTTAGCTTTACTGCTGTGTAAATGATGGGTTGTAGTCCGTCAAGACTGTACATTCTTAGTGTATGCGAAAATTATGTCGTTTATGTTCTTTATCGTGATTCTGGAGTTGTCGTTCTTTGGGGGCTTACGTATTTGTAGTCTTCAAGGAAATTCTGTGTCTCTCTAGGGTACCTATGTATTGTTTGTCTAATGCATCTGTTACGTCTGCTGACATTGATAAACCGAGTCAGCACATAAATTTACTTGAAGTAGCTTTAAGGATGTACAATTAATTATTGGGTACAATGTTTGCAGAGTAACAAATATTAAATCCTGATCAACTTTTAGCATACGTGAATGATAATAAAAAAATATTTCGCGTATATGCCCATAACATGAGTTTTGATAGCATGACACCGGAGAATATATTCACTGAGTGAGTGAACATCATCATCCCATCTAGGGAACAGGTGATGCATCCAGGTAATTCTAGATATATCATCTGGTTCACTGATGCTTCCAAAACAAACCATGGCACTGGGGCTGGTATAAAAGGACCTAGAAAGAGAATGATCTTTAGCCTTCGCCGATATACGACTGTGTTTCAAGCAGAGACGATTGCCGCTATAACCTGTATTGATGAAAACATCAGAAGGGGATACACCGGACAAAAGATAAAAATATTCACTGACAGCCAGGCTCTGCTTAAAGCTATAAGCAACCCAACAACTAGGTCTAGACTGGTAAAAAACTGTAAAGAATCCCTCAACAGGCTGGCAAGAGACAACCAAGTGTCTCTAATATGGGTGCCGGCACATGAGGGGATTGCAGGTAATGAAATGACTGACCAGTTATAGCTAAAGAAGGCTCTAAACGAGACTTCATAGGTCCGGAACCGTTTTGTGGAATTACAAAAGATTGCATAAGAGGGGAAATCGGGAACTGGCTAGATAGGGAACACCAACTCAAATGAAGGTCGACACAAGGGCTCCTCCATACAAAGAGTTTACCGAACAAGGTAGACAAGGAACTCTCAACCAGGCTATTAAAACTGGGTAAGAGACATTTGAAGACAGTTACCGACCTGGTGACTGGACACTGCACCCTGAAGAGATATCTGCACAAAATGGGCAAAGTTAGTGAACCTTTGTGCAGGAAATTTGATCTTTATGATTAAACACCTACTCACATACTCTGCTTCTGCGAGAACTTACATGAACTCAGACGGAAGCACTTTGGAGAGGAAACTGTACAACCATTACAACTTCAGAGAATCCCTCCAGGTAAACTAGTGGCGTACATAGAAGACACAAAGCTTCTGGAATGGAAGTAAATAACATGGGAAATGGTACGAAGATTCAGTTCAAGTGCCTGGGCTGATGAGCACAACCCAACCGAATGAATGAATGAACATGGAAGCGATACGTGGATATCATAGTAAGTTCATATAAAAAATATCAAGGGGTGTGAGATTGGGAATTACCCCATAGCTATAGTGGGTGTGGTTCCCTTTGCAGTTGTAATGTTAAGACGTGCTATTCTTTGAATTTGATTAAATTTCAGAATAGCTGTGGTATGTTGTACTTTTGGATTACAAATCGCGGCTCCATAGAGTTGCTTCAGCCACCTTTTTGTGCTACAGTTGTACTGTATTATTCCTACATTAGTTGTTTATTCGACCATTTTTTCTGCCTCCGTTGGTGAAGAAGGAAAAACGATGATGTGATGTCTGCTGTTCACTTCATAACACAACTACTGTGGTAAATAATTAAAGCCACTTTGTATAAAGGGTGAGTTGACAGAAATATGAATATCATATCTGCCTTTTTCCCGATCCTGACAAGTATTGCATAGAATACCTGTCAACCTTATTGGAAAGGACAAGATGGACGATGACCTGGGAGGACGTACAATAGGTCACATGTTGCCTTAGTGCTGTGGGCCTAAACTCACCCTCTCTACTCTACATATACAAAGAATTTTATGACCCGATGTTAAGTTTGGTAATGCTAAATGACCTTCTGAAGGACATATTTGTGACGGGATTCTTTGCTAGATCATGTATTTGATCTTCGAAGAGCTCGCACGAACATTTAAGGAATTGCTTGAATTATCGTTGGAAAAAGAAGCTGCATTACGGCCTTCTAACGTTCCAATTCCAAGCTCAGTTAATAGATTGCAAGGTGGTCCAAGTCAAATTAAGGAATACCGATGAAAATGAGCAAGAAAATAGAGAGATTAAGAATGGTACACATTTCTCATTAGAAGCACAGACTGCAAAGCTGTGTAGAATCTGTGTAAGAAGTAATTATGCCAGATGTCAATATAAACTATACACTTGTAAAATCTGTTAAGAAGTGAGCCATTTAGCTAAGGTTTGTCCAGTTAAAATAAATATTATTGAGGTTTCTGATGATAGCGTGAAGGCTGGAGATATACATTTTATTGACATGTTTAATGTTAATACCGAGTATTAAGTTAATATACTTAAATTTAATGTTATTATCAATAATAAACAAATTATGGAACAGGAAACTGGTGCGCAAAAACATTTTTCTACTATCACTATCGAAAGTCGTCTTTTGTGCCTTGAAAAGCAACTGCAAAGTAGATGTTTTCCGCGAGCTAATTTGACATTATTGGCGCTCTTAATCAGAAAGTAACTTTGGCGCACGCCTAATTTTATTTATAGCTAAAAGAGAGCTAGTAGTTAATTTTGGTATGATAGTATAAAAAATCTTGTGTGTATTTAGAGCAAAAAGTCTTTTGGTAGTCTCTACTACCAAAGTACTACTTTCTGTTCTTGATACACAAATAGCTATTTTTTTATTTTATTTCAAAACCTACCTCTCTCAGATTCAAATGTTATAACGATTGTATTATAATCACTTAAGCTGAAATATTTGTACAAATTGTTTTCAACAAAGTCAAAGAAAATTGTATATTAATAATTGTTAGGAATGGCTCAACACCATTGCTTGGTCGAGATTTATATAAACTTTTTGGACTCATATCCAATTTACAGAAAGAGATCAGTGACATTCAGCTCAATATAATTACGGGTGAGGTCGAAGTTGATGAAGACTACATATTCTATCAGGCAGGTACAGAGATTTGTTTAAAAATAAATTGGGGTGTTATAAATTTGAAAACATTGAACTTAAATCAACCCCGGGAACAAAACCAATACTCTGTATATATAATGGAAACAAAATTACTTCAAATGTTCAAAATTCTCGCCGATTACTTGCTGACCATATGCCATCCTATTAACAAATTCTTGAGTCACTCTTTCCAAGACTTCTCCACGTATTAGTTCACACTCATCAATAATTCTTTGACTCAATTCCTGTAAGTTTGTTGGTCGTCTAACGTAAACACGTGATTTTAGAAAACCCCAGAGAAGAAAATCTAACTGGCTAAGATCCGGAGAACGAGCAGGCCACTCTATGAATCCTCTACGTCCAATCCATCGATTTGGAAAATTCGCATCCAGAAAACCCGTCTATCATAGTGGGGAGGTGCTCCATCTTGTTGAAACCTAACATTTTGTGGTAATTGCCCATTCTGTTGAAGTGCAGGAATAATTTCGTTATTTAGTAGATCCACATACTTGTCACCATTCAAGTTTCCGTCGATAAAAAATGGGCCTATAAGCCTATTTTCGACAATTCCCATCCAAACATTTAACTTCTGTGGATGCTGGGTATGTGCTTCATGAATCCAATGAGAATTCTCATTTGACCAATACCTTGAGTTATGGCTATTAACTGTTCCATTTAAACAAAAAGATGCCTCATCGGAAAACTATGTTAGAAGCAAAATTGTCGTCGACATTACAGATGCCCATTAGCCGTTCACAAAATTCCAGCCGTCGCTCAAAATCATCGGCTAATAATTTATTCTTAAACCAACTGTACCTCATACGGATGATACTTTTCACTTTTTAATATCTTTCCTACAGAACGTCGACTGATGCCATGGTTTAGTGTCAAATTTATGATGGAAGTTTGAGGTGATTCTTCTAAATCGATTGCAATATTTTGTTCAACAGTTCCGTTTCTTGCAGTCAGTGGTCTTCCAGGTTTTAGCAAATTTTTTACCATCCCAGTTGTATTAAAACGTTGTAATGTTTTAGTTACTGTTGAGCGTGATATAGGATTTCTCTCCAGAAGTATATTATCAACAAAAAAATGTACATCAGATGCATTTTGTTCCATTGCACTTACCTGCAAATTTTCATAAATATTGTTCTTTCCGTTTAAAAAATATTTACTTGGTTCCATACTTTATCCCAACCTCGTATAATTGACAAGGAAGGTCTTCATGAAGATACAGAAAAAGTCAAGGCAATAACAGAAATCTCTAGACCACCTAGCATAACGGAACTGAAAGGATTCTTAGGCTTGATACATTAATATGGTAAACTTGTTCCCGATTTATACACGATACTGAATCCACTTAGATTATTAAGAAATTGTGTAGAATCTATATGGTCTTTGAAGTGTGGGAGAGCTTTTGTGGAAGTTAGACAGGCTATTTCTTCGGAGCAAAGCCTAGCGTATTTCGACCCTAAAATGCCATTAAAACTTGTTTGTGATGCTTCCGGTGTGAGTATAGGAGCTGTTTCATACATATCCGGATGGTATTGAAAAGCCAAATAGTTTTGCATCGTGCGTTTTGAACAAAGCAGAGAAGAATTATTCAGTTTTACATAAAAAAGCACTTGCAATTTATTAGTATCAGTATATAATAGGGAATAAATCTGTGTTATATTCAGACCACAAGCCACTACTGGCGTTATTTGGTGAAAACAAGTTAGTTCCACAGATGACTGCAGGAAGGCTTCAGAGATATGCATTTTTTCCAATGGGTTTGATTGTAAGTTTCAATATATTAATAGTAAGAATAATGGAGCTGATGAACTATCTCGATTTCCACTTCACATTATTGAGACAAATAGTATTGTAGAAGTTGCGCATTTCTTAGTAGAAGACCAGTTGCCGATATTAATTCTAATGATCTTGGAAAAGGAAATTCATGGTATGGTAAAAATAAAGTCATAAGCGAGGCAGTATTTTATATCCTGATAATAACTGTAGTCTGAAGATGTAGTTAGTCCGAATGTGAAGAGCACATCTCGCCGTAATGTCAAACCTCGAAATCGATTAAATTTGTGAAGGTTACCTGAAGCTTGGGGGTGAGAAGTGTGATGTGTGCTATTCACTTTATAACACAACTACTATTGTAGTATATTATGAAGGCCTCTATGCATAGAGGGTGACTTGATAGATATGGGAATGTCATGACTGTCGCTCTTCCTGATCCAGACAAGCATTAAATAAATACCATTTCTAGTGTTTTCATCCGTCATTTATATTTAAATATGTAACATATATGGTCTCATCCTTTGCTCAAGAACCAGATATTAATTGCTCAGCATATAACCTGCGTCAGTCGCCTTCATTGCAGATGGCTCCACGCAGATTTTCAGGTGCAGGTCGGTACCTCAGTGCTGAAAAAGGATCTTCCTTAGGGACCCCTTAAGTCCTTCCTTTTGGTTCCTTGTTTGGTAAAAGAAGTGGCTGCTAGTCGACCTTGATGTTGCCTCCAAAGTTTTCGTCAAAGACGAAAAGATGACCGGGAAATCCAGAAAGAATCTGTCGTCAACCTGGGAAGTCTACCCACACTCACGACCGCAGGAGTATTAGTACCCTTACACAGCTCCATTTCGGTAAACGTTTTTTTTTTTCAACTACCTTACAGGTCTCCGTCACACGTTTTTTTTAAATTCGTAGCATGGATACCATTGGTACACCTAAATCTCTCGCACCACAACGTAACGACGCTTCGGGATAAGCAGCATAGTATTCAAAAACGTTGATGTCATGATCACTTTTGAAATTTTAAAAATTTTCACATATATATTTTTTATCAAACGAATTATAGTTTAGGGCGTGTTAGTATTCTCAAATGCTCAATTACTCAATTCTGATATGGTAGAATCAGTTGTTACACTTCTGTTTCTCGAAAAAGTTGGGTGGATTGATAGTTGTAGATAATTGAGAAATCTGAAACTATTGTATTGGCAAGTTTTTCTCAGATTGCAAAAATTGTTAAGTTAAATACCAAGAATTGACTCTTTCCTTTCCCATTCTTATTGTTCCAGAAAACTATGTGTGTACTCAAAATACAAGTGTTCATTATTTGATCATCTTCTATTTGGAATAACGTACTCCACAATGATATCAGTGCCAGTTGTGTTCTAGATCTTGTCAATATAAATTGTCTTGGTATCAACGTGTACTTTGATTATTCTTTGCAGGTATAACCTTTCTTATTATATTTAAGAGTTGTAAAATATTCATTGTTAAATTATTTGCAGATTGATAAAATCAGTCTCAGCAAACCAATTCACATATGTTAGGACCACTCAACTTTGTAGGATTGCAGCTTTCTTAATAATCATATACACTGGCGAGCAAAAAATTGAGGTCACTTCAAAAATTGCGAATAATTTTATCGTCAATATTGATAAGGACATAATAGTATTAGTAGGCGTTAAAGCAATTTTTCCGAGACTTGACAGCTGTCATTAGTTGTCATTCGATTTATTAGAGTACGACTTTTATGAAAAATGTGCCTGTGCGCTAATTGAACATTCACATTTCCATTGCCTGTTTTCCAGTTTACTGATGATTGTTTGCGTAAAACCTAACGATTGCAAAGTGTAGTGATTTAACAAACCGATAATGCCTTTAGATCCGATTGTTGTGGCAGGAATTGTTGCGCTGTTACAAGATCGTCGGGGACAACGTGAAACTGCAAGAATTGTTGGTGCTAGTCTTTGTGGGGTGCAAAGGGTGTACCAGAGTTTTCTGGAGACTGGCCGGATCACTAAAAGACCAGGGTCTTGGCGAAAAAGAGTTACCACCCAACGAAATGACCGTTTTTTGGTGTCCACAAGTCTGCGGAATAGGACAGCTACTGCGGTTTCACTGCGAAATCAGTTGGAAGAAGTGAGAAATGTCAACGTTAATGAATGGACCGTTAGAAGAAGACTTCATGCTGCTGGACTGTCATGCAGAAGAATGGCTACAGGTCCCCCGTTGCAACGCCAGCATCGGAGATTGAAGATTGACATTTGCCAGAGATCACGTTTGTTGGAATGATGATGACTGGAGCGGGGTATTGTTCTTAGATGAGTCGCGTTTTTGCCTACTAGGTCAGATGGACGTCGACGAGTGTGGAGAAGACCTGGGGAAAGATACGCTGAAGTTTGCATTGACGAGCGTCTCCCTTTTGGCAGTGGGTCAATTATGGTTTGGGCGAGAATCACTGCACAAGCTCGTACAGAGCTGGTCTTCATAGAAAATGGCTCCCTAACCTCTCACGGGTACATTACGGAGGTGCTAGAAGACCATGTCATGCCTTTCATGGTGACTATGGGGGAACGTGGCATTTTTATGCAAGATAATGCGAGACCACATACAGCCAGAATTGTCAGGGAGTATCTGCATGAGGTAGAAATTAGGCGGTTTGACTGGCCAGCCCGCAGCCCAGACATGAATCCCATATAACATATTATCTGGGACGAGTTTGGACGACTGATCCGCAGACACACACACCAGCTCGAATAACTGCCCAGGAGCTGAGAAGATTGCTGTTGCAGGAATGGGATAACATCGACCAGAATATGATCCGCAACTTAATTCAAAGTATGCCGCGCCGACTTCAAGCAGTCATCAATGCAAGAAGAGGGAGTACACATTAGTGTCAAGTGTTTTCATTTTGTTCGTTCCATATTTTCCCTAACAACAAAACGTTGAATTTCGCCCAAAATGTTTTTCAGAATAAATCATGAGATCCAAGAAAAAATGCATTTTTCTTCAGTATAGAGTATCACATTCAGCTTACAAAAGCACATGCAATGATGTACAGTTTGAGAATACGATCTGAAAACGTAAGATTTCAAAGAGCATGAACACAATCGAGACTGTAACAATTCCACATTATCAAGTATTGTGTGTGAGATGTACGAAAAATTGGTGGATAATAATAGAGCATCAGCTAGAACACCCACGAAACGGAGTACAAGACCTTAGAACAAATTATCTTTAAGTATCATAATAGCGTAGCTTACTTATACTAATCCACCAAAAACTATAATCAGAACCAATAGAGCAGAGTATGAATAATTTGTAACTGAGGCAGGCTTAAGACAAAGCTAGGAGACTCACAAAAGGGATTTAAAAGAGAAGTACAAAACCATATATTTACCATAAAACAAATAAATGGGAAGTATCATAATAGTGATCAGAACAAATGATGCACAGTCTAATCAGTTTGTAACTAAAAAACGCTTGAGATAAGCAGAAGTGCTAAGCACAACTTTGTGCAACCTAATACTAGATGATGCAATGATGGTCGTCATGACAAAAGCCAACTGCTGGTTGCCTAGAGAAATCTGGGACCAACCTACAAAACTGAATGTGCATCCGCAGACGATTTAGAAATATGGTATGGAGAGAAGAAACCTGAAAATAAATGTGAATGGAACAAAAATAATGTTATCGATTGAAATTAAGTTCAAAATGTTGTTATCATAAGAGAGAAAGATGTAAAGCAAATGAATACTCTCAAATATCCAGGTAACTTTGAACAGAGACGGGTAAAACTGAACAAACATCGTTAGCAAAACAATATTCAAGCCAATCCCAATCTAATGTTATGAAAGCTGGGTACTCGGTACCCACAAAACAACAAAAGAGCAAAATACATCAGAAAAAAAGATAGAGTGGAAAATGATGAAGTTGGAAAGCTATTGGAGGTCAAGCCGATTATAGACAGCATAGAACGTCAACAATTGAAGTAGTTTGGACATATGGTTAAAATAGACTACTCAAAGTACCCAAGACAAGTGAAGTCGATATGGCAAACCAAAACAATAAATATTCTGGGAAAAATAGCAAGGACTGGAAGGAGGGGGAAGATCTCGAACAAACTAGGAGAATCTGGGCACATTTTGTGTATAAAATATACGAAACCATTTTTTACAAACCTTATTATCTACCAACAAAGCACGTTCGGGTATATTAAGGTTTATGATTAAGTGATTATAATATTTTCGCAATTCAATTTAAAGAATGTGTTGATCAAATTTCAAATGAAAATGTAGAGGAATTTCTTCACTCAAATTACTTTTGGAATGTCAGGTAAATGTCAGCTAATTCCTTTCTTCTTCTTCTTTTCCTTCTCCTGTTGTCTTTGAGAACCACTCTCCTCCTCCTCTCTCAACCCTCACTTTACACCACCCTCTTCTTCACCTTCTGTCTCCTCAATCCGCTCTCCTCCCTTTTCTCACATTCGCTACCCCCTTTCTCCCTTCACCAAAGAACCACTCTCCTCCCCCTGTCTCACCCCTCATTTTACACCACACTGTCCCTCGCCTTCTCTCTCCTCAATTCGGCCCCTCTCTCACATTCGCTACTCCCTTTCTCCCTTTCCCAATACTTTCCTACTTTTTGGTTCTCCTCATTATTTCCGATCTCGTTCCTCCTCCTCCACCTTCTCCTTTTCATTTTGATTTTCCTTCTTCATCTTTACCCCCTACTAGAAAGTGAAAATTAATCATGATAAAACCAATAAAAACCTGTGGAAATTCCAATTTATTTTGAACCTAAAATAAAATTTGCTACTCCTCAAAAGCCAGAATTTATATTGTTATTTTGTCTGGTAGTAGTAATTTCCTTTTAGTTCCATACTCTTTTCCACCATATATTTTGTTACGAATGAAACTGTATGTTTACCATGCTCTCAAAACTTTACACTTATTTCTACAAGCCAAGCCATTACGAGAACAAAAACAGACGATAATCCTTTTCAAGTTATGTTCTATTGCAGACTTGTGTTCATGCTAGCTATTTCGCTTCCTTGTGAAATGCAATGAATATTCCAGTGCTATATGCTCTATACACCGGTTATTTTGCACGTTTAACACAACTTGAGAAAATATAAATGAAATATAATCGTGTTGTTTTACGAGAATTTGTGCTTCCAAATTTTACGGGTCTTGTAGAATTTCTCCAAATACAGTTAGTTTATTTAAGTGTCAAATTTACTGCTCACATTAAGATACATAATATTATACATACATTATAAGTGATTATCATTCAGAAAATGATTTCAATTACAAAAACACCTTTCGAAAAAAAAAATACATATTAAGCGTCTCTGAAAAGTGAACTTAAATACAGTTCAAAACTAGACACAAAAATAATGGTTTTCTCTGCAAATTTTGTTTTCCAGAACCGTTATAACTAATACTTTCCTCTCAAAACTACAATTTACCTTCATACCTAGAATACGTGATAAGAAATAACTAACCATGAATCTTTTTCAACTTTTTTTAAAGATAGGAGCAGATCGTGTCAATTTCAGGAGGACTGATACAGAAGGAAGCGAAGTAACAAACGAATCACCAAAGAGAGGAACTGGAACACACTTTTGAGGACTACAACCCTCTTGCGATAAGTAATAATTATAATATTGGACGAAATAGGTGAGTTCGAAAGAAAACTAGAACGGATTATTGAAACCGTCTAGTAGGGCTAAGGCATTCAAAAATACTGGCTATACAAGCTATACTTTTGACTGGAGACCTGACAGAGCAGTATCACCTGAATGTTTACTATAAAAGCTTATTCTAGTGAGCAAGAAGAATTTAGATTCTGTGGAAGAAACACCCATTCACATATCTGGTAAATGCAAAGCTCCAAAGAATCCCAATATACAACACTTAGGGCGCAATTCACATAAAACGGACGTCTGACGAGAACGTAGCAAGAATGGCGTGAAATTCACGTTTTATATACACACAAAATACTTACGGAAAAGTCAGTTAGTGGAGTTTGGTTACCGACTGGTTTGGGAAAAGGATATTTGGAGTAGTGATGAAGATAAGTTGGATGTGGTGAACTTGGATAATCTGCAACTTATCTTGTGTAGTTTTATAAAAAAAAACTAGCCTTAGAAAAAGACGTTAGCGATATCTTATTTGCTTTAAGCTGGTGCGAATTATTGCAGATTAAAAAATGTCATATTATGTTGTAAAAGCTAAAACTCATAGACGTAGGTCATCTTTAGCCAGGCCTGGGTCATGGTACTACTATTACAGTCATATCAACGACATGCATATACGCATGGGAATTATTCAATTTTCTCTAAATATTGAATATAATATAATCTCGCATTTTGACTACACAACAAGCGATATGCAACAGATGGGGACTGGAGTATAACAAAAAATGCCATCTGTATCTGTAGAGTAGGGAGGGTGAGTTCAGGCCCACAACACCTAAGCCACAAGTGATCCATTGAACATTCTCCCAAGGAGTTGTCCTCCTAGGTCATCGTCCAGCCTGCCCTTTCCAGGAAGGGGAGCAGATACATGACTGACAGTTTCGTCTTCCTGTTCACACATTCTGCTTAGAGGAGTGTCCACTAACCCCATTATGTGGAGGTGTTTCCTAAGTTGACAGTGGCCAGTCAGAAATCCTGTTCATCCCTCTTTAGGAGTTGAGCATGCCATATTATGTTGTCAAAGCAGGGGTGTATGGTGAAATTAATACAAGGTGTTCATTCCCACTAGGAAAATATAGCTGTGTACTCCAGGCGGAGATTTATGTTATCCTACAATGTCTTAGAATGAACAAATACAAGACAGACACTCTTATATTAACTGATAGCCAGACAGCGCTTGCGTCTTTAAAGTAACAGCCAAACTGCTGAAGGAATGCCAGAAAAAACCGAATGTACTGACAAATTCAATAACTGCTGGTTTGTAGTAGTCTTCAACAACATTTTCCTGATAATTCTTGAATAGCCAGTCAGATCTACAATTTCAGGAAGGTGTATTTATTCGTTGAGTTTTTAATTAGTATAACCAACTCAACCTCACTCACCTGAACCTGCAGAAATAATTTTTGCTGCTACTTTCCAATTCCAACTACCTAACCAAACCTACCTTTATTATCTCTAGCAACTTCTTCTCCACTCACTTGGCTATCTTTAATATAACACTTGACTGTGTAATGTTAGTGTTGACATTTACGAGTCTACCTATAACTCATTCAACTGTTCACTTCCGTTCACAGCCCCAAGTTGACTTTTTTATTAACTTCTACTTCCTAATATTTAACGAAACGTTGAAAAAAAATGGCTTTCATGACAACTCGTTACGACTTGTCGATTCAACGTAATTTATCACTTTTTGTGAAAATAAGTTTTAACTTATAAACATGACTTCGTGAAACTCAATTCTTTCAGTTCAAAAAACGCGTAGTTCAATAATTACGTAGGAAAACATCCTGTGAAACGATCTCACTAATTAGTTTGGAAGTCTCTCGGTTAACGCATGTTCCATAATTCAAAACCTATATAATTGTAAGGTTATTACGTGAGACCGATGTTTAATGCCCGTATTTATAGTCGAGACTTGAGCCCGAGCTTGAGCTTGAGAACGCCTTGAGACGAGAACGTATTTGCTTGAGAAAAGCTGCAACTGCCAAATGATAGGATTCCCAAAAAGATACATACGGGATGCAGAAAATCCTATAGAATTTTATAACGCGGATGAATTTCGAATACGTTATAGATTTCCAAAAAATATCAATTATGATATTATTTTTCCTTTGTTTGTCGCAGATTTAGCGAAGATGAATAATCGTGGGTACCAATTCCACCACTAATAAGTCCAAAAAAGTCCGAAATTGACACAATAAAGAAAATACTCAAAATAGCACTACGGCATCAAAATACACGACAAATGAATCACAATTCTCATAACATACACAAACAATTTTGAACTACTTCTTCTTTTTTAACATTTTTCATGTTGGCCAACATAGAATACCTAATTACTTTTAAGTTTACGCTTGAGATACGTCTTGAGTCTTTCCTTCGCCAAGAATGCACGAAAATCGGACTATAATATGCATCCAATCTCAAGTCCTGATTAGAGCTTGGCCAAGCACGTTATGAAGAGAGACTTGTTATGGCCCAATTAATTTCTTTTCAACTTCGACGTCACCGTGGAGATATTATCACAACATAAATTAATATCTTACAATTTACTATTTATCTTTATACGAATTATTGTACTTTTGTTTTATTATCTTTTTTAAATTATTTTGTTCATTCCAATGTATTCATTTGCTAGTCGGTAATTGATTTGCATACTGTTTATATGTACTAATAATAATAGTAATGATAATAAAAAATCTTATTACATTTTCCTCTAATATTATTGTCGTATTTAATAGAGTGAATGTATCAACAGATGTCGAAAGGAATAATTATAAACATTCAACACTATGAATTTTTTTAAAAATAATATTTTTCAAAAACAGTGGCCGTCCAACTAAGGAGCAACAACTACTTCCCGTGCATAGAAGGGACAACAAAACTTGTAGACCGGTTTCGGCGTATTTGCGCCTCATCAGTACAAGGTATGTGGTGTCCGTCCGAGAATCTCTAATCCCGGACTGAAGAGTACACTTCAATCACAATCAATACATGTCTTCCAGTAACGGAAATGTAAAGATTGTGACGGTAGCGACCTCTTCACTTCCAATCGCAAACCAAAAACTTTGAATTTTTGACAACAAGCCACGTAGGCTTGAAACAATAAATCTTATTACAGTTTCCTTTAATATTGTCGTATTTATAATTATTCCTTTCGACATCTGTTGAATGATAATAAACAAAACCAGAAGCAAGCAAAAACTAAAATAAAAGGCCATTTCACTCAAAGGGTAACTACTTTATTGAAATTTCAGTTGAACGCAGGAAATCTCGCCAAAGCAATTAACACCTACGCCATACCGGTTCTGATCTACTCATTTGGAATTGTGAAGTGGACAAAAACAGAACTGGAAGAGATTCAAAAAACAGAGTGGACCATGATAACCAAAAACAAATGTCACCACCCGACATCATCAGTTATTAGGACCACACTTCCAAGAAAAAAGCAAGGGAAAGCTCTAACGGACATAGTGTGATGCCTTTTGGCCTAAACATTAAGTCATTAATTATTTAAAATATTATCGAATAAATTCCCTTCAGCTAATTCCAATAAACCACGAATTGTTTTATAAATAATAAATATAAAGGTTACACGTACGAGTCAATGTCAAAGCAAATAAACATTATCTAGTATCATGTATGTTTACTTATAGTGAACTTGACTCTTTGTATATATAGGTAACAATAGTATTTTAAGTATTCATTATTGATTCATTATTAATTCATTATTAATTGATTATCAATTCATTATTGATTCATTATTATTATTAAGTCATTATGATGGTCATTCATGAAAGGATGATTACAGTCAGTATCATTCATTCTAAGTAGTAATCTAAGAGTAGTCAATTAGTGTTAGTGGTTAATGTATAGTAAATATTAAATAGAACATGTCCCAGTGAAACAGGTAGTTGTTTTATTCCTGGGGGATGACCCACCAAGTGACCAGCAGCACCACCTAGTCAGAGGCCCTTCTACTATCCTACTACACCCAGTATCCTCATTAGGATACACACATTACATTACACATTACATGGCGATCCTGCAAACAATTGGAGTTCTGTAACAATGGGTGGTAAAGCAACGAAACAAGCGGTCCAAGAAAATGGCGTGGTCAACAGTAATTTTATAGTACAAGAAGAGGAACTCAAAGCAGATCTGGAGGTGAAGATTCTTATCTACATTATTGTGGTTGTTTTGGTACTACAATTTGGATGGTCTATATATAAGAATCATAGAAGACAAATGAAGAGGGAGATAAGAAGAAATCTACAGCAAAGCACGCTAAATCTGTAGGATGGTGAGAATATTATTTTTTTGTAAACTTTAAGGGTATATTCTGTTTTGTGGCTAAATTTTTTTTGGATAATTGATATTTCATATTTTTATTTCTATTGACAATGAATTTTAAATGTCCTCGAGTGATGGAAATGCAGTAACGTGGGATGAATTTGAGATTAGATTGAATTTAATTTTAGAAGATATACGTAGGAATAGTAAGCGTGTGTTAAAAAAGGAGGTTCCAAAAAGCTCAGATAGTCATATAGATATAATAAATAAGTTGTGTGATTCATTTAATAGTTTCTCTAAGTTAATAAATAAGAATTGGTATAAGTTAGAGGAGAATCAGCAGAGTACATGTATTTTATATTTTAACAAAATTAGAGAAAAGGTAGAGAAAGCATTTCAAGTGTTAGATTGTCAGTATGAAGTTCCGTCTCAATTAATTACGCGTAATAATTTAATTAATAATTTAATAGTATTAGAAGCAATGAGCAAAGATAAAAAGGAGAAAATGGCATTAAGTATGAATGACTTTTTCAATTTAGCTGGTAAGATATTACCAAATGAATTTAATGGGGATATAAGCAAATTGCAATCTTTTGTAGATGCTATAAGTTTGCTACAGGTTGGTGCAGCAGAGCATGAGGAGAATGCTGTACTATTTGTGAAAACTAGGCTAACTGGAAAGGCCAGGAGTCTAATCACCACCGAAAAATCGTTGGTAGAAATTATAGGAACCCTTAAAAAGGGACTAAAGGGAGATAGTGCTAGTTTAGTAGGAGCTAAATTAAGCAAATTAAGACAAAACAATAAGGATATAGTTGAGTATGCTTCAGAGATGGAGAAATTAACAGATCAGTTACAAGCCGCGTATTTGGCAGAAGGAATGCCAGTACATTTAGCAACTAAGTATACAACAGAAGCAGCAGTAAAATCACTGATCGACAACTCAGCATCAGAACGGATAAAAACCGTTATAGCAGCTGGGAATTTTACGACACCGCAAGAGGTGATGACTAAATTGGTTTCCATTAATGTGGGAAACAATCAGTCAACAGGAAGTGTTCTGCATTATAAGGCAGATAGAAATAAGTTTGTGTCAGGAAATACCTATTTTCCACAGCGAAATACCTATTTTCCTCAGCGAAGACACTCTTATGTAAATCATAATGGAGAAAATAATTTCCATAGGAAAAATAACTACGATAACAGTAGGAAATTTCACGCCAATCAAGGCAATAGGAGATTTACTGGTTACAGGGAGAAACCAGAAGAATATAGGAACAAGCCTAACAATAGGTTTAACAATGATAATAAATATAGAAATGTAAGAATGTGTGAGAGTGGAGAGACGAGAGTGGAAGATGAACAGAAAGAATTGGGGTTTTGAAAAAGAAAGGTGAAAAATCCAAAATTTTAAATAACTTGCATAATAATAATCATTACATTTATAACTTTGATTTAACTCTTTCAAACTTTGTGCAAATTAAAACTGACATATCGGATAATATAGATACTTTTATATTAGATACAGGTGCAGATATATCGTTATTAAAAATTTCAGATAATTTTCCACATCACTTAATAAAGACAACACAAATCTTAAATATTAAAGGGATAACTCAGGGAGAAATTAAAACTTTGGGTACAATAGAAACTTTTCTTTTTATTAAGGGTATAGCATTTCAACATTGTTTTCATGTAGTAGAGGAAGAATTTCCTATACCTACGAATGGAATTCTAGGTAGGGATTTCATAAGAAATTATAATTGTATTTTAGATTATTCAGAATTAAAATTATACATAGATTGTAAATCTAGGAATACAGTAACATTAGAAATTCTTGACAATCCTGAATATGATACTTTGGCAATACCGCCTAGATGTGAAGTCTATCGGTTGGTAGAAAGTTTCAAAAACTTAAGACAAGATAAAGTTGTTGAGCAACAAGAACTATTACCAGGAATATTTATAGCAAGATCTATTATATCAAAAACTAATCCTTATGTCAGAATTTTAAACACAAATTATGAAAGCAAGTCGATAAATACAAACAATATTAAAATATTGGATTTAAATTTATTTCATGTATATGCTGTGAAGAATGAAAGTAAGAATAGGTTGAAAGAATTAAGAAAAACATTAAATTTAGAGGTACCAGAATACGTGAGGGATAAGCTAATAAATCTTTGTGAGAATTTTTCAGACATTTTTGCTTTAAAGAACGACATTTTAACGCATAATAATTTTTATGAGCAAAAGCTATTGGTAAAAGATGATACTCCAGTATATATTAAAAATTATCGCACGCCACATTCTCAATCTTCAGAACTTAATAATCAGGTCCAAAAGTTATTAGAACAAGGTATAATCGAATCTTCAATCTCAGATTATAACAGTCCAGTTTTACTTGTTCCCAAAAAGGCAATCAATGGAGAGAAGTCTTGGAGACTTTGTATAGATTTCAGGCAATTGAACAAGAAAATAGTCACAGATAAATTTCCATTACCCAGAATAGATTCGATTTTAGATCAGTTAGGGAGGTCGAAATGGTTTTCAGTCATAGATCTTATGTCAGGTTTTCATCAAATTCCCTTAGAACAATCTTCAAGGAAATATACATCTTTTAGTACAGAAAAAGGTTCTTTTCAGTATACAAGATTACCATTTGGTTTAAATATAAGTCCAAATAGTTTTTCAAGAATGATGTCCATAGCATTCTCAGGATTAACTCCAGAAAAAGCATTTCTTTATATGGATGATATAGTCGTAATAGGGATGTCAGAAAATCATCATTTAAGTAATCTCGAAAGGGTGTTTGACACATGTCGGAAATTCAACCTTAAATTAAATCCACAAAAATGTCAATTCTTCAGGCGAGAAGTAACGTATTTAGGACACAATTTGTCCAGTGAAGGGGTTCTACCCGATAAGGCAAAATATTCAGTCATTGAGAAGTATCCAGTGCCCAAAAATTCAGAAGAATCTAAAAGGTTCGTAGCATTCTGTAACTATTACAGACGTTTCATTCCAAATTTCGCTGAAATATGCATACCTCTCAATAAATTATCTAGGAAAAATGTGAAATTCGAGTGGTCGGAAGACTGCGAAAAATCATTCCAAATACTAAAATCGGCATTAATTCAGCCGCCTATTTTGAAATATCCAGATTTCAATAAAAAATTTATATTGACAACAGATGCTTCAAATATTGCGTGTTCTGCAATACTTAGCCAGGAATACGAAGGTATAGATCTACCTATAGCTTATGCATCGCGAGGTTTTAAGAAAAGTGAATTAAATAAACCTATAATCATGAAAGAACTGTTAGCTATCCATTGGGGAATTAATCATTTTAAGTGTTATTTATATGGTTCTACACATTTTATTGTGAAAGCGGATCACAAGCCGTTAACACATCTTTTTTCGATGACAGACCCAACTTCGAAACTTACGAGAATTAGACTAGACCTAGAAGAATACAACTTCGAAATACAATATTTGAAAGGAAATTCAAATTATGCGGACAGTATTTCAAGGATATCCATAAATGAATTAAAAGACTTGTACATTGACAATGCTCACATCTTAGCAATAACGAGGTCAAAAACTCGTCATAATAAAGCTCAGCCTATAGGAGAAGATAAAATAATTTCCACAGAAATAAAGGAAGATATTCGCAAGCCAGCAGTATATAAAGTACTGAATAATTTAGAGGCGCATAAATTACCAATTCTGCAATTTGAAAATAACCGTGTTTCGTTAAGGATGAACATACGGATCAAAAACAGGATGAGATTTAGCCAAGCCTTATTAAATACCGATATAGTTAACTTTGATTTAGGTCAAACGTTAGTTCAGCTTGATAAGCTAGCGGTAAATAATGGTATAAAAAGGATGAAAATTTATATGAATGATATTATTTTCACACAGTGCACTATAAAAGAGTTTATGGAAAAAGGAAACAATACGTTAAAAAACGTACAAATATGTATTTGCGATATACCTAAGATGGTGGAAAAAGAAAAAGAAAAGCAACAGATTTTAGAAACTTATCATAATGATCCTTTATTTGGAGGTCATGTAGGAAATAACAGGCTATTGAAAAAATTAAGAGCGAATTTTAGATGGAAAAACATGGAAAAAGATGTAAGAAAATATATTAAGCAATGTCACAAGTGTCAGGTCAATAAAGCAAAGAATAATCACAAGGAAGAATTTGTATTAACGGATACAGCAGAAAAACCATGGGATATAACATATATAGATACGGTCGGTCCTTTTCCACAAAGTGAAAATGGTAACCGTTATTGCATCACAATGTTATGTGAATTAACGAAATATGCAGTAATAATTCCAGTTAAAAACAAAGAAGCGAACACGATAGCTCGTGGAATTTTTGAAAATTTCATACCAAATTACGGTCTAATGAAACTAATTAGGACAGATTTAGGCACAGAATATAAAAATGAAATATTCAACGCTTTAACTAAAATGTTAAATATTAGGCATAATTACTCAACAGCATATCATCATCAATCTATAGGAGGTTGTGAGAAATTACATAGAACGCTTAATGAGTATGTGAGACACTTTATAAATGAAAGTAAGGATGATTGGGATGAATGGTGTAAACTATTTGCTTATTGTTATAATACGACTCCAAGCTCGTATCATGGTTATACGCCGTTTGAATTATTGTTCGGTAGACGTGCTAACTTACCCGAGAATCTAACAAACGAGATTGAGCCATGCTATAATATTGATGAATATCAGAATGAGTTAAAATATAAACTGCAGGTAGCTCATCAGAGAGCAGAGAAATATTTAACCAAACATAAACTGAGTAGACAAAGTCAAAATAGTAAGGTAGCTAATCCAGTTGATTTTAAAATAGGGGATTCAGTGTTAGTAAAGAGGGAAAATAGAACCAAATTCGAATCTCAATATATAGGTCCATTTACAGTCACAGAGGTGAGCGATGTTAACTGTAAAATTAAATTAGAATCAGGTGTGATAAAAGAAATACACAAAAACAGAATCCATCCTTATTGTAAAATGAATTAAAAATTGTAAAATTGAAAGTGCGAGTGAGTTTATAAACATTTCCGAATAATAAACAAAAGTGTTATAACAAACGTTCAAAACATTGAAGTGAAAATAAATAAACAACTAAGTGATCGTAAACAATTTTTAAAGGCAATGAACATTCATTTATTTATGAATATATTATGTAATCGTAGGTTAGTGACATTATTTAATAACCATCTACCATTTATTTTTAGGATAATTGTAAATTCATTTCATTAGGGGGAAAGGAAGCTCAACGGAATTTATTCTTTTTGTAAAAGGGGAAGGTGTGATGCCTTTTGGCCTAAACATTAAGTCATTAATTATTTAAAATATTATCGAATAAATTCCCTTCAGCTAATTCCAATAAACCACGAATTGTTTTATAAATAATAAATATAAAGGTTACACGTACGAGTCAATGTCAAAGCAAATAAACATTATCTAGTATCATGTATGTTTACTTATAGTGAACTTGACTCTTTGTATATATAGGTAACAATAGTATTTTAAGTATTCATTATTGATTCATTATTAATTCATTATTAATTGATTATCAATTCATTATTGATTCATTATTATTATTAAGTCATTATGATGGTCATTCATGAAAGGATGATTACAGTCAGTATCATTCATTCTAAGTAGTAATCTAAGAGTAGTCAATTAGTGTTAGTGGTTAATGTATAGTAAATATTAAATAGAACATGTCCCAGTGAAACAGGTAGTTGTTTTATTCCTGGGGGATGACCCACCAAGTGACCAGCAGCACCACCTAGTCAGAGGCCCTTCTACTATCCTACTACACCCAGTATCCTCATTAGGATACACACATTACATTACACATTACAATAGCTACTTTATATTACAAGCAGATATCTAAACTCCAAAAATTCTTCATAATATGAAATGGGGTGAATTCATTTTATTGAGTCTTCCTGTATTACTAGGACTTCATAATTGGACGAATATAGTTTCTATATATCCAAGTTGTATTATGT
The DNA here is from genome assembly GCA_949126875.1 of Lochmaea capreae. Taxonomy (NCBI): domain Eukaryota; kingdom Metazoa; phylum Arthropoda; class Insecta; order Coleoptera; family Chrysomelidae; genus Lochmaea; species Lochmaea capreae. Next base: position 11,633,189 of record OX421404.1, on the reverse strand, counting down.
AATATGTTCGCGAAAAACTTGCTTAGAAGGTAAAGCCTACTTTTTGATTTATTAGTAATACTGAGAACATGTTTGGACCAAATAGGATCTGTAGTAATTGTAATACTTAGAAAAACTCACACATTATTTTGTATTAAGAGAGAAAATTCAATCTGAACACCACTTGAAGATAAAACCTCAGTCTTTTTCAAGAATTTCATGAACAGATGAATCTGAAAATATGTTGGAGTCATCTGTGTAAAAAATTGCGTATTGTTATAAAACAGATTACTCCTGCATTAGTCCTTGTTTTTGGCACTGGGCCAAACAATTTGGGAGAAACATGTTTTTAGGTACATATTTACTTGTATAAATATTTGGTCATTCATAACAAACCAAAGTGGAGTCGTCATTAAGTGCCACTTGCACCACCTTCAGTTAAAACTCGGCTATCTGCCAGCAAGTTTCCCTTAATCTAAGCGGTAGTTAGACCGGCTCTTAAATGTATTTAAGTGACACTTAACCTAATATTTTTCGATAACGCAAGCAGAGCTGAGTTAAAGAAAGAGGTAATAAAGCGAAGTCTGTGTAGATTTTGACTTGGGGATAAGGAATTAAAAGACGACGTGATTTTTTTCCAGCTAGACTCCTTTTCTCTCCACGTTGCCGCATCCGTTTTCTTGCATTCAATTATATGCATTTTTAGGGAAACTAAATTGAGCAGCAGTTGCTTTTCTTGCACACTGTAGTTAACACCTCGCTGCCTCTTTGGTCTCCATTTGGCTAATCTCAAATATTTACAGTTATTTTAAGAATAGAAGAATTAATTATTGTTTAGTACTTACTATTTTCCATGTCTTTTCTTTTAAAAGCACGTTTCTCTGCTACTAGAGCCATTTATAATCGTGTAATTGAAAATCCACACTCATAATAATAAAACAAGATGGGGAATTATAAACTAACCTAACTTCAAACTTTGATTGACAAATGCGACAAGCGACGAAGCGACCCCAATGAAAATGATCTTCAAAACATGGCCAGTACCAATACAAGCATGGAAAAATAACTATAACATTCCAACGATGCCACATCTTCCATAGTTTAAGTATTACTTCGTTACTCCATGTCAAAACCTGAATGGTGCATAAATATAAGTGACCCCCATATTTAAGTGGTACGTGTCATAAATGAAAATGTGAGGTTACCAAAGCTAACAGCTTACAGATAAATGTAAAATTTTTGTTCTTTTTATTTTTATACTGAGAAAGTCAAATTTTTATAATGTTTTCTGAATTATTGGTAGATTATTCTCTATCCGATTGACGATCCCGAATCTTGTCGAACTATTGCCCAGGCGATAGAGATTCGCTTAATGAGTACCACTAACCAAGTATAGCGATTATTTTCGTTTGCTTATTCTTCATCTCTTTCCTTAAAATATAAATTACGGAGATTCAGTCCAGGTGGAACAAACATCTGTCAGAATTAAAATCTCAAACCCGGGATCTTTTTAATAGAGCAAAATTCACCAGAGACTTTTAGAGATATACCAAGGTGAGAAACACCTACTACAAGAAAATTAGAAAAGCTACAAGAAATAGCTTCAGGAAATTCTGTGAAGATATAAACACAACACCTGCTGCGGCAAGACTTTACAAAGTCATGGCGAGAAGTAGGGTCAACACAGATAGGGCTTTGAGAAAGCCAGACCGTAAATATACCGAAAATGAGGAGAAAAGAGTGCGACTCTTACTAGAAACTCATTTTCCTGGAAGTACCCCAAACAGAGGAGGTCATAACAGGCCTTCGAGAGAAAGTACTACAATGGCCAAGCACATTTGTAGACACGATAGGTTGAAAAGGGCTATGAACACCTTTTCACCTTTCAAAGCACCTGGAGCAGATGGGATTCTCCCAGCGTTTCTCCAGCAAGGACAAGACGAAATTCTACCACATTTGGTTAGAATTAGTCGAAGTAGCTTGGAACTGGGTTATATACCAGAAGCATGGAGAAGGGCAATAGTAACCTTCATTCCAACAGCTGGAGAAAGGGACACAACAAACCCCAAATCCTTCGGACCAATTAGCTTAGCATTGTTTGTGCTTAAAACGATGGAGAAAGCTATTGACAACTATATTAGAACGGAAATCCTAGAGAGACTACCTCTCCACCCGTATCAACACGCTTACCGGGCAGGATATCCGAGGTGCCTTAGACAACCAAGAAACTGTAGTATGTGCATTTTTGAACATAAAAGGAGCTTTTGACAACACTCCACATGAGGCTGTCAAGAGAGTATTAAATAGAAGAGGTGTAGACACCACAACATCCAAATGGATGTCGGAACTGCTCACCACTAGAGTAGCATAGACGAGAACGAGCAAAGACATTGTCTCCATCTGCACAACCAGAGGATGCCCACAGGGAGGAGCAGCATCCCCAGTAATGTGGAGTCTGACGGTTGACGAGCTCCTGTGGGGTTGGACGGACCTCGGAATATCCTACCAAGGATATGCCGATCATATTGTCATAACAGCCAAGGAAAATTTGAAGACACCCTTTGTGACATCGTACAAAAGGGTCTGAACTATACAAATAGCTGGTGTAGGCAAGTGGGACTCAGTATCAACCCCACCAAAACCATCTTGATAGCCTTTACTAAGAAAAGAAAACTCAACCTCAAAACCATTAATCTTGATGGGAACGAGGTTGAATGGAGACAAGAAGTCAAGTATCTAGGTTTGACTCTAGACAGTAAACTCCTGTGAAACAAACACGAGAAGGAGATTGCATACAAAGCAAAAAAGGCTCTAATGGTGTGCAGGAATCTGGCAGGCAGGTACTGGGGTTGTAACCCAAAAATCCTGAGCTGGATGTACAGTTCCACAGTGAGACCAATTATCACTTATGGAGCTATTGCGTGGAGTAGTAGAACTAGCCTCTTGACGACGAGAGAAAACCTTTCCAAGATTCAAAGACTAGCCTGTATATGCTTAACAGGAGCAATGAGTACATGCCCAGCGGCAGCAATGGAAGTGATTCTCAACCTCACACCATTACATATGGTGGTGGAGAGTGTTGCAGAAACATCAAGATACAGACTAAGTAGAGAGGGACTCATTAAAAAGAAAACCACCTCATAACTTCTTAGAAATCAAACAACCTGAGACATGCCACAAGATGGTATGATGAAAAAGTATAACTTTTCAAAGAAATTCGTTATGGAATTAAGCAACAAGAAGGAATGGGATCCAAACTTGGAAAGAATGCCATTCAATGGTACACAGACGGCTCAAAAGCAAAAGAAGGAACTGGGATAGAAGTGTACCTTGTGAGAATAAAAATATTAAAAATAATTAGTAGAAGTCAAAATAATATTATAAAACTATTAAAACGCTTTACAAATTAGAAAATTACTTTCCAAAGGATATACCGTTCACTAGGAAGCAACATCTACTTCTCGGGCTATATGCCCTGCGGACAATGAATTGCACTTCCAAGTTGAGAGGGGTTGTTATGTATGGAAATATAGAACCAATCATTCTGGTTTATAATTAGGAGGGATAATATCACTTGCAGACTGGTTTCAGCGTATTTGCGCTTCGTAAGGGTTTTTTGTCGAAATAGAGTTTTGGTTTATGGTTAGTTGTGGAGATGTCGCTATTCTCGCACTTCTTGCATTCCCTCCACAGGGTCTAGTGCATTAATGTGAGTTCAGCGTTGTCTTCAGTCCAGGATTATGCTCTTAGATCTTCGGGACGGATAATAATTACTGATGGGGCGCGAATACGCCGAAACCGGTCTTCAAGTAATATTATCCCTTCTAATTATAAACCAGAATGGTTGGTTCTATATTTTCATATATACCAACCCCGTTTAACTTGGATGTGTAATCCATAGTCTGCAGGGCATATAGCTGAGAAGTAGATATTGCTTCCTAGTGAACGGTCTATCTTTTGGAAAGTAATTTTCTAATTTGTGAAATGTTTAAATACTATATATTACTATTATTTTCACTTCTATTGATAACACGCTTTACTTAAATATGACATTTAATACAGGAAACTGTAATCAAGTGATTTAAAAATAATTGATTTCCCATTATAATTTTGTCCACTACTAACTATCAACATTGCGAAAACATAATATTTTTGTTACGTTTTACACCCCATTGTATGAACGTTGAACTGACTGGTATTTCAAACAGGCTTTGTTAAGTTGTCAAGTAAGTTTTGAATCATTTAGTGCCAACTGCATCAATTTTCATTGGTGAAACTTGGTGTTATTCAACCGCACTGCGTCTTAGTTAGCTAAGTTGTCTAAAGACATACAGCCTTATTAATAATAAAATTTAGATTATGCTAACATGACTTTAAAAATAAACTAGTGAAAAGCATATTAATTAATACATTTAACATTATTTCAACACTAGAATGATACTAACTCCTTAGTAATAAGTTTGGGTATGTCTTACACCGTGTGTTAACCTAACCTTTTTTGGGCAACTCTTACATATTAAAAACTGCAACCAACTGCAACACAAAGGCACAAACACCCAACAGTATAAAAATTTTTCTATAAAATAGATATTCAGAAGTATTCACGAGCTATGTTTACGAGAACAAAAATCTCCTCCGTTAATAAAATTAAGGGTTAGAACCAACAATCCGAACTCATAACATCAAATATTACCATTACAAAGCACAGAAGTATATATTCTATCACAGAACATGACGAAACATCAACAAATTTTACAAAGAGAAATAGGAGTGAATATAGCTGTTTACGCATTTTACATTGTTGTCATATTTATCTTATGAAAACATATTGTTTGTTACATGTTTCTAAGTATTCAATTATTAATATGATTTGCTCAACATGCTATAAGTACGCTCTTAGTAACCATTAGTTAGTATGCTGTTATAGTGTTTATTATTAAGGGGGATTGTTTTTATCTGTTTTTGCGATTCATGCAATTTAGATGTCTTGCCAATGAAGAATTCTTGGATAGATACTTGTTTGTGATATAAAATAACTATGTCCGCTAGAGCTCTCCCTCCCTCTTTTCTTGGTAGTGTGGTCCTAGTAACTGATGATGTCGGGTGGTGACATTTTTATGTTTGGTCATCATGGTACGCATTGTTTTTTGAATAGCTTCCAGCTCAGTTTTTGTTCATTTCAGAATTACAAATGAGTACCTATGTTAGGATCGGTATGGCGCAGGTGTTGATTGCTTTGGCGAGATTTCCTGCCTTCAACTGAGATTTCAATAACGTAGTTGCCCTTTGAGTGAACTGAGTTCAGTTACATTTCAGACGACCACCCATTCGCTCTTCTAAGAGTGGTTCTAAGAATCTGACTGTTTCTTTCCGTGATCGGAACTTTTGGGAAAATTTATAATCAAATAGGCTGTTATAGTAGTTTTGTCTGGGAATTACATTCCTGGGAACACCAAATTTAATTAATTTCATTCCGTGAAAGCACAGATTTATTTCCGAATATTGTGTTTGGTATATTCACAAAAAATGGGTTTCTAGTATGCATGATACACACTACTACTAATAACATGCTGGTGATTATCCCATTATTCCACTCAATAATTAAATTTGGTAGATTATCCTAGACTTCCTTAAACTTACCGAGAAATGCCAAACCATTTTGAAATATGGAATGACCAGGAATTTAAATGTAGATTCCGATTTTCAAATGAAACGGCTTAATTTGTATAACACGAATTACATGACATCATTGTTTCAGACACCAATAAGTATGTGGCTTCTAGAATTTGATATTAAAACTATTCTACTACCCAATTTTATTTTACAGAAATCATGCACTTTCTCCAGGTGAAATGTCTTTAAAAGCGTTACGATTTTATACACGATACACGAGAGCAAAATTAAAAACATTTAATTGTCATTTTCATCTTTGTTTTTTATTTATTTCATTGTCTCGACAATTTATCTTATGTCAAAACCGCATAAAACACCAAAAAGTATCATGTGTAGCCAACCTAACCTGATCGTGAGATTCCTTGAACCGAAGCTGATACAACAGTAATTTATTTGAACGAAGTTCAATGTTGACTGTCCGTTCAACTGAACTGTCTTTGATCGGAAATTGGTACAACCGGGACTTAGGACCGGTTGTACTTACACAGTTTAACTGCGGTTCTGTATTGAACTAAGTACAATTGAAAATTTCTGTTGTAGATACGTCACTCACTCTTGATCTGTGGTTCAAAGCGAAGTTCATTTGAACGGTACTTGAAGAGCGTTTAAAGACGGTTCAGGAAGGTTTTGACTGTTGACGTTGTGCTGTTTAAAAAATGAGAGTTTTTGTTTTGTACTTGTATGTATGTGTGTATGTATGTATGTATGTATTTTGGGGTAACATTCACTGAGGCCTAAGAGATCTATTGTGCCCCTTACTTCTACTTAGTTTCTAAGGAAAGTCTCAGAGACTAGTAGCTCCTTTAGTCCTATTTCCCGGAGGAATTTTAGGATATCTGCTGGCTTCAACTTAGGTAACTGTCTCTCTTCTATCCAGTAGTCTCCCAGGTAGTGTGCCCTAGGATTCTTAATTGCTGTGCAGTTCGCAAGTATGTGGATGGAGGTTTCTTTTTTCCATTCCACAAAATCTACAATCTTCTTTCTCCACTATTTTGAGCTTTTTAAGATGTCCATCCAGGCGACAATGTCCCGTTAGGATTCCTGTTAAAACTCTTAGTGCAGTTTTGCTTTGACTTATGCATTTATTTGATCTCAACAGGTTGTAGTCACCCAGAAGAATCTTAGATTGCCTAAGCCTTACTAGATCTTTCCAATGGTGAGATCTTCTCTTTTCTTCGACTTTACCTATTTCTTCCAATTTTACATTGAGCTGATTCCGCAAAAGGGTTCCGGCCACCAAAAGAGTATTTCAGTCCCCCTCTTCGCTAGTTCATCTGCTATTTAGTTTCCTTCTATTCCAGTGTGTCCTGGAATCCACAGTTAGGTGACTATATTGTTCTCGCCTAGTTCATTAAGTTTGCCTAGGCATTCCCACACCATTTTGGAACTGATTACACAAGAACTCAGCGCTTTAATGGCTGCTTGACTATCAGACATTATGATAATCCTTTGTCTTCTATATCCTTTGTCAATATTGAACTGGGCACACTTTCTTATTGCGTGAATTTCCGCTTGAAAGATACTTGGGGTTTTTCCCAAGCTTTCAGAGTGTTTGGTTCCTGACCCGTACACTCCTATCCCAGTTCCTTCTATTGCTTTCAAGCCGTCTGTGTACCATTGAATGGCATTCTTTCCAAGTCTGGTGATGGTGTTTGGATCCCATTCCTTATTGTTGCTTAATTCCGTAACGAATTTCTTTGAAAAGTTATACTTTTTCATCTTACCATTTTATAGCATGTCCCAGGTTGTCTGATTTCTAAGAAGTGAAGAGGTGGTTATCTTTTTAATGATTCCCTCTCTGCTTAGTGTGTATCTTGTTTTTTCTGCAACACTCTCCACCACCATATGTGATTGTATGAGGCTGAGAATCACTTCCATTGCTGCTGTTGGTCATGTACTTATTGCTCCTGTTATGCATATACAGGCTAGTCTTTGAATTTTGGAGAGGTTTTCTCTCGTCGTCAAGAGGCTAGTTCTACTACTCCACGCAATGGCTCCATAAGTGATATTTGGTCTCACTATTGCAGTGTACATCCAGCTCAGGATTTTTGGGTTACAGCCCCAGTTTCTCCCTGTCAGATTCCTGCACACCATTAGAGCCATTTTTGCTTTGTATGTAATTTCCTTCTTGTGTTTGTTCCACAGGAGTTTACAGTCTAGAGTCAAGCCTAGATACTTGACTTCTTGTCTTCATTCAACCTCGTTTCCATCAAGTTCAATGGTTTTGAGGTTGAGATTTCTTTTCTTAGTGAAGGCTATGTTTTTTGGTAGGGTTGATGCTGAGTCCTACTTGCCTACACCAGCTATTTGTATAGTTCAGACCCTTTTGTACGATGTCACAAGAGGTGTTTCCAAATTTTCCCCTGGCTGTTATGACAATATCATCGGCATATCCTTGGCAGGCTCCGAGATCCGTCAAACCACACAGGAGTTCGTCAACCGTCAGACTCCACATTAATGGGGAGGCTACTCCTCCCTGTGGGCATCCTCTGGTTGTGCAGATGGAGACAATGTCTTTGCTCGTTCTTGTCTCTGCTACTCTAGTGGTGAGCAGCTCCGAAATCCATTTGGATGTTGTGCTGTCTACACCTCTTCTATTTAATGCTCTCTTGACTGCCTCATGTGGAGTATTGTCAAATGCTCCTTCTATGTCCAAAAATGCACATACTACAGTTTCTTGGTTGTCTAAGGCACCTCGGATATCCTTCGTTAGTTGTACCAGTGCAGTCTCCTTAGATCTTCCTGCCCGGTAAGCGTGCTGATACGGGTGGAGAGGTAGTCTCTCTAGGATTTCCGTTCTAATATAGTTGTCAATAGCTTTTTCCATCGTTTTAAGCACAAGGATTTGGGGTTTGTTGTGTCCCTTTTTCCAGCTGTTGGAATGAAGGTTACCATTGCCCTCCTCCATGCTTCTGGTATTCAACCCAGTTGCAAGCTACTTCGACTAATTCTTACCAAATGTGATAGAATTTCGTCTTGTCCTTGCTGGAGAAATGCTGGGAGAATACCATCTGGTCCAGGTGCTTTGAAAGGTGAAAAGGTGTTCATAGCCCATTCCAACCTATCGTTTCAACAAAAGTGCTTGGCCATTTTAGTACTTTCTCTCGAAGGCCTGTTATGACCTTCGAGAGGATTATCTCCTCTGTTTGGGGTACTTCCAGGAAAATGAGTTCCTAGTAAGAGTCGCACTCTTTCCTCCTCATTTTCGGTATATTCACCGTCTGGCTTCCTCAAAGCCATATCTGTGTTGACCCTACGTTTTGCCATGACTTTGTAGAGTCTTGACGCAGCAGGTGTTGTGTATATATCTTCATAGAATTTCCTGAAGCTATTTCTTTTAACTTTTCTAATTTCCTTGTAGTAGGTGTTCCTGACCCCGGTGTATCTCTGCTGCAGTCTCCGGTGAATTTTGCTCTATTAAAAAGGTCCCAGGTTTGAGATCTTAATTCTGACAGATGTTTGTTCCACCAGGGTGCATCTTTGCTGTTTCGTTGTTCTTGAAGAGGGCAGCTCGATTCAAATGCATCGATTATTGCCCTGTTCAGATCCTCAAGCTCATTTTCCAGGTCGAGATGGTGCTTAGCCCTTCCTTTCCTCTGGATATGTGCTAGATTTCCTTTCAGACAGGTGTTATAGTTGTCCCAATCCGTTTTTCTTGGTTTTCTCCGGAGGCTTACCTCAGGTATGCCTAGCTCTAACTTGAATGTTATAATACTATGATCGAAGAGAGATGGTTCACCCGATACTCTCCAACCTTTTACAATATGTTTTAGATCACGAGTTGCCAGTGTGACATCTAAAACCTTGTTAAGGATATATTCTAAAAGTTGCTCGCCTCTCTGGTTGGTGTTGCTTCTGCCCCAAACAACGGTGTTCTGTGGATTGGCATAACATGCTAGAAGTAGAGGTAGTCTCTTCTCTTCAAGGTTCTTGGATCAAACACATCCCCCATTGGTCCATGGTGAACAATCTTGTGATCACCGCCGAAGCTCCTTTGGCATGGTGAGCATTAACTTGAGCTAAGTTAATTCCTGCCATCCTGTTGGTTATCTTCTTGGGTATTCCCATCTTTCGTCAGGGTGATGTCCCCTTCAGTAAGAGTACTGTCCCCTTCCTCCGACACAATCTCCTCGGACAGCGGCGACTTCTCCCCAAGGAGTTTGGTAATGTGTAGGATTTCTACACTACCTGAGTCGCCACTGACCTTGGAGGAAATGGAAGCCTTCGCCAGGTCTCCTTCCTGTTCTTTTCTGAGGCCATATACGGGGATTTTCCCAAACCGGTAATGGATGGTGAACCCGTTGTTCTTGATTTTTTGGCAGGATGGATTATCTATTCCTGCCCTCAAGACTAGGCCTTCGTCCTCTTCTTTAAGATTGAGGACCTTCCACTGGTCTGTTTCCAAACCTTCGTTCTGCGCTTTAATCAACCGAAGAAGCTTTCCTTCCTCTACGCCTTTGCTTCTTGGAGGAAGATCGTGGCGGAATGCATTTTTGGGATGTCGTCTCCCTGGCACACCGTCAGTTCTACTCCCTTCCAGCTTTCCAGCTGTGGTACTATCAGCCGGAGCCATTCTGTAGTCTGTAGTTTTTCACAGTCGATTAGAACGACTCCTTGTCTGAAATGTATGCAACTAAACTGGAGCTTATACTCCAATCCAGCATACATTTCTTCTATTATTGCGTTCTCCAACAAGGTTTGATCGTCCGCACTGAGGGAAGTCTCAGGGTACGCCCTAGGGAGAACTGCCATTCTGATTAGTTTTGCTGCGGCTGCATAGCTACCAGCTGAAGAAGGGATAGATATTCTGTCCTTCTCTTTCTTCTTCACCTGTACTTGCGGTAACTGGGATGTCGCCACTTCCCGCCCACGTTTTTCTCCTTTAGGAGGGATGTTTTTCTTCTCTCCTTGTTTTTTTCGCTCTGTGGCCTTCTTTCTTGCTTCCTCCGGTGCAAGTCCTTGTTCAAGAAAGCGAAGATACCATCTTACCCCCGCTCCACTAAGTCCACGCCTTAGTGGATCGTCCCTTCCTCCGGGTTTCCCAGTTCAGGAAGGAGGGGGGTCTTCTTATTTTTTGTCCAGGATTTTTCCCGGAGACTTTTACCAGTTGAGGAGGTTGAGGGTATTGATTGCACAAATAACGCCTGAAGTTCTCGTAAACGTTAGAGACGAATTTATTGCTCGGCTGTCACATTTTATTATTGCTGAAGGTCATCAGTTTGAACATTTAATATAATTTTATTGTTTTTTACTAAACAGTTTTCTATATTTTAGGAAATAAACAGTTTAGTTCGACCCTGTAGAAATAAATAGTCAAATAATTACATCGTTGTTGAGACACATGATTGCATTTAAAAAAATTGCCGGTTACGTCACCACGTTAATACTGGTAACGCAATGTTCGTTACATCTACATCATGTGATGACGATTCAAAAATTAAAATTTACCAGTTTTAGGATTTTTTTCAAAAGTCGTTTATTTTGGAAATAATGAATTTATTCCATACATGCAATGAGAAACGGAACATAGGGATTTTAAGCATTGTATCAGAACTGCTTTTGAACTAGTCAACCAATATTAAGCTTCAACAGATTAAAAACACGATTATGACAATCGTTCATTTGGACACCTACAACATATCGTACAATTCCCACCACTCCGTAGTCTCAACGGTAGGCGGCACTTAATTAGCATCAGACAGTCAGTAAACAGCAATCGATAACCAAGTACTGCTCAAGCCCACAACCATTCAAAATGAAATAAATTCGTAAAAAAATCAGAATGTACACCCTTCAGGAAAAAAATCAAATTTTATCGTGGTATTTTGAAGGTCACTCGATTAGGGAAATAGTAAATTTATTCGTTGTTGCTTTCGAAAACCGACCAGTGCCTTCTCAGTCTACAGTTGATCGAATAATTGAAAAATTTCGTAAATGTGGATGGTTACATAACTTCTACAAATGCAGTAATCTCGGTCAACACACAAGAGCTATTTCCCGTCGACAATATTGAACGGATGGAGTTCTGTGAAGAAATGATGGAGGAAGAAAATTCAAATAATAATTTTTTGAATAACGTTTTACTTACGGATAAATCGACATTTTCAATATATCTGTCGTTCGGTAGTGGTCTCGGGAAAATAAGCACCTAAGTATTCCCGTTCGTACGCAATGTCCAGAAAAACTTGATGTGTAGACGAGCATTTTAGGTCATTACATCATAGGACCACATAACTAACAAATATTGGAAGGAGAAGGGGCGGGGTTTCTCACAGTGGTTCTGCATGCAGCTGTCCAGCTAAATAGTTGATATTCATTGAAGTAAATTTATAGACATTTTTTGTTGATGGACTATTTAGATCGGAGAATACATTAAACAGCTATGTTTTGTTCCTGATTGCATGTATCTGTAATATATGATACATGAAACCAGTCAAGCGATATATGTTACATTTTTCTTGTGGAATCTGTTGTTTATTGGTTGTATTTTATAATTCGGAAGATTCCACGCAGTGTGGGTTGAAACAATCATATATTTTCATTGTTGAAAATAAAAATTATTGTTTCTACTGTATGGTTACTACGATCATAATTTCACTCTACGTAAAATACGTTTGTGAGAGGATTAACAAGGTATTGTTTTGTTTGTTTCAGGATGGTTCCATAGAGTTTGAAGAGTTTATTAGAGCACTCTCCGTTACGTCTAGAGGAAATCTGGATGAGAAATTGCATTGTAAGTAGATTAAATTATACACCTTTTCATATTAACGGCTGTATTTTTTCTCCATAAAGGATAGCTGCGCAAATATTAATGTTTATATGCTTATCCTTCATTGTATAATAAATGTATCGTACAGACTTGGCAAATAATTATTTTCCGTATTGCCATTTTGTGAGTGAAAAAGAGAAAACTATGGAACAACAGAGATACAATGTCGCATTCTCCTCTCCGGAGAGTTTATCGATACCTATCGAGTCTGGATTGGTGGGTGTTTCATGGAGGGGAAGTATTTTGTTCTCTCTTGGACCATATACAGAGTTTCATGTATAGGTGCTCACTGTTGTTCCTATACTATGAGATTCTACATACGGAGAAGATAAATATTAGCCGAACCTGTATAATATATGTACATCGAGAATCACACGGTTCCCCATTAGAGCCAGTTTCCACTCTGAACGATATTGGCCCGCCTAACACCACTTCTAATACGAACGGAGGGCGTAACTTTGTACTATGAATAAAGCACTAAAGAGATGAGTATTCTCATCCGCCATTTTTGTGCCTGAATTTTATTGTTTTGTGATGTGTCGAGTTGACATATTGTGTTGAAAAATTTTTGATATTGAACAGAACATTTCATTTTACCAACTTTCCTTCAGACTATTAACACCAGAAAATTGAGAAAGTGCAACGAATGAATGCTGGCCACGTCTCTGAGTAGACATACCGAATCTCATACCAAATACTTGACCAACACAACAACAACGTCAACGAACAACAAGGCAACAAAATGGTGGACGAGAATACCTATGTCTACAGCGCTCTACTATGAAAAACGATATTTCATCAATTTGACAGACAGATATGCGCTTTTATTCGTGAAACACATTGAGCTTGCTCTATAATTGAAGCTTAAGAGTAGGATTGGTTAAACCACCTGTAACTATAAACTCGGCTTAATAAACGTTGACAAATGTTCATGTCATATTTAACCAGGGAAAATGTGTTGTGCTGGCAGTTTGTAGTCATGCACATTTTCTGACGATCTGAGTGTTTTGTGATGTGATTTAGGGCTGTAGACATAAGTATTCTCGTCCGCCATTTTGGTGCCTTGTTGCTAGTTGACGTTGTTGTTGTGTTGGTCAAGTATTTGGCATGACATTCGGTATTTCTACTCAGAGACGTGGCCAGCATCCATTCGTTGCACTTTCTCAATTTTCTGGTGTTAATAGTCTGAAAGAAAGTTGGTAAAATAAAATGTTCTGTTCAAAATGAAAATTTTTTTCAACACAATATGTCAACTCGACACATCACAAAACAATAAAATTCAGGCACCAAAATGGCGGATGAGAATACTCATCATAATATTACTATTGTAGAAAATGTCACTTGATTGATCGGTACGTATATCTACATACGGAACGAGGGTCTGTCCGTTGATCCCGTACCTTCACGGTCAATTAATTATAATTATCACAATTCCTATGGCATTGGCTTAACTGAAGTGGATGAAGATCTATCCACCCTTCGGTCATTAAACAGACTGGATAAATAACCCGCTATACTGACAACAACATCTAAATCGATTCCCTCATTCTAAAACAAGGATAGTCATACACACAGCAAAGGTCACTTATTCCAATAACACTGCCGTGCTGTGTGACAATTTACATTTAATACAAATATTTATCTTACATTTATTTATTACCTACTCCAGGAATTAATTTTACTTGCCGTCGTATTAAATTATAAACATGTATATTACACATTGTTTTCTGTTAATAATATAAATGTGTATACTATTCTTATTATAAAGGGTAAATGGTAAGTATTTATATATCAAATGATGCGACACTGGTAATTTTAGAACTGTAAAACTATTCACAGTTTGTTGCTTACCTGTGAGAGGGTGTATTCTATACATCACTTATACTTTATTTTTGTCATTGTACACAACGATTCACCGACTTGTAAATTTAATTTAACTAATAAATGTAGTATCTTTAGTTTATCTCCACTAAAATTGTTTCTCAATATCTAACACAATTGAATACAAGAGACATAACATATTATTTAGTAAAAATCAAAACAAACAGCTGTCAAAAAATGTAAACGTTCAATATAAAAGCGGCTTTGCCACATTTACTGAAAAATAAACAATTTCAGTTAATCTCAAATCGACATCCTGTTTATAGACATTTACTTATGTATAAAACAAATTTAGTACATTGTAAAAGATTGAATAAATTGCTTTCCCCTTTTTATAAATTCCATTCCCGTTTATAGTATAGGAATTACTTTTAGTTCAATCAATGGTGGAAAATCTAGTTTTTTGGATTTTCTTGTATCAATTCAGATTCCAATTCTGAATTACTTATACATCTTATTGCATATTTTTTTGTTTCGAACCAACATACTGATTCAGGGTGGAAACGGTTTTTTTGTTAAGTTTTTCGCAAAGTTCACAAGGTTTTCTTCCTTCACATTCATGCTACTATTATTCTTCTCTTTCACCGTTTTTCTCTTCATCGAGCTAGACCTCAATTCATTGAAAAGATCTTCTGTTTTAATCACACTTTTTTATCGATCCTATCTATTATGAAGTCTGGTACTCACTGCAATTGGATCTATCAAGGTGCGACTATTCATTGATTAATTGTATTCCAATAAAACTCTCCCTATTTTCAGTGCATAATCTAATAATGCACCATTCATGTACTCAAATGTAATTGCATATTTGACTAGTGACATCCTTTATCTGCATAGGTTTCGCAGAAGTTTTCATCCCAGTCTGAGTCTAAGTCCAATTAGAGTCTATTGTTAACTTTTGTGTGAAACAAAAAGTGCTGGGCGGCTGTACTCAAATATATCCAAAAATTGTTAAGACAATCATTAAAAAAACAAAATAAAGTACCTACCCCAAAAAAAATATCTAAAGATAAGAAAATTTTTTGGGATAAAACGATCCCAAGCTGGCAACTTTCGTTATATTTATATGAACTTTCCAGCCGCTTATAAATGACACAGTGAGGAAATTGATTATATCTGGAAAAGAAAAAAAATACTTCACTCCTGAAGTAACTCTTCTGAATTTATTTAACCGATAAGGTATCTCAAGAGGATAGCAACAGGAAAAGAGATCATTTTGTCTTTTTTCGTCTTGATTTTATATCCTCGATTTACGTCAAGATTTCTGTTGGGTCTGGAGTCGTAACTCTCACCGATTCTTTATTAGATACTTTTGGAAGTTTGGGAGTTGCTGCAGCTTGTAACGTCAAATTTTGGGAGATTAATGATTATGAGTTCTGTTCCGTTCAATTTTTACCAACAAAAGAATTTAACAAGTTTTTTTATTTGGATATTTCTTAATGAAATGTGCTGAGTGACGAGAAATTAGCTGTTGAATACATAATAATCATTGGGAAAACGCGAAAATAATTTCAAAAAGGGGGTATGATTGAAAAATATAAGTGTACCTATATAGTTACCACTGTGAGAACTAAATTCTTAAGTATTATTTTCACGTCAGTTGAACGTTGAGTAGTAATTTTTTAGGTGAATAAACTTTATTGTTTTAGTAATATATTTCGGGAAATCAGACCAAAGTCATTTATGTTTTCATTAGAACGTTTCAAGTCTTAAACTTGTCTAGTTGACGCATTTTTGTCATAAGTGTCAGATAGGGACCAGCATTATAAGACTTAATTATTCCTGATAACGGTATCTAGAAAGCTACTGAAACGTTTGAGTGAAAACCTTGGAAAGATTGTCTTTTGATTTCGCAAAATAAATTACAAAAATGAAAGGTAATGAATATACAACAAACAACATACAGAAGGTATCCGTTTAATCAAATACAATCCTAACTTAACTTCAAGCAGAAACCTGGTTCAAATGTAAATTTTGTATTGCACAGTATGGTATTGTTAAGCTAGTTCGATGCAGATGCAACCCAAAGAACTCAAACTCATTTAAGATTATTAACCCGGATTAGTCAAGCTGCGTTAACTAGTACGTTGGTGCAGCGATACCTCAATAAACTAGACAATAACCACATTGTAGCCCTTCTGTGAGTTAAGGGTCACACTGGAATAGGAGGAAACGAAAAGCAAATGAACCAGTTAAAAGAGAGGCTAAAACACCCTCTCAGATACCAAAAACTCAGCGGCGGAACCAAAAAAAGATCAAAGCATTGGAAATATCTACTACCAAGTGAGATTAAAAGAATGACACTGCTGCTATTAAAAAAAAGCTATAGTCGAGTAACCCTATACATATGGAACAGCGAATAAACTGAGAAAGCTGAATTTTTCATATGACCTGTGGAGGGCCCAGAAAAATCCAAGTTCAAATTGTTCTCCTATAGGAATTTTTGGCCATCGTGAAAAAGGGTTAAGGTCAGGTTTTTTTCTTAAAATAACTCGGTTCTCCGTTGAGATACGAAATTTTGAAGCAATACTTTTTTGCTCCTTTTTTCACGCTTCATAATTGATGCACTCCGCATTTCTAACCTATTTTCCATATTTATTGGGATATCGATCGAAGAAGCCACAAAGTTTATGTAGTTGAATGTGTTCTTTGCTATTTTCTCTTTTCTTGTGATCGATATCGAAAAGATGTGTATGCGCAAACTTGTAGAGCGTCTTTAGCCCTATAATTTTGTTTTTCAGTTTTCCATTTAAAAAAAAATACGACCACTAGTGAGCCGCAAAGTCCGTGTCTAGTTTTAATTCACCCGGTCGCACGGTTATATTCACATGTTAAAAACGGATGTCCAGGGTAATATATTGCGGTGCAATAGTTATGTATGCACCAAGTGCAAAAAGTATGTATTCAATGCACGCGACGTGAATGGACTACATGCTGAGTACAATAAATACTTTTTACACGAGCTGCATGCAATATTTTTTCTACGTTTATGAGAAAATAAAAAATGTCTTATTCAGGTTGCTCTGCTTTGTGCGTCGACCAGCACTGTAGTGGAACGCCTTTGATGCGATAAATACGGCGAAGCAGTGTCGAATGCGGTTAGTACTTGGAAGGGTGACCACAGGGAAAACACCGTCGTAGAGCCTGCAGCGAAAAACTTTAGCAGTAAATGGTTCAAATGATCGAATAAATCTCGAAATGCGGGCACTTTTTCAATATCTTCTGTATGTTTCTTGTGGTGTTTTCGTTTACATATCAAATATCCTGTGAATGCGACAATTTTTATTTAGGTGAAGCAACTAGATCATTGATAATCCGGATAAATCAACACAAAAAGTGTATTAAAGATAGGGAGTTGTTTAAGTTAGGTATTCGCAATCATGCTTGGGAAGAGGAGCATCTAATTCAATGGGACTCGGCGCAAATAATATTGAGAGTCCAATAATAAAAGACGAAAAATTAAAGAGAGTGCTTCAGTACAACTAAATGCAGATAAATGTGTAGCTAGTATCTCAGCCGAATGTAGTCAAATTTGGTTACCAATGTAGAAAGAGAAATTTCCAATTATCAGGATAGTGTCATAAATTTCTATCAAGGATAACGGTAGTTGGAACGCTACCGAAACGTTGAAATAAAAATCTAAAAAATATTGTGGTTAAATTTTCCAACAAACAACAAAAAGAACACTTTTTCGATATTTTTTTACTTTTCTCGCATGATTTCGTAGTGTAGTGATGATACATTATGAATATTTTAGTGAAAAGGAAAAAAGATGGCGACGACATTGAATCATTAATAATGTCGTTGCTCCAATATTGCTGCTGCATTATTCACCTGTACAAAATAAAGTTATCGAAACTTCACCAAACTAATGATGTAAATAAAACTTCAGACAAGCTATGTACGAGAAACCTTGCTCAACTAAGCACTGGCCGATGGTTATATTTTATGCTTCTAGGAATATTGCTTGCATTAACTCTACGATGATTTATCACGAAACTTTGGCTCAGAACTTGTCGACGGTCATTTTTGTTAACTTGTAAAACTTACTTGCTCACAGCAAACAAATATTTCAACACTAAAGAAAATTGTTGATTGTCAAGAGCTTAAACAAACTATATAATGCAAGTAAAGCCTACAAAAAGAGGCCGGCGAAGTAATTGCAGTAAATTGAATACTTTCCAAGAATATGTGAAGAATAAGAACATGATGGGCTTCATAATATATTATGTATAAGTTAACGACGAAACATTGTTATTCAGTGAATATAATTATACTAATTAATCAGTATATAAATACGTATCTGCTTCACTGTATGAATTCTGGTTTTATGAAATGTAGTTTAACACTAGAAGCTTGTATGGAAACGAAACGGTAGAGCAGTGGTACAGTGGTAGAGCGCCATACACAGCTTCAATTGTTGTGTATGCGTTTCTTACGTTTGTTCACATCCGCTTTTTTATAGTTGAGGAAGATTTTTCAATACAATGTTTTTATTGTTAATTGAGCTGATTAAAAAACAAATAAAAGGTGGGCAAACATTTTTCACCCAGAAACACCAAAAAACAGAGTGAGAAGGAGCAAACACTTCACAAAGGCAGAAATTCCTAATAACGTTGGTTAATACCAAATAGTGTAAATTGACGTAGACCGGACGTCATCGCCTATTCTAAAGATACGACGATAGTCTTTTCGTGCGACGATAAAAAAGGTGTATCGAAATTTAATCGACACTCTATACTTATCTGAAGAGAGTGACACTAACTCCTTAACACCTACTTCTGTAAAATTCCGTAAAAAATCTGTACGGAAAAGTGTAACAGAAAAACTAAACAGGAGTATCCAAAGCAAGAAAGTCGCATAAACTAAACAGGAAAGCCCAGAACTTACATTTAACGCCAATTTGGAAGAGCACACAGAAACAACTTCGAACTGTGATATCCAGAAGATTGATTGATATGGAATTGGGTGAAAATACACACACTGTAGACACCGTGCCACGTTTCTTGTAGTTCCCTATTCAGACTCCACTAGCGGTCTCTCTACTGGCAAATTATGCCCGAGCTCAGCCGTAGAGGGTAGAAAAAAAAAGGTGAGCTGCGCCACCGGCTTAGACGGTTCAAGCCGGAAACCCCTAGGTCTTGTAGGCACTAGCAGTGTGACGTGCTTTCTCTTTTGACTATGATTACGGACGTCACTATGACACCCACGGGTTCAGTATCTACTAGATTTTCTCGGGCGCCAGATTTTTGGGATGGTTTACTCCACCGAACTCTTGAGAATGCAGCGTCTATAGTTACCAGGGTAGCAACAGATGGAGGTTAAGTAATTCCAGGGGTCTGTTGTTCTTGACCTTGACGTAACACGTAGTGGGAAACAGGCTTTAATTGTTCACCACTATCGGAAAATGAAACTACCAGTTGCTGAGAGATTATAGTTTTTTATTTCTACTTTGAAATAATTTATTTTGAAAATACGGAGCTTTATTTTTTGAATTACTAAATGGATATTAAAATTAAATAGTACCTATATTACAATAATTAACTACGTTAATACTAAAACCAAAAAAAAAACCACAACACCAAGCAATAAATTAGTTGAATTTGTTTTACAAGATACGTACAAGCTGAGGTGCAAGGCTTACTGTTATGACTAGATGCAGGTGAAAATAGTGAATCTTAACTAGCGGTCAAATGATAAATACACAAAGAAAGCGTTATTAGGGTACTAGCGGGTCTAACTAAGCGTTTCATGATATTTGTGTACAGATTTAATCAAAACGAAAGTAATTTATAAAAAAACCTTTAGTTGCCGATACTTAAAACGGAAATTTTATCAATTTGCCTGGAAACCTGCCGAATGTTGTACCTGCTTTGGCAGCGTACATGTACAAGATTATTCAAGGTTATCACGGTTGTCGGAACTTGTTTTTAGATTGACGTTACCCCAGCCGTTGGTGCTAAATTACTTACTTAAATGAAAGCTAGACAATAGTCCGAAAACCTCTCCCTTGTGATCCTGCTTATGCAGCGAACACTCGTGAGATTATTTCGCTCAACGCCTTGGAAAATCCTCGAAATGTTAGCACCTGCTAAGGCAGCGTGCACGTACGAGACTGTTCCAAGTTGTCTTTGATCAAATATCTCAATTTACTACAATGAACTGTTTCCTTCGGTCGGGTTTGTTTTCAATTCAATTCAAGAATTCACCTGCTCAGGCAGCGATCAGCATTTCAGATTCCTGAAAATATTTTCCTGTCAGATGAACGGCGGCAGTCGGGTTTCCACGAAATACTTTGAAAACCTTTCAAGAATCTACCTGCTCTGGCAGCGACAATCCTTGAAATTTCCCAAATATATCCCTTTTCCCTAAAGCCAACAATATAAATTATAGTTCGGAATTGTACACAAATACACAGAAACTTTTACTACAATTAAGCAGGCAATAAGCAAAATTAAATTTTATCAATGATAATGTTAAAATAAAAGAAGTCAGGCCTAAATGAATTTATAACGGAAGAAATTATTTACAATATAATTTTTCAATTCGCTTACCTCGTGCACGAAAATCAGTCTCCGGAAACGGTCGGTCGGGTAACGGTCGCTGGTATTATCAGGGCAAAGCCAAGAGTAAGAAGATCAAGAGCCCCAATCTTTCTCTCGCTGCCAAGTTTTATTATTTTTCCGTCGACCCCACTCAGTAGGTCTCCTAATTAAAAATCTTAAGAAATGCGCGGACTGATTTGTGCGTACGGTATCGTAAATCATTCAGGTACAATATACCAGATGTTTTAAAACTAATACACATATATCAAATAATTATTAATACCCCAATTTTAATAACTAGATACGAAAGAGGGTGATATTAATATTAAAAAAAATAAAAAATATTGAAATATATACTACCGGACATCGGAAAAATAGTAACAACGTTACATCCCCCTCTTTCTTCGGTAATAAAAAATCAATAAATGAAAGTTACGCCTGCATTTATTGCATTTTTTTTTATTATAACCTAAAACGAATCTTCTTCACATAATACATAATCTTTAACTTAAAACCTAAAAAAAACTAATCTTCCTCACATAATACATAATCTCTAACTTAAAACCTAAAAAAAACTAATCTTCTTCACATAACACAAAATGTCTTTACCCAATAAAACTATTGAGTCCTGCGCAAACCCTGCTGGTATCACAGGAGCCTGAAACTCCCCGTACTTAGGCGTGGATATGGCCTGGAAGAACGTTGCCTCACTCCTCTACAGGTGGAGCTGTTCCGAAGCGTTGAGTACCGCTGACGAAAGCCATTGATGCCTTCCGGAATTTTCTGGGAACAGTCACAGAGTTCGCATTGAATGCCAACATCTTGGAGAGAACGTGAAACTATGAGTGCCTGCGTTGCTACGGAGCGTTTTCTTGACTCTGGTACCGGCCGGGGTGGCTTAATAAGGGTTGTCCTTACGGTCGGCTTCTTGCATGAACAATCCCTTGACATCTGACCAATACGGCCGCAACGGGAACAGAATAGTATAGTTTTTCCGCGAGTACAAGCGTCACTGCGGTGTCCCGGGTATCCACACTTCCAACATAAGTCCCTCTCAATGGGTAAATAAATGTCATCGTATGATTGCTCGCTCGATGGCTGGTATGTATGGCTTGTCGATTGGTCGATCCCTCGTCTAATCTCCTCCGGAACTTCATCTAATACGGAGGGCCTGCTTGAATTCGCCGGACTTTCTAAGTCCATTTTGTTAAACTTCGGATTCACGCTCAGTTTTGCGTGAACGGGTGAGCGGGCGGGCGTATCTTCTTTGTTACTGGATTGGTCCACTGATCGCTGAACGGCTTCGGACATAAGATCGTCCTCATCCCAACTTTCCGAACCGCATATGTCTAATATTTCGAATGAAGACTCGGAAGCCATTGTGCATAAGGTAGGAGGTCGAAAATCTAGAAACGAAAAGAAAGTTTTATAATTCTACGGCACTTCGCGTGAGTTTGTCCGATACCAGGTTCACACTGTTTGCCCCCCATGAAACAAAAGAAAAAAAAATCCACAATTAATCACCAAAACAAAAAACAAAAATTTTACTCAGTGCACTATCTAATGCATTATCAAAACTAGTGTTCATTTATGGGCGGTAGGTATATTTTACACCGTACACCCTGGTCGTCGTATAAGTACACCCTACACCAACGTCTTGGATCGGAATTTGCGGGCCTGTACGAGCGACTACGGTTGACCCACTCTGTCGGCCACGGACGGTCCTTTGGTTGTTGCCGTGCGAAAGTAATCAGCCGTTGCTGCTCCGTGTGCTCTGATACCATTTGGGGTGGAACATTTGGGACAGGAGGCGGCGGAAATAACGGTTCGAATGCGTACCGTACATCAGACCTTCTGGTAATCCGTTCACTGCACCTCACCACCTCATCTTCATCCGCGGGAAGGAGTATCTCCCTCCGAATAACGGTCTCCAGCGTAACCGTCTCCACATATGTGCCGGCTTCAGGACCTGGGGGTGACGGCGGCGGTGTGTTGCCCGGAACATATGGTTCTATGGCCATCAGGTTTTCCAGGAAAGCAGGCTCGGTATCCGGTACCCACTAATACGGGAAATCCAGGTCCTCCCATAGTGGGACAAAACCTTCCGGGAATATGATCGATTCCGGAGACTCCGAGGAACCAGGAGAGCGAGGAGCTGGTAGGACGGACACAGGGGAAGTTGGGGAAAAGGGTATAGGGGAAGACACAGGGGAAGTAGGGAAAAAGGGAATAGGGGAAGACACAGGGGAAGTTAAATCTATTATTTCTTCCTCCTCATGGTGACGTTCTCGAAATTTCTGGGCCAATTCCCGTATATGCATATCTCGGATCTTCTCTTTCTGGAGACGTTCGGCTCGATCTTGCACTGGGTTCCGGGTCGGTAAGGGATCGCTCCCACGAGGCGATGCATCACATCTCGGTTTCATTCTGAAAAGTACTAATTACTCGCATTTTCTGTAATCGGTTTCAAGTCTTTAATATGTATTCGGTAATAACGCTTGCCTTGTGCATCTTGCAAATCATACACCACTGGAGATAAAACCTTTACCACTTTATACGGTCCAGAATATTTCGGGGCAAGTTTCGCGGCCACATGATCTGCCGCGGATGACAGGGTATGCTCTTTTTTCATGACCGAATCCCCTTTGGTATATCTCCAGTCACGTCGGCGTAAATTGTAATATCGGCTTTGTGTCGTAAATGCCTTGGACAAATTCAGACGGACTAGGTCGAAACACTCTCGCAGTTTGTTTAGACGAAGTACGTATTGTTCTGAAACTTCATTCTCGGTATTTTCTGCATCCTTTGGTTGCTCGGGTTCGTCAGTCACCTGGTTTTGCTCGACCTCTCGGCGTAGTGTGTTCGGGACGTCAGGATCTCTTCCAAAATTGAGAAAGGCAGGAGAGAAACCGGTAGAGTCGTGCTTAGAGTTATTGATTGCAAACTTTAGGTCGGATATTCTCAGATCCCAATCTCGGTGGTCTTGCTCGCAAAATTGAGCTATCATGGTTTTTAAAGTACGGTTAGCTCGTTCAACTGGATTAGCCTGTGGTGTATACGGAGGGGTGAATTGATGGCGGATTCCTAAGCCCGTCAACATATCCTTGAAGAGCTTACTATCATATTGCGTTCCATTGTCGGATAACACGGTGCGCGGGCATCCAAAAGTGGTCAGAACTTCTTCGTAAAAAGCTGTACTTATCGATCTAGCCGTTGCTTTTCTAATAGGCTTACACTGTACCCATTTTGTGAAACGGTCTTGGAACATAACCAGGTAGCAGTTTCCTTTTTTACTGCGCGGTAGTGGTCCAACAATATCTGTACTGACGGTTTCCCATGGGCGTCGATTAGGGGACGGTTGCATTTTCCCAGCGACCTGCTGTTGAGATGGTTTGTATTTCAAGCATTGCATACAGCTACGGACGTACTTGGTGATGTCTCGAAACATTCCTGGCCAATAGTACAATTTTGCAATACGAGTTATGGTCTTAGCAATTCCCAGATGCCCTGCATTAGGAGCATCATGATTTTCCTGCAGTACCCGGGAGCGGTCGGGCTTTGCTACACAAAGTTTCCAGGGATCGGACATTTCGGGCTCTCTGAAATCATTAATATCCCAGATGTGACGGTACAGGCGGTCTTCTCGAATGCAGTAGTCCGGAAATTTATCTGGGTCCTTCAGAACCTCTTCCTTATTTTTCTGGTACCATGTACATTCGGCGGTTAACTCCGTCAAACAAAGTATAGATGGTGGGTCGCTCTCGGCTGTCATTGGTAGCGGATTTCTTGACAGGGCGTCGGCCACACGATTTAGAGCACCTTTACGATACTGTATCTCGAAATCATATTGCTGCAGAAAGATGCTCCATCGTGCTAAGCGTCCTGACGGAGTAGCTATGGAATGTAGCCATTTTAGAGATTGATGATCGGTAACAACCGTGAAATGGTAGCCCTCTAGATAAGGACGCATCTTTTCAATCCCCCAAACAATGGCAAGACATTATTTTTCAGTGACGGAGTAATTCTTCTCGGCTGGACTCAGCGTGCGACTAGCATACGCTACCACGTGTTCATGGCCATCCCTCTGTTGGGTAAGGGCTATTCCCAAACCATATTCGGAGGCATTGGTCTGCAAGGTAAACGGTATGGTAAAATCAGGACAACTTAGGACGGGTGCTTCTGACAGACAGGTTTTGATTTTAACGAAAGCGGCTTCTTGTTCTTCCGCCCACTTCCATCGTTGAGATTTGCGGAGCAGTTTCGTTAACGGAGCCACCTTCTCTGAAAACGATGGCACAAACCTCCTATACCAGGATGCAACTCCCAAAAACCTTCTAAGTTCTCGGATATTTCTTGGTGCTGCAAATTTAATTATACTTTCGACCTTTTCTGGATCGGTTCGGCTCGGTGCTGCTCGTAATCGACGGAACACTTCACACAGATTCTCCAAATGTTGTTCAAACGTTTCCCCCAGAACGATGATGTCATCCAGATACGCAAATGCGTAAGGGTCTAGATCTGGACCTATTAATCTATCAACCAGTCTCTGGAATGTAGCGGGTGCGGAATGTAAACCAAATGGCAGGACCGTGAATTGAAACAATCCACGTCCCGGTGCGGTGAAGGTGGTGATGGGTTTGCTTTCGGGTGTTAACGGAACTTGCCAATATCCACTCTTCAAATCCAAACTGGAAATATACTTGGCTTTACACAGTTTATCCAGTATAGCATTGATAAATGGAACAGGGGTAGGCATCTTTCATGGTTACCTCGTTAACTTTTCGGAAGTCAATACAAAACCGGTTCTTTCCATCCTTCTTCTTTACAATCACAATCGGAGAACTCCACGGACTTGTAGATGGTTCTATCACCCCTTCTCTCAACATTTCATCTATTTCAGTATTGCAAATATCTTGCATTTTCGGATTTTGAGGGCGATATCTCTGCTTGATCGGACGTGGTTGTAGCAAACGGATTTCGTGCTGAACTAGAGTAGTGGGACCTTGCATTTTTTCAAACTTTGGAAGTTCGTGATTCAAGAAAATATTCAATTCCTTTTTTTGTTCTTCAGTTAAATTTATTTCTTCACTGGGGTTGATTATCTCTAATGGACATCCTATATTCCCATAATTATTGTTATCGCCTAAATCTTCCGGAGACAACATAGATTTCCCAAATCTATTATTTTCTTTCCCATCTCTCCATTTTACGAGAAAGGGCGAAAAGACGGAAACAGATTGTTCTTCGTCAATCCCCAACAACTCCGGGGAGGACGCAGAGACTCCAAAACCAGACTTTTCTTCATAAACCCCTAACAACACCGGGGAAAACTCGGAAACTTTAACAACAGATTGCTCCTTGTCAACCCCTAATTCCAGGGAAGACGTAGAGACTTCGGAAACAGACTTTTCTTCGTCAACCCCTAACAACACCGGGGGAGACTCGGAAACTTCAACAACAGATTGCTCCTTGTCAACCCCTAGTTCCAGGGAAGACGTAGAGACTTCGGAAACAGACTTTTCTTCGTCAACCCCTAACAACACCGGGGAAGACTCGGAAACTTCAACAACAGATTGCTCCTTGTCAACCCCTAATTCCAGGGAAGACGCAGAGACTTCGGAAACGGTCGGATTTCCAGGATAACGGTTTTCTGTAATGATCGGAACATCGACTTCTTTCGCTGATATATTTAGCAACCCTAAAACTCCAACGGGACTGGCTAATGACGGACGCCTTACTATTTTATCACCGATATATATACTGCCAGTTCCTAACTCCAAACGGAAATTATATTTTTGGAGAACATCGTGTCCTAAAACAATATCTGTAATCAATCCGGGAAAATGCTCTAACGAACCCTCCATGGTGTCGTCATTGATCTTCCATGTCAGCTCATACGCATTAGTGATAGAGACTAACTTTCCATCAGCTAAACGGGCCTTCGTATCTCGACGGGCAGTAGTTTGCTTCTTTTGGGAAAATGTCTTAGCTACTTGATCACCAATATATGACTTCGCTGCTCCGGTATCTATCAATGCTCTAAACGTGTGATTTTCTATTTCTACGTCTATGTGCGGTCGAGGGTCGCTCATTTCTGCTGGCGGTTCGGTATGAGAGGCAAAGATTTGCGGAAGTTGTGTCGGCCCCTCCTCGGTACAACTTCGGTTTAGTTTTCCTGCCTCCTGCAGGAACAGTCTCGGAAAAATACTCCTTCTTTCCGGCAACGAGAACAGAATATCTTCGGCGGGTTTTGACAATTGTTTCGGTAATGCCCAGCTTCACCACAACGGTAACAGATTGGTTGCCGGGAAGATTGTCCAAATGGTTGCTGGGTTGTATCAGACGGCGGACGGCGAGAAGTATCGGTCGATGACGGTTGGCTGGGACCGGCGATGGCCTCTCTGGATGGACCATGAGTTGGGTTGTGGGAAGGTCCATATCTTGGTGTACCTGACGGCTGTGGACGGGGATATGATCCACGGTTCAGTCCACTGGTGCTGGGCACATTCTGGAGCTCCTTCCTGAGGAGCTCATATTCCCGGACCACCTGACAAAATGAGGAGAAGTCCTTAAAGTCCCCTTTCCGTATTTGTAAACGGTATTCTGGCAACAGGTTGCGGTACAGCCAAGCCAACTGTTGTTCGGGAGATAGCTTTCCATGCCTTCTCATTAAAGTCTGTAGCTCGGTTATGTACGTAGCGGCCAATTCATTTCGTTTCTGTAGTCGTCTGCCTATCTTGGCTCCTAAATCTTCCTCATAATTTACAGGATAGAAGAAAATTCGGAAATCTTTTTCGAATTCTTCCCAGGTCGTGTATCTGCTCCGATTATTCCGGTACCAAAAAGCGGGCTCACCGGACAGTAATTCGGATAGTACTGGAAGCAAATTGTCCTTCGGTACATTCTTTGCCGTACATATTTCCTCAATTCTCTCTATAAAGGCAGCAGGATCTCCCCGGTTTCCGAAAGACACCTTCCAATCGTGTACATTTACTGGCGGTGTTGCCATAGCGGTCGGATGAACAGTAGGTTCTGTCTGGTCAACAGCGGGTTGCGGAGACCTATTTTTCCGTCTTAAAAAATTTACCAGTCTTTTCCGTTTTTCCGGAACGATTCCCGCAATGGATAAATTTATTTTCTTCAGATGGGCATTCGATTCCTCGTTTTTAAGTGTATATACCCAGCTTACTCGTTGGTCTATAACTTCTTCCACAGAACTTACGGTCGGTAGTTGGGACGGTATTGGAGGAACGGGTGTTTTCTCAGCAGCTTCACGATCAAATAGGAAAGTAATGTCTAGCTCCTCAGAGTTTCTCCTAGACATTTACAATGTATCTCCTCCTCTCCTATTGAAAAACGGGTTAAAACGGTACCTGCTCTATCAACAACTACGGTAGAAGACAGTCAAAACAGAATAACTCAGTACCAGCAACAATACCTCAAGAAAAAAAAATCGAAAATGGTATAAAACAGTTCCTACTTTAATAAAAAAAATCAGCTCTCTCTGCAGCAATACGGTAACTCACAACTCACAACGGATCGACAATGCCTACTCAAATCAACAAACAAAACACAAAAAAAAATCAAAACCGGAATAACGGTCCTGGCTTCAATCAACAACAAGCTCTCTGCAAATAATACAAAAAGGAAAAAGGACAAAAAAAAACGGTTCCTACTAATCAACAGTGGGTCCCTGCTCGGGCGCCATTTTGTGACGTGCTTTCTCTTTTGACTATGATTACGGACGTCACTATGACACCCACGGCTTCAGTATCTACTAGATTTTCTCGGGCGCCAGATTTTTGGGATGGTTTACTCCACCGAACTCTTGAGAATGCAGCGTCTATAGTTACCAGGGTAGCAACAGATGGAGGTTAAGTAATTCCAGGGGTCTGTTGTTCTTGACCTTGACGTAACACGTAGTGGGAAACAGGCTTTAATTGTTCACCACTATCGGAAAATGAAACTACCAGTTGCTGAGAGATTATAGTTTTTTATTTCTACTTTGAAATAATTTATTTTGAAAATACGGAGCTTTATTTTTTGAATTACTAAATGGATATTAAAATTAAATAGTACCTATATTACAATAATTAACTACGTTAATACTAAAACCAAAAAAAAAACCACAACACCAAGCAATAAATTAGTTGAATTTGTTTTACAAGATACGTACAAGCTGAGGTGCAAGGCTTACTGTTATGACTAGATGCAGGTGAAAATAGTGAATCTTAACTAGCGGTCAAATGATAAATACACAAAGAAAGCGTTATTAGGGTACTAGCGGGTCTAACTAAGCGTTTCATGATATTTGTGTACAGATTTAATCAAAACGAAAGTAATTTATAAAAAAACCTTTAGTTGCCGATACTTAAAACGGAAATTTTATCAATTTGCCTGGAAACCTGCCGAATGTTGTACCTGCTTTGGCAGCGTACATGTACAAGATTATTCAAGGTTATCACGGTTGTCGGAACTTGTTTTTAGATTGACGTTACCCCAGCCGTTGGTGCTAAATTACTTACTTAAATGAAAGCTAGACAATAGTCCGAAAACCTCTCCCTTGTGATCCTGCTTATGCAGCGAACACTCGTGAGATTATTTCGCTCAACGCCTTGGAAAATCCTCGAAATGTTAGCACCTGCTAAGGCAGCGTGCACGTACGAGACTGTTCCAAGTTGTCTTTGATCAAATATCTCAATTTACTACAATGAACTGTTTCCTTCGGTCGGGTTTGTTTTCAATTCAATTCAAGAATTCACCTGCTCAGGCAGCGATCAGCATTTCAGATTCCTGAAAATATTTTCCTGTCAGATGAACGGCGGCAGTCGGGTTTCCACGAAATACTTTGAAAACCTTTCAAGAATCTACCTGCTCTGGCAGCGACAATCCTTGAAATTTCCCAAATATATCCCTTTTCCCTAAAGCCAACAATATAAATTATAGTTCGGAATTGTACACAAATACACAGAAACTTTTACTACAATTAAGCAGGCAATAAGCAAAATTAAATTTTATCAATGATAATGTTAAAATAAAAGAAGTCAGGCCTAAATGAATTTATAACGGAAGAAATTATTTACAATATAATTTTTCAATTCGCTTACCTCGTGCACGAAAATCAGTCTCCGGAAACGGTCGGTCGGGTAACGGTCGCTGGTATTATCAGGGCAAAGCCAAGAGTAAGAAGAACAAGAGCCCCAATCTTTCTCTCGCTGCCAAGTTTTATTATTTTTCCGTCGACCCCACTCAGTAGGTCTCCTACTTAAAAATCTTAAGAAATGCGCGGACTGATTTGTGCGTACGGTATCGTAAATCATTCAGGTACAATATACCAGATGTTTTAAAACTAATACACATATATCAAATAATTATTAATACCCCAATTTTAATAACTAGATACGAAAGAGGGTGATATTAATATTAAAAAAAATAAAAAATATTGAAATATATACTACCGGACATCGGAAAAATAGTAACAACGTTACAGCAGAGCCACAAGATAAGTTACTAAAAATATAAAAATATGGTGAACCAAATGAATAAAACTATTACCGAAATAGGTTAAATTACTTTACTTAACAAAAAAAAATGAATGAAGTTAAAATAAAATTAAGTCGACATAAATACCCAAAATTACATACAGAGAACACTATAAGATAACAAAATTATTCGTACGTGTGATCACTCTAAATTTATTTTACCGTGGAATAAAAAAAACGAAAGTTAGATAAGCTTATCTGTTTTGGAGTACAATTCGGAGTGTGAACCTTTTCTTCTGAGCGCGTTCTAGATGCTCGGTGTAGTTGAACCTTCAGAGGAAACTGCTGAAGTTGGGATCCTCCAATAACCAAGAAAAGGTAGATCTTCCTGATGAGTACAGGGATGGATCCTCCAGAAAAAAAAACCTAGATAATTCAATTTAATTAGAAAAGAAAATTACAAAAAAAAATCTATATGAAAGTAACTTCAACAACAATCAAAAGCCAAAATTAAATTAAAATTCAGTTACCAAAATAATATACCAAAGTAGTAGTTACTACTAAAATTACGTACATATCAAATCACAGTAAAGTAATATAACAGTGTTCAAAGCGAATAACGTTGCAAATTCCCGATAAAATAAAATACCTTAAGTTTTACTTATAAACTGAAGAGCTTACGGAAGTTACTAGTAAATACTTACATCTCCAAATCAAAGTAAGGTAATATAAGAGTGAGTTTAAACGAATTACAGTGAAAATTGATAGAATAAAATATACTTAACGTTTTACTTAAAAAATGAAAATTTAAAGAGTGTTATACTAGTAGACACGAATTTATAGTTTAAAATGATCGAAATTAATTGATTCAACAGCAATTACGTTGATAGTACACATGAAATAAAGACAAAATAATCGACTCACCTAGATGTTATAGGGTTTTAAGTCAAACACTTCAGCGAGGAGAACTGTTTGGTTATGGAACGGCACCTGCTAATCAACAATGGCTTCCCTCAAATAAATCCCGCAAGCGGTAATTTTAACTCGACACCAAAATCCAAAAATATCAACAACTGAGGTAAGATAGGATGGTCAAGTTAAAAATCAAATGGTTTTGCTTCAAAATCCAATTAAGATGGCCCAAATACAGCCAGATATGATAGGAAAACCGTAGAGTTCGGCACACTTGTTAACATCACCTTGACCAAAATTTCAAAAAACCAACAAGACCTCTTCCAATGCCGGAAATCACAAATGACACGGAACTGACTTCCACCAAGAATATTCGCGAGTCTATATTCAACACTAAAAATCGCGTTCATCAGTGTTGATAGTTAGCCTCACCTTACTCAATCTCCAGTCATCAATAAAAATGCCTTAGACATTAACAAACGAATCTTGCCAAAATAAGGTATGCGACACTATTTACAGCGAACAATAGACTTGTAACTCAAGGTATGCGACACTATTTACGAGTACTTGCGAAATAGAAAATTATCAGACATCTAATTATAATGGAACTGTAAAAGAATAAAAAGAGCACGTTACAACCGACACTATCGAAAATATTAAAAAGTGTATAGACAGCACGTCGTCTCATTTTCAATGCGCAAGAAGCTATAAGGGGTAAAGCCTCTTGCACACAAATATTCCAATAGAATTTCTGCCCGACTGAAACCATGTACATAATAATACTAATACTTCACAATGTAAATATAAATCCAGGAATAAAAGGGGATGGATGGGAAAGGATAAAAGGGGCTGTGAATAAGAATGACAGAAGAATAAATGGGTGTACATTATTTTACTTGTATATGAATATTTTATCACTTTTATTATAACATAATTTCAATCAAGAATAGTTTGAACCTTTGATAATGTGACTCTGTTTTTCGCTGGCTTTCCAGAGATGTTTTTTTCAATCAAAATCTCTGTGGGAATATAAACTGTTTAGTGTCGGACGGATCGATTGTAGGTCACGTATTGCCAAAACAAATGGATAATGCTATCAAGCAAGGAGCCATTACTAAGGAGTTGAAGAAGATGTGATGGAAAATTCAACGGAGCCAAAACACCGGTGTGGCGGCAGTTGTCGCGGTCTATTGATTTATTTTTTATGAATGTGGATAGTGATTGTCAATATTTCACCACTAAATGTACTGAATAATTTATAAATATGAATAAAAATTGTATTGTTGTGTGTTTTAGTGGTCCAAAAAAGGTGTATTTGTTTACCAAATGTTGAAGTGGCGTGGATGAAGTTACATTTAGGTTACTTGATACTGATCATAAGGAACCTATCATTTGTTATGCACATCTCCAATACACTACTAACCTTAATAGCAACCAAGGCTCTCAAAACGTGCCGCAGGCTATTTGCTTGTCCGAACAATTACTGCCAATGCTGCGCTGGTTTAATGGAACCAAACAACGCAACACAAAGCTCTCTGGCAAATATATATATAGGCTAGCTGTAGCCTAGATTTACTTCTTGAAAAAACTGAATGTTGGACCAACCCATTTTATGAAGATGCCCATCGACTTCTTGTCTGTGAAACAAAAGTTTGGAAATCTCTAAAGCTTGAAATGCTCCGGCCGCAACAAATGTTACTTTGAAAGATGACTCCTGTTGGGAGTTGACTGTGTGTAGCTATACTAATTAAAAAATGTGTGATAGTTTTGAGTTTAATATAGAACAGTTGTCAAATAAAATATAAAAGTCGTAAGATCATTCCAATTAATAATTAATAAACCTTGGCCCAAAATCCCATAAATTATATTATTGGCATCCCTGGTGGGGATTTTGGGGTTCTGGAAATAATTCAAAACTGTTTTAAACCTGGACCTAAATAAATTGCCAAATAGAAGAGGTGGATCCAAACGATGAAGAACGCATCCAGCGATTCCTGCAACAAGTTGTGGTTAAAGCAGAACGCGTGTTTGCGTTGAACAGTAGCATCAAAGAATACAGCACAGAAGATATTAGTGAAGAAATAGATAATCAAGAGAGCATTCGAGATGAAGTTTGTGAATACAGAAGCCGATGTGAGTTTATGATTAAAAATATAAGAGAAATGAAAATTAGGGAGACTAAAGATGAAAAACTCAAAAACTCAGTCAAAAATTTTTAGTGGTAGGAACGGTTAGTTCGAGTAGTAAAAGAGCTGCTTCGTCGGCAATTAGGAAAGGCCTCGCTTCACTACATCGAGGTATACTCGGTTTTGTTTGATATTGAAGCGATGATTGACGAGAGACCGCTTACTTATGTTTCTGATGTTAATGGGTGGGAGGTTCTAACCCCATCAAACTTTTTAAAACCATTACATAGCGTTTCTGACGAGGATGTTGATTTAGACATCGTAGATAATATTTTTTTCAAAAATCGTTTCAAGTTTCCACACAATTTAAGAAAATCATCAAGGGGGAGGTTTTAAAATGAATACCTTGCGGAACTGGTTAACGTAGGATGCAGTAGAAACGATAATCTGAAAATAGGAGAAGTAGTGTTAATTGGTTCAGATAATAAAAAACGGATTGCTTGGCCTTTGTGAAAGGTTGAGGAATTATATAAAGGAAAGGACGGTATACTTAGAGTACAAGAATAAAATGACTAAGGGTGAACTAATTCGACCACTACATCGTTTATATTCATTGGAATTGTCTTCGACTGAATTAAACTCTGAAGAAATTGAAGAGTTATCCACAGTGGACGAGCTACCCATTGGAAACCAAAAGAAAATAATAAAAACACGTTTTGGAAGGGAACTAAAAACTCTTTTAAGATACCAGAGTTGATTGATTTTGTCTTAGGAATTTGAACTACCACGTCAATTCTGGGGTCGCAGCAATGACGTATTAAAGATAGACAAGCCTTGTTTACATTTTGGTTGTCCCCAACATATTTAAGACGAGACTCTTCTTACATGATGCCAAATCTCGTACAATAAAAATCGTAATTGATGAATATATTTTAGATTTTAGCAGCATTTTCTGATTAAAACGTAAGAAAAAAGTGGAAAGCATTTAAAATAGGTATGACCAACCTTCGGTCCAGCTCACCTTTTTGTTTTTCGGTTACAATTTTTTATGTTCTATTAATGCCATAAGTAAAATAGTTTATAAATTTTCAGCTTGGCAACCTTGAACTACTTCTGTCATTTTGGTGAAGTTTGTCAATAAGATTTTAATTATAATTGTGTTTTTATTTGGTTATTAAGGTGCTTTTAAGACATTTATGATGGTGAGAAAATGTATATTGTGTGAAAATACTTGGAATAAGAATGATAATCTGTCATTTCACAGGTGAGGTTATAGTAGCATGAGCGTAGTATAGGTATAAGACGAGGGATTTAACATTGGTTTTCATAATAATATTGTCTATTTTTTTTATTATCAGGTTTTTGAAGAAGACTTAGAATTGTCAAAAGATCTTCGTTACCATGATTATCTTTCGGTTTATTCTTTGAGTGAATATACTAAGGATGTAGTTGCTAATATTTTTGGATTTGTGGTAAACATCTTTAACAAAAAAATTCATTGCAATCAGGTGTTCTATACTGTTAGAAGGTGATTGTAGTTTGTATGAACTAGGAATTAAACTTGAAAAATCGTCCAAAATTGCAGTTACTGTTGGTTGCGATGCTGAAAAATGTCTAGAACGCTTACTATGAATTTAGATGAAATTGAAAATAAAACCTTTCAATATTATATTAACATGTTTACAATCTGTAGTGCTAAACTTGTTTTAACTTCAAAATCCTTTAAAGGTGTCTATTAAAAAAATAACTTGTCCATAAGCTACGATCTTCGATATAGTTTCCACTTATTCAAACGAAAAAATTAATTACGTAAATAATTTTCATAAAATGGTTTAAATGAACCCTTTCGAAATATACGCTTCTGTGCGTTGTACTTTCCATGATTTATGTTGCGACCAAAACATTATGTACGTAATAATGTGTGAAGGCTAGTCTATCTTTAATACGTCATTGGGTCGCAGTATGTTGGGACTTGAATGTGTGTAACTATAGTAATTAAAAAATGTGTGATAGTTTTGAGTTTAATATAGCAGTTGTCAAATAAAATATAAAAGTCGTAAGATCAATTAATAATTAATAAACCTAGGCCCAAAATCCCATAAATTATAACCGAAAATCAATTCTGCCATAGGAGGCACCACGGGTCAGATGCCTATTTATTTGTAGGTTACCTGTGGATGCGAGACCTTGCCAATACCTCGTCATATTTCTCTGTATTGTCCCAGACCCGTTTTGAGGAAATTGAGAGATATTTCTATCCGTTATTTGTGCATCATGGACAGTAGCAGCCTGGATGTCAGCTTCTAGGAGAGGTTGAGTAACCGTCTACCCAATCTTGGAGAGAATTTTGTAACTTTTGCAGCAAGTAGGCAGTGTATTATACGTCATTTACACACGTAAGCGTCGAAAAAATATTCTAGCTTATTTCCTTGAAGTACCTACAGTTTACTATTTGCCTATAAATTTCATGACACGACATGCAGTTTGCAGGTTGAAAAATTCATGACGTTAACCATCTAATAAAACTTTTTTTGTTTATTTTCCAAAATTTCATTACAGTTGGTTAGTAAAAGTCGTCAACTACTCTTGCATGATCCTCATGATGGAAGTTTACCATATAAGTTTCCTCTAGAAGCTGCAGCTAGCATGTGCCAATATATAAAGCGTCTTGCTCGTAATTTAGAAAGCGTGGGTTGAAATTCTACAGTTGAATACAAGTTATTTGAATAAGTGTTTCTTATTCTGGTTCTGGTCGACTTCGCGACCCTCGGAATTTTATGTTAATTTTGATTTTGTTTGATAGCTTACCTTAAATAAAGCAGATTAGAACAAAAATTTCGCTGGATCATTCAGTAATTACTTCAAAAATCACGAATTTAGTTCAAAAAATGGTACTTTTTCAACACTAATTAATGCTAATTTACGATAAATATTTTCACTTTAAACTGTAAAGGTTATTATCTTGAATTAAATGTAAGTCTGTTTCACAAAAAAAACCGGAAGAAAATAGTTAAATTTTCCCAATTTTTAGAAATATTCTTTAGCATAATTATTTTCAGTTGACACTTTAGGTTATAAAATTACACACTAGTCTGACACTAGAATCTCATGTCTAGGTAGCCTAGGTTCACAATTTATGACCAGCTGACACATTTAGCGGCGTTGTCGAGTGGTATTTATTTTCTTTCAGTTGACTTATTTATGCAATGTAATAGATTACATGAATATAACATAAAAATAAAAAATTGTTTACATTTATAATTAAAATTGAAAGGTAATTGTGCCGATAACGGTTTTCGGCCAATTTTGCAATTTTTTAAAAACGGCTTAATATAGGTTTCCCTGATCATTGTTTAACCACCGCTGTTCTAAAATATTGTTTAAACAATTAGTTATTAACTAAACAAACTTACGAGATAGTGCATCGAATAGGGGTGCAGGGTGGGGTATATTTCGGTAAATACTAACCAATGAACCATGTATAACATATGTTCTGCACAAATGCACAAAGTTTACACAATATTTCTCATTAAAAGTCCAAAAATATGAAAAATATTCAATACTTTGTAACGCGCGTTAAGTTATTCAAGAAGGGAAAAGAGAAGGGAATATAATCATTGGATTCACCCTTCCCCTTCTTGAATCTTGATATGCGCGAACGCATTCCCCTTCCCCTTCTTGAAAAATATCCAATACTTTGTAACGCGCGTTAAGTTATTCAAGAAGGGAATATAATCATTGGATTCACCCTTTCCCTTCTTGAATCTTGATATGCGCGTTACAAAGTGTTGGATATTTTTCAAGAAGGGGAAGGGGAATGCGAATCATTGGATTCACCCTTCCCCTTCTTGAATCCTATATTAAGTGTCTATATAAGCCGTTTTTAAAAAATTGCAAAATTGGCCGAAAACTGTTATCGGCACAATTACCAATTGAAATATTAAACATCCTTAGAACGTAATGTTTATCTTAGATTTGTTTTATACAAACATAAAAGAAATTAAAACAAACTAGATAACTACTGGACCACAGAGTATATTTCTTTTATCACGAATTGACTTTTCAAATTGAATGAACAGCCATAAACAGATTGTGAAAAATGCGAATATTTATATACTTATCGGGACATTTAACGTTTAAGTATTTCCGTGTTATATGGGAAAGATCTAGAATCTTGTGTAAAGTATTTCCAAGCCGTAACGAGTTACGGAAATGAAAACTGGCAACATTGTTCATCAACCGCTCCTTCTAAAATTTGTGACCATCTGCTATCTAGACATAATTGTCAAAAAATGTCAGAAATTTAAAAAAAATGGCGGATTTTTAGTACTTTCAATTGCGATTTTCTCTTTCAAAAGTGAATGATCCAAGAATTTTTTTCTATTAAAATGTTCTATAGCAATAGGGCTTTCTAATAAAAAAAAAATCAATCAAAATTTCCGAGGGTCGCGAACCTTACCGGACCCCTTATTCTTTCCAACAGCTAGATTGAAAATAATGTATGATATATTTGTTGAAGTGTTCTTATTTTGTTAGTAATTTTTAATGTCAACGTGATTTGTCGAGTTCTGTATGAATTTACTGCCGTAAAGTTTACGTGAATATTTTACACGGAAATACGGAACAATTACACAAAACTCACACACCGCGACTCGACCAAAACTGACTGGAACCTCTAACAGCCGCAGCATTTATACTAGCTTGCTCCGCTGTTGAACAGATCTCCCCTAATTTTATAAGAAAATCGAAATCACGGTCGAAACTTATTGTAGCAACGAAAAGCCCTGAGAATTTTCGAAGACAATTATTCGGAGCAGCTTGAAAATAATAATCATGGGTTCATTATTAGGCATTATTTCAAAAACTCCGTGCGATCATCTTTTCTATTTGGGCTTTTACTCAAACTCTGTTTACTTATTGTTTTGTCATGTTGATGATTATGATTAATCTTACTTTCAATGACGTTGATTTCGCCTTCTAATCTTTGCACTACATTTGCGGTTCATACATCTCCAACGTATCTTACCGCACTTTAATATGTTTGCTTTAGAACCAATATTATTATTATATGCATGGGATGTAGTGGAGAGACATTGTGAAGTTTCAGTAAACTCACTTATTCTTGGTCATTTAGAAGGTCTGTAATTTATGTTCTATATTAGGGCTCTAAGCTTAGATTCCTAGAGTCGAGGGATAAGGATTAGGATCTAAATTTCAACGTATAATTTAGTACTATACGAAAAAGGCAGGTAGGGGGCGCCATAAAAATTGTTATTGAAAATTAGGCCCTGAATGCTGTATGAGATGCCAAATCCAAATTTTCGACCTCGGCGACCTTCCGGATCACCACCAAAAAGCTTAAAAATCGGCGGAGTTTTCCACTTTTTTTACGTTTGGCCAATTTTGACAATGAAGTATCACTTTTTTATAAAAAACAATCATAATCATTGTAAAAGTATATTAGATTACCTACCATTCAAGACCACAATGGTTATTATAGGCCTAATAGTTTCCGAGATATGACTCTTCAAAGTTCATCAAATCTTCCATCAATCGAGTAGTATTTCAAGTTTTTAGCTATACAATTGGGTCAAATCTTAAAAATAAGAATATAAAAGAATTTATTCATTAAAATACATTCAAAAACAACATTGTTATAATGAAAAGAAATCTATCGTAAAAGGTCCATTGAAACAGTGAAAACAGATTTTAACTTTGCTTGAACCTCTTGAAGTTACTCTTCAGTTTCCGTGTTCATGTATTTTTTCATCCCGATCAATTTTGTTATCTGGAGGGCTGTCATTGTTTACAAGCATGCCATCTACTTCATCACCATCTAGTAGGTCATCGAGCTCGGGAGTGTCCACGTCAACGATGGGGTCCGGTCGATTCTCGCAGGACTATCCACTACATTGGCCACATATTATAAAACAGTTCAAACTTGCTTTTCTGCAGGTGCATGCAATGCCACATATATTTTTACAATTGCCGGAGGTCATCTGCATGAGGTGTGAAGGAGCCGCATCCTTTGACATCATCCTTGGGGAAAGGCCGTGTGCCGTTCATCATTCATCCCCTTTCAAGAGGATCGCTATCAATACCAAGCCACCTCTACTTGGTGGTAGGTTCTAAATGAGTGGAACCTGGCAGCGTCTTGAGTGGGAGGCAGTCTGGCCAGGTTGAAATTTATCTTCGTTGCAGCCTTTGCAAAGAGCTGATAGCGCAGGTCATTGAGGCTTTTAATTAAGCTACTTCCACCATATAGCACAATAAGAATCTGCTCTACCTGCATCAGCTACTTCGTTAGGTGTGACATGCGAGTTGGAAAAAACTGCTGCTTTCTCCTTGAGGTCTGGATTATTTTGAATTATTGCGAACAGCTAGGCTTATCCCTGACCAAAAAGCATGAAGTAGAATCACATCCACTGAAGGCATGGTCAAAGATAATGGGATGAAGGTCAGAAGAACTTGAGGTGGTTGAGTACCGGATATCTGGCGTTTTACCTCTTCCACACTTCTGAAAGTAGATGTTACTGTGTGTGGGATTAGTGAGGCCATTGAGGAATACCAGTAGTAAGTCTACGTTGTTTTTACCAATATGATTATATGGGTAGATGACCAGTTGTTTAAACTTCGAATTTTGCATTTGATTATCTTTGAAGAGCCATATCTCTCAAACTCTTCAGCCTACAATAACCATTTTGGTCTTTAATTGTAGGTAATTTAATTTACTTCTAAAATTATAATTGTTGAATTTTATGAAAAAGTGATGCTCCAGGGTCAAAATTACTCTAACCTGAAAAAGTTTAAAATTTGGCAATTTTAACAATGGGGTGTTAAACTTAACAAAAATATGATGTTTTCTCCATGTTAATAGTTAGTGGAGGACAAAATCATAATGGGAATGGATTATTTTTAATATTTTTATTCTCACAAGGTTTTTATGCCGATTTGAAAATTCAACTTTTGGACGATTTAAATAATCCGCCATTCATAATGTGACGTATGCTCACTAGAACAGAAGTTAGCTACATAAGGGTTGACATAGGACCACAATTCTGATGTGATGAAGTACTTATAGGTTATACTTATGTCATATTGCTGTTATAGTGACTTAGGAATAGGCATGATGACACTTACTAAGAATCACTAAAATATTGATTTGATATAATTATATATGATGCAGAGATTCTAAAAAAATTACTTATTTTTATTTTACATGTGTGATGACCAATATTTTAGTAAATATAAGCATAAAATGTAACAATCCGCCATCTTAGCTCAAACGCCAATCAGAAGAGAGTGACGTCGTACTTTTGCAAATTTGACCTTGATATTGTGTCTTTCGTCCGAACCATAGATAAGTCCGAACGATCTATGTTCCGAACATCTGTTCTGTTATGAATTTCCTTTGTTTGTGTGGTTCTAGCCTGCAAGCTGTCAAATGTTTGAAGTTTGACGATTTTACCAATGACATAAAACAGTCTCTTTTATGTTCTAAGAATGACACAGATCACCTATAAATGGTATTTACGAATTGAGGATGTCACAGACAGACGCCATTACAATTCTTGCGTTTTGGCGCAGAATTTAAAATGCATTTTTAAAAGGTAAATTTCTCCTTTCAAAACTTTTTTTCTCAGAGAAATAACATTTATTGTAGATAAAGTATATATGTGAAAACATCGTGGAGCAGTTTTTCGAAATCAGTCATCATGCCTATTGTTTTTTTTCCTCCCATCATCGAGTGTTGAGTATAATTTGTCCATGTCACTTTCAAACTAAAAATCAAACATACACACATGTATACAATTACTTACATAAAAATGATCTTCACAGAAATAGTAATTAGTTTTAGTCTGTTTATATTTGCTTCTAGCAGCCTCAAACCAAATTTTCTTTTAACTGTTACTGCAGGCACAGTTACAAACTTTTTATCAGGTGTTGTAACTGTTGTGCTCGTGCAGTATGATACAAAACAAGATTTATACGATATTGACATTATTCCAACGTGAAAAATTGTGGAGAAAAACTAACTTAACTCAACCAAAAAAGTATTGACACAATTTTTTTATAATTTGGTAACGTCAAGCTTGAATAAAATGTAAACACAACCAAAACACTCAAATATATTATAGACTTTGACAGTTCTTCAAACTTCAAATTCGAATGGCCTTTTTGTAACTGGTTATTAGTTCATAAAACATCTAAATCAGAAATATTTAGTGAGGTGACGTATCTGTAGTGAAAGTTGCAAACATTTTGGAATTCTTAATTTATAGTTTTCTCCTAAAATATTCGGTTTAAAAAATGTTTAAATTAATTCTTGCAAAGTAGTACCAACATACTTTAATAAAATACCAAAAGCCGGATATCGGTTTAACACCCCATTATTTGCAGGGCCGACTCTCGAAAACTATTAGGCATATAATAACCATTTTGGTCTTAAATTGTATGTAGTCTAATATACTTTTAAAATGTTTATGGTTGTTTTTCATGAAAAAGTGATGCTTCAGGGTCAAAATTGGCCAAACGTAAAAAAAGTGCAAAATTCCACCGATTTTTACGCTTTTTACGGCGATCCGAAGGGTCGCCGAAGTCGACTACCCCATTTCATGCAAAGTAGACCCTGCGATTAATGACTGGGTTATAGTCTCGATCAAACTAGTTTTGATTTGAGCATTTATTTGTAAACGACCCAATTCGCTGAACTTGTACACACATGTACAATTCTGGGTATTCATTATTATCAATTATAATTTTATGAAGCATAAAAGTGAAAAGATGTCCAATAAGTACTATAAACTAGACTTTCCAGAATGTTTATTTGTCGGTTGCGAACCGAACCACAACGAATTGAATCTTCGGACAAACCACACATAAACGAAACTTATTCTGAACGAATTTAATTCGGGAAACTAGACCGTTTTGTACGCGAATATTCGCCGAAATATTTCGGGCCGATCTGGTCAGAGAAAACAGGCCTTAATAAAGAAAGGAGATTATTATAGCAAAATTCACACTATTTTTAATCGGTTGCCGGAAAATCATGTGAAGTTTTTTGGATATTTTTGAATGAAATCGGAGACATTTTGATATATATCCAATAACCAAGATCCCTCGCATAACGCGTTTCTTTAGAAAAACAAAAACCAATTAAATTTTACGTTATCGTCTATAATGACTGAATATACACATAAAATATGGAACATCAGGCTTGACATGGCTGTGGAACAAAATAATCAGATTTCCTCCGTTGTTGTCTTATTTTTCGTAAATACGGCAGCGTATCACATTCACACTGTGACCAGCTTGTGTAGTATCGGAGATGGTAAACTCCGTTTCACATAAGAAGAAGCCACACGCAGTTGCAGTCGTATGCGCGATCTTGTTGTCAAAACCAGCGCCATATTATTCTGAAATTGATATTCGACTTCAAATCAGTAGCGTGACTTTTTCACATTTTGTAGGTTAACATTAAATTAGAATATGTCGGCCCTGACTGTGGATTTTCTTTCAACACCAACAAGTTTCTCAGGAGGCATGGTTTTTTATTAAATACCACACACAATACTCACATATAAAGTAGCAAAAATCAGAAATATTCGACAGTAAATGATTTCTTCAAACACAACTTCAAAGGTCAATAATAAAATCGCTGTCGGCATGAAACATCGTTTGCAACGCCAATAGCATGGAACGGTCGTTATGAGGCGACATAGATAAACAAGACCGATTTTCGTTTCTGCGCAAGTCAGTTGGCAAACTTCACGTGGCTTCTTCTTATGTGAAACGGAGTCCACAGTACAAATTATAACAATATTGGTTTTGTCGTCTACAAATTCTAATATACCCAATGAAAAACAAAAGTATTCAGTTGCACCCAACTTCAAATTACTTTATTCTCAACAATGACAAAATTTCACCATCAAATAAACGAGTAAAAGATGAGTATAAATAAAAAGGCGTAGACCACATTCAATCGGAAGAGTTAACAAACGGCTCGTTTTCCTTTCACCCTCTATTTTCACAATTATCTTCCGGATCCGGACCCGTAGATGAAGTGCTCGGTCGCAAAACAGTGTAATCTTTCGCATTGGGTAAGCCGTGTACTACGCAGGCGCTTAAAGCCGATCTACTGACGTTCATGGAAGCCGCGTCGTACCATTCGT
This sequence comes from Lochmaea capreae, assembly GCA_949126875.1. Taxonomy (NCBI): domain Eukaryota; kingdom Metazoa; phylum Arthropoda; class Insecta; order Coleoptera; family Chrysomelidae; genus Lochmaea; species Lochmaea capreae. The sequence goes on along the minus strand of OX421404.1, from coordinate 11,589,650 downwards.
TTGATTCTGTATCATAGTACTCCACATAGTTAATTGTTGTTGAACCTGAAAAGAGTGAAATCTTTTATTTCTGTAATAGTCACATAAAAAATACTTCGATATAAATACAGTTATTTCTATGATTCAATCTAGAAAAACAATAGGTATGAATAGAGCGTTATTCGGAAAACTATGAAACGTATTTAGAAACTTCAGAAACACATTAAATTCATCAAAATGACTGCTTGAGAAGAACGACTCAGCATTCAGGCTTACTTGCCATCAAACAATGTTACTGCCTTTATAAATTTAAATTTCAACATCCTGTAGATGTGTGGAAAGATCTCCTATGTTTGTGTCTATCTTATTAACAGGTACTGTCGACAGAAGCAAACAAATGCCCTGGAAAATATGTGAACTGAAAGAAAGGTCATCGCAACCAGCAAATCAGGAGCCAATGTTAACGATTGTACATTAGTAATTCTAAACCTAGTCGAACTCATATCACCGAATTTTCAGACAATTTCGCTAGCCGGATAATATTCGGATCGAATAACTTTGCGGAATGGATATATAAAGCGGCTAGGGTCGAAAACTACTTTTATTTAGACAACAAGGTGCCCTTTTGGTGATTTTCACAAATTCTGGTAATTTGAATAATGAATTCGGATAATTTTCATCCTTGGATCAGCAACACTGGACTGAATTATTTTTGATATTTGTTGTCAGCAGTCATTTGAAATCTTTACTTTTATATTTTTATACATCATTTTTTTCTTTATAAATTACAGAACAATCTGTCCTTATCAAGACTCATCCAAATAATGGTATATATTATACAGATTGCGCAAATTACATCGGAACCCTCGGATTACACAAGTACTACAGAAAAACAACTGAAAGAGAGAGAAAGAATAATTATGCGCGGTCATTAAGGCGTGTACTTTGTTTCACCTTAGGGGTGTATACTTATTTCCCGAGACTGGCCGAATGCTCATTGCCCCCCTATTTTAACCGCTGTTGCCAGAAGCGCAGATTAATTTGTACAAATGATATTTTTGTCTCGTTATCGTTGACTTTTTGTCTAAGTTATGCACAATAGGTAAAACAAAACACTTTCATACGGCAACATTGTCTTTTACAGAGAGAACTCACATTTAAACTGCTATTCCTAGGTATTTTCGCTACAAACGTTGATCACGTTGGAAGCGCATGCCATTGTATTTGAAAATAAAACATTTACAATATGCCTTCATTAACATACCTAACCAGGGAAAAAGTACAAATTGTAAGATGGTATTTTGGAGGTCATTCGGCTAATGCAATCGTTAATTTGTTTATTGTGGCATTTGAAAATCGCCCAATTCCTTGAAAGTCAACAATTATGGAAATAATTAGTTATTTCGAAAATATGGATGTGTTTCATACTGTAGAAAATGCCAAGCTTCGGAAGATCCAATCGAACTTTCAATAAACGATGAAAGGCAGACTAGAGAATTGAATGTTTGTTAAGCAGTTAAAAAAGGACAACCACCTTCTTCAAGACAAATTGCTGAAGAGTTTAACATGGATAAGAGAACTGTACAGAATATTTTAAAACGGAACGGGTACCATTGTTACAAGGTTCAGACAACGCAGGAAATCTTTCCCGAGGACAATATCAGACGAATGGATTTCTGTGAGGAGATGATGGAACGTCAAGATGCTGACGAGAACTTTTTAAAAAATATTTTATTTACGGATGAGTCAACTTTTTCATTACATCAAAAACACATTCCATCCGTCACAAGATATTGGTCTCGGGAAAATAAACATCTAACTATTCCAATCCGAACACAGTATCCGCAGAAGCTAAATGTTTGGACGGGTATTCTAGGTGACCACATTATAGGTCCTTTTTTCATTGAGGGGAACTTAAATTCCGCCAAATATTTAGACTTATTACAAAATCAAGTAATTCCTGCAGTTCTCCTTATACCCGATGTTGATCTCAACAGAATTTGGTTCCAACAAGATGGTTGTCCAGTCCATAATTCAAGGATAGTAATGGATTTTTCAAGTTTTACACTCCCCGATAAAACCATTAGTACTAATAGTACAATTAAATCTTAGAGATATGAGATCAAATCTTTATCACAGATTTGGTTATTGTCTGGCACAGCAAGGTGGTTTATTTGAGCACCTGATTTATTAAAATTATGTTTACCTTTAGAATGGATTTTTATTTTTTCAGGAAGTTTATATTTTATGTACTTACTTTATTTTTGCAATTTAATTTATTAATGGAAGGGATTTTTAGTTTATTAATTATGGTTCTCTCAAGAAATGCTGTTTTATTTTCAAGTTACAATGGCTAAAATAATATCCTATTGTAGTTAGAAATTGTCAACTTGGTCTGAAATGATCATGTTGACAAAAATGAAATCCAAGATGTACAGGTTACGTAATAACGATTGTATTTTTTTATTTCTTCAACATCCTCACTCCTTCCATGTTGGGAGCATAATGAATATCACCAACTAGTGAATTCTCTCTGTAAAGGAGCATTCGGCCTGTCTCGGGAAATAAGTATACACCCCTAAGATGAAACAAAGTAATGACCGCGCACAATTATTATTTCTCTCTCTTTCATATATCCTTGTCGTACTTGTGTAGTCTGAGGCGAGGGTTCCGATGTAATTTTCGCAATTTGTATATCTGTTGGTTTGAATGAAGCAAACGGAGTAAAGTTGAAGTGGAACAGCATTTAATATAGTATTTGACAAATTACACAACCTTCTTATTTACAGCAAACTAATCACAAGACCTAGAAAATTGGTAGTGGTGGAGTATGTATTACAATATTAACACTATAAGTTATGCTCTCCAACTTCTCGCTTTTGTTGAGGAGAACAAATTTTTAAACACCATAACAAACACTGGAAAAAGTAACAATTCCAAATATACCAAACTGATCACATTATTGATTTGAATTAAATTAATAGTTAACAAATTCGACGGCTCTACTACGAAAGATCCTGATGTATATGTGTAAACAGATTCGACTTTGTTGACATATCTTTTGACAGTTGACACGTATGGTATAAGTAATTGGTTTTCGATTAAAAATATCTATTGTTACTACAAAAATATAACTACAGCAACATGAGCCCACCCAGGGCTCTTGTTTGCTTCTGTCGACTGTACTTGGTGCCCAAAGTACAATTTGTTAAACGTAGGAACAGAGCCGCTCTTCAAATATGGCCACGCCCTCATGTGCGCAATGAACAATATAAGTAAGTATATCGACAAGAATCAGTGTATTAGCAATTGACCATATTTGTGGAAAAACTAAGAAATTTCACAGGAATCATGCGGGAACTGCAGCAGAAAAAGCAATTGGTGTACGTAAAAACACTTTAGAAAAAGCAGCTCCTCATCTAGCCGAATATTACAAACTGATATGGGATTGGTCTAATACAGGAATGGTATTTGATGGACAAGATGTGCCTCCGCTTATTTTCAATTTTGACATTGAAGATAAAAATGTGTATTCAGAAAATTTTATAAAAGTTAATGAAGAAATTTCATAATAGTCAATGAAGATAAGATTCAGGAAATAAATGTCTACGAAAATCTTGAAATACAATATAAAATCAGGCAGGTAGTAACTGAATAAAGTATATAAAAGGCCATTAAAACACAAAATGGTATGAGAATGCCAGAGAAAACTCAATGAGCTAGGCGAGAACCGCATTGTAACCTCCAGGGTACACTGAAATAGGAAAAAATTCAAAAGCAGATAAACCAGCAAAGGAGGTATTGGAAAATATGTGCAACGTACAAAATAGTAGATCTAATCAATGGAAAGGTCTAGTAGTGTTAAGACAATAAAATATTCTCTTGGGAAACTACAACCAGGTAGCAGCATATTGATTCCTGAGCCAGAGTAAGACAGCACTGAAAGTTTTAACAAGTGTCTTGACAGGACAATGTTGCCTAAATGGGCACCTCAAAAAACTAGTAGAGCAAGAAGAATGTGGATTTTGTGAAGTGGAAGAAGAAACGTCCATCCAAATACATAGCAATATAAAATAATACCTAGGAGACCACTGGATAGGAGAAGAACACCTACCTAAACTGAAGCCTGCGGATATGCTGGAACTCCTTCGGGAAGTAGGCCTAAAAAAAATACCAGTCTTCAATACTTTCCCAAGAAACTGAGATAAGAAAGGGGGCATGAAATATCTTCAATATATCAGTGAACGTCACTCCAGTATACATACATACAACTGAATGTTAATGTCACATATTATTTTACAAAAATTTGGCTTTCCAGAAAAGCATAAATCGACTTTGCTATCCCCATTATCTCCTTTGGCTAGAAACGCTACTCAAAAGAGCCCGTTTGTAAAAGAGATTGTGTTTGAAAATGAAGTGCAGATTTAAAAATGTTATTTGTGGGATCGTTACGTTGAAAATAATATTAGTTTGTTTTTCGTGACATTTGAAGTTCGAGCACCGATGGTATCACAAGTGCAATCCTGAACTAAGCATAATACATCTGGCCAATTGAGAATATTGTAGTAAAAAGGAAACTGGATCACTACAAATTTTCACAACGTTCAATGTTAACTAACTCCCTCTTAACTGCTACCGGGAATATTAGGTTTTTTTACCATGGCTGCGTTACATATCCCCGGGGATATGTAGGGTGAATAACTTCAGTGCGGTACATACCACCGGGGATATGTATGCTAACCTACCCTAACCTAACCTTCTACGAACTTACACAATGTTTTGATGAACTTTGGACAGTACAATTTGAATGTACAAATACATGTTTTTGCTATGTTCAACACAGGAGAAGAAAGAATTCTGAAATAAAGTTGGTAGTAGAACAAATATTTATTGAATTTATTTTAACTTATAAAATAGAAATGATACAAAATATTGTTGAAACTATCAGTTGTGATCATTATTGAAACAATTCAAACAATATCCTGGCTGACCGGGACAATCCTGGCAGAAGCTTATGACACGCCGCACTTTTTTATCGGCTTCACGACTGGTTGATCCAGATTCTCTTAACTTATTGTAACATCCTCTGCACACTGGACATGTTACTTGTTTTTTGTACCGTTGGTTGCTAATGAAACATACATATCTCCGGGGATATGTAACGCAGCTAAGGTGTTAAGTAATATTCCTTATATTTCCGTCTTACTCATTATAATCCTATGACCGATTGAATATTTTTACTGTCCGTAACATTCGGACATTTAATTTCAGTACTAATTTTACCATATTAGTCTTTATAGTCGCAAAACACCATAGCGGGGCAACAAGATTCATGGCTAGATGTAACTGAAGAATATTTTCCTATGCTTGTAGATCATGGCCTGAGGATAAATGGACACAATTGGAATATAACAGAATGTTCAAAAACCCAACTAATAAAACCAACAAGTATAATTTGAATAAATTAGATGCTGATGAAATTAGTAGATAGAAATTACTCGGAAGTAGTTTGAAGTGTGAAGAAGTCAACTACAGACATGGAAGAAACGTCACCTAGTCGCGCTGATTAGCCCAACAAATTATACTTTTTGTTCGGACCAGCTCACTATCCAAAATAGGAATACTTCCTCCTATATAAAAATATATGTTACTAGAAACCGAATTTTGTTTCACTAGATATTTTAAAGTGTTTCTAGTGCACTCATAAGAAAAAAATAATTCGTAAATTTGTAACATAATCCACATTAATATAAAACCTACCTTACTAACCTGAGACAAATCTGTCATTAAACCCTCCAATAACGACAATATAATCGTCCAAAATAACAGAAGCAAAATTACTTCTCGGTGTTAACATTTCGGAAATCGATGTCCAGCCATCTGATACGTCTGGGGTGTACTTCTCGCCGCTGGCTAGTCTGGTATACCCGTTAAATCCACCAATAGCATACAATGTTTTATCGAAAGATATAAGAGATACACCCGATCTAGCCGAGTTCATTTGAGCTATAAAAGACCATTGTCTAGTTACCGTATCGTACACTTCAGCTGAACTCATGACTTCTTGTCCATTAAAACCTAAAAATATGAAAAAAAATTAATATTTTTCACTTTGATGGAGTTTTGTCAGGGACAAAATTAGCAAAAAAACTTTTGCTGTACTAACTTGTGGTGATTATTGTTGGGTATAAACTGATACTAAAATGATATACACGATTTGCAGAGTTGTATCATGTATTAAATCATTTTTTATTGACAACAGCAAGGTGGGTTTTAAGCAGTTTATCAACAATAGCGTTTTTTTGTGTCGATGTTTTCCAGTCAGTACAAAAAATTCAATGAACCTTAATCAAAGGCCTGAAGTTATGGTTATTTTTGTATTCACAATAGTTTGTTTTTAATAAGTCAATATACGTAATTATAGTCTTCCTTCCGGTACGTACGTGTACGTACGTCTTTTCGTAATTCATACATGAAAATCAGTGCCCTGGTTTCCCTGCATCTCATATTTATTAGTCATTTTATCTGTGCCTTGGTGCTAGAAGGAACAAAGTACAAATAGCATCATGCTAAGATTAATTGGGCTGCTGTCGCAGTAGAATTGGCTGTTGAATACAGTTTTGAATCTATAACAAGTGCACCTTAAGACCATAAAAGATATAATTTGAATAAACATGGTGCAATGCTCGTCTGAAAATAGGGGAATTTTGATAATGGCATCTTCAGCACCAAGACACTCATGTAAATAATGCGTCTTGTCAAAAGATATATTTAAATAATCAAAAGCACTTGTGGAAAAATACTTGGGAAAACATTTACTGCAGAAAATCGGCCATTGTATTGAATATGTTGGATTATTACACTACGGAAAAACAGATCAATAAGACGGCACAAAGTGTGAGAAAGCGGGACCAACATATGGTTGTGTTGACGTGAGGCTTTAGCTTCCTGTAAAGAACTATGCTCACGTTAAAATGTTCCCCACAACATAAAAACTTTTTTTTGTGATTTTGGCTGCCTCATTATAGTAGTGGAATATTACTTTGTTTTATCCTCGGAATATCTGGAAATGTTATAAATTAGGCATCATAAAAGCATTATAATACAATCCGTTCACTGAGCCGCTGACACTATCAAAACAGCTACGTCAAATGCTACAAGCATTACTCAGGGTACTTACTGATTTCATCATTTCCATTTTCCCTGTATTCAAGAACATTTTAGTTTTTAATCATTTGAAAATGATAGAGTTCCTCAAGTTACAACTAAACTTGACCTTGAAAACGCAATTGTAATGATTTATCACTTATACTAGATAGGCCTGGAGCTGGTAACAAAAGCAAAGTGATGATAATACCACTTCTAAAACCTATTTGAGGTGGTTTCTTTTGTCGAGTCTACCACGAATATTCAATACCCCAATTTGGAACTGACGCGTTAACCCCTGCGTATCTCCTGAACATGTCAAAATTTAGCCTTATAGATTAATGATAAGACCACCCTTGATTTTGATTTTAATGAGAAGATTATGTATGATAACCGGACATGTCAGAATTTAGCCTTATAGGTTAATGACTGGACCACTCAGAATTTTTTGCCCAGTAATCAATAAATTTATGTGAAACACCGTGGTGAACTTGGCCGACAAAAAAGTGACGCAAAATTGAGAGAAACGTAATACATTTTTTTTCAATAATGCTTTTTAGTTCGTTTATTTTATTGTGATCCGAAATTAAAAATTAAAATAGATAATATTTTAATCAAGCGCCAAAATATTATACTCAATTTCAATGGATTATTATTTCTAACTCCGTGTTATAGCGCATGTTCGAATTCAAAAAAGTGAGATGGGAAGAGAGAAGAAGAATTGCTCCGTTTCACCGTTACATTCAGTGTTGCCAGAGTCACTACAATTGTAGTAGATCTACTACAAGTTTAAGGGTCTAGTACGCTACTTCACTTTTTTAGTATTTACTACATTTTTAATATTTCTACTACAATCAACTACATTTACAAATTAAGCTATTTTACCTTTTAACTTCCATAAATTCTTTTTTTTGCTAAAAATGTTTCAACAAGCCAGCTCGGAACCCGTCATCACGTAAGAGAGAGATAGGAAGTCGGAGGTTTAGGCTATCTTTCTCTAATAGCGCGCATGCTATATACACAGACAAAGACGGAAAAACCTCTGATCGTCTGTCTTTTTCTATCTCACCGGAGTTCAGACATTTCCACTTACACACTATCTGTAGTATCTCTATGGCCGCGACGCCATTTTTAGTCCATTTAGAGCAGCCTAATTGAGACATTTTTGGTTTGTGCATGAAATTAGAAAAAACATTGTATGCAACACAACATGTGATATAGTGTCTTTTTACACTCACTGAATTGCGAAAAAAGCACCAATTCATGCACTTGTTGCATAAATGACTATTACACCCTAGTAAGTAATACTTTGTACACTGTTCAGCATGCGTAAAGTTATTACTTTACGTACGGGTTGTTAGAATTTAGAGTTGTATTAGAATTTATTTACATAAAAAAAATTGCCTGAAACATCCTTTTTTCAATTTTTTTTGACGGACCGATCACATTTCTGTCGGACACAGTTATAAATGAGTTCAGGAATCACAATTGAATCACGTGGTGCAAATGTCCGACAAGTTCCAATAATTAACCTATAAGGCTAATTTTCGACATGTTCCGGTTGTCGGACTGGGCAAACGCGTCACTCTTTTGTCGAACAAGTGTACCACGGTGTTTCACATACAATTCTTAAGCTCTGTGCAGAAAATGGTGAGTGGTCCAATCATTACCCTATAAGGCTAATTTTCGACATGTTCCGGTTGTCGGACTGGGCGAACGCGTCACTTTTTTTGTCGGACAATAGCGTCCGGATAGTGGTTATCATACATTATCTTCTCAATAAAATCAAAATCAAGGGTGGTCTTCTCATTAATCTATAAGGCTAAATTTTGACATGTTCAGGATATTCGTGGTAGACTCGACAAAAGGAATCCCCTCAAATAGGTTCTAGAAGTGGTAATATCATCACTTTGCTTTTGTTACCAGCTCCAGGCCTAAGACATCGTATGTACTACTGGGAAACTAACTCTTGAATTCAACAGTCAATTATCTTTGAAAATAATTCCAAATTTTTTCTCGCTGACACTATAACGAAACTACTATAATGTTCCAATCAATGAAATAGTTACAACAAATGATTTGATCTTCTATTAGCATTATAATGGAATGTAAGTAGCCAAAAATATATCCACATTATATGCTTCGTTAATGGCATAAATAAATTGAATCATTGAAATTTATTCTATTCAAACACTTTTAACAAAATAATGAAAATGATGTCCCGATACATTATCATTAAATAGAAATTTTCATTGATCCGGATGAGTTTGATGATTTGGAATTGGATTGATACTTGGTTTGGAAATTATCACCAGGTTCACATGTAGGAAGCTAGCTCACTAGTAGATAGTGACGTACAATTGGAGTGAATTAGGTTATAACGGAACTTATAGCGAGACTTTTCCAAAGGAGGCTTCGCTAATTCATATGTTATTCAATTCACTTTAATTTTAGTATACCCTGGAATCAACAATGAGGTGACGTTGTTCTGGCTTGGTTCATTGAATTTTTTCAGGCATTTCCATTCACAAGCTGTCGGAGAATTTGATTATTTGCCCGTACACTCCTATCCCAGACCCTTCTATTACTTTTACGCCGTCTGTGTACTATTAAACTGCATTATTTCCATGTGTGGTGATGGTGTAGGTTTACCATGCCTTCTTAATTAATGAATAGAATGGGTCACCATGTGAATTGAAAGAATATAACGAATTCTTCACACATTTCTTTGATCACAAACAAAACTGAATAACAAAATACCCAACAAACATAAGATATTTGGAAATTTTTTTGTAGAAAACAGCATTCGTTGAGCTCAGAAAAATCAATAAGCATGTTTTATACAGTGTGGAAACCACTTATGGAATAAAATTATTTATGTCATTATTTTAGAAAATTATAAAAAATGCCGAGACACGTCAACTTTTGAATTGAGTTGTGCGTTATGTAAACATAAATTTAAATGTACAGGGTGATTCAAGCAAGTATGCCATAGTCGGTGTTTTTTTTTTAATGAAACACCCTGTATATTTGCATATTTTTGAAATCCTCTTAATGAACCGATCTCAACAAACTAGATAATGTATGGTCAATTATGAATTATACAGGGTGAAATTTTTATTTTTACAGTTATTAAACACATACATAAAATACCTGATGTATTTGATTTTAATACATCAAAATGTTCTCCACCTAGTTGTTGGCAATAGCACAGTCTCCTATAGAACCTCCTTAACTTTGTTTAAAGTTTGAGGTGAAATATTCCGTATCTCTGTAGTTATCCTGTCTTTGAGGTCTACAATGCTAGTTGGTTGTGTTGCATATACTTTGTTCTTGAGATAACCCCACCGAAAAAAATCTAACGGCGTAAGGTCTGGTGATCTAGCTGGCCACTCAATAGTACCTCTTCGTCCAATCCATTTATTGGGGAAGATTTCATCTAAATAAGTTCTTACCATTAAAGCATAATGGGGTGTTGCCCCGTCTTGCTGGAACCAAACATTTTCATTCGGTAAGCTACGATCTATTGCGTTGGGATATAAGTTTGCCAATGCAGGAATAACTTCATTTCTAAGCATATTTTGAATATTTTTCAGCTGTCAAATTTCCATCTATAAATATAGGACCAATAATATGGTCGCCTATGATACCGGCCCAAACGTTCACCTTTTGAAGGTACTGAGTATGTGTCTCACGCATCCAATTAGGATTCTCTGCTGACCAATATCTACAGTTCTGTCGGTTTACCTCTCCATTCAATGTGAATGTTGATTCGTCAGAAAAAAGAATGGTACCAAGAGCTATCTCATTTCTGTTCAGCTTATTCATCAATCTTTCGCAGAAATCCATTCTACGATCTGGATCGTCTTCTGTTAACTCATGCACAAAAGTTAATTTGTAGGGATGAAGTTTTTCTTTATGAAGACATCTTAGAACAGTTGTATGACTAACATTATTTTCACGGGCAATTTTACGTGTACTTGAAGTTGGATTCTCTTCGACACTTAACAAAATATCCACTTTCACTCATCTTCAACGAAGTGTGGTTTTCTTTTCAATGGTTTGACATGTAAAAGTTCTCTGAATTGTGCATGAATTTTAGACACAGTACTTTGTGAAATATTAGGCAATTCGGGATACCTGTGATTAAATAAGTTTGCCACTTCAACTTGACTTCTGCAGTTATCCCGATCATCATTAAAATCTCAATTCGGTGAGTTAGTTAAATATTTCATTGTTATGTCGACAAGGAAAGAGTGTTTGACAATGATTTTACTTTTTCAGTATAAACTGTCAACACATCAACAACTGACAGAATAGAAAACAATCCACATTATTTACCGATTTTGTCTTATTATTGGCGTTTTTAGGCAATTTTTAGGTATTTATGATAAAATTCATGGGCGTAGCAGGTTTTGTTTAATATACAAATACGTCTAATAATTAGTTAGTTTCAATTTTTGATAAATTCATATTTAGCTAATTTAAAAAAGTACCAATAATTCAAGTGTAATAAATTATTAATTTTAAAATCTCGCCCTATATAATTTATAATTGACCATACATTATTTAGTTTTTTGAAATCGGTTCATTCGGGGATTTCAAAAATATGCAAATATACAGGGTGTTCCATTAAAAAAAACAACACCGACTATAGCATACTTGCTTGAATCACCCTGTATATTTAAATTTATGTTTACACAACGCACAACTTCATTCAAAAGTTGACGTGTCTCGGCATTTTTTATAATTTTCTAAAATAATGACATAAAGAATTTTATTCCATAAGTGGTTTCCACACTGTATAATAGAACTTGGACCAAGGAAATGACACCTTTTCTGGCCTTTTCCACATGCTTTCAAACAAAAACATTTGTTCATACAGCATTTAACGTTGATAGGTTTGCACTGGCATTTTACAAATCCTTGCCTCAATAGTTGAAACATTAGAAATAGCTTCTCTCAACGTAGTATTTTCGAGCGTAATGCATGTATTTAAGTTTGCTGTAGAAACTGAGTTTCGTCTAGAAACCCATCAAGTTAAGCTGGCGAATGGACTTAATATCCGCAGCCAATGGAAACCAAATCACACACACTCAGAAAACCATCAATTCATACGTCTTTATTCAGTTCTGATTTGTATACTCCATATCGTACATCAAGAATAGTTCCTAGCACAGCTCTAGGATCAAGAGCACCCTTGTGAAGTTTTGGGACTGCAGTAGGAACATGTTCCTCCACCTGTAAATCCTTGAATCTTCATTTTTGATTTTCAGACCATTTTATCGGCTGCACGTTTTTTGGTTTATTTTGCACTGCGTTCTCTGAGATTTCATTTCCCTTCAGTTTTATCACATTGAATAAGTAGTTTGCTCTTCGTAAGTTGATTTTCATTCCATTCTCATTTTCCTAAATGCTTATTGCCTCATTTAAAATAAATAGAGCAAGGTGAAAAATTTTAAATTGAGTTGTTTATGTTGAAAATCATTGTTTTATAATCGAGGTAGGAAGATTGCAGAAGAAAATATATCGGGATCTGCAAAATTATATTTGTGCGGCACACTGTATATATTGACTTCAGGAGCGCATGTAAATAGAATTTTGGTTGAAAAATATTTTAAACAAGATTCGTACCTCCCACAATATAAATTTTATCCTGAACAGTCGCAGCACTAGCATCCGACCTTTGTTTTTGCATAGGGGTTATAAGCTCCCACTGATTCTTCTCTGGATCGTATTTTTCAGCGGAATTCATTCTCGTCCTTCCGTTGTAACCACCCATCGCATAAATTTCACCTTGATGTACTACCACACTCACGTAACAGCGTGGGTAATACATACAAGAGCGTTGGCTCCATTTATGTTTTACGGGATCAAAACATCTTACTGAATTAAAGTATTCGTTACCATCGAAACCACCTAAACAGAAAATATATTCCAATTTAAAGTCAGTTAATATATCATCAACGAAAAATAACATCTGCAATTTGGTTTTTTTATTGTCCAGTGGTAATATCAGCTAAATTTGTATTATAATCGATGTAACTACGAGTATTGAAAACAGTTGTCGTGCGACGGGCCTAGTGTCAGAAAATTAACAATTTTCGTATACTTCCCATTGGAAATTAAGGCTTATTGAAGATGGATAAAGTAAGCAAAACCATTTAGGCAGAATAAATTCGAAAAGTATCGATAATCTTGTGCCAATTATGTGTAGTTCATGTGCATAAAACACGATTTCTCAGCACTTATACTTTTGTTCATATTAAAAGCTGTTTCACCTTAAATGAAATCTTGCACAACTCATCGCTGTTATTTTGTGCAAAGTAGGTGCAATTTATGTGCATAAATCATGATTTTTGTGAACTTATGTTTTTGTTTTCATTGCAAGCTGTGTTACCTTACGATATTTTGATTACCAACTAACCCAGTATTCTATAAATAATCAACATACTTTCTATCTATAAAAATGCTTTTGACGAATACATACGGCATACAGGAATGTTTGTGATAGGTATAAAATTAAGTAAACGTAAAAGTGTGTCTACTGTCAAATTTGCATGTCATATCAAACTGGTACAACTATAATAATCAAAAATAGTGTTATAATTTCTACAGCAATGATGCCAGCTCAACAAAAATGTTAGTAGATGTAATGATAAAATTAAATTTTGTAAAGCAATAAAACGAGGTGAAAAAGATAAAAATTTAGTATAAAATTATTAATACAAAAAAGTTACCAGCTTAAATTTGGGAGTAGTGTGATATTTCAATAATTACATACCATATTGTTACTGGTTAGAATATTTTTTAAAATAGAAGATGGTTGGTTTATTAAAAAAACGTGGGACAAGGATTAAACCGTTATTGGAAAAATAAAAAGTTGGGCCACTTTCAAGTAGAATAGAGCTAGACAAAGCTTCAACTGATTATTTAACCTGGCGGTAGTCGCGCCGGGTCTCACAGACCTAAAGATTTTCGATATGCTGAAATCTCAGACGTGGAAACCTTGTTGACCACCACCCTCCCTCTAGCTTCCCAACATTGGGAGTCGATGCACATACAGTGATCAGTTGTAATTTGTCTTTACGATATTTTGTGTAAATCCGAATTTTTGGCAGTCGGACCCGGCTCGACCAAATTATTCGTTCAAGTTTTTAGATCTATGCCTAAGCCATACAAATATATATTGTGAAGAATGTGATAAAGGGCCTGTTGATGATGAGATTACAGATCAGAATAATAAAATATTACATCTACTTAGATAGTTGCATATTAACCATTTTATAAAACTCATGATTTTCAAAAAACAGTTCTCCAGTTAATTCATCTAAGTTATTTGTAAACAAGCATGTGAATAATTACCAATACAATGTTTTGTATAGAAACACTTCATTCGTTTATATAGTTTCAATAATATAAATCAAAATGTGCTCAGGAAGCTCTAGATTGACAATGGGTCTCTGAGACCCGGCGCGACCAAATTTGTAAAGAACAAGGGCGCGACTACCGCCGGGTTAAAGGAAAATCCCTTTAATACGGCAAGACATGCAAAACTTGCAGTAAACTTCAATGCTTCAGTAACAACAGCATTAAGAAAAATTGGAAAACCTGATTTGAAAAATTGTTCATGTGTAGCCATATAATTTCTAAAATTTCAATAAAGAAGAAACAAGTTCACAATTGAAAAAAATTTGGACACGACATCCACGTTATTTAAAATTAAAGCAGTTCAAACAAATAAACTAACAAATAGATTATAAACCATGGTAGCCGAAACAGCTTTCAAAGGTTTCTTCTATTAGGACCCATGAGTGTTCTTTGTTTTGTGGAATTACATTTACATTTCTTAATTTTTTCACCATAAGCTCCCAAACATTCTCGATTGGATTAGCGACCCATGGAAGCAGTGATTAGTGTGTGAAGATTATTTGTTGCATACCGAAATCGTAGGTGCTACCATTATACTATCAGCGCTGTCCCGAAACAAAATAGCTGAAACTGAAAAATTCCGAAGAATATACCGGACATGGGCTAAGGCGTTCTTCGGCAACCATGTTGGTGGAAAGCGGAGCTGATTTGTTTACTCTGAAAAGACACGGAGGATGGCGTTCTTCTAACGTAGCAGAAGGATACATAGAAGAACCCATACAAAGAAAAATAGAGGTATCACAAAAATTCTTCTCACTTGCAAAATACAAGCTCAGCGACATTCCATCAGGAAAATTAAAACATATGGAATATGAAATAGTTGTGCGGTCAGTCACTGGGAGCGGGAGCGTCGTTACTTCGTGTAGTGGAAGTGGTAAAACCAGCTGTTATCCGCCATATTGAGAACTTTTTTATTTGTGTTTCCACTTTGTTTTGAGGTTGTGTATTGTTGTTTATTATCTTGGTTAGAAACATTGGTGCTATTATCTGGTTGTACGTGGTATTTTTTTAAGTTGGACTAGTTATTTTAAATTATTTTGTGTGTACTGTTTTTCATAAGTATTATGCTGGGGAAAAAAGACCTTCGAAAAAAAAAATTATTGTGTACCGGGTTGGTACGATAAAGAAAGTAGTCGCTTTCGTTTTCCCAATGAAAACAATAAATATTGGATCAATTGTGACAATAAAATTTTTAGAAAACATGATTTTTTTTTCTGGAACTCTTTCTGTATGGTAGCGTTTACTTTGATGTTAGTTTGCATGTATCACTTCCAATTTTTCTAATTTGGTCTGTCGAGAACCGGAAAATTGCAAATGCATACATATGTGTTTACTAAAAACAAAAATTCACCATCAGAAACCTAAAAATTAACAATCTCAAATTTTCCGCGTCTGCCACACGCAAATGCATAATTATGCGGTCAGTCAAAAGACGGAGCTTCTTTCAGTTCCATTCCGTAACACATGACAGTATTTTCTAAGGGGGTATGTTTTGTGGACACTTGGTTTTAGTACCTCACACAGTCAGAACGTACTTATATTTTCGTTGTTTAAAATGTTTATAATTTGTTTTCCTGTTAATTTATGTCGTTAATAAATAAAGTTCTAAAATTCATCCAGTGCATAGTTACAGTCCACTACACGTAAACAGTTAATATAATTATCTGCTATTTGTTATGCTATTCACAGCCAGATAAAAAAGATGAATAAAAACTTCATATAGCATTTCCTAGATTCTTATTTAGTTTGCCTTAAGTTAACTCACCTATCATATAAATGAATCCATTTAAGTTACAGAGGCCATGATAAGCCCTTGGTGAGGTATCCGTATTGCAACAAAACAACCATTTATCTGCTCTACTGTCATATGTCTCTAAATAATTTGTTGGACTACCCGCACTCCATCCACCTACAGCAAATACTACTTCGAAAGGAATTCTAGGCCTAAAATTGAAAAATAACAGAATATGTCAATAAAAATTATAATATCTTTGTTCTATAATTCTTCTGTCCGTGTGTATGTCACTGAACTACTCCTAAACGGTTGGTCCAGTTTTCATGAAATTTTGTGTGTGTCTTATTAAGTGAATGAATGGTTAAGATTCACAATAATTAGTCCTGGTAGGTGGCGCTGAAATCGTGTTTGTATTGGAGTTTTTTGATACGATCACGAAAAAAAAGGGTCAAATTTACAAAAGCAAATTTGTTTGCCCGAGAAATTGGAAGAAAATTCAGAAAAGTAGATTTTTCTGGAAACTTATTTCTTCTAAATATCTTCTGTATGTTCCTTGTGATGTATTCATTTTTCTTTTTGTTCTAATTTTTTTTATGTAGCAATGTGATATACTGTGATCAAAATAAAAAATTGACAAAAATTTGTATAATATGATAAGACCAGGCCATCCATTGAGGACATCGTAAGTGAGGCCATTTTAGATATGAAAACAGACTATATGGCCACTAAACTTCTCCTTAGCCCTAAATATGGGGTAGAGATACTCCGCAGAAAGGACTGGCAAGATCCAAGCAGACTGAAGTTTCCCCGAGGAGAGACCTGGTATACAGACGGGTCGAAGACTGGGGAAGGGACAGGAGTAGGGGTGTATAGTGAGATGAGGAACACATAAGGTGTTTCTTCTCACTAGGAGTACATGCCTCTGTATTTCAGGCGGAGATTTATGCCATCCTAGAAAGAATGTGTCAGAATTAACAAACATAGGTCTGACACTCATAGAATAAACATATTAACTGACAGCCAGGCAGCCCTTGCAGCTCTAAATAGCAAGGTAACATCCAGACTGGTAGAATAATGCCAGAAAGAGTTGAATGAACTGGCAGACCACAGTAGAGAAAGACTAGTGTGGGTGCCGGGACATAATGATATTTCTGGAAATGAACAATCTGATGAACTCACGAGAAGAGGTTCAGCAACGACAAATGTTAGACCAAAACCAGTTCTTGGGACCACAAAGAAGGTAGTCCGAGAACAGATACGAAAATGGGTACAACGCCAACATAGACTACAGTGGAGAAACACCCAAAGCAGGTACACAGTAAGACCTTCATAGGTGATATATGTGTAAAACGAGCTGAAGAACTACAGAATGCTAGTAGGAACAAGCTTAGAATTATTACAGGTTATCTAACGGGTCATGCCCCGGTAAAGGATCATCTGCTTAAAATGGGGCTATATAACGTGGATCTCAGCTGCAGACTTTGTGGCATGGAGACCGAGACCGTAACCCACATTTTATCCGACTGTGAGGCATTGGACTCAACGAGACATACAATCTTCAGAAAGGCCTACGTGCCGCCTGAAACGTATGGCATGCATCCAATTGATCTATATCATCTACTCGAGGGTACGGGAATGGCTGGGTGGGTTGGTGTTATAAAGGTGGGAGTAGATTACAATAAGCCAACAGGCTGCAGTGCTCCCGGTACTAGAGCGGCTACCAAAAAAAATGATAAGACCAGAGGATCCGAGAGACGTTATCCTGTGCTAACCTCTTGTCTTATCATATTATACCTACAAATTTATTTTTATCGAAAAATATCACATTGTTACATGGGTAGAAAAATCAGATTAATACGTAAATTTTTTGATAGAAAGAATATGTTTCTGTACTTTTTTTTTCTGTACTTCTATGAATTTAGTTTCAATTTTTCGGGTAAGCCAATTTTTGGAAATAACCGCACCAAAAAACCCCTAGGCAAAATGTCAACTAAATCGGACCAACTGCTTCTGACATTCAGTATAAAACCGATGGCTGCACCTCCTACCAGGACCAATTGTTAATCTAAACCATCCAATTACATACATACCCGTATACATACACACACAAAATTTTATCAAAATCTGAACAACCGTTTAGAAATTATTTTTAAATTATTTTTCCCTAAAACTCATTATATTTTGTTAAACCATTCCTCTCTCAATGATGTTTGTCACTTTCTAGATATCGCTACTTCTTTTTGTTTTGTAGATATTTTGTCTCTGCTCATTCTGTTACATGTCCAAATGAACTTGACTGTCATGATTTATTAGGAATTAAAGTTTGTTCTGAGATTTTTCTTATAATTTGATTGTTAGTTTTGCTACATTTTGTGTTTTTTTTTATTTTTCGTAAACGCTACATCTCAATATTGTACCTCGAAAATATACAGTCCAAATTTATTATCGACCTCTTCGAAGTTTTTATATATTTTTGAATATTGTATAGACACCTATATATTGATTTATTTTATTGGTAAAGTGTATATGCACAGATGCTGCTCCATTGAGCTTTATCACCCATTATCTGGTCTTAGTATAAACCAGGTCAACAGTAGTTTGCAGTTTATTTCCTGTTTTTTTTTTCTATATTAGTATCATCTTGAAACGTGGCTAGAATATTTTATTCTGGATTTGGGATATAAAACGATAACATCTGGACGGCATAGTTAACATGTCAATCACGCCCAAAAACAGGCGATCAAAGCTTTGGAGTGGTTTCCATGCCATCAATTTTTGGTGATAATTTAACTGTTTAGTTTCGATTTCATTAAATAACTAAGTTATTTACAGTATTTGGGCGTTAGTTAATTCAGAGAATAAGAATATTGAATTCTCTATTCTGAAAATTGAACGTTATATTTAATATTGAGACTTGGCGATCATCCTCGCCACGTAGCCTCTGTGTGCATTGGATCATTCAATTATATAGACTTCAGTGCTACGTCCTCGACCGATGTCCGTTCTATATGAATTACGCCAAAGAATGCTTCAATCTTACACTGAATCACATAACGATCTTGCAATATAAATTCCTACATCGTTATTTTCTGGCACAGCAACCAGTTTTAGACGACTTTCATCAAAATCTTCTAGATATCACCCGTATTCAGAAGTTTTTCATGGAGCTTTATTACCAAACGTCGAACTAATCGCATCGACGTACTGTTATTGAGATTATTCACGTCGAAAACTAATGAAAATGCTGACATAAAAAATATTCACCATATAATTTTATTTTTTGACATAGGTACCTACTAAATTTTTCAAAAACGAAATTTTCGAACTTAACGATAGAATCGTGAGGTTTTACGTGATGAAACAAGGTAACTCTTGAAATATAAGTAGCATAGTATTATATACCTGAAAAGGTAGTTGTTGATATAATCCACATCATCCTCCTGACTTAAGCCTCCTAAAACTGTTAAAACGTCTTGACAATATTCTCTACATTGAATGTCATCTTCTATCAAATGCCATCTGGAAATATCTTGTACGCTATCGTACGTTAAAGTTCCCAATCTGTAACAATCGTTTGACTATAAATTGTACAAATTCAATGTTTCAGTTATACATAGTGGTTAGGCGAAAACAAGATAGAATGTTCCAAATATTCTGTAGTGTTTACTGGACTTGTTTGTCAAGTCAAAAAATATTACCAGGAAATCAAACAATAGTGTTGTATAGCTTCTTTTGAAATTGGACATGATTTTTTCAAGGGAAATCCAGCTTTAGGACACTGGTGTAGCTGTCGTGAACTGCTTGTAGTGCTACTCGTATAATGAAAGTAAATGTAGATTGTTAATGAAATCCGAGAGTCAGCTATTACTTATAAAATACTTTCATAATTTTGGATAGATAGTGTAATGATTTTCTTATTTATTTTACGGTGGGATAAAATTATACACACTATGGCTAATTACTACTGATTTATTGAAGAAACATTTACACACTATAATAAACTTAATTCATATACACACTACTTAATGTCTACTATTTATCTACACTTGGTATAATTATTGTCCCAATTTATCTTATCTTATTTAGTTCATTTATCTGTTCGACTAACTCAAAACTCATGACTCGGGACCTCGTTCCAGTTCGAGCACACCTCGAACATAAAAAGGAGGGCAATGAGATAGTAATAGCATCATGCTACTTTGAGGGAGATGGGCTAGCACCACCTCCAGAGGTACAAAGGCTGGTGGAGTACTGTGAAGAGAAGAGACTACCTCTACTTCTAGCATGTGATGCCAATGCACACAACACCGTTTGGGGCAGCAGCAACACCAACCAGAGAGGTTAGCAACTTTAAGAATATATCCTCAATAAAAACCTTGATATTCACAATATAGAGAATACCCCCACATTTGTAACAAGCGTAAGGCAAGAAGTTTCAGAAGTCACACTGGCAACTCGTGATCTAAGACATATAGTGAAAGATTGGAGAGTATCGGGTGAACCATCTCTCTCCGATCATAGTATCATAACATTCAAGTTAGAGCTAGGCATACCTGAGGTAAGCCTCAGGAGAAAACCAAGAAAACCAGATTGGGACAACACTCCACATAAGGCTGTCAGGAGAGCATTAAATAGAAGAGATGTAGACAGCACAACATCCAAATGGATGTCGGAACTGCTCACCACTAGAGTATCGGAGACGAGAACGAGCAAAGACATTGTCTCTATCTGCACAACCAGAGGATGCCCACAGGGAGGAGTAGCATCTTCATTAATGTGGAGTCTGACGGTTGACGAACTCCTGCGTGGTTTGACGGACCTCGGAATATCCTGCCAAGGATATGCCGATGATATTGCCATAACAGCCAGCGGAAAATTTGAAAACACCCTTTGTGACATCGTACAAAAGGGTCTGAACTATACAAATAGTTGGTGTAGGCAAGTGCGACTCAGCATCAACCCCACCAAAACCATCTTGATAGCCTTCACTAAGCAAAGAAAACTCAAACCTCAAAACCATTAAACTTGATGGGAACGAGGTTGAATGGAGACAAGAAGTAAAGTATCTAGGTTTGACTATAGACAGTAAACTCCTGTGGAACAAGCATGAGAAGGAGATTACATACAAAGCGAAAATGGCTCTAATTGTGTGCAGGAATCTGGCAGGCAGGAACTGGGGTTGTAACCCAAAAATCCTGAGCTGGATGTACACTTCCACACTTATAGAGCTATTGCGTTATTGCGTGGAGTAGTAGAACTAGCCTCTTGACGACGAGAGAAAACCTCTCCAAGATTGAAAGACTAGCCTGTATGTGCTTAACAGGAGCAATGAGTACATGCTCAACGGCAGCAATAAAAGTGATTCTCAACCTCACACCATTACATATAGTGGTGGAGAGTGTTGCAGAAAGATCAAGATACAGACTAAAGTAGAGAGGGACTAATTAAAAAGAAAATCACCTCCTTACTTCTTAGAAATCAGACAACCTGAGACATGCCACAAGATGGTATGATGAAAAAGTATGACTTTTCAAAGAAATTCGTTACGGAATTAAGCAACAAGAAGGAATGGTATCCAAATACCATTACCAAACTTGGAAAGAATGCCATTCAATGGTACACAGACGGCTCAAAAGCAATAGAAGGAACTGGGATAGGAGTGTACGGGCCAGGAACCAAACACCAAGTATCTTTCAAGCGGAAATTCACGCAATAAGAAGGTGTGCCCTGTTCAATATTGACAAAGCATATGTAAGAGAAAGGATTATCATAATGTCTGATAGTCAAGCAGCCATTAGAGCGCTGAGTTCTTGTGTAATCAGTTCCAAAATGGTGTGGGAATGCCTAGGCAAACTTAATGAACTAGGCGAGAACAATATAGTCACCTTACTGTGGATTCCAGGACACACTGGAATAGAAGGAAACGAATTAGCAGATGAACTAGCGAAGAGGGGGACTGAAATACCCTTTTGGGGGCCGGAACCCTTTTGCGGAATCAGCTACAATGTAATATTGGAAGAAATAGGTGAAGCCGAAGAAAATAGAATATCTGACCGTTGGAAAGATCTAGCAGGGCTTAGGCAATCTAAGATTCTTCTGGGTGACTACAACCTGTTAAGATCAAATTAAGGCATAAGTCAAAGTAAAACTGCACTGAGAGTTTTGACAGGAATCATAACGGGACACTGTCGCCTGAATGGGCACCTTAAAAAGCACAAAATAGTAAAAGAAGAATATTGTAGATTTTGTGGAATGGAATAAGAATCCTCCATCCACATACTTGCGAACTGCACAGCAATTCAGAATCCTAGGGCACAGCACCTGGCAGACTACTGGATAGAAAAGGGACAGTTACCTAAGTCCTCCGGGAAATAGGACTAAAGGAGCTACTAGTCTCTGAGACTCTCCTTAGAAACTAAGTAAGACTAAGGGGGCACAATAGATCTTTTAGGTATCAGTGAATGCTACCTCAAAATACATACATACTCAAAACTCGCGTATATATAGTCTTCCTCAATTCTCGAACGTTCTAGAGTTCACCACGCTTGTATACGTGAATCATCTATAATTCGCGCATTCGCCAAAATTAATAGTTCACAAAAGGACCGGCTTCTGAATTACTGAGTTCGTAACATTGCTTCCTCCTTGATAGTACGTTCCTCCTAGAACTCCTTTGTAGCCGGAACTGGATGTTTAAATCGGCAACTGGATCCATTCCTACACTTTCCGGTCGTATGGGGGATAACGTGGGGTATAGCTGCAGATTAAAATGTGGGCACCTGTATCTTTGAAGATCACTTTCACCATATTCCTGATGACTCGCCAATCTAACTGGTGGCTCTCTATCTTGGGCATCGCTAGTTTCTTCACGTTGGATTCCACTACGTGATCTCGAAGACTTCGTAGCGCTTCCCACACATTTCGGTAGGTGGATCGATCGATCTTGAAATTCGTTCTTTGTTACCAGATGGAAGATGTGTCGTGAATTGTGTCTCAGTTTCAGTGTCTTGCCAGGAGTTGGAATCTGTTCTGAAAATTTTTCTAATTGGCCAAACTTCTTTCGAAAGAAGAATGCCAAACATCGTGCATTTTTGGTACTAGCTGGGATGTTGTGTGCCAGTGAATAATTTTCTGGAAGCGTGAACACATCTTGTCGTTGCTCTGTGATGACTCCAAATCTAGCTTTACCGGTACCTCCATATGCACCCATAAATTCTTCGAAGGCAGGGTCAGGATCTTAACGGATTTGGTTCACTCCTTCCTCTTTGTAATGGTCTCTTTCGAATGGCGCCAGTCGGTTTTGGTGGACTACTTTCGGCCTACCATTGGGGATCTTACTTATGCGATAGATGACGTCATTGATCTTCTTCTTGATTAAGTATAGACCCTCCCAAAATTTTTGTAATTTTGGAGGAAAGCCTTTTCTTCTCGTCGGGTTGTGTAACCATACTTTGTCCCCTTCTTTGAAACTGCCTTCAGTGGCCTGCGTGTCGTACCGTTTTTTCATTCTGTCGCTGGCAACTTGAAGATTCTTTCGAACCAATTCGTGTAGATCGTCCATCCTCTTTCTCAACTGGATCACGTAGTCTTCTCCCGCTAGATCTTCTCCAGGTCGACAACCAAATTCCAGGTCACAAGGAAGCCTCATTTCGCGTCCAAAAAGAATTTTCGCAGGTGTTTCGCCTGTGGACTCATTGATGGCAGATCGATAAGCCATTGCAAATAGGGAAATGTACTGGTCCCAATCTCTCTGGTGGCTGGAAACTACTTTGGACAGGTATTTTCCAATGGTCCTGTTCATTCTTTCGACCATTTCATCTGACTGTGGATGCAATGCCATTGTCCTGGTCTTCTTCATTCCCAGCTTGTCACAAATTTCCTGAAATAAATGGTTTTCGAAATTCCTTCTCTGATTTCTGTGAACTTCCAAGGGCACTCCATATCGCCTTTCAGAAATTATCATCTTTTTTAAGTCCGGTCTTCTCTACTAAAGTCAAATTATTCATTTTAAACATTGGGCGTTAAATAAGAATTTTTAAAGAAAATGAATGCACTAAACATGTGTCCAAAATTCTGTTAAATTGGTTAACGGGCAATGTATAAACTGAATAAAATCGTTTTATAACTTCTGAAAATTTGCGAATAATTTACGTAATCGAAATTTCCATTAAATATTTCCTAACGTAGAGTTTAATACACTCTATTTTCTTACAAGTTTGTTTTTATCTTTAGTATTTTTATATTTACATTTACGATTTTCTTTAAAAATAATGTTAGACTGTCTATTTATCTGTCAATTGAAATATTGGTTACTATGTATTTCCTTTGCTTCTTTAGTTTCAAATGATTTGAAAAGTAAATAAATATTATGGTTCGTTATAGTGACGAGGAAAAGAAAGATATTGTATGTACGATGTGTACATAAAATGTCGAAATGAATTACAGGTAGCTCAGGCATATTTCGAATTATATCCAGAGAGGCAGCAGCCATCGTCAAGGATATTTTCGCGTATATCAAAAAATATGAGTGAGTGTAGCAGTGTTAGAAAAAGCAGAACCAAATATCAGGTACGAGATACGGTTAACTAAGTTAATGTTCTTGCTCAAATTTATAATAAAAATTTGACTAGAATTAGTAAAGAATGTGCAGTAGGTACTTCCATGGTGAAAACAGTTTTAAAGAAACATAAATACCATGAGTATAAATTTCAGAAAGTCCAGAAGCTACACGCTGGAGACTTTGAGAGAAGGATGACGTTTTGTTGGTGGTGGAGACGAAAATTACTCCGTGATCCATATTTTAACAAAAAGATACTTTGGACTGATGAAAGTACATTTACTAACAGTGGAATATTTAATCCAAGAAACAAGCATTTCTATGCCACTGCGAATCGCTATTTAATAAGGGAAGTTAGGCCACAGATCCGTTTTTCGCAAAATGTATGGTGTGGTCTAATCAATAAACAAATAGTTGGACCAATATTTTTGGACGATAATTTAAACCAG
The DNA here is from genome assembly GCA_949126875.1 of Lochmaea capreae. NCBI lineage: Eukaryota > Metazoa > Arthropoda > Insecta > Coleoptera > Chrysomelidae > Lochmaea > Lochmaea capreae. The sequence goes on along the minus strand of OX421404.1, from coordinate 11,564,353 downwards.
TTTCGATAGGGAGTATTCGATGAGATGTCGCTAGAAACAAGACGAAATATTGATTACTTTATGCAGGATGCACACAATGCTAGAAGAGTTGTACAGTATTTAAATGAATATTTTTGAGATAATTTGATTGGTACCAACGGGCCGACAAGATGGCCTCCTCGATCCCCATGTCTTAACCACATAGATTATTTTGTATGGGGCTTCATAAAAAACGAAGTTTACAGCAAAAATATGCAAAATAATATACTAGAACTGCGTCAACGAATAGTAGATCCATTTAGAAAAATCACACCCGATATGGTTGATGCAGCTACATCTCATATGCCAAGGAGAATCGAACTATGTATTGCACAGAACGGACGTTAGTTTGAACAACTTTTATAACTGATTTTTGATTGAATTTTTTTATGTATTTTTAGCTTATTATTACCTTAGAGTGTCATTTGCAAATCCATCATTATTTATTCATTGTCATTGAGTTTCAATATAAATTGTTGAATTTAATCATTTTCCTCAAAAATTCTTATTTAATGCCCAATATTTGAAATTATCAATTTGACTTTAGTAAAGAAGACCGTTCTTAAAAAAGATAATTTTTTATATGAAAGCTTCTTCAATTGCAAATACAATGATTCCATTTTTTTTTGTTACTTTTTATAAGCAAAGTGTCGGAAAAAATGAAATAAGGAAATACTGAAATTACTTTATTGTTTAGGTACATTTTTTCTCACTTGATAATCCCAATAAAGCAAAATTGAAACTCGATATCGGGAGTTGGACCACGTAAGGGATGCTCCTCGATAAAAACTTTTAAAGGTCGACGAAAAGCCCAGTTGAACATATTGTTAGAAGTTGAAGAAAATCTTGTTACTCCAGCAAATAGCAAATAGCACGCGTTCAAGGTGTCAGTCACACAAGCGTTTTAAAAATTCTCAAAAGCACCCATATAAGATGCAAAACCTGCAGGAGCCTAACGAAGATGATCCTGATCGTAGACTCGAATTTGCTTCTATCGATGGTGGACAAATTGCTTTGGAATGGGTGCTTTTTTCTGATGAGGCTACGTTTGCATTACATGGGAACGTCAATCGACAGGACTGCTGTAATTGGGTCGACGAAAATCCCCGTTGGATGCGTGATTGCCATACTCAAAGGCCTCAAGAAACAAACATTATTGGGGATCGCATAGTAGGCCTTTTTTTGTCAATTGAAACGTAACTGGAGAAACATACCTTAATATGCTCCAAGAAGAACTGATTCCTACTTAAGTAAATTTATTTCCCAATAATTTGGATCCCAACTTATTTGACCAGTGGATGTGGCATCAACAAAGGACCAGGGACGAAATTAGGCAAGTAGCGCCGGAAGTGTTACAAAATGTTCGGAATGCCATTTATAATTGATTAGGATATTGTCAGCAACAAGGTGGAGAGCACTACTTTGAACATTTATTGCATTAAAGTAATTTCAGTAAATACTTCCTTATTTAATTTTTTTCAGACACATTGCTTATAAAAAGTAAAAAAAAATGGAATTGTATTTGCAATTGAAAAAGCTTTCAAATAAAAAATTAATCAACCTACCCTTCCATTTAAAAAGAATAGTTGGGGGTGTTTGCAACCTCCCATATAATTGGAAAGATCAACAAATCTCTTTGAAATATGCCCCATTGGAAATAAAAATTGACGTGTTTCAGGAATTTTGCGATAAACCTTCATTTATCAAGTTACAGAATTTGTTCCAGTTTGACTTACCACTCTGTATATATGAGTAAACATTATCGAATACTCTTTACATATTCAATGGCGGATGTTTTTTTAAGTTTAAATTAGTGGCTTCTCTTAGAACAATAAACTGATGGAAGTTATTAATTTTCTCTTTAATTTTATAGTAGGGGAAAGCTAAATATTAGTGGCATACATTTTCGATGTATAATGGTGATGTAATAACAGCAATTAACTACAGTTTGCCTCTCTATACAGAGCTGTGTAATACATTACTAAAAATACATAGATATATCTACTAATACACGTGTCACAATTCGTAATCAAGACTAGCCAATATTTTTCACGTCATATACATTTTAGCTTCATGGTCTGACCAATTTGCTTATTTAACTTATAAACGTCAAACAAATTCCATGACAACCTAAGTAGTCAAAGCTTATAGGTTTAGTGACTGCTACATTACCTGGCTTCTGGATTTCTAGTGAGTGAACGAGAAAATACGAGTAATTTCAGGATTCATAGTTACCTATCGCATGAGGAGATAAACGATTTGAAATGAATGGTCGGTTCATTTTATGTTGTGAATTTTCAAGGTTTTCAATATTTCAATTATTCCTAAAAGAAACTTATGTACTTGAAGTACTTTTCAAGCTATCTCATCTTAAACATTTCATACACTTGTATGAGAATTCTCTGCAACTCTCAAAGCATGTTCACTGATCAATATGTTTTTAAATTGTGATCATGTACTACTAGTTCACTAATAACTTAGATGATCTGAGCTTTCTGACAAAATCTGCTACATTCTTGGAGGCTGATCCACTTAGTAATTTAGAAACAGTAAGCTTTCGCCTGCGTCAAATGTGAAGCGTCAAATGTGAATCGTCAAATGTGAATGATAACCCACGAAAACAACACACTTCATAAATCAGCAATGGTAATCAAATGCCAGCGCAAGCATAAAGAGATGCTACTGTTTCTGTAATAATAATTGATGATTTGACTCTGTGGGTTTCCTTATTAGGTAATATTTATTAAAAAAATAATTTTGAAATTTCAGAACTTTCTCCATTGATCAAAAAATCCGTAAGCGGCATTCACTCGAAACATTTAATAAAAATTTTTATGTCGTGGAAATGACCAGATCGAGCGTGAAGCATCTGGAGAATTCAAAGTCTATTTATTTCGAGGATATCAAAATCAACTTCATTCCTGAACAAAATTTCTCCCTATTATCAAGTGCTTTTAACCAGTGTAAGAGGTGCAGCGCAAACTGGTCTTTTGAAGATTATCTTAAAGTAAGCGGTGCAATATATAATTCGAACTGTACCTAATCGGCAATTCATGTTACTACTGATGACTGATGGTTGAGCATAGATCAACCAGCGGGTTAACCTCTCGCCTTGATTGATTGGTTAAGCACCTCCAGTCAGAGGTTTAGATTACTCGGTACCTCAGCTTTTAGGCTTTTTGTGCTCTTGGTTGTGCCGTTTATGTGAACAGACCAGTAGCCCTTATCAAGCTCAAGTCTTTTCACTAGGTCCTTCTTGGAGAAATCCTTCCTTGGATGTTCCAGTCCTAGGAGTCTACATCTCCAATGAGGTAATGCTTCACAATCGAAGATAATGTGAGAGGCGATTTCCTCCTCTTTCACGCACAACCGACAGATAGGTTCCTTCCTATATATGCCGATTGTATGCATGTGCTTCCTTAGGGTACTGTGACCGGTGAGTAAACCTGTCACTATCCTTATCTGGCCCCTGCTTAGGTTTGGTATTTCATTAGTCAGCGTCTCCGAGGGTTTTTTGACCAGGAGTTTGCCGTGTTTCTGTTTGGCACGTGTCTCCAGTACGAGTGATGTTTAGTTTGAGTCCACCAAGATATACAACCACGTGCAGCAGTTCCCAGATATCCCAAATACTAGTTCAGGACCAGTTAATATAATTGCAAGGATGTCTGCCTTTTAGTTTCCTACAATGCCCTCTTGTACCCCGGGACCCACTTAAGAGTAACTCTATTATGGTTAACCAAGGTAAATAATTTTTGTAGACAGTCCCTGGCCAGTCTAGATCTGATCTGAGGACATGCTGAACATTTTAGTGCTGTCTATCAGAGTATAAGGATCCTTTGGCCTCTATACCACCTTTCGGTATTCAATTGCAAACACATGTCGATAGCGTAGATTTCTGCATGGAATACAGATGCAAGATTCCCCAACGATAAGGGATATTGCACCTGGGACTCCAGCTCTTGTTCCAAAGTCAGTTTTAGATTCGTCTATGTACCACATCAACGTTCCTTCTTGACAGCATACTTCCAACCCATCCAAGTTTAGCTGGTGATGGTATGGTTGGTTGTCGTTATTGTGGCCAACATGTTGTCACTTCTCATTTTAAGAAGCGAGTTTGTAATAACATCTGTGATTCTGGAATGAGCATGGGTGTTGGTTCCCCATGCCAGTTCCCATTGCATTGCATGCAGTCGGGCTTTTTCTCATAGAATTGGTTATGCACAGACAGGCAAGCCTCTGAAGTTTTGATAGTTCCAATTTGGCTTTCCTTTGATGTATTTTGACCACCAAGCTAAGGCCCCATAGGTGACCATGGGTATCACCGCAGTTGTGTACAGCCAGTGTACGACCTCTCGCCTTACAACGCATCCTACAATTGTTTGAAAGAAACTCGCCAAAAAAAAAAAACCTGGAAAAGCTATCCAAGTTGTAGTCAATATATTAACGGGACACTGTCAGTTTGATAGTTACGCAAAGCTAATTGGGTTGACATACAAAATCATTTCATATAGGAGAAAATTGCGCAGTGCATCCTATACCAGTGAAACTGCCAGGCGAATGTACGGTACCTATCTACGGTATCTAGGCGATGAGGAGAAGTAGGAACAAAATTACATGAAAGGTGGAATCTCGACGCTAATTGATTATTCAAAAAAAAGTCGGGCTGGTGAATGTAATCTACATTTAGAGAACTACAATCGATCCAAAAATTTCGCAGGTGGAATATGCAAATAAGCTACCATCGAATGGAATCTAATCTAATTCATTACATTACAGTAAATAACTTGGTAAAACTGTTCAACGAAAATGGTGTGATAAAAGATTTGGCCATATCGGGACGTACAAAAACTGCAGCAACTGAGATGTTGTTTTATGTTAGTAGAGGATTTAAATTTAGGTTGTAGACAAATATTCATACGACCTGCCACTTTAAAAAACAGGAAATGAAAGCGGTTACAGTCAATGCTCAAAACAGAAAATCTAACAATATGAATACGATCATATCTCAAAATTAATAGAAATTATGACTGCTATTAGGAATAATTGACGAATTCCAAACTTAAAACTGACTTTATAAATTGTAAGTGTGTATAAGAATATCGTAAGATATAAGAGTACCTTATAGTTTTAACTAAGTCGTGTAAGTGAACTTTTCTTCTAACGGGTGAATAGCTGATCCATATTTTTATTGCTTCAAATACCGTTTCTTCAGATTTGACGTTCAATTCATCATCTTCAAGTATTTCTTCTAAATGTTGTGCAGATATGTTATAGAATTCATAACTGTCCTTCAGTAGTCTAAAGAAAAAAAATTACAATTTTATTCTACCCATCATGCGTCAGTTAAGTGCATGTACTTTCAGTTTAAAAAATCAATCAGTACCTAACTAAAAGATATTCAAATTTAAGATGCAACATCAAGGTAGACTTATGAAATAGACGTTGCATTTATTTTTGCATCTCTCTGTTTTATCCTTTGTTACCATGTTAACTCTAAATTGTTTTGGTAGACTCCGTTCCACATAAGAAAAAACCACGTGAAGTTTGCGCAGAAATCAAAATCGGTCTTTTTTATCTATGTCGCCTCGTAACGACCGTTTCATGCCATTGACAAGTATAAATATTTTAACGAAACCATTGTCTATTATACAGTGCTTTTCAGATAAAAGTATCCACCTTTAATAACTTTTGTAATACTGGTATTTAGAAAAAATCCAAAAACACGTCAATTTATGTTGGAAGGGGCAAGCATTATGGCTTATTTAAACTTACTGGAAAAGCCACCCCCTCACCCCTAGCAGCATCCCCTTTATTTTTTTAAATTACTTTTCATATTTTTTATGTAAAATTTGGATACTCCTCTTTGAGCTGATTTCAAAAATGTATAATACTTGTAGGTTAAAGTGGTTAGTTTATGAGATAAATAATTTTTCTTTTGAGAACACAAATTTTACTTATTATTTACTTTCACCTTATTTGCCTGTACTAAAATGGGTTGTACAACAGTTCAAACTCTTTAATCTTTTTAACTGTGCTTGTGCAACTATACACATAAGAATGTTCTTCCAATTTATTTATTGAACTATTTTAACAATATTCTAATGTGAAACATTTTAGAAACGTACATAAAAGAAAAAATCTTGACATTGATTTCTTGACAATGACAGTCACAAACTTGGATTCTTTCGGCTGTCGTACTAGGTAAGAACTGATGCAGAAGGCAGTCTAGTTACTGAATTATTACAAATTGTAACATACCGGCCCCCTTGACAGCCAAAAGGCTTCAATTAAAAAATCACTGGTTGCAATTAGGAAGGACGCATAATTTTGTAGCTGGTCTCTTAAATAATGAAGATCCATGTCTTATAGTGGCCGTTCGAATTATACCATCAACTCCTGGATGTACATTTTCAACAATACCCATTTTCCATTTAAGCGGAGGCAGATCATCTTCCTTAATGATAACTACAGTACCAGGCTTCAAAAGGCTAGTATAGTTTTGCTTCCACTTGTGGCGTTGCTGGAGCTCCGAAATAAATTCCTTAGACCACCTTTTCCAAAAGCTTTGGGTGATTTTTTGAAGTCGCTGGAACTTGGATAGACGGTTTTCTTGGATTTCAGCATAATCGTGATCAGGAAGAGATGTAAAGGTCTCTCCAATAAGAAAGTGCGCTGGGGTAATAGGTTGAGGGTCATTTGGATCGTTGGAAGAAGGAAATAGAGGTCGGGAGTTAAGACATGCTTCGATTTGATTTAAAATGGTTAAAAACTCTTCATAAGAAAAAGGTGAACGATTTAAAACTCTCTTAAGGTGAAATTTGGTGGACTTAACACCAGCCTCCCAAATTCCGCCGAAATGTGGAGCACGTGGTGGAATAAAATGCCATTTAACATTATTTTGGCTTGAATACGTTTGAATTTGATCTTTATTTTTAATGAGAAAATTGTCAATATCGTTTTTAGCACCTACAAAATTGGTACCGTGGTCGCTATATATGTTAGCACTCAAACCTCGCCTAGAAAAGAACCTACGAAGTGAGGCAATGAACGCATCTGTAGTAAGATCGCTTACTAATTCTAAGTGTATGGCTCGAGTTGACAGGCATACAAAAAGGCATACATAAGACTTAATGACTTTATAATTTCGAGTTTGCCGATCCTTTAATAGAAACGGTCCACAAAAGTCAACTCCCACATTAAAAAATGGTCGATGAGGAGTTACACGGTATTCTGGTAACTGACCCATGAGATATGGAGTGGAAGTGGCATCGAAGCGATAACAATGCACACATTTTTTAACAGTTTGTTTTACTAAATTTCTACCAGAAGTAGGCCAAAACCTTTCACGTATCGAGGCCAACAAGAGTTGGGGTCCAGCATGCAAAAGTCGTAAATGTTCGTATGATGCCATGAGCTTGGAAAAATTATGCTTTCCAGGTAAGATTGCTGGATGCCTTTTATGGAAATCGAATTGAGAATGTTTTAATCTACCTCCGACCCTAATTATGCCATCTTTGCTTAAGTAGGGATTTAGGCTCAATAATTTACTTTTTTGACTTATAGGTTTAGATTTAGATAAGTCATGATATTCTTGAGGAAATTCCTCTTTTTGAACGAATTGAATAAGCTTATTAAGTGATGATTGAAGTTCCTCGATATCAAGAGGACCCGTTTTTCTTAATTTTTTAGAAATACGACAATTTTGAATAAAACGGAAACAGAAAGCTGTAACCCGTTGCAATTTGCTAAAAGAAGAGAACCTGTCAAATAGATTAACAAAATTGTCGTTGATTAAGGCATTAAAGGATATTTGTTTTTCTGCACGCCTTTCAGGTATCTCAGATTGGCCAAAACCAGATGAAAAATTATCATTGAGGTTCACTGGCCATTTCTCTGGAGAATCTGAAAGCCAGTTAGGTCCTTTCCACCAAAGTTGATTATTAATTAAGTTATTAGGACTTAAGCCGCGTGAAAGAAGATCAGCGGGGTTCTCGTGAGTATTGATATAATACCATTGATTTGAATCAGTTAATGCTTGAATTTGAGTTACTCTATTAGAGACGAAAATCTTCCACTGTTGTGGACTGGATTTAATCCATGATAGAACTATTTTTGAATCAGACCAATAGAAATAATCATCTATAGGCAAATCCAGGCAGCCTCTAACGTTTTCAACAAGTTCAGCAAGAAGTAGCGCGGCACATAGCTCAAGACGTGGAATGGTTACCGTTTTTAATGGAGCGACTCTAGTCTTAGAGCATAATAAGAAAGAATGACTTGAACCAAAAGTATTTATGGATTTTAAATAAATACAAGCACCATAAGCCATTTCGCTTGCATCTGAGAAAGCATGTAGTTGTATAGAACTAAAACTTAAAGGTAAAACATGTCTGGGAATATTTAACTTGTTTAAGTCTTGAAGTTGACTTTGGAACTTTAACCAAGTATTGTGAAGTTCTAATGGAATCGACTCATCCCAGTTTAATTTATATTGCCATAACTTTTGAATAATTGCCTTGGCAATAACAATGACTGGTTGAAGCAATCCAAGCGGATCGAATATTTGAGAAACGCAGGATAAAATTTTTCTTTTAGTTGTGTGTTTGTCATTGATAGTTTTTATTGAATATCTAAAAAGATCACCTTCAGAATCCCACAGTAATCCTAAAGTTTTATTTTCTGCGCTTTCACCGAAATGTAGTATAGTATCTGAGCCTTTAAATGAATCAGATAGTACTTCGGGATTATTTGATTTAAACTTTCTAAGAGGAAACCCGGCAGAATTAAGAATATCAGAAATTTTTTTCTTTATAATTTTAACCTCACTTATAGACGAACCTCCTGTACATAGATCATCTACGTAGAAGTCTTTAGAAATTATTCTACTGATTTCAGGTTCAGTATTTTCATATAGGATGGCTAATTCCTTAAGACACCTAGTCGATAAGAATGCAGCAGGTGATGTCCCATAAGTAACGGTATTCAACTGATAAGTTTTAATTTGTGAATCGGAATTAGGTCTCCAGAGAATAAGTTGCAAGCAACGTTGATCGTTGTTTACCAATATCTGACGATACATTTTAGCGATATCTCCAGTCAAAATAATATTATGCTTTCTGGCACGTAAAACAATTGAGAATAGATCATCTTGGACGGTGGGTCCAACTCTTAAAATATTGTTCAAGGACAATCCAGTTGTGGTAACCGCAGAGCCATTAAAAACGACTCTCAATTTGGTGGTTGAACTGTTGTCTTTAAATACGCAGTGATGGGGTAAATAGAAACAAGTCTTATCTGCCAGATCAACAGAATTTATTTCAGTCATATGACCAAGAGTTTCATATTCATTTAAAAATTCTGTATATTGTGATTTAAGTTCCGGTCTTTTAGCAAGCCTTTTCTCAAGATTAAGCAAACACTTAATGGCAGTTTGCTTGGAATCGCCTAGAGCGGACACAGGGTGTTTAAGCGGAAGATCGACAATAAAGCGACCTTCAGGGTTCCTTTTTGTAGTGTTAGTAAATAATTCTTCACAAAATGCATCATCAGGAGTGAATGATTTTGGAACACCAACTTCTTCAATCTCCCAAAATTTCGAAATCTTATCATCAAGAGATTGATCAAGAGTGCTGAGGTTACATGAGACAAGAAGGTTCTCTGAATGTGTAGGATTTTGTGGATTGTGTGGAAATAGAGCACCCGATATGACCCATCCAAACTGGGTTTTTTGTAGTGTGGGTAACTGCCTTCCTAATTTTATTTGTCCAATCATAATGAGATCCCAGAATTTGCTAGCCCCGACTAAGATATCGATGGGTCCTGGCTCATTGAATGTGGGATCAGCAAGTATAAGGTTAGGAGGAATTTTCAAGCAAGATGTATCAACATGTACATATGGAATTTTATTAGTAATTTTGGGTAAAACCAGACATTTTAGATTCGTTTTAAAAGGTACTTGTCGAGCTTGAACGATAGCAACAACTTGTTTTAAAGCTTTGGTGCTTTTTTGACCAATGCCAGTAATAGAACAGTTAATTGAGGTAGATTTTAAATTAAGTTTTTCACACAAGTTTTCAGTAATAAAGTTTGATTCACTGCCGCTATCGAGTAAAATGCGACAAGTATGTATATTCCCTTGACTGTCTGATATTTCAACCAAAGCGGTTGATAATAATACACTACCAGAAGAGAAATTGCTTGAAATAAAGGAGACTTCATGATTCTGTAAAGTTTCAGAATTTTCATTTGAATTGGCAACATTAGAATTGGTTTTTATGTTTTCCTCAACTTGTGTTTTATTATTTTTGTTGTTATTTGAGAAGCTGAAATGTAATAGAGTATTGTGTCGACGCTCGCATTTACGACAAGGTGATGAGCGACACTGATCTGTGGTGTGATTATTCCTTAAACAATTTAGACAGAGCTTAAATTTTTTGACTTCTGATAGCCTAGAGTTTGCACTTAAATCAACAAAGGATTTACAATTATAGATTGTGTGTTCTTTGTGACAATAATTGCAAGTCGGAGTATGACTTGTAAATAAACCTCTTACGTTTGTTTTGGATTTGTTATTTTGTGGATTTAATGTTTCAAGAATTCGGCATTTTTTTTGTAGAAAGCTTTCAAATATTTCTCGTGTAACGTTGTCATGCTTCGCATACTCACACTCCCATTCACGTCTGGTCGTAGAATCTAATTTAGTAGAAAACATATGGATAATCAAACTATCCCAGGAATCTACTGGTTGACCCAAGACTTGTAAAGCACGTAAATGACGTGTCATGCAGTCCAAAATATTACGTAATTCAATATGACACTCTCTTGTCGCGGGTTTAAGATCAAATAATGCTTTAATATGGTTTTTCTTTAGCATTGGTTTGTTTTCATAGCGTTCAACAAGTAGATTCCAAGCAATATTATAATTGTCAGCCGAACTTTCAAGAGATCTTAATAAATCAGCAGCTTGACCTTTCAGTGACAATCGCAAATAGTGAAACTTATTTATATTAGGTATAGATGTGTCATTGTGAATAAGCGACTCAAATGTATCTTTAAAGAAAAGCCACTGTTCGTAATTTCCATCAAAGGAAGGCAAAGTGATAGGAGGAAGCTTTATATTAGGTTGCGATTGCAAAATACACCTTTCTGATGAAACTTCGTTCGCGATTTGTACGTTATTTAGCGTGCGATGGCTCTCTAATAACAAATGTGCTTGTGAAACAACACTAAAATAGCTATCTTCAAACTTCGTACGTTCTTCTTCCAGCGAGTTTTCATCAGATGACATATCTAGAATTTCGATATTGGACTGTATTTCATAAAAATGTTCAAGAATAGGCTCAATTTTAGCCAAACGTAGTTCAATCTGATTAAAGTCAATGGTTTCAGAACACTTTTCTTTGTCAATATATGTTTGAAATTTTGTTAATTGTGATTTAAATGTTTTGCGTGAATTTTTTAACTTTTTTAGCTCAAGATCTTCCGTAGACATATTCAATTATAAGCCAAAACAAAGTTTCAAATGTAATACAAATTCAAATAATCAAATATTATATATGAATAAGACTGTTCAATTTGTGAACATGTATAAAAAATCAAGCCGAAGCAAGGATAGGTTTTCTATGGCAAGGACAAGGAGGAATGGGGATACGGAGGAATTAAAGAGCGCACTGACTAAATGGAACGCACTGACCTGCTTGGTTGAAGTCGGTGAATTCGCCTGGAATATTGTTGGTTTTGCTAGTCTTCTTTGTAACGGTTAGCCTGGATAGAAAGATAAGCTGCTTGTATTCTGTATTCAATGTATATCCGGCTCGATCTAGGACCATAAATTATGTGCAACTATACACATAAGAATGTTCTTCCAATTTATTTATTGAACTATTTTAACAATATTCTAATGTGAAACATTTTAGAAACGTACATAAAAGAAAAAATCTTGACATTGATTTCTTGACAATGACAGTCACAAACTTGGATTCTTTCGGCTGTCGTACTAGGTAAGAACTGATGCAGAAGGCAGTCTAGTTACTGAATTATTACAAATTGTAACAGTGCTATTTATTATGAAGTTACAATAAGTGTTCAAAATGAGTAACATTCACTTCCATACAATGGTATAATCTATTTTGAAATGCCTCTCTGACATTGCTTAATACGGCTGGATTTAATTGTCGACATTCATTTTCTATCCTCTCTCGTGAATCATCCAGAGATTCTGGTTGGGTAGCATAAACTTTTGTTTTCAAATACCCCCATAAAAAGAAGTCTAGGGGTGTTAAATCCGGTGACCTAGGTGGCCACTCCATCTACCTTCTACCTATCCAACGAGCGGGGAATGTTTCGTTTAAAAATTGTCGGACAGGCATAGCATAGTGTGGGGGAGCTCCGTCTTGTTGAAATACCAGTAAATCTTCGGAAAGGTTATCATCATTTTCTATTATTGTTGTAATACGTGGGTCAACCCCTTCCCTGAGTAACTCAAGATATGATTCACCATTTAAATTTCCGTTGATGAAGAAAGGTCCGACAATGTGGTCACCTAGGATACCACACCAAACGTTTAACTTTTGGGGATGTTGTGTATGGAATTCACGCATAATATGTGGATCACTTTCAGCCCAATATCTACAATTATGCCTACTTACTAAGCCATTTAATGAAAATGAGCATTCATCAGAAAAGCAAATATTGTTTAACAATTGTGGATTGTTATTGATAATTTGCGTCATTGATTCGCAAAACTCTAGACGACGATCAAAATCATCTTCATTCAACTCCTGCACCAACTTAACTTTGTATGGGTGGTACTTGAATTTATGTAGAACTCGGAAAACTGTAGAAGATGAAACACCGATCGCTCTACTTATTGTTGACAACGATTGGGGTTGTTGAGCCTCTAAGCTGACTTGCCCTAAAATTGCCACTTGGATTGCTTCGTTATTTACGAGTCCCTCTCGCTTATGCACTTTATTGCAAACAGACCCTGTTGTGGTAAATTTCTCCATCAGTTGAATTACATACTTATGAGTTGCATGTCTTCCGTCATGTAATTCGTTAAATATTCTAGCAGCAGCTCTTGCACAATTATTATTTTGGTAGTATAAACCTACAATTTCAATTCTTTCTTGCAAAGAGTAAACCATTTCAGAGAAACAAAATAAATAATGTATCAAATTACACTATCAATAGTGACTAAAAATTCTAGTTGACAATGTCAAACTTTAATAAAAAGTAGAGTTTTTTGTTGTTTGGATTTTTTAAGTAGAATAAATAGCACAGTTAAAAAGATTAAAGAGTTTGAACTGTTGTACAACCCATTTTAGTACAGGCAAATAAGGTGAAAGTAAATAATAAGTAAAATTTGTGCTCTTAAAAGAAAAATTGTTTATCTCATAAACTAACCACTTTAACCTACAAGTATTATACATTTTTGAAATCAGCTCAAAGAGGAGTATCCAAATTTTACATAAGAAATATGAAAAGTAATTTAAAAAAATAAAGGGGATGCTGCTAGGGGTGAGGGGGTGGCTTTTCCAGTAAGTTTAAATAAGCCATAATGCTTGCCCCTTCCAACATAAATTGACGTGTTTTTGGATTTTTTCTAAATACCAGTATTACAAAAGTTATTAAAGGTGGATACTTTTATCTGAAAATCACTGTATGTGAAAATATCTCGAAAAGCTTCACAAAATGAATTCCCAAATTATGTTTTATTTAAACTATACATATGAGAAATACACTTTTAATATTCTAATTTTGTGTTAACCTACAAAATGTGAAAACTTTAGGCTACGCATTCGAGGTCGAATGTCAATTTTACAATATGGCGCCGGTTTTGCGACTGCAACTTCAAGTGGCTTCTTCTTACGTGGAAAAAAAAACTACTTAATACATTTTTTTCCGAATTTTTATTGGGCTTTTTATTTCATATTTGGTCGTCTATATACATCTTTTTCGTTGGTTCCGATTCCGACCACAGTGCTTAGTTCTGTGGTTCTATCAAAAACAAAAGAAACACCATTCCAGATTAAAGTCACCGAGTGGTCGGCCATATCGTTCTGGGGGCCACATGTTTTTCGATTTCCGGATGTTTTAATCAAACGAAGTAACTATTTAATTGATCCCTCCGTGCACCTGATTCTGTTGCTATTGACTTTCGGGAGAATGACACAACTCCTCTGTTTATTGCGTTTTTCATCGTCTAGCACATTAATTATTATTTAATTCAATTCAAACACAGTTTAGTGACTGCGAAATACATCTTGACAACACCATGGAATCGCGCTAATCTGCAGCTAACACGCCAATAGTGGACCGTATACGGTGGTATTCAAAAGTCCCCTCCATCCCCTCGTATCTTTTGAACGGCTACACTTACATCAATAAAATTTGGAGTGTAAAAATAAAGTGTTGTAAACTTCTCTACAAATGGTAACAGGTGACGTAATAATAATAGATGACGTCACAGTGCCACTCTGGCCAATAATTTTAAATAGGACCTTATGACAAGTGATATCTCGTTTGAAAGGCATTGACATTGGCTACATAGCCATATTAATTTTGTTTGGGTTTAAACTAATTTTGACGGATAAATTAAATGAACACCAAAATTATTGAAATTATTTTTTTAAAATTTAATTTCAAATATCAACAATGGATTCTTATAGCAAGTGTTCGAAATGTGCTCCGTCCACTTCCTGACAGTAATACATCGTATTAGTTGACACTTGTCGTACTCGTTCGAATGTGTCAGCTGAAATTGCATTGCATTCTTCAATAATTCTTTCTTTCAAAACGCCAATGCTTTCTGGTGCCTTAGTATAAACCTTGGATTTCAAGTACCCACTTAGAAAAACATCTAATGGTGTCATACCTGGTGACCGAAGTGGCCATTCTATAGGACCTCGCCGGCCGATCCATCTACCTCGATATTCTTCATCCAGGTAACGTCTTACTGCACCATAATAATGTGCAGGAGCACCATCTTGTTGAAATGTTATTCCCAGATGGCCGAATTCATCTAGATTATCTTCCAGAATTTCAAGAATTAACGGCTCAATTGCATTTTGTAACATCTCCAGATACACTTCACCGCTTAAATTTGAATTTAGGAAAACAGGACCAACTATGTGGTTTCCCAAAATACCTGCCGAAACATTGACTTTTTCTGGAAATTGGGTATGTTGTTCACGAAAGGTGTGAGGATTTGTGTCACTCCAATACCTTACATTTTGTGTATTCACATTTCCATTGAGGCAAAAAGTACTTTCGTCACTAAAACAAATTGTTTTTGTGTAATGTGGGTTTTGACTAATTTTATTTGTCATACATTCACAGAATTCGAGTCTTCTGTCGGGGTCGTCATCCGAAAGGTGGTTCACCATTTTCAACCTGTATGGATGAAATTTATTTTCAGCCAACACTCTCTGTTCTGTACTTTTACTTACTTCACATATAGACGCAACTTTAGTTGAAGAGGAAGTAGGGTTTACTACCATTTCAGCAACTATATAAATTTTTTTATCATCACTAAATGTTGGTCGACCAGATCGTTTGGCATCTTGAACACTACCTGTTGCCTCAAATAAGTTTTCGAGATAGGGCGATCTGGGTATCTCTTATTAAATAAACGTTCCGCTTCATGAAGATTCTTTCCAGATTCACCAATTATTAAGATAGCTGCTACTTTGTCGGCTTGAGTACGTACCATTTTGCCTATGTAAACTCTTAAACGTCCGTTAAACAATAATAAAATTAAATATTTAAGCTATTTAGAAAAACTTTGCAAAGCAACAAATACTATTAAATTCAAAACGTCAATTTGTTTGACAACTAACCAGAGGCGGACTAAAAAATCTTCAATATTTAAATGTGAAATAATAATTTTGGTATTTATTATACTTATCCGTCAAATTTAGTTTATCCCTAACAAAATTAATATGGCTATGTAGCCAATGTCAATGCCTTTCAAACGAGATATCACTTGCCATAAGGTCCTATTCAAAATTATTGGCCAGAGTGACCCTGTGACGTAATCTATTACTATTTGAGTCACCTGTTACCATTGGTAGAGAAGTTTACAACACTTTATTTTCACACTCCAAATTTTATTAACGTAAATGTAGCCGCTCAAAAGATACGAGAGGGGGAGGGGGCTTTTGAATAGCACTGTATATGTGACTGCACAGTGCCACTAAGTAGCGCTACTTAATCGTTCGTCTGGACAGACTCTTAGAATAAACTAATTTTATACAATGCGGTCCATATGTATGGAATAAATTCAATTTTATCGTTATTATATATTATGTGGAAAAATCTGAAACAGGTCGATTTTTATTCTTAAATTGACAATTTACAGTATGAAAATATTATCCCCCTCCAGCACCCCCTCTAAATTATAAGCACCACCTCGAAAATTTTAAATAAGAAAGGGGGTCGTGTGGCACCTTATTGGAAAGGGATTTTAGTCCTCTGTTCAGAAATATAAAGTTTTTTTAATAAATTCGGTGCAATCATAACTGAGGAAATTAAATTTTAAGATGAAAATTTTTGATAATGTCTATCACAAAACTTTACGTCGAATGAAGATACTAATGTTTTGAGTTCTTGTTTTATTACCACAACCAATCATAATTAAAATGTCTATTCTTTGAGTCTCGGACAAATGAGCCATAGTTAAATTTAATACACGCACAAATATTATCCTAACGTCTTTTAGTAGCTTTAAATGCCCAAATGACAGCAGCCTGCTAGATTAATATCAATTGTTTATTTGGCTTTTTGAGTAATATTTTAGTATCTTCAAAGATTCTTTTCCTGATGTTTAGCAGAACAAATATGAAAATACCTGATTATTTCTAAAGTATATTTAAATAGACCAGACAATATTGCTGATTTAAAAGTTGGGATAACGGAAGAAATTAACAAAATAACCCCTCAGGTCATACAAAATGTAGTACGAGAATACCAAAATCGTCTCGGTTATTGTCAAGAAGTGAATGGTGGTCATTTTGAACATCTAATTTAATTGTAAAGTACATTGGAAAATACATTTTAAATATCATGCGACATTAATATATTCATTCTACGTAAAGTTTTGTGATAGAGACATTATCAAAATTTTACATCTTGAAAATTAATTTTCTCAGTTATGATTGCACCAAATTTAAAAAAAGGAAGTTTGTACAACTAGTTCCCACGAGCGCAGAAGTTCGCAAATCCAGCAAGTGGGAAAAGTGATTTGCGTACAAGTTGTACACAATATTTTTTCTACAACCACATTTATTAATGAAAGAAATACAGTAATTTATATAGTGATTTTATTCATACTTTGAACAGAAAGAACTTACAATATGAAAATAAATAGAAAAATCAGTTGAATGTCTAATTACTTACTTTTGGTTTAAATTTAAAAATTGTACACCAATAAGAAATTCACTATTAGGTTGAATTGTCAAAAAAAGTTGACAGGTTATAGGTAGCTTTGTTTGACATTTCGGTGCGAAAAAGTGCCATAGCAATTACTTTTCGCATTACTGTTCCAACTGTTATCAAAAGAATTAAGAAAAGGCCTGCTTTGTGTATAAAAATTTGTGTAGAAAAACGTGTTTTGCATAGTGGTTGTAGGAAAAAAACTTTATATTGCTGAACACAGGACTAAAATCCCTTTCCAACAAGGTGCCACAGGACCCCCTTTCTTATAAAATTTTCGAGGGGGTGCTTATAATTCAGAGGGGGTGCTGGAGGGAAATAATATTTTTATACTGTAAATTGTCAATTTAAGAATTAAAATCGACCTGTTTTTTTCACATAGTACATCATAACGCTAAAATTGCATTTATTCCATACATTATGGACCGCAGTGTATAGTTTTTGTATTACTGGACATAATTGGCAATTGTATGACAAAATAAATCAATGATAATTATAATAATATTATTATAATACAATGTATGAGCGTCCCACCCTCCTGGGCAAAAACGTGAAAACGGTGTTTTTTCCAACAGAAAATTTAATGAAAACTTAATTGTTTACAAAAAAATGAGGTATAGCCATGAGCATTAACGAATACTTTGTGAGGCAGTACATATATGTATGTATGTATTATGGGGTGAGATTCACCGAGACCTGAAAGATCTATTGTACCCGAGGCAGTACATCATAATCGCCTCACTGGAAGCCAAGATCTGACTTGTTGAAGTTGACAACTCTTGGCAATTTTTCGATCTTCAATCGCATATGATTTTAAAATGGTGCGTTCTTCGAAAATAAGGTCAAAACACAAAAAGCCTTTGTTTCTACAAAGTTCATAGGTACCTATTTCCTACTTTGCAATAAGTTGTGGATAACCTAAAGTCCCCTGGAGTAATTTTTTTGCTTCAATTTGAAATATTGTATAAAAAAATGTCTCCGTATATTTTGTTTCCAGTAGAATCTCGATCCAAAAAAATTATCAAAAGACCGGAAAGAAAGCTTGTGCTTTAAACGTGACGGCACCCATCCTTAGTAACATCTAAAAGCTTACGATTTTTTGGCTTCCACCTTTTTCTTTTGGCTTTTGGCCGGCAGTTTAGACAAATATTGTCAACGTAATTCCAGGCTACATCACGTCACCTGTGTCGAGGTCAAATGAGTGTTCAAATTACTATGATACTTCTTTAACTTTTTCATTAAACTCTGTGACATTTTTTATATTCATAACAAAGCTGCACAAGGTGAAAACATATCAGTAAGCTTCCAAATTAACATTTTGAGATTTTATTATCTACTGAAAAGGCCTATTATATCTGCAGCTCGTGAAAAAAAGTTATACGTTTTTTGTTTGGAATGACGTCGCGAATCGATTTCATGTGGTTTGTCACTAATTTTTTTCACGAGTTCGGTTGGTTTTTTATGAATTATATTAGGAATTCGCAAACATTACCGTTGGATATTTGAAGCCAGGAATGCTAAAATGTTCATGATGTGGAATTGAAAATAATATTCTGTATCAAATTATAATTATTGAATTTCTTTTAAGGAAAAAAAAACAATCACTTTAATACTCACCCAGTAAAATTGTGTCTTATATATAATTTCCCTCTTTCTATTAATTCCTTGCAAAAATACTGACTGGCAAATTTGAGTATTTCCAAACAATTAGCAGGATTGAGTTCATTCATTAAAAAATTACAGCATAGTTGAACGACATCGAGTATCTGATATTGATCAGCATATTTTAGGAGTTCCTTAACGTTAGATTGGTTGATGCTGCAACTGCCGGTATATGCAAAATCTTAAATTGAAAAATTCAAAAGGTTATTAGTACGGGGGTCGACAATATTTTTAGTTTTGGTTTCAGTTCATGTTTCAGTTCATTCACCGAAATATCACTTGTGTGCCAAATTTAATTGACACCCATATATGGCAAATAGTTATCACAGAGGTCGTTTCAAATGCGAGTCACGTTGGTTAAAGCAGCCTCTCATTCAACATAAGTCCCACTTTCAACTTCATACGAAGTAGTTATAAATAAACGGAGTGTTACAGGAAGCGATGTATTTGAAACTTCCAAGTATGAGATGCAGAAATACATTTTCTGTTCGACAAGAAAGACTGCGGGAAAAGTCACAACAAAATGATCAAAGTTGATAAGTACATTCTTAGTTTGACATCAATTTGTCATTTAGTTCGCTCACGCTGCTCCAATTTGTAAATTTATCTCAAGTATATTTCGCGATCTCTACCATGGATGAAAATATTGTCTTGAGCTAAACATTTAAAATAGAATGGCATGTGATAAAGCGCTAAAAATGTTACATACTATTCACGGTGAGTGAACATAAAAAAGACGAGAATACAGTACATTTAAAGTCGATCAAGATGTGATTGAAGATCTTAAAACCGTCCATTACCTCTGAAAGGTGGTCGCTTGAATATTTGTGTCTCACGAATCAATTTTTGACAATAAATAGAAAAACAGTAAAAAAAAGTTTGACAAAAAATTAGGCAAACTGATCTTAAACCCATGAAAATTTGGGAAAAGTTACAAATGTATCTAAATATCTTCTGTATGTTCCTTGTGGTGTAATCATTTTTTTTTTGTTAATTTTTCGTCTTTTATTATTGGGCTCTTATTGCGCCGGATCCCATTGAATTTGATGCCTTTTTGCCCAAGCATGCTTTCAAATAACTGCCTATCTTTAATATACTTTTTTTGTTCATTTATTCGGATCTTTAATGGTTTAGATAGATATTAGGTTTATCGTTTTCAAATCCGCTTCGACTTTCTGTAACCATCTGTTCCTGGGTATCATTTTGTTTTCTCAAATTAGCCTTCTATTTAGGATTAGCTGTAGTAGCCACTCCGTACTTGATGTTTCTAGGTGCCCCAACAATCCCATTTCTATACCACCATAGGTATAGATAACTCATCCACTTGGTATCTTTCCTTCCCGTACTTTATTTAAGATCCGGGACTTACTGGCATATTCAGCTATATGTCTTATAGATTTTTCCTCTTGTCCTTTTGGATACATTTTTTGGATTTCTACAGCTTCCGCTAACTCTACCACCTCTTGCAATTCTTCACTGTACTCCATTTTCTTCATGTCCACATCTGTAAGCAAATCTATAACTTTCGATAACCTCATAGATAATTTGCAGATCCGCGCTTCCCATATATTACAGAAAATCTTATTAAATTTTGAATATTTCCGATGGGATGTTTGGCAATCGATGCATCTTACAGTTTTCTTTATGGTTATCATGTTCTTATTTTCAAATATTATGTATTACTACAAAAAGGATAGTCCGCTTCCAAAATATACCTCAAATTGTTAAGTGATGGTGTTTTGGGAACGTGTATCTGACATTGCTAATAGCTATCCATAACTGTTCTATAAACTCTCGTAATCTCTGGTAATCTTTCTTTAATCTGCTTAATATGTTTCTTCACTTCCTGGTTTGCTAGTCTTACATATTCTTTCTCCCACCTTTACTGCTCTTTCAACGGATATGAAAGTCTCCTGGTAAATGAAGTACTCATAAAGCAACTGTAGAAAGATTAGTAAAGTTGGGAGGAAGGGCATACCTTGTGAGACTAACAAACCAAGAAGTGGAGAAACAAATTTTGCAGAATAAAAAAGATTACGTGAGATAACTTAGGAAAGCTGTTTATTCAGTATGACCTGTCTCAAAAAGATACAGAAATACAAAAACAAATCCGAATTAGAGCAAAACAAGGAAGAAATAATGGGAAAATTGTGATGATATGTTTCAGGAAAATATACATCGAATAAGAAAAATGAAGGTGGAATATAGAAGAAGAGAGGCAAGAGAAAAAGGAAACGACTTAAATTCAAAAAACAAATAGGTGCAAGTACAAAAAATGCGTAAACGAAAGGATCGGGGCAATGAACATGGAAATGAAAACGAACCAACAATACAAGAAGGTAAATGAAGAAAATGAAATAAACACAAAAAAAATATGTGAAGGGAGGGAAGCAATAATGAGTCTAGGAACAGGGAATGTAAGGAGCACATATATGATGGGAGTACTGAAAACCTAACACTGGAAATTAGTAGGCATAAAGTTAAGCACTACAAGAAAAGAAACAAAAAGTCTAATTTATAACGGAAAAAAACAATTAAACGTTTCTTGACAGCTAAGAGAAAACACGAATGCTGGGGACAGGATTCATAATATCTAAAAATGATGTATGCAATACCTACAAATTAATACAGGGAAAGAAAATATTAGTATCCTGAATATACATGGACCATTTGATGACGAAGGAAATTGGAAAAACATTTCATGGAGATATGGGAAATTAGTTTAAACCCAAACAAAATTAATATTGCTATGTAGCCAATGTCAATGCCTTTCAAACGAGATATCATTTGCCATAAGGTCCTATTTAAAATTATTGGCCAGAGTAGCACTGTGACGTCATCTATTGCTATTACGTCACCTGTTACCATTCGCAGAGAAGTTTACAACACTTTATTTTCATCAATCCAAATTTCATCAATGTAAGTGTAGCCGTTCAAAAGATACGAGGGGGGGGGAGGGGATCTTTGAATAGCACTATATAGCAGGATGCCAAAAAAAAAACTTGAAATTATAATGGCCGAGGAGGAAACGTATAGACCATTAATTGGAAAACATAGCAAACACAAAAAATCAAAAGATAATGGACAAAGACCGATTAATTTTGCTGCTTAGAAGGGGCTTATCTTTGCCAGCTTAATGTTTGAACATTAGGAAATCCATAAAGGCACATGGTTGGCACCGAATGGAAAGTACAGTAATCGAATAGACTATTTTCCTATACAAAATCAATCAATATCAATATCAATAAAAGTATAATAAAATATGTATGAAGATATAGAGGCGAAGACGCAGACAGTCACCATTTTTTACTAGTAGTAATAAAACAAAAAACCATACAAAAACAGAAGAAATAGAAGAGCAGACCAAAAAATGAGTTGCAAGTAGAAAATAGAAAAATTGGAAGAGAATACGTAAAAAAAAATGAAGAGAACATTTGCAGAATATCAGAAACATAACACAAATGACGAATGGAAGCTATGAAGATAGCAGCTGAAACAACAATCCCACAAAAAAGTGAAATTGTACAGGAAGATGGTAGGTTTGACGCAGTGTGTGAAAAAGGAATAGATAACGGAAAACAAGCCAAACAGAAATGGTTACGAACGGGTGAAGCTAAGAACAAAAGAGAGTACGAAGAGCAGAGAAGGATAACAAAGAGATTATACAGAACAAAAAAGAGACATTTTATGGAGAACAGGATGCAACGCATTGAAGAAAACTTTGTAAACAAGGAAAGGAAAAACATTTATAAGGTAGTCAAAAGAAATTAAGGGAAAGCAGATCAGAGAACAGTATATTATATTAAAAATAAACAAGGACATTTGATAACAGATGAGAATGGAACTGTGAGAAGGTGGGAGGAGTACTTTAAAGAAATATTAAACACAGAAATTGAAAAAAAAAGATTCAGTGAAATTAGAGCTGGTACTGTACAAAACAAATGAAAAATATTGCCACCAACAGCAGAAGAGACATCAGAGATAATACAACAATAAAAAAACGGCAAGTCACCTGGAGAAAACCAAACAAACTTATATATATCGGATCCCCTTGTACCGTTAGGTGTCGGGGTTGCGGGTTCCGCAGCATATTTTCCATCTTTTCCTATCTTCTTTGCTTCGGCCCTGGCAAGTAAAGTGAATTAATGTGTAAAATATTACTCCGTTGTAAAACTTAAATTTTCGGGCTGCGACGAGTCTATTTTACATGAAAGTCACGCAGACAAATAAACGAAGTGCCAACAAGTGAAAAACTAAAAAAAGATAAGTAAATTCATAATAATAACCAAACAAACTTATAACTGATAAAGTATGTCGGAGACTATGTGGATTGTATTACTGGATACAGCTTATGAAATTATGGCAAAATGTATACCTAGAATTTAAGCTGAAGGGACGTGACGAAAATCTTTTTGGAGACTACCAAGGTAGTTTTAGAGTAGGTAGATCAGAACAGACCATATAATCACTCTGAAGCAAGCATAACAAATACGAATTCGACATACCAATATATGCAATTTTTATTGACTTCCAAAAGGAATATGACACTGTTAATAAAAACCATTTATTATGAACAGACTCAATATACCAAAAATCTAATAAATCTCACTAAATTGACTCTCGAAAACACAAAATTGAAGTCAGCAAAAATTATAAAACAATTTTGACACAAATGCTGGACTCAAACTAGGAGATCCCCTGTCCATTACGTTTTTCAATATGATACTAGAGTGAATAGTGCGAACGAGGGGAAGAAACATGTCGAGGACACCGAAAACCACAACGACACAATCGCTGGCCTACGCCGACGATGTGGAAATGTTATCTGGTAATGTTATCAACATCAGAAAAAGAACAGCATGCAAAGCTTTCGCAGAGAGTTAATGCAGAGAGGTCAAAGTTTTTGAACTTGACAACCGCGCAAAGAAGAGAAACGGAGACAGATTTATCAATAGAACTTAACGGACAGAGAGCAATGGAATTCAAACAAGTACAAAGGAGATGCACGTCATAAAAACAAGACTAACAAAAGGAAGTAAACAGTTATTATACTAACGGCACTATACGGAAGAGAAACAAGGATATTGAATAAACAGGAGGAAAATGAAGTGAGCATATGGGAAAGGGAAATACTCTGGAGGACATGAGGAGGGAAAATAGAAGAAGGGGTATGGAGAAGAAAAACAAATAAAAAAACTGGAGATTTATTTGGAGAACAATAAATGGGCAGAGTAATAAGAGCAAACATACTTGTTACCAGGAAGTACGAGGTGACATTTGGTGAAGCACTGGATGCACAAGACTTTTTTAAGAAAATAAACAATATGAAAGGAAGGTTGAAGAAAAAAACTGACTTGAAAAAAACTGGAAATAAAGCAATCAAATTGTTGGAATGGGAGAAAAGGTTATTGAAGGCTATGGAAGGGGATAGTAATCCTACAATTTAAAAAATCGGAGGCGCACTGCTAATTGGTATTGAAGATAGATCTACTCAGCATAGAGTGAATTAAGCTTCTACTACACGAGAAAATACTGAATCAGTCATCAAACCACAATCTAGTGGTGTCAAGACTATCGAATCTCTTCTGCCAACAAGAAAAAAAAACAGCAACAGAAAAGTACGAAACAAATGAAACTCATAACCAAGGAGCTTCAACGGCTAGTTCTTTTACAGCAATATCGAACAAATATAGTTCAATGAGAATATTATGAAAAAAATTTGGAGAGGATGAAGTGGGAGGAACCACTAATTTGATTGCGCCACTATTACGAACAGGTGTTGATAAACGCTGCTTGTAGTGTTTAATCTCTCTTAGTTCCACAACATCTGCCATCGCTACAACTGATCACTACTAAGTCTGCTACTGACCACACTCAAATTTATTGAAGGATATTCTTTTTATTTAGAGTAAACGGTGACGTTCATGAATAACCAAATATTTTTCGTGAAATATATGCTCAGTTCATACACTATAAGTATAAGGTTTCACTCGGAATATTATGAATGCGAGCTGAAAGACTTCCTTTATATTCTGCAAGTAGAAGCATAACCTTTTTTTATGAATACTCAGCCTAGTTAGAACATATCTCCAATCTGAGACATTGGTAAGTTCCTGAATGTCGCCTCTTCTTTGAGAAACAAAGATTTTAAATCTTCTAGCTTCTGAAAGTATCCAATGAAGAACAGTTTTGGAGTCACTCCAATAGACTAAATTTTGAACATCTAATTGTAGACAGTTTCTGATTTCATTCCCTGCATTAGCAATACTTTTTCCTACCCTCTATTTATTTGTTTACTTTGTTAGGAAATTATTTGTTACTCGTTTTCCATGCATTAATTCTTACCTAAAATTATTTGAAACATGTCGCTGGGTATACTGATTTTAGCCTCTGTTGCTTCTTCATGATCTATATTGATAGAATTTGTAAATAACGCCTTGAAATACGGGCTTACGGCTGCCAAAATTGCACGGTGGATTTTGAATTCAATTCCATCTTCACATTTAACTACACCATCGCAAAGTTGAGATTTCATTCTTAATTCAGACCAGACTAATGGAAAAGCAAATATACTCATCTGAAAATTCGAGGTTAATGTAAGTTATAGTCGGTGGAAGGTTATTGTTTGATTGGCTCTGATGCGAAACGAATAAGTATGTGCTTTTTTTCTATTATTCTTTCATTTGGCAATAGTGAAAGTACCGATCAATTGGTTCAATACTTCAGTCACAGCAATCGATTATTAACGATAAATTATGACTTTTCAAAGCTTGTCCATACTGGACATGCCAGGCGAATCCCAACGAGTGTCAATCCGATAAAAGGAAGCCAACACAATTTAGTGAATACTGGAAATGTCGGCACGACTTTGGCGACTATAATTACAGCCACATTAGCAATGAGCTTAGTCGTTAATGTTCAGGGTGTAACAAAAAGGTGGGTCATAAATAAAATCACATATTGTGTGACCCAAAATAATTCGATAGAACCTAGCTTGTCCCAGTACAAATGTGCATACATGCCTTTGAAGTAATTGAATGAGAATTGATTTTTTCAAATATTTCAAGAGTTGTTTTACATATAATGTCTAATTGTATTTGTGGCAACAACAATTTACTAAAAGGATATATAATACCTACCTACTACATAATTTTGTGACATAATGAAAAAGAAACCGCATCTCAATAGAAACTGATATTTCTACAAAGCACTAGGGGGTACCTGCTTCGGCAGTACATATACTAAAATTGGCACGATACAGAGAAGATTAGCATGGCCACTGCGCAAAATCGTGAATCGTTTCACATTTTTTCTTAAGTGGGTCCCGGGGCACAAGGGCATTGTAGGAAATGAAAAGGCAGACATCCTGGCAAAGCTAGGATCTGAGACTGCATTCACTAGTCCTAAACCAGTATTTGAGATATCTAAAACTGCTGCACGTGGTTGTATATCTCGATGGATTCGAACTAACATGAGTCGTACTGGAGACACGTGACAAAACAGGAACACAGGAAACTCCTAGTCGAAAAACCATCGAAGACACTGACTAATTAAATACTAAACCTTAGCAGGGGCCAGATAAGGATAGTGACTGGTTTACTCACCGGTCGCTGTAACCTAAGGAAGCACATGCATGCAATCGGCATATATAGGGAGGAACCTATCTGTTGGTTGTACATGGAAGAGGAGGAAACATCCTCTCACATTATCTTCGACAGTGAAAAGACTGTTGAGCCTGATAAGGGATACTGGTCTCTTCACATAAACGGCAGAACCAAGAGCACAAAAAGCATAGAGGCTGAGGGGCCGAGGACTCTAAGCCTCTGACTGGTGGTGCTGAACCAATCAATCAATCAAGTACTTGGGGGAAATTAGTTTTAAAAATGAGGTGTTCAATTATTGGTGCCACAACAATCGTTGAATTGTACCGTAGTGGAATTGAAAAGATTTCCACCAGAGATTTGACTTTATTAAACGAAAGTATATGTAGTATAGACTATTTTCCTAGATTTGTGTCAAGATTCCGCTCAAGCTTGCGATGCAGCTTGCAAGCATAGCTTGGAGCACGTGAAATGCAACAGTTTTTCGTCTTTTTTAGATTTGATTGTATAAAAAAATTGTGGGCATCAAAGTTGTAGGTAATTTAATGGTAATTTAATATCCTATAAGAAGACGTGATGCAATATTTAAAAAAAATTTTAAAAAATTGAAAAAATTTTTGCAAAATGGTTTTTTAAGCGACAAACATAATTAGAATAACAATAACGAATTCATAATATATGAAAATATACTGGTCCGGCACCTGAAAACGTTGGTGTTTCCAGATTTCGAAAATTCAAAATGGCGGCCCTACAAAATTTCAATATATATATTTTTTTCAATCTTGTCTCATTTCATGAGCATTAACGCTATCGATACGCGGTTTGCTGCAAGCGATAGATAATAAGTTGTAGTTTTGTGAACAATAACAAAAACATTTTTCAAAATTTTTTTAGATTCCTTTTTACGAGTTCAACCGGAAAAAAAATTTTCTCTCAGTTTTTCTTAAATTTGACGTTGGAAAATATGATTCATGGATTTATTAATATTCTGAAAATGTTTGTCTTCAAAAACACGTATTTTGAAAAAAAAATTCAGATTCGATCATTAGAAGCGGAGAAAATAGTATTCAAAGTTCAATAGCCACTGAGACAAAAATATTAAAAATTTCGAGTTTCTGATAGACTCGTTAAGTTGTTCAATAAAAACTCTTAATACTCACATTTTTTCATTTACGTAGTGTCAATGAATGAATGAATGAACTTTAGCCCGTGCGACGCTAAGAGACTATAGCACGGCAGATGCCAGAAACTACAGATGTAGAACTGATTCCTAAAGAATTAATGTCGATTATTTCATGTGCTTGCACCACTGGATGTTCTAATGCGAGGTGTGGATGTAAAAAAGTTGGGATTTATTGTACGATTTTATGTAAAGGCGAGGGTAAGAGTTGTAATAATAAAGAAATGGAAAGTATTTCATTGAATGATGATGATAATAATATCAGTTTAAGTAATGAGCATAGCTTTGACATGAGAACTTAGTTGAATGTGAACTTGCAATTGATACTAGCGATATTGTAGATATTTCATGCGATGTGAATGACAGAGAAGATATAGAGCTACCTCGAATGAGACCGAAAAGAGCGCGAACTGTTCAAAGTTAATGTATATTTATGTATAAAAATATTGTAATTTAAATGTAAATATCAGTAGATTGTGGAAGATTTGTAAATAATTGTAATATTTGTAGAATATGCGTAATAAATTTACGTATATAAATAAAATGTTCAATTTCTGACACCTATTATAATCATTTTATACCCAATATCTATAATAATTATACAGAAAAAACTGTAATAAGGTTTGTAACTCCAATAAAACCGAATGAGAACCATAAAACTTCGTCCAACCGCGCACGTCATTTAATACACACACCCTGCCACTACTGCCTTCTTCGGTTCACACTTTGAGTCAACTGTTGAATTTTTATTCATTCATTGACAGTACGTAAATGAAAAAATTAGGGTTTTAACAGTTTTCATTAAACAATTCAACGAGTCGGAAAACTTCGACATATTTATAAGGATTATCAAGTGGCTGAAAATATACTGCTTCATTATATCTTCTATAATATAAAATCTACTCACCGGAAATGCATCACATACACCACTACTACACATAAAGCTGGCACTTTTTTTTCTCTTTTTAATAGGTTTATTAGTCGCAGTAATTTCGTCATTTTTAGTCCTCGAAGGTATTTTTCTTAGTCGCATGGTAAATTCCATATCCAAATTATTCCTGAATTTTTATTATTAATTGTGGTTTAGCGCCTGTAAAATGCCACTTTTTGTATTGACGTTTGTTATCATTTTTGAAGTGGACAGCGTGGGTAACCATGACTCCGATCAATGTCTATAAGGTTGAGACAAATTCACTCACAGCATTTTCAGAATAAATTAAAGGTCAATTCAACCCCAAATTTCAATCTGAAGAGTTGATAAAAGCTTTTCAAATTCTGATTCCAAAAGAGTTTTTCCAGAGAGTTTGGTCATATTAAAAATTTGATAACGCTGAAATATGTCATTCATTCCTTCGATTGGGTTGTGCTCAGAAGCCCAGGCACTTGAACTGAATCTTTGTACCATTTCCCATATTATCAACTTCCATTCCAGAAGCTTTGTGTCTTCTATGTAGGCCACTAGTTTGACTGGAGGGATTTTCAGTAGTTGTAATGGTTTTATTATTTCCTCTTCAAAGTGCTTCCGTCTGAGTCCATGTTAGTTCACCCAGAAGTAGAGTACGTGAGTAGGTGTTTTATCAAAGAGTTCACATTTCCTGCACATATGTTCATTAACTTTGCCCATTTTGTGCAGATGTTTCCTCAGGGTAAAGTGTCCAATCACCAGGTCGGTAACTGTCTTCAAATGTCTCTTACTCAGTTTCAATAGCCTGGTTGAGAGTTCCTTGTCTACCTTGTTCAGTAATTAATTAATAATGTTTCAAGCTATAATTCCTGAACTAAGTCTGGATACCAACTTTAGAATTTTGAATTTTTATTTTTTTATTTTCTTTCTTCATTTAATCATGTACACTTTTCAAGGTTAGGTGGTAGAGCAACTTTTATGGTGCTTAATGCTTCATAAAAGCTGAACTTCGCCTTTTATTTTCAATTAATGAATCTGTTTTTACATTTATTCTATTGTAAACATTTATATTTTAAAAATAATAAAGACAATTATTATTATTATTATTATTAAACTCTTTGTATGGTGGTGCCCCCCCATTTGAGTTGGTGTTCCCTATCTATCCAGTTCCCGATTTCCCTTCTTATGCAATCTTTTGTGATTCCACAAAACGGTTCCGGACCTATGAATTCTCTTTAAGAACCTTCTTCAGCTAACTGATCAGCCATTTCATTATAGTTTACATAAAAGATATAGTGGCAGCTATCTAATCGTATATTCGCTTCAAATTATGTTGCGGAGCTAAACTCTATAAGGTATTTATATTATTTTCGTCTACTTACCAAACATAATTTCATATTGTATTTGTATTTTGACCCATCAGTCCTTAACCGTATCGTGTGTATCATACCGAGTTTCGTTCAAATAGACAATTGCTAATAAATATATGTATACTTACTCACAATTTCCACACAAAAACACACACTTTCTTGATGTCAGACCACCAGCTAAAGAGAACACCTGCAACTATTTCTCAAAAATATTTATAGTTCAGACAAACTATTAAAGGCACTCAGTCGCTATCGCTCGTTCGTGCTTTACACTGTTTAGTTTAGTAATCGCCCTTCTTTAACAGACTAGTTTATTAAATAACTATATTAACGATTATTAGTTGAAATTATAACAGTAATAGTATATTATTGAATGAGAAATTTTGATAGCCATAGGCAAGGGGCGCAAGTCACCCGAGTGAATAATGGCCATAAATTGCGAGTAAAATACTATACTTTGTTCACGACCCTTGATTTATTTATTAAATAAGGCGAGTGTAGAACGGAAAGTAATAATTTGGTATTATTGACAATTCTAACGACAAAATTAATAAATTTCAGGAGTACGTCAAATGTGACATATAGAGATGGGCGATACTGTGTAAAGTATCGATACATCGTACAGTTATAAATATATATTATTGTTTTAAAAATATCAATATTAAAAAATACCGTTATGAAAAGTACCAATACTAAAAATTTCAATATTTTATCGATACGATATATTTCAGAAACAAATTTCCTAAACAAAATACGCAGATGTAATAGTTTATTTCATATTGTACCTCTATCTCTAGTCACCTATGTAACGAAATTTTGTGAGTGTTGAGTTGTCATGGCATGTTATTTAAATGCAGAAGCGTTAATTATGAACCATAATTCACTCTAGTAGATATATGGGTACCATATACCTTTTGTTAGGAGGTAAAATATTGACTTATTATTAAGTGGTCGTGGACAAATGAATTTATCGTCAACTAAGCAAGCATTTTAAATAATTATAATATTGACTGGCCTATGACGGTGTACTCTTAGTCTTAGAGTCAAACAAAAAGCCGGCAACTTTAAGTTCGCAGTATACCTTTTACGTCAACTATACCTGCAATCCCCTCATGTGCCGGCACCCATATTAGAAACACTTGGTTGTCTCTTGCCAGCTTGTTCAGGGATTCTTTACATTCATTGTGTCAATTGTCACTGTATTGACAAGTATATGGTGAAAAGCAATAGATAACCTACTTACTACAGACCTTGTCATCGCAATTTTTTTCATGCGCTTGCGTTAGTAATGTAAAACTTTCTTGGACTGTTATTTCCAATAAATATCATATTCGTTGAAAACAGAGTGAGAAAACTATTGAATAATATATTTCTGAATTGAACAATGATCTTTTAGCAGCTATTATAATATTATCTGTTAGAAAAGAAACAATAAATCGGTGTTGTTATGGATAGTATACATAGATAAATGGTATAGGAAAATGGTTTGATCCTAATATATATATTCTATAAATTTTTTCTATTCAAAAATACTCGAACCGTATTAATATTCCCGCACTTCACCCATTCGGACCACGCGAAGTATAGAGTAGAAGTCGTATCTTGGGATGGGATTGTAGGACAGCTTTGTAATAACAATTTTCCAACAAAAGTGGCTTCGATTGAAACCAACATACTTGCAGGTCCACCGCTAGATGGCGAAATTAGATGAAAAATTAAAAATCCTAGATTTCGTTCACCTGATTGGAAAGCATAACAAAATCAATAACCGTATTCTTCAAAACATTCTGCATGTATTTGATATTAAACCATTTCCTAAAGTTAGGTGATACCCAAATCAAATTTAGGAATTCCTAAATGCAATTTACGTTTCAACACGCGCTAAATAGTAATAGTCATAGTATATACCCAATATTATGTAATAATATGATATTATCACTCTTAGGTATGAGTGGTGAAAAGTGAATTGCATGTCATTTTACTGCTACTTATTCTACAGAATTCACCAATTTCGGAATCCTGATAAAAGACATTCCTTATCCTATTGATAATAATAATTTCAATTATTTCAATATTAGAAATATCTACAGTCACCACTGAACTACGTTGAGAAAGTTAAAATAAAAATATACAAAAACAACTAGTGACCCTGGAACAAAAATAAGCAGATGCCAAATGTGTCTGGATACTGTGGTGGTATTTACTGTGACCTAAAACAACTATTTTCCTCACTCTGTTTCTGGGGAAACTTTCAGAAAGTAGTAGTTCGGTCAGGCCTACTTCCTGGAGGAATTTCAAGATATTCGCAGGCCTTAGTTAACGGTTCTTTTCTATCCAGTAGGCTCCTAGATGTTGTGCCCTAGTAATATGTATTTCTATGCACTCCGCAAGCATGTGAATGTATGTTCGTTCTTCTATTTAACAAAATATACATCCTCCTTGCTCCACCAGTCTAAACTTCTTGAGGCGCCCATCCAGGAGACATCTGTTACAACCCTTAGTGTAGTCTTACTCTGGTATAGACATTCATTTGTTCTAAACTGGTTTTCACTGGAGTATCTTCGATTGTGCTAGCCCTACTAGATATTTTCAATGATCAGATTCTTCCTTATTTTCAGCCTATGATACCACAGGGGAATTTCGTCTCTCAAAAGGGTGAATCAGTCCGTCTCTTTGATAGTCCCCTTCTATTCCAGGTACCTAGTTGACTGAGTTTACCCAGGTATTTGCATAACATTTCAAAACTGATTACACAAGAGATCTGCTTGATTGTTCGACATGATGATGATCATTTGCCCTCTATTATAGTTAGTATTAAGTGGCTAAGTTTAGAATTCTGGAACCGAGGGCGATACTTGACACTGAACACTGTTTACTTCACCTTGAGTTTACCTTCAGCCTCTGAAAAAGATAACTTGGTTATCAAAACGCCAGTAAGATAGTGTAAAGTGTTAATGTTGGTGTGGTGGTAGTGCGAACAGTGTTCAGTATCGAGTATCAAGTGGGCCTAGAACTTTTCCTAATATTTTGTTTCCCATTTTAAAATTTAAGTTAGTTTTATAAATTTGAAATTAGTGTTTTGATTATTGCTTGGTATTATTTGTGAGTGATGTTTCGTAATAAATAGTTGTACTTAGTCTGAAAGCGGTTGTTATCATTTGAAGATGCGAATAGTTCAAGGCCCGTTTCTTATATAATATATTTTGTCCACGACCACTTAATAATAAGTCAATATTTTACCTCCTAACAAAAGGTATAATGGTACCCATATACATACTAGAGTGGATTATGGTTCATAATTCACGCTTTAGCATTTAAATAGCATATGTTGTTAGGACAACTCAACACTCACAACATTCCGGCACAAAGGTAACTAGAGATGAGGTACAATATGGAATAAACTATTAAATCTGTGTATTTTGTTTAGAAAATTGGTTTATGAAATATATCTTATCGATAAAATATATAAATTTTCAGTATTGATACTTTTCATAACGATATTTTTTAATATTGATATTTTTAAAACAATATATTCATAACGGTACGGTGTATCGATACTTTACACAGTATCGCCCATATCTATATGTCATATTATTTGACGTACTCCAGAAATTTGTTAATCTTGACGTTAGAATTGTCAATAATACCAAATACCAAATTATTACTTTCCGTTCTACACTCACATTACCCACTTAACTCTTATTTAATAAAGTATTCTAGGGTCGTGGACAAAGTATAATATTCAACTCGCAATTTAATAATATATTATTTGGGTCATTTTGCAAGGTCATGGGTGGATGCTACAGAATAATATCCAATTATCATTATAATTATTATATTAATGTTACTATTACTCGATCAATCCATATAATATTCCCATTAGCTTATTTTTAGCACCTTCAAGAGTTGGCCTTAAACAGTTTCACTTTTATTTAAATTATCACATAACAGGCGAAAATGCCCTAACGTATTCATAAATCAATGACGAATTTTTTTTCTGTAAATTAGGCACCCCCACACATTAATGAATCTAACGGCTTAACAGAAAGCGACCAACAGAATCCTGACCCACCTCGGCAAAGCCTTTGGTTCCACTTGCGAATAAAGCTCAACAGTGAAGGTTGATACCAATTAACAAGCTTTATGGCATAAATAACTGGCTTTAATATTATAGCAAACAGAACGTTCCACTGGTTTTATTTTATTTTTGAATGGAAGTAATTTTATAATTTGCAATGTAGACTGAGATTTGGTTATATTTGAAATCAAATCAAAAACATAAATGTGAAATGAGAGTAAAGTTAAATATTATGAAATATACCTTGTTTGTTGACTTCAACGACAAGAGAAGTGAGATCTGAATGGGTGCCAAGTTCAATGGTCAGTCCAGAAATTTATTTATCACAGCATAAAATATTTTATAACAACTTAAAATGTCATTCCTTCTCATATAACGTATAAGAAGAAATCAGAAATGGCATTTATCATAATATTAAACTTGGCTCTCAGTTCACATTTATAGGTATGTTTAATGGGTTATCATTACTTTTTGTACAGAAATTTTAAGTAGGTACTTATTCATAATAAAATTAATAGGAAATAGTGTTTGCTAGTCTACTGTATTTTTCTACGTTTACGGTTTATAGTTATCTTTTTTGTGTCAATTTCTATATTATATTTTTGCCCATTCAGTATCCGCGTTTTCTGTTTGTACTTAATTTGGCAAGTAGGTGCTGTTAATTATTATAACTAGGTATACTAGAAATATTATTTTTTAATTCAAACTATTGCCCAAACCATACTACTAAAAGAATAGTAATAATAATCTAACCACAAATATTTCAAGTATTTTTTAGAAAAAATCTATAAAGCATCAATCGCAACCTTATAGGTCAGGTATCGAGAGAAAAGCGGACAGCTAATTATTGAAATACTTAATACTAAATCGCACTTAATAACGTAGTAAATACAAAAGTCGACTATACTCTTTTTATATATATTATTTTATATATATATACTATATATTTTATATATATATATACTCGTTATATATTCACGTGAAGATCTTATTCTTAACATCCACATAAAAACCGGCTGTCATCAATTTTGATGGCTGATTCTTACATTACAGGCACTGTAAGTAAGTGTTCCTAATAGAATCAATTAATTCAAAAATTATAATAAAACGATAAAAATTTACTAGTTTCTGATTTATTTTTTCTTATTCACCCTACTACCTAACTGGATGCCAAATTTTAACTATATAGGTCATCTGGAAATGCGTTAGAGTTTCGATCTATAGGTCAGTCGGTGATTAAAATGACGATTTTTGGATGTTAATATCTAAATAACTGTTTGAGGTGTGTTTGGAGGCAAATTTGACATGTTCATATGACATAGTTTTTGAGTTATGAGGGTGTCAAAAGTGGTTCGTGTACTATTACACACGGTACTGCTCGACATTTTTGTTAGCTTGAACTTGGCTTGACACACTACTGAAAATTACCTGGTAGTTATAAGTATTACAAATTATTTTGGATAGTACCTAACTAAATGTTATATTTAATTTTGTAGGTGAGTGAATATAATAGTATATTATTAAACGAGCAATTTATGATAGCCATTATTCACGCAGGGTGACGTTTACGTCCCGAGCCGTAGTTATAAGTATTACAAATTATCAGATGTCGAAGAATAATTATTTATATTCACATGAATTTTTGAAAAATAATATATTTCTAAAAACAGTGACCGTTCAACTAAAGAGCAACAACTACTTCCCGTGCAATATGCACCGCCGGATATTGAATTACAAGTCAAACGGGGTTGGTATATCTACAAGATATTTTAATACCAACCATTCTGGTTTGCGATTAGAAGGGACAATATAACTTGTAGACCGGTTTCGGCGTATTTGCGCCTCATCAGTACAAGGTATGTGCTGTCCGTCCGAGAATATCTAATCCTGGGCTGAAGAGTACACTTCAATCACAATCAATAGGTACATGTCTTCCAGTAACGGAAATGTAAAGATTGTGACAGTAGCGACATCCTCACTTCCAATCGCAAACAAAAATCCGGAGATTTTTGACAACAAGTCACGTGGACCTGAAGCAATAAAGCTTATTACAGTTTCCTGTTATATTGTCCTATTTAATAAAGTGATTTATCAGATGTCGAAGAAGTCCGGGATTAGATATTCTTGGACGGACAGCACATACCTTGTACTGATGAGGCGCAAATACGCTGAAACCGGTCTACAAGTTGTATTGTCCCTTCTAATCGCAAACCAGAATGTTGTGTTGTGTTGTTTGCAGTAAGAACGGACAACACAACTTATAGACCGGTTTCGGCGTATTTGCGCCTCATCAGTACAAGGTATGTGTTATCAGTCCGAGAATCTCTAGTCCCGGACTGAAGAATACACTTCAATCACAATCAATACACGTCTTCCAGTAACGGAAATGTAAAGATTGTGACAGCAGCGACATCTTTACCTCCAATCTCAAACAAAAATTCGAAACATTTGACAACAAATCTATGGATTTAAAACAATAAAGAATTATTACATTTCCTGTAATATTGTCGTATTTAATAAAGCGATTTAACAACAAGTGTCGAGGCATAATTAGGTATTTTTATTCTAACGCTTTATACAGTTTTGAAAAATATTTTTCAAAAACAATGACCGTTCAACTAAGAAGCAACAACGACTTCCCGTGATGTGTAATTAAATATCCGTCGGTGCAGTTAAATTCACTATTATTTTCAGGGTGCGTAGAAAACAAATAGAAATAATGAAATGAGGTTTTTGGCAAATAGAGCACACAATATTTAACGAGCTTTGCTTGAAGATGGAATTTGAGCCTGGTTAACTCGCAAAAATAACTAACATTATCACGTAGAAGTGTAAGAAAACGAAATTGGAAAAATAAATAACACTCAGTTTCAGGAACAAATTTTGAGGCGTTAGGTATTTTACAAAATTGAATAACCGAGGTGAGCGTGTTGATGATAATAATGAATATAATAATAGTATAGTAGCCTTACCAATATCTTATGGTGCTAACAGGTGGACTATTTGTGACAGGGAGTAGAAGGCGCTTATTATGCGTTGAGCTTAGGAGTTAAGTTAAGACTAACAAGATATAAATAACATGTATCGAACAGACTAATGAAGTCTCAGAGCATTTTACATTCAACTGCACAATGTACAGTGTGCTCCCGGAAGGGGTGCCCAAGATGAGAAACATTTTTATTTGTAGTTTTAGTGAAAAATATCACTTGATAAAAAGTTTTGATTATTTTGAAGCCCCATGAAATGAAATAGAATTCAAGTATCCCAAAACCTGCTTAATTTTATAGTCAATTTCAAAATAAAGTAATAATTTATCAAATTTTCCATAAAATAGACTATAAAACGAAGCAAGTTTTGAAAAACTTGAATTTGATTTTATATCATGGGGTTTCCGAACAAGCAAAACTTTTTATCAAGAATGACATTTTTCACTAAAACTACTAATAAAACGTTCTCTCCGTGGACACACTGTATGATAGTGAATTCCATGTAAAATTTTATCGTACGCCGAACAATAATTTGTAGATATAGATTTCGTTAGGAATGTATTGTAATAATTTGTATGTTTGTGAACATAAATAGAAAGCACTAAACTGTATTGTAAACTATAAACTGTTTCTTAAGCAATGATTATAAGCAGAACAGCTCTAGAACATGGAAAAAATAAATAAGACAACTAAAATTAGCTTTTATGGAGTTAAAATCAAACAACTCTGACATCGAATCGTAATCTGCCACACTCTATCTTAGTTACACAACTTACTATCCTCACAAGTATAATAAATGAATGGAAACTGTAACGAGTGAAGTCCCTAAGGAACCTTCGAAAGCGAAGCTTAATAATGTAGCGTCCATGAGATAAGTAATTTTGGTAATTAACACCTGATGATATCAGGATGCCCGAAAGACAAGAACAATGAAAAAAACCACAAGTATCTTTCAAGCGGAAATTCACGCCATAAGAAAGTGTGCCAAGTTCAATATTGACAAAGGATATAGAAGGCAAAA
This sequence comes from Lochmaea capreae, assembly GCA_949126875.1. NCBI lineage: Eukaryota > Metazoa > Arthropoda > Insecta > Coleoptera > Chrysomelidae > Lochmaea > Lochmaea capreae. Next base: position 11,526,099 of record OX421404.1, on the reverse strand, counting down.
TATTATCATTGAAGCACTGAGCTCTTGTCTAATCAGTTCCAATACGGTGTGGGTATGCCTAGGAATACTCAATGAACAATAATATAGTAACCTTACTACCTTACTGAGGATTCCAGGACACAATGGAATAGAAGGAAAGACAAAACAATACATTGAATATAATTAAATTCACAACATATCCGCGCTATTTCTGTGATATAAGGTTATAATGGGTTATACAGTGTATTTAATAAGTTCTGATTACTTGTTCCTGAAAACGTATTGAGCTCAACGCCCTGTATACTCCAACACGCAAAATTTAAAATAAATTTTCTTCTGCCACGCGTCTATCTATGATGGTCGTCTAGTAGCACAATTCAATTGGCCTGCTTCGAAATCTAAGAAAGCTTATACAGGGCGAGTCCAAATTCATTAGTTTCAGATTTTTTTTAAATAAACGTAGGCGGTATGTAATTACCTACAGCGTTTCCAGCCAACGCAAATATGACTTAGATTCCCCTTTCCGCCAATGTCATTGCACTGACCTGTTTTTCTACACGTCGGGCTATTATTCCATCAGGCTTCTGAACAGTGTTTATTCCCGTCTCATCGACATTCCAAATATCTTTTGCGTTAAGTTTATATTTGCTTAAGACACCCATGTAATTATAAAAAAAAGCAGCCACATTCGTTTTATTAAAGCTCGTGGCGCGAGCTATGCTTGTAGCTTGTGGCAATCTTATTTTCTTCTCTTGACTGCGGAAATTTTTTGTTCTATTTTTTTCACTAATGAATACGCCATACTTCTTGTCTTTTTTGTTGTAAACTCATAATTAGTTGCTGCACATGTCCACAAATACACATACATAATATATTTTCTTCTTCTTTTGTAAAAACAGTTGTCAAAATGGAGCTTCGCTTGTTAAATTATCTTGATATCGTTTTTTCTTTTTAATATATCTCTGCAAGGATATATAGTTGAAATTGTAAGAAGTTGCGGCATTTCTAAGATTTTTACCTCTCAATGTGACTTGTTCAAAAGCCAATTCATAAATTTAGTTACTACTCATACCCCTTTGAGTATTTTGTTTGTATTTATTTGGTATTCTGAAACAAAAAAATAACAATTTACTATGCAATACCACACCACAAAACAAATAACATGACCTTGCTACAAATACTAACAATAGTAGAAGAGTAGTGACATGCTAGCTGTGAAAAATCGTAAGTAGGCTAGACAACAGAAGTGGCAGGCGAAGTCATGTGCAGATTTTGTTACCTAGAGGAGAAAACTGCAGAGCACATCCTATGCCACTAAACATACCACTTTCCTCATTAATCTAGGGCATTGTTCGAACAAAAAAATAAAATAGTTGTGCGTATTGTAACCTGAGAAAATATGTGAATAGCAATAGAAGAAACGGGGATAGGAGTGTATGGAGCAGGAAGCAAACACTCTGAAAGCTTGGGAAAACCCCAAGAATCTTTGAAGCGAAAAATCACGCTCTAATTGATAGAAGATATACAAGGCAAATGATTGTCATTATATCGAATACTCAAGCAGGAATCAAAGCACTGAGCTCTTGTGTAATCAGCTTTAAAATGGTGTGGTAATGCCTAGGCAAACTCAATGAACTAGGTGAGAACAATATTACCCAACTATGGATTCCAGGACACGTGAAAAGAAGAAAATGAAATAGCAGATAAACTAGCAAATAAGGGGACTGAAACACGCTTTATGGGCCGGAACTCTTTTTCGGTATAGACTCCAATGTACTCTTGGAAGAAATAGCCAAAGCCGAAAAAAGAAGAAGATCTGACCGTTGGAAATATCTAGTAGGGCTTAGACAATCGAAGACTCTGCTGGGTAACTACAACCCGTTGAGATCAAATGATTGCATAAGTCAAAGTAAAACTGTACTAAGAGCTTCAACATTGTCACCTGAATGGGTACCTGAAAAACATCAAAATGGTGGAAGAAGAAGAATGTAGATTCTGTGACATGGTAGAAAAAACCTACATCCACATAAAATTTCTCCGGGAAATAGGACTAAAGGAGCTACTGGTCTCCAAGTTTTTTAAGAAGGGAAGAAACGATGTGATATGCCTGGATATAGTTCTGCTTTAATGATATTTTGTTGAGGATATTTTCTCCGGAGACAAAGCTACACTAGTGAATATGACCCAGAATAATAATAAAAACCAATATATGTTTAGACTACATATTTATTTGAAAAAATACATGGAACAGTTAAAGAGTAATAAATTGGAAACAACCACTCAGATTTATACTTGTGCTGTTAGATTTTTTTTGTTTTATTGCCATAGATATATTAATAAAACAGTCGAATTCCACAACCATGTGTATTTTATGCGGTAGTCACCAAAGCTTTAAGGCTTAGGTACATAAAATTTCTCGAGGGAAAAGTAAATATTGTTCGGGTAGAGGTAAGGCAGGTATAGCTTATAGTCTGGTTCACATGTACCATTTTTCATAATATTTTTGTATAGTCACCGAAAACTTCGATCAAGGTGTCATTCGATTCGGAAAATTTTGTTTAAGGAAAGGTCCCAAAAGGGACCGATAAAAATTGCAAAGTTATCAACAATTTTTTTTTAAAAAGGAGGGGTTTGGTTTGTTTCGAATATTCTAAAACTAAAAAAAAAGATCTGAAAAGAGGAGGAAGTTTCAAAAAAAAATTTCAGGCTCCCAGAACTCTATCTCGATTATTTATAATTTAAATTCAACGCAGAAAACAGGTTTCCGTGAGATATTTTCGGATTTTCGGCCTCGACAAAAGCAAACAGGTCACATCAAATAATTTCAAATTCTTGAAGTTGATTTTTCAGCGAGTTGGCAATTGTTAATTAAGCAGATGTTCTTGAAATTCCTTGTTCATTGTAAACAGGAAAAAATGTTCAGATAATTGTCTTAAAATTGTTTTGCATCATGGAGCCCTTTCATACACATAAATGACTGATTTGCCATTTTTTGCTAACATATTACTTATTAAAAAATATAAAAATATTCATGAATTAACAAATATAAAATATGACAGACATTAAGAGCAGAATCGAACGCAAATAGAGAATTATTGTAACCACTTTCCCTTCGTCTTTTAATAAAGGTTTCCTTTATTATGACATCTACGCATGCGCATTTGACGTCTTTTATTAAAGGATCTTTAATAAAATAAAGGCAGCCTGTATTTAAATAAAATACAGGATAAGTAAACTTAAATTAAATGATCGTTAATTTGGACGTTTTTGACAATTAAATTGAGAAAAGAAGAAATACTTTCCGAAATAGATAGCGACAATTGAATTTAACCGTACATTATTGATATGAGTTATGATTGCGGTTCCAGTAGGTGTTTAATGGAAAAAAAATGTGCGAAGAACCTAAAAGGTTGCGATTTAAATATGAGGACGATGTAATTACATTAAGGGAAGTGGTATCTCGGGATCCATTTACTAAAGGAAGAGAATGCACCACCTAAAATTGCAATTTCTAATTGTTCCTCCATGTCACATTGAAATAAAATACAAAATTCTAAAATGAACTCGCAACCAATGAATTTAAAAATTCTGGGGTCTACGGATTTGTTCCGAACCGAAAGAGAAGAAAATATATTATTGTTAAATCAGTTACAATAATTATATTTTACATACCTTTACTTTCAACCTTTATTACAGGCTACTTTAATAAAAGAGACGTTTATTTCTGTTTTACAATAACTCTCTAATATTGAAAATTCAGAAGTATCTTTATAAACTTTTATGGGTGAATATTAAACTCAATACACTAATGCATATAGTGAAAAGAAACATCATAACTGGAACAAATTATGTCTTTAATTTTAGATTGTGATGTGATAGTGAGTGACCGCGTATAAAAATTGATTGATTATAAAAAGGGTTTGGGTTCATATTGTTGAGAAAGTAGGTAATAGTTTATAAAAAAAATAAATAATTGTTTTTTGTAAATGTCAAAGTATAAAATATAAAAAGTCAGTTCTAAAATGAAACTGTGTATTCTTTATAAAATAACATGAAAAACCAACAGGTTATGGGCCCAGGACATCGCTAATAAATAATAAAATAAAACTGGGAATAAAATAAAATGAAACTGAGTGAAAAATTTCACTGAAAAAAAAAACACGAATAAACTGAATAATAGCAATAAAAATGGGAAATGAAACGGACGATATTGGAAATATTGAAAAACTAATAACCTCTGAATCTTTTGAAATGTGGAATTTTCAAACATTTGTGTATTTTAAAGCTAGTGGATTATACGCAATAGTGAATAATGAAGAAAACTTTGAAAGGTTGACTGAAGAAAAAGAAAGGAAGAATTGGATACAAAGAGACGCAAAAGCTCAAAAAATAATAATCTCTACTGTTGACAAAAAGGTTTTAGTGCATATAATGAACTGTACTACTGCTGCAGATATGTATGAAAAACTCAAGGACCTGTTTCAAAAGGACAGTGAAGATCAAAAATGCAGCTTATTAGAAGAATTTTTTTGTTTTAGCTATGAAAGGGGTAACGACATATCGACAGTATCGACACATGTGAGTTAGCTACAGAATTTAGCATATAGACTTGAAGCATTAAAGCAAGAAGTTACAGGCGAAATGTTGATCTCAAAAATATTAAGCACTTTACCTGAAAGATTTAGATTTTTCAAGACTGCTTGGGAGTCAACTCCTCGTGCCGAAAAAAACCTTAGAAAATATCATTTCAAGATTATTATCAGAAGAAACTGCAAACAAAAACAAAGAAAAAGAAAGATCTGTTGCATTCCAGTGTTCTAGTGGGGAAAAATTATGCCATATTTGTAAGAAACCCAATCACATAGCTCGATTTTGCAAATATAGAAATAAAAATTACATTGAAAATGGAAGACAACAAAATGAAGATAAAAATCTTAATAACAATCAAAGCCGTCAAAACACAACAAGTTTTAAAAGATGTAGTATTTGTAAGAAAACTAACCATACCGAAAACAGTTGTTTTTACAGAGACAAGCCTAGTACGAGTAGTAAAAATAAAACTGAACACAACACATATAAAAAAGTGTCCTTTTTGACAGAAAATAAAAATTTTGATGAAACCGAAAAGAATATGTTTATATTTGATTCAGGAAGCACCGCTCATATGGTAAATGACATAGGATTGTTTGAAACCTTATCGGATCAACAAACAGACATATGCGTAGCAAAGAAAGGTACTCAGATTACTGCAGAAGGAATTGAAACAATTGATACAAAAGAATGTATTTTGAATGAGGTACTATATGTACCAGAACTTAGCAGAAATTTATTATCAGTAAATGCTATTACTCACAATGATGGGAAAGTGATATTTGAGGAACATAAAGTATATGTGATGAAAGAAAATAAAAGAGTTTTAGAAGGAATGAAAAATGAGAGAGGACTTTACACCATAGAACTTATAAAAGAAGATATAATGAGTGAATACCTGGAAGAATGCATGGTTGAAAGTCTGTTGATCGAAACAAAAGTAGAAAAAGTAATAAACTGGCATCGTAAGCTTGGACATATGAACATCAAGAGTATGAAGAAAATAATTGAACAAGAAATAGTGACAGGAATGGATATTAGCTCAAAAGATTGTGACCTATTTGAACTGCCATGTGACGTGTGTATGAGAGGAAAACAGACAAGACTTCCATTCAACACCGAGAGGACCAGGGCCAAAGTACCATTAGAAATTATACACAGCGATTTATGTGATCCAATTGACCCACCAACATGGGACAATAAAAAATACATCCTTACAGTATTAGATGATTGCACACACTGCTGCGTAATATATCTCCTGGAACATAAAAGTGAAACAACAGATTCCCAAAAACAATATATAGCAGAGATGGAGAGAGAACAAAATCTAAAAGCTAAGAAGATAAGATGTGACAATGGTGGCGAATATGTAAGTGGTAACTTAAGAAAATACTGTGAAGAAAATGGAATCATTTTTGATTATACAATACCACACACACCTCAGCTAAATGGTAAAGCAGAACGACTAAACAGGACACTGATAGAAAAAGTGAGAGTTTTGCTATTTGAAACAAATACAAACCAAAAGTTTTGGGGAGAAGCAGCAAGAGTCGGTACATACATTTCAAACAGAAGTATTACAGAATCTCTAAATATAAACATGACGCCCTATGAAATGTGGTCAGGAAAAGAGCCAAACTTAAAAAAACTACAAGTTTTTGGATCAGAACTATACTCAAAAAATCTTGGGTATTTAAAAAAATTTGACAGCCGATCTGAAAAACATTTATTTATGGGATATGCACCAACTGGATACCGCTTATGGAATGAAAGCAAACAAGATATAATAATAAGAAGAGATGTAGTCTTTACAAACCCTAAAATTCATAATAAAAATTTGATTAAAATAAAATTGAATTATGAAAATGAAATGGAATCAGAAAATGGGACAGATAACAGTGAAGAACGAGAAAATCAAACACAGAAAAGGCAACAGCAAGAAATTCAGATACAGAATAATATACAGCAAGTTAATGAAACAGAAAACAATGATGAGACACCTGAAAATGACACAATATCACAAGAAAACGAAATAGAATACATTTTTGAAAATAGCGGCGAAGAAGATTTAAATTTGGGACAAGGTAAAACAGTTACAAAAAGGGGAAGAAAAATAAACAAACCAAAGCATTTCGAAGATTATGTTTTATTAACGTACAATGAAGCAATAGAAGGACAAGAGAAAGATTTATGGAAATATGCTATAGAAGAAGAAATAGAATCATTAAAGAAAAACAAAACTTGGGAGTATGTAGACAAAGATCAAACATATGGAAAAAAAATTTTGACAAACAAATGAGTATTCAAAATAAAGGACGATGGAACGTACAAAGCCAGACTGGTCGTAAGAGGTTGTCAACAACAGAAAGGTATTGATTACGAAGAGGTATTTAGTCCAGTGGTACAAGTTAGCTCACTGCGATTGATGCTAGCCATTGCAGTGCAAAAAGAATATGAAATAAAGAAATTTGACATAAAGACAGCTTTCCTATATGGTACAATAAATGAAGACATATACATGCAGATACCTGAAGGTTATGAGAGGCAACATGACAAAGTTTGTAAATTGCAGAAATCTTTATATGGACTGAAACAAGCACCTATGAGATGGAACGAACATTTCACGAAGTTCTTGAAACAAAATAATATGGAAACTTTAAGTGTTGATCATTGCATATTTGGAAACAGAAAAGGAACTCTACTTTTAGCAATTTATGTAGACGATGGATTGATAGCGGAAGAAAGCTCTGAAGAAATAGATGGATTACTGGAAATATTAACGGAACAGTTTGAAGTCAAAATGTTTAACAAAGTAGATACTTTCTTGGGTATAAGAATAACAAAAGGTGACAATTGGATCAAAATGGATCAAGAAAACTTCATTGAAAGTGTTCTAGATAGATTTGAAATAACAAATGAAAAAGCTGTATCTACACCAATTACAGAATATGATGAAAAATCCGCAGAGTCAAAACAAGAAATAAAATTCCCTTATCGTGAGGCAGTTGGGAGTCTTTTATACTTATCCAATAAAACTAGATCCGACATAGCATATGCAGTTGGGTTTTGTAGCAGAAATTTGGAAAATAAACACAGTGTCAGACATAAATAATGTGAAAATAATTTTAAGATATCTTGGAGCTACGAAGAACAATGGTATAGTTTACAAGAAAGATGAAAAAACTAGAGGCATACAGCGATAGTGATTTTGCTGGTGACAAAACTACGAGAAAGAGTACAGGGTATGTTGTTTTTTATGCTGGTGGACCAATAAGCTGGTGTTCCAGGAAACAACCTATAGTAGCATTGAGCTCGACTGAAGCTGAATTCATTGCAGCTGCAGAATGTGTTAAATAATTATTGTTTTTGAAGGTACTATTAGAAAGTGTGATCTTTCAAGACTCAAACATCATTTTAAATATTGACAATCAAAGTGCAATCAGTATAATAAAAAATGCTCAGTTTAACAGAAGATCTAAACATATTGACGTTATGTTCCACTTTATTCATGAGAAAATAAGAGATGGTGTAATTTTTGTAGAATATTTGTGTACACAGGATAATATTGCCGACATTTTTACAAAAGCATTAAAGTCTGTCAAGTTTGAGAAACATAGAAATTTGTTAGTTAAGTCAGACTTATAAGTTTATGTTTTTTCTTTGTATTAACTAATATAACAATTTTTTTATAAATATTAGGACAAGGTGTTGAGAAAGTAGGTAATAGTTTATAAAAAAAATAAATAATTGTATTTTGTAAATGTCAAAGTATAAAATATAAAAAGTCAGCTCTAAAATAAAACTGTGTATTCTTTATAAAATAACATGAAAAACCAACACATATAAGCCATTAAATAAAAACATATGAAATTACCTCCAGGTTAATAGAAATCAAAAACCTTTATAATTTTTACAAGACAGGAAAAATAAAATCTATTGATTTTGGAGTGAGGCAGGAGAGAACAAGAATTTTTAGTTGAGGAATAAATTTGAAAATTAAAATTAATAAATTGGAGAACCGAAACAAACATTAATATAATAGATTAGGTTCTATGTGAGTGGGCCCAGTAGATTGTTTACCGTCAAGTCTGTAGATTTGCCCGTTTGGTAAGCATACTGGGAGGGATTTAGCGGATACTCTCGTAACCTCCCCTCCCTAATATGCCTGTCTAAAATTTTTTCCAGACATTTCATTAAGAACGAGGTCAGGCTGACCGGACGATAGGATTTGGGAAGTGAATTGTTCACTTTCCCAGTTTTCCGTATGAATACAACCCTTGCCACTGACCATTCTAGAGGGATGTACCCCCACGCCAGACTTGCTCTCAATAACTTGACCAAATGGGGTATCAGATCTCCACTGCCCTGTTGTAGCAGAGCAGGAAAAATGCCATCCTCCCCAGGTGATTTGTACGGTGAGAATTCGTTCACTGCCCATACAATTACCGATTGAGTGACTATGTTTGTTGCCAACTTCCAATCTTCCTTTTTGGGTCGTTCTGTTGATCTTGTTGTAAATGGGATGTGTGACTGGTCCTCCAGAAACCGATTACCGGGAAAGTGAGTCTGATTAATATAATAAAAACTAACCAGCCTGTGAGAGACATCATGTGTAGTTTTTTTAACCAGATGGTGGTAAGCTTTCTCAAATACATATTTAAAATCAATTGGAGATGACCCCATCAGATTTCAGAAGGAAGCCATTTGAATATAGCCTTGATATTAATGTATGTCCCATACAGCAAATTGGTGAATTTTCAATTCAATCATATGTTCTGAACTCCACACAACAGAACATGTTGACATATAAACAAACACTAGGAGATGGCTGACTTCATTTCCATCGTATCGTTGACACATTTATATTATTAATTGCACACTTGTGGTTTTGATAATCTCTAATATTTAGATAGAAATGTTCCAAGATCATGGAGACTATAAGGAGAACTAACTCATACGGAAAAATGTACAAAACCTGTCCTCAAAATCGCCTATCTAAGCAGTTTGTCGCGCATTGCAAATACGATACCATCCAAAATAAGTAACCTTAGTTTTTATAAATGACAGTAATCAAATTGTAAACATTACTTATGACCTAATAATAAAAACTAAAATTAGGAGCTAGAAAGATTAAAATTGTTAAAAATTAAAATAGGACAGGGTGTGCGTTGTTAAAAATTATTGCAATAGTGGTTGATAGTGCATCTGATTTAAAACGAAGACGTGAATTGAACTTAAGAAAACCAGAGTGTTTTCAGTTAAACCTGATTAAAAATTGTCAAATATAAATAAAATGGGAAAGAATATTTATTATAATAGGGTTCAAATAATATACATTACTCGTGAGAATTCTAAAAAAAGCACAATTGCACACAAAACACTTTTGCTGATGAAACCATTCTTCTTATATACAAGTACAATTCAAATTATTAATAAGCTAGAGCAAACATATACAACAAATGGAAAACATTATTGGTACCTACACTTTACCTCTGTAGGGGTAACTAAAACCTTTAGACATTCAAAGTAATTTGTAACACTTTTTTCTTACCAATCTACAGAATGTCAACACATGTTATTTTCGAAGAAACTGGTTCAGATGACAAAAATATTGGAAACTGTAGTTTCAGTATATCCTCGAGTGTATCTGAATAGTGAGTGGTCCAAAGAACCAATTGAAAATCAAATACAAGATAATCCCAATAACTTGAAATCTGGCAATAAGGGATGGTGAATAATGTACATTCTAATACCAGAAAACAGAATACTTCATATACAATACATGTAGCTCTGAACAGCCCAGTGAACATAATGTGTATAAAGTCATTCAACCAGTCTGCCACGGTAGGAACAATCTGTTGCAAATATAAAAATAAAATTGTATGTTGAAATTGGTCAAAGTATGAATATATCTATATTTTGTAATTTTGTGTACCCACTTTGACTGTGTTTGCGTTATTAGAAAACCGTGAATAATAATTTTTGTATTAGAATGAAGTAATAATTTTCTTGTGTGATGTGTACTATTTAAATATATGTAATTTACTTGAATACAGTTTCCTGTATCAATTGTCATAGTAAAGCGTGTTATGAATAAACGTCAAAATAATAGTGTAATACTATAGTAACTTATAGTATATGAAAATACGCCAAGCCGTTTAGATTGGAGTTTTTGGTGGCTTACTGGACTATTCCACTCTAACCTTTCCAATTCTGTTGAGGTCATGTGAATTTGAACAGTACGACTCTTTCCATGTAGCCAATCGGCCTCGAGCTTCAAATTTCCATGTAGTTTCTTACTGGTGGCTTTTCATCGCTTATGCAGTCGCACTGGCATAAGATGTATTTTGCACTTTTCTCCCGTAGGTGATTAAATCAATCAGCAGATAGCTTCATCTGTCATTGCTTTGCGTGCGTGTTAAGCTCATAATGACTTGTTAACATACCTATCACGGCTTTGACAGCTCTCCCATATTTTTTATCAGGTCTGCCGAGTATGTCTTCTGATAAACTGTTTCCAACAATCAAAAGACTTTTCTGTGCTACCCATTTTTTTGTGGCCATGTTTATTGTCGATGTAGCAGTGCCGAAAAGGGGTTCCGTGTCAATGGTTGGTATTTGTGACCTTGTGTGGCCGCTTAAACTACAGTGTCAAAGCAATGGACATACATCCCTTACCCTCCGTCGACAGTTGGGTAAAAAATATGATCATACTTTAAAACTGCTCCACTGTATTCGTTTGTTAAGTTCAGACCAATTCTCGGGTTTTTTGTTTACTGACCAGTTTATATTGTTATTAACAAAGTAAACATACTAACAATGAATCTCGACATCAATACCTCGCCAACGATATCCCAAACATCTGAATAAAATTAAGGTGTTTATGTATTTGTATTAATTGACCCAAATTTGACTCATGATTTTCTTTAGTACTATCCCTACATAATGTAGCATAGCACATACGCCTATTGCGGTGAGAGTAATACAAATCACCGCCTCTGCTTCAAAAACTTTAATTATATCTTGTGCTTAAGCCCAGCAAAATGTAATTAATTTAACTTAACATTGCCTTTGCCAATTAAGTCCCACATTATTTTAAAAGTTCCTTACTCTCGCTCATACAAAATAATGAGGATTCTAATAGTAAGTATAATTCCATTAGGGAAGTTTTGACATCACTAACGAGCACTGAAAATAATTAATTAAAAAATTGAGTTAAAAAATATAAATTGTAATGTAATGAATGTAACCAATATACTAGCTAACTTGAATAAATAATCCAGCCAGCGATCTCTTACCTCAGGGGTGTTTTGTAGTTATTGATGAATGTAATTATCATATTTTCCTTTAATAATAATATTAAATTCTTGTGATATCCCTAAATTCTTTTCTGTAACTATTATGCTAACTATTAAGCTAACTATTCCAATCAACACCCTAATTGATACTAATTCCAATCACTCTTTAATCAGTTTTACCGTTTTTATTTTTTCTGCTACCGTGCGTAAAGTACGTACTTTACGAAGTGTGTAATTTTTTACTTTTCTGCGCTAGTGCGTAAAGTGAAACTCTCTACGCACTAGTGAAAAAAAGTAAAATTTGTCGAATATTGTACATAGCAACAAAATATAACGTTCTATTTCATATTACAATTTTTATGCTATATCCTTCTAAGATAAATAAATTATGTTTGCTTATATACACACAGCCGCAAAATCTAAGGATATTGCCTTATATTTTGAAATTTTCGGAAAATTATTTTTTTTATTGTAAATAGTATTACTTACAATAACTGTTATGACAGTTTAGTAGTTATTCTGTGTAAAAATTACATTATACTACTTTTATTTATGTATAAAAGTGAAATTATAATATTCTGTATGTAAAAGCAATAAATTTCCTGCGTTCAATTTACAAAAAAAACAAAACACTTGATTTTAGTAATTCGTTTGTCCTCCTCGAGCATTCAGAACAGCGCGACATCTGAGTGGCATACTAAAAATTGAGTTGTCTGTGTCTGCTTGAGGAATAGCATTCCAGGCGTCCGTGACAGTTAAAAATAGAGTTTGCGGATTATTCCTAGGTCTTTCCATATGTAGTATTCCTCGCTGGAGCATATCCCATACCTGTTGTATGGGATTCATATCCGGGGACTGCGCCGGCCATTGCAAAACATCAATACTGTGCTCATCCATGAAGTCCATTGCGAGTCTAGAAGTATGCGAACGAGCATTATCATGCATAAACAAAAAGCCAGAACCTACAGCTGCTGCATATGGAATGGCAATTGGTTGTAGTATGGTATCACGGTACGACATACCCGTCATAAAACCGTCCAGTAAAATGAGATCAGTTCTTCCGCCAACACTAATACCTTCCCAAAGCCTTGGTAAGAATGGTCTCGAGTCTGGATAAATTCCAAATCGAGATTCATCACTGAATAGCACGTTAGCCCGATTTTCGTTTATCCATTAAATGTGTTCTTGTGCCCATACTAAGCGAGCTCCTTGATTTCCTCGCGTTAGTGGAGGAATTTTCAAAGGGCGCATCTGACGAAGTTGATAATACTTCTCAAAATATTTTAAACAGTACACAAAAGGCCACTGAAAATTTAGTGTGTGAAGTAAATACTTAATTTCTAACAAAATTCTAATGAAACTTACGGTACTTAGTAGAAAAAAATTGTATGCAATTCGTGAACGTCACATTCGTCGAAAAAAGGTTACTCTAGTTATGTGCACCAAAAATGCAAGCTTTTGCATTTAATTCCAGGAAGCCGCCGCCCAATAGCAACCTCGATTAGAAGGTATAAATACCTCTAACTAGACGATAATAGACACTTCTAATTCAACTTCTGTTCTAAAGCTTTTAATTGTTAATTTATTATCTAATATTTATATTGTACTAAATATAATAAATTTTAAGTGTAAATTTAAATTGTTTTTAAAAAATAACTTTTCAATACGAAAGTTATATCTGGCGCAGTCAGTAGGATTCGTGCGGGTTGTGGAAAGACTTTCGCATAGTGTCGGTTGAACTATCCATAATCTTGGTGTTTCAACATCGAAGTGCGGATCCTGAAGAACCTACCCCTTGGAGGAGCTGTTCTGGTAGCTTTGAGGAAGTTGAAGAAGTCGAGAAGAAACTCCAGTGCTTCAGATTATCACTGTAAGTGCCAAGTTTCTTTTGCCTTTCCTAAACCTTTTATTTAGAGTATAGGAGGGATATTGTGTTAAGTACGTGCTCAATAATTTGAGAATTTCATTATATTTTCATTGCAATTTATGAAAATAATATTTATTCATACTACATTGAATGAATGATTTAGAAATCTTAATAAAGCAAATTTCAGATTTAAATATTGAAAAACCCTTGATATCTAATAATTTTGAGAATCTAGATTTATCTGATAATTTAAAAATGGCTACTACAAGTACTAAATCACCCGTCGTAATCAATTGGGATCTTTTCAAATTAAAATTAGAAAACATTAAACCTTATGATGGTAATTGTAATACTCTTAATAAATTTATTGCTCGTTGTGAACGACTAATTGAAACCTACGGTGTATATGAGGAACCTGACATAAATGCTCACATCCTAGAATGTATTCAAGAAAAATTAACGGGAAAAGCGGAAGCTATGGTTGGTAATAGAATGGAACTTGATACATGGCAAAAAATTAAAGACGCATTAAGACAGTGTTTTTCTGATAGGAGAGATTTAGATTGTATATTACAAGAATTAACAAGAACCAGACCATTTAAAAATGAAAATTTGATTGATTTTGGTGCTAGGTTACAATTGTTAAAAAGTAAAGTAATCCAAAGAATCAGTAATGATATAAGTTTTAACGAAAATGACATACGGTGCCATATAAATCATTGCGACAAAACAGCGCTTAATACGTTTATTGCTGGATGTACTGGCATCCTGAAAAATAATATGCATCTTAAAAAGCCAAATTCTTTGGAAGATGCCATGGCATATGTCGATGAATATGAAAACTTTGAAAGATTATACGGTCAATTAAATGAACCTAGAAATCAACCATTCAGAAATAATTCTAAGCCTCAAACCTATCAAACGCAAGGTAATAACTTTAACTATCCCAGAAATAATAATCAACATTTATATAATAATAATAACAATAATTATCAAAGGCCATATTTTCCAAGTCAACCCATCAATATACAACCACAGCCTCAGCCTCCTAGAAATTACCCAACTAACGCTCAAGTATTCGGACGACCACGTAATGTGTTTAAACCTAACCCAATACCTGCTAACAAATTACCTAAACCCGAGCCAATGTCAACAACTTCGAGGAATTTCTCATATAATACTAAAAATACTCATAATAATAATACAAATAGACATCAAAATAATAATCACTATTTTCGAAATAATGGCCAAAAACCAAATTTCGTAGCTGAAGAGTTGTACGAAAACGAAATCGATGAAGGTGATCAAATCGATGATCATGAAGAAGTCGAAGACGATAATTTTGTTCACTCTGTAAAAGACGATAAAGAACATAATACAAATTTTTGTCTAAAGCCTCTGAAAAGAAATCGGAGATAATGGAAATAAATATAGCATCAGATAACCCACTTCCATATATAGAAATTAAAAACCCAAACTTAAAGCTTCTCATTGATACAGGCAGTACACGTTCTTTAATTAGGCCATCAGTTGCAGAACAATGGTATTCTAATTGCATTTATCAGTCTAATGTTGATATCAAAACCTCGCTTGTCAGCAAACGCATTAGATATCAAGCTGAAATACCAGCATTCAAGGAATTCAATTTCAAAGATAATATAAACTTTATCTTATATGATTTTCACGAATTTTTCGATGGAATCATAGGCGTAGAAGATATGGTTAGAATGAATTTTAATAAAGATTTTACTAACAAACAATTAATTAGTAATGACATATCTATTCCCATAAAATTTCGGTCACCCACAGATATAAAATTTGAATTCTCAGTAGGTCCCACAGAAAAATTATTGAAAGCATTACCTGTAAGCATAGTTAATGGAGAAATTTTAATCAAAGAAACTTATTTAGATGGACTTTACATTCCTGAAACATTAACCATTGCCCAAAATGGCTATGCTATAGTTGAAATAACTAATAAAAGCAATAAAACCATTTCAATAACCTTAACGGAACCAATTTCGGTTAATCCTTTTTTATCCACTCAATACGAATTACATAACTTCGATTATATTAACAAAGAACTCGAAAATCAAACAGTAAATAATAATAAGATAGTAGACATAAATAGTTTGCTTCGAACAAATCATATGAACTCTGAAGAGGAAGCTAGCATAATTAAATTATGTCGAAAATTTTCTGATATTTTTCTAAAACCAGGTGATCCATTACCATTCACTTCCAAAGTAAAACACATGATTAAAACCACAGATGAAAGCCCAGTTCATACTAAATCCTATAGGTACCCCTATGTACACAGGGAAGAAGTTAAGAGACAAATCAATGAAATGCTAGATAAAGGCATCATAAGAGCCTCTTACTCCCCTTGGAGCTCACCTATATGGATAGTGAGTAAAAAGCTGGACGCATCTGGGTGTCAAAAATGGCGTTTAGTGATAGACTACCGTAAATTGAATGAAAAAACAATATCTGACAGATATCCAGTGCCAAACATCACTGATATTTTAGACAAATTGGGTAGAGCCCAATATTTCAGCACCCTTGATTTAGCAGCTGGTTTTCACCAAATCGAAATGAGCCAATCATCGATAGAAAAAACAGCTTTTAGCGTAGACAACGGTCATTACGAATTTTTGAGAATGCCCTTTGGTTTAAAAAATGCCCCTTCAACATTTCAAAGAGTAATGGATGAAGTATTAAAAGACCTTCAAAATAAAATTTGTATGGTATACATGGACGATATTATAATTTTTAGTACCAGTCTCCAAGAGCACCTTCAAAATTTACAATTAGTATTTTCAAAATTAAGAGAAGCCCACCTTAAAATCCAACTAGATAAATGCGAATTTTTACGCAAAGAAGTTGAATTTTTAGGCCATGTAGTGACCCAAGATGGAATTAAACCAAATCCAAAAAAAATCGAAGCAATAAAAAAATTTCCTATACCTCGTACACAAAAACAAATTAAATCATTTTTAGGGTTATTAGGTTATTACAGGAAGTTCGTTAAGGACTTTGCCAAAATAACCAAACCAATGACCATTTGTCTGAAAAAAGAAAACAAAGTCGAACATACAAAAGAATTTATTGACTGTTTCAATACATGTAAAAATTTATTAACTTCCGAACCCATTTTAGCCTACCCAGATTTCAATAAACCTTTTGAATTAATTACTGATGCATCAAATTACGCCATAGGTGCCGTCTTATCCCAAGAAGGACATCCTATTGCATATGCATCGCGAACCCTTAACAGTGCAGAAATTAATTACTCTACAATTGAGAAAGAGTTATTAGCTGTTGTTTGGGGATGCAAATATTTTAGACCCTATTTATTTGGTCACGAATTCCTTATTCTGACAGACCATAAACCTTTGCAATGGTTGTTTTCGTTAAAAGAACCAAATTCACGTCTTGTTCGATGGCGGTTGAAATTGGAAGAGTTCGATTATAAAATAAAATACTTAAAAGGTAAATCAAATTTAGCAGCTGATTCTTTATCAAGAATTAAACCTGATTATGACCTAAATGCATTCGAGACAGACTCATTAGACGTTAATGTTGACGATCTTGACGAAATAATTGAAAGAGAAATTGACAATCTAACTTCGCAACGAAATCCAATTGAAAACGTTGACATGCTACCTAATTTATCCGCAGACGACGTAAATGATATTTTAGGCAATAATTCAAAAGTAAATATAATCTCTGATATTCAAATAAACCCACCAGACAAAATAAACCAGCCTGACGATACCGACCTGGAAACTGTTCATACATCAGCAGAAAATCCTATTCTAGGAATACCTATCACAGATAAAGCATTGAATTTATATAAAAATCAAATCTTGCTAACATGTGGCGAGTCTAATGAAGTGAAACCCACACGAGAGAAAGTTTTTGAAAATAATCGCGTGCTTGCTGTGTTATCTGAAAGAAACTTAGAACAAAGCATAATTCAGTTTGTTAAAGAATTCATAGATCCAAAACGAACGTATGCTATATATTTCAGAGCCCCTCTCACCCCTGAAATATTTGCTGTAACAGTTCAAAATTTCTTTAAAAATTCCTCGTACAAATTTGTGCATTGTACAAAAATCTTAAGTGACATTTTAACTACAGACGAACAAGCTGAAAAACTTAATTATTTTCATGTTTATAAAAAAGGACACAGAGGAATAAATGAGCTTAAAGCCTCACTTAGCTCAAGATATTATTGGCCCAAAATGTCAGAAGACATAGAGAAATTTGTAAACAATTGCGAAACATGCCTTAAAAATAAGTATGATCGAAATCCCCCTGTGATAAAATTTAATCTAACCCCAACAGCTTCAAAACCATTTGACCACATACACATTGACGTATTCCGTTTCTCAAACTACCCCTATCTTACCATTATTGATTCATTCTCAAGATATGGACAATCCTACCCTCTCTCCAGTGTCAATGGTACATCAATATTAGATGGTCTCCTGAACTATACAACACACCATGGACTACCTTTTAAGATTACCGCCGATTGTGGTACCGAATTCAAAAACCACGATTTAGAAGACTTTTGTAAACTCCATAAAATTGAATTACATTACACTACTTCAAAAAATAGTAACTCCAATTCCCCTGTAGAAAGATTTCACTCTACTCTAATAGAACATCTCAGATGTTTAAGAGAAACCAATAAAGACCTAACCATGGATCAATTAATGAAACATGCAATCCTATCCTATAACAATTCGATTCACTCTGTAACCAAATTCACACCCTTCGAAATAATTAAAGGCCATATTAATAGCCCAGATCCTTTTGATCTGAACGATCACCTCGTGATATCCTATTACGTCCAAAATCATAAACAAGCGGCTAAAGATATTTATAAAAACATTCATGAAAGAAATGCAGCAACAAAAGAAAAAATAATTACAAAAATAAATGAAAAAAGATCAGACCCCCCTGATTATTCCAAACAAGAAACAGCCTATGTCCGAACAAAATCATGGGATAAAAAATTACCAAAATTTAAGAAAACCAAAATTATCAAAGACAAAGGTATAATCTTGAAAACAGATAAAGGTACTTATCATAAAAGTATCGCCCGAAAACCTAAAAGTAATTCTAATAATATTTTACAGGAACAGCAAGGTCATGAACCCGATGGCGATTCTGACGTTGTACCTGGTACTCAATCTGCCGAAGACACAATGCAATGACGACATTCGTGTCATACCCCTCGAAAATCTCTTACTACCCATTAAATTAGGAACTTGTAGATTAGTTTATACTAAACATACTTTTATTCATTATTTAGATTTAGGTGAAATAGTTAAACAAACTAGTATTTTAAAAGACAACTTTTTAGTTATAAGAAATAATATTGCAAAAATTAATGCTTCAAATCCAATTTCTTATCATGCCCTAGCCGAAAATATGCTAGAGAGAACAGAATTCCTGATAAATTCACTCGAGAAAAGAGTTGAAAATATACAACCTCACATTCGGACAAAAAGAGGACTTATAAACGGACTAGGAAAAGTCAATAAATGGCTTTTCGGAAATCTTGATTCCGACGATGGTATCAAATACGACAGTGCTATTCAGACTTTAGAACAAAACCAAAAACAACTTATTCATGAAACCAATTTACAAATATCTTTACATAAAAAACTGATAGATCACTACAATAAATCCCTCACAACAATGTGGCAAAATCAAGTAAAACTTCAGTCAAATTTAGAAAGATTTCAAGATGCGATATACAAAGAAATTAATAATTTAGACAGCTACATCACCTTTCAAGGTACAATAAGTCAAATAAATCTAGATTGCCAAAATATGATAACATTTATTGATAATATTGAAAACGCAATCATATTTTCAAAATTAAACTCATTACATAATTCAATAATATCTAGCCAAGAAATTATAGACATGATTGATTACTTGCATAAAATATATGATCCAGAGGAAATTCCCAAATTTGAGAATGTCTTAACATATTATTTACTCCTTGGAACTCAAGTAACCTTTTCAAAATCCAAACTCATCTTTGCCATACATATCCCAATCCTCAAACCAGAATACCTAGAATTTTACCATATCTACCCAATAATTCAGAACCTTAAACTATTTACACCCATCTATCCTTACTTGGCACGGAAAAATCAAGAGACGCAAACCCAAAAAGAAGAATGCCCAAAATTAGAAGATGTGTATTATTGCAAACAAGACTTCGCATCAAGAGACAACTGCACCCTACAACTTCTTGATGGCAACCTTCCCGAAAAATGTTCCGTTAACGAAATTAGAATCCATGAATCCATCATAGAGCAAATAACAAATAACGAAGTCCTTATCATCCCAGATAACTCAGAAAAAGTAATTTCCAAGTGCGAAAGAGATCAATTTCTTAAAATCTACCGTCCATCCCTCGTAACCATTCCAGAACAATGTGAAATCACTATCAAACAAATGACATTTAGCAACAATCCACAGATTCAAGAAGGAAAAGCGTTAATACTACCAAAAATCGAGATTTCGTCACTTCAAACAAGAAAAACATTTCAAAATTCAAATATCACTAAAATTAATTTCGAAAACCTTTTTGAATTAGATCAAATAGCCGAACAATTAGAACCCCTTCAAGAAATCAATAACAACTCATACATTGTACCTTCAACAATTGGGGCCATATTTAGCATAATAGTTATAATACTGATAATAACAATTTTAATAATAATCAAGAAAAAGAAGACAAGAAAATCCAAACCATCCACCGAAACCGAAATGGAAAATTTGGAAGAAACTAGAAAAACTAACTCCATTATTTTTTCAGCTTAAGAAGGGAGGAGTTATGTGCACCAAAAATGCAAGCTTTTGCATTTAATTCCAGGAAGCCGCCGCGCCGCCCAATAGCAACCTCGATTAGAAGGTATAAATACCTCTAACTAGACGATAATAGACACTTCTAATTCAACTTCTGTTCTAAAGCTTTCAATTGTTAATTTATTATCTAATATTTATATTTTACTAAATATAATAAATTTTAAGTGTAAATTTAAATTGTTTTTAAAAAATAACTTTTCAATACGAAAGTTATATCTCTCTACACACTTGTTGCATAAATAATTATCTCCATTGATTGTTTAAAAAAAAAACTAATGTCAAAAAAACCGTCTTATCATTTTCAAATAATTATACTTCAATTCAACATACATTAACTTTGATGATGATTTCTAACTTAACGTGTTATCATAAAGCAAAATTTTTGAGATTAACTCACCAATTGTATTTAATATGAACATTTCATATAAAAACTGCATTATTACATAGTGTATCCATAATTTTAACACTTCTACTATTTGGACGATGATCAAAATATATTTTGCGTTTAATTATCCGGAAAACCTTTCTTTTTGACTTCTCTCACACCTGTAAAAAAGTCTCCTTCTTTTCAAAAACTAATTTTCTTGGAAACCATATCTCTCAAATTTGTCGTTGCACATAATTGAGGCCCATGAATATATTTTTATTTTATATTTGACCAAGAAATATCGATATTGTTAAAGCCACGCGTTAATTTTTAGTTTATTCAATTTTATTATTCATTCTTTAATTGTAAACAATCATTACATATTTTTTTTATTTCTCTTTTCTCTTATTCTCACATATTTTATTTTGATACGCCAATGTTCGAGAGTTGGTCATTTAATTTAATTTCATTCTATTCTTGTATATTTCTTTCCACCGCGTTTTTACCATCAAAGTTGGAGTGTCCGAAGCCACAACCAATTTTTGATGGAACTAGTATTAGTAGCTAGCAAATAGAGTAGTGAACCGTTCCAATCTTTCGAAAGCCATAAGAAATACCACCCAAAAATACAGTCCACAACCCGAAGAGAAGACAAGGACAAACCCTTCTTTGGATGGTCGATCTTGTCTTTTTTTTCTATTTTTAATTTTGTAATTGTTTATGATACAATTATTTGGCCAAGTTCGAGCCGGATCTCGTTAATCACTCTTATCGGTATTTCATTATTATAGTCCAGGGAAGTTAGATAAATAAACTGAATTTGGCCGGGAAGCAGATATCGAGATGCGGTTTTCTGCATTGTGTTCAGGAAGGTCACAGAAAATGAGTGGTATCTCGCTTTTTGGAAAAATGCTTTCTGGGCCGGAAAATGCATTTTCCAATTGAATCACTAATTGCACCATTACAGGAACGACTGGAAACTGGGAAAAATCGCTCGGAAATCGTTACTCGGAGGTTTTAGGGGCTGCCAAACTCGATTCTGACATTAGAATTACCCGGGGGTGGCTCTGTGAGGGTGCGTGGGAGGTGAATTGGGGGGGGGGGAATGGTAGCATGCATGAAAATCGCTCCAAACTCGTTACTCGGGGGGTTTTCGGAGATGCCAAATTCAATTCTGGCATTGGAATTCCTCGGGGCGGCTCCCCGGTTGGTTCGGGGGTGGTCAATAGGGGGAGAAATTGCAGCGTGCATGGAAATCACTCTAAACTCGTTACTCGGGGGGTTTTCGGGGATGCCAAATTCAATTCTGGCTTTGGAATTTCCCGGGGGTGCATGGGGGTGCGCGGTGGTAGAATTGGGGGAGAAATGGCAGCGTGCATTAAAATCGCTCCAAACTCTTTAGTCGGGGGTTTTCGGGGATGCTGAATTGGATTCTGGCATTGGAATTACCCGGGGCTCCCAAAGCAATTGTTTTTATAATATTTGTAATATTTATTCATTTGATATTCCATCAAAATTTTTATTATTCATATCCCCGGTGAAGTCTAGTGTCTGATTTTCATGGACGCTGGCACCCCCCCCCCATCAATATTCCCCAGACAACACGAAAGAGGGATCCTGACGGCCTACGGGGATGTCTGATGCCAGAATTGAATTCAGCATCCCCGAAAATCCCCGAGTAACGGGTCTTTAGCGCTTCCCATGGACTATGCAATTTCCATCCCAGAATGACTCCCCGGGTAATTCCAATGCCAGAATCCAATTCAGCATCCCCCAGTAACGAATTTGGAGCAATTTTCATGCACGCTGCAATTTCTCCCCCAATTGACCACCCCCGCACCCCCGGGTAATTATAATGCCAGAATCGAGTTCGGCAGCCCCGAAAACCCCCGAGTAACGATTTCCGAGCGATTTTTCCGAGTTTCCTGTCGTTCCTGTAATGGTGCAAGTAGTGATGCAATTGGAAAATGCATTTTCCGGCCCAGAGAGCATTTTTCCAAAAAGCGAGAAACCACACCCTATAGACTCATTTTCTGTGACCTTCCTGAACACAATGCAGGAAACCGCATCTTGATATCTGCTTCCTGGCCAAATTCAGTTAATCCGGCCGATTTTGATCTAAATGCCCTGGACTATTACGGCTGTTTTTGCTTATGTTTTTGAATTTATTAAAACGTTCTGGAACTTTATGAAAAGGTTAATTTTCCTATTCTCGGGCAATTGTAACTATCTTACATTGTTTAATTTTTTCTATTTCATTATTTTTAACTCAGCCTTTTGAAATTTAAAGTTCATTTTCTTCACTCTTTTTTTTGTAAGTCCTCATTAGAAAAGGAACTTGATTGTTTACTTGTCGTTCAAGTTAAATTCTGTTATAAAAAATGTATTGGATTTAAATACACTACTGAACAAGTTTTGTTTGGATAAATTCTCACTTTAATTAGGAACCGTTTGAAATATACTGCTCAGCACAGTTTTCAATTTAAATTTTCACCATTACAATATTATTCCATATTTGCAGTTTTCAATTTAAATTATATTGAGTATATAATAATTTTATTACAATTTTTTTGTCATTATCAGCATGAGTACTAAAAAATTAAATCAAACTAGAGCTCTACGAGAATCTGCCATAAATAGAATTTCTGTAGTTTTTGACATTGCTATGTCGGCTGTTGGTGATCAAAGTGTGCATAATTATTTTAAGGCAAGATTATGCCGATATGCCTGATGTTTACCATGACTTTAATTCTCATCATACTTCTATTATTTCAACATTATCTACCCAGGATAATGCAGATCTTGATGCTGAGAAACAAATTCGACAGGAGATTGATGAAAAGTATCACAGACTAAGAGGCATTTTTATTCCAGCCTTTTTGATAACTCAACTCCCACACTCACTTTAACGAATAAACAAACCAATGTTAAACCGCCTAAAATCCAAAGTTCCTCATTTTGACGAAAATTTAAAACTCTGGCCCACCTTTTTAGATATTTTCGATGCTCTTATTGTTGATAAGGATTCTCTCTCTAGCGTTGAACGATTTCAATGTCGGTGGTTTCACGAGAACCACTTAATCTCATAAAAAGTATTCCGCTTGCTTTAGTAATATTAAATTCCAATATGTGTGTAGATGATTCACTTTGTGGTAGTGACACTCTTGATAAGACTTAACTATTACAATCTGAACTGATTAATTTGTTAGCCAAAGGAGGTTTTCAATTACATAAGTCTGCGAATAACCCTGCTCTTCTAAGCTCATTAGATTGCCAACAAACTCCTTTTCCATTTTACTCTAATACTCCTACAAAGTTTTAGGCATGAAATGGTTACCCACATGTGATAATTTTTCTTATCATATATCTCCCTTAGAAACTACCAAGACTTAAAGGTCCACTTTATCTGAACTAGCCAGAGTATACGATCCAATGGGGTTCCTAACTCCTGTGTCGTTTTTTACTTAAACCCTGATACAACAACTTTGGAGTTTAAGGTCTTCATTGGGATCAAGTTCCACCTTCTTTTTTAGTGAAGAAATGGACTGAATTTAAGAGTCAACTTTCCATGCTCTCAAATATTAAAATTCCATGATCACTAGTACTCGTCACCTATCAGTATTGTGAACTACATGCATTTGCCGATAGAGTCCAAAGGGTTATGCATGTGTTGCCTTCCTTCTATTTTGTCTTGATGGCAACTTCTTTAAAATCAGACTGGTGGGAGGTAAATCCAAAGTCGCTCCTCTCAAGCCACTTTCAATTTACAAGTTTGTTTCGTTTACTGTTAAAATTCTTTCTCCTACGATTCACCTCCATAAATTGTACGCCTGGACAGACTCCATGGTAGCCCTTTATTGGATGGAATATCCGCCTAACAGGTGTAAATCAGTTATTTCCAACCGAGTTGGTTCTATTTAAGACATAATTCCACCTGAAAATTGGCATCATGTCAAATCAAGTGATAATCCAGCTGACTGCGAAAGTAGTGGATTATTACCGTCTGAACTTCCAGATCATTCTCTGTGTTTTTCTGGTCCTGCATGGCTTTCGTTGTCTGAACATTTATCGACACTCCGGAGTGTGCAGTAGATGAAGAAAACAAAATCTCTTTACTAGAATTCGTTTCGTTTGATTATTTTGATCAACTGATCACTAGATTCTCATCTCCGAGAAAAATTCAACGGATCATAGCATCTCTCCTTACAATTACATCAGGCACTACTTCTCCTAGTTCGTTATCTACAAAACAACATTTTTGCGAATGATTTCTCTAGAATTGATAATAACTTACCACTTGCCAAAAACTTTCGGAAATTAAATCCTTTTCTTAAAGATGGAGTTCTTAGGGTGGGTGGAAGATTGCATTTCTCTGGTCTTTCTTTTGAACACAAGGATCCTGATATTCTACCCGCAAAGCATCGCCTTACTTACCTAACGATTGAGAACACTCACAAGCAGCATTTACATCCAGGTCTGCAAACATTGCATTTTTTATTAGCCCAAAATTTTTGGATCTTATTTTCTCGACGTGCTATTAGACATTTTCTATCAGAATGTTTCCGTCGCTTTAAAATCAACGAGCTTTGGGTCCTGAACCTGTTATGGCAAATTTGCCTTATCTACGTGTAAACCAAATTAAAGCATTTCAACTCGTTGCCGTTGATTATGCCTTATAATGTTACGTTGAGTGAATATCGTGCAGTTAAATCCCACAAGGCATATATTTGCTTATTTGTGTGCTTTGTCACAAAAGCCGTCCATGTAGAATTGGTTTCAAATCTCACTACCGATGCTTTCATTGCTGCTTTACGCTGTTTTGTTGGACGTAGAGGACGTTGTACGCATATATTTAGTGACTGTGGAAGTAACTTTGTAGGGACAAAGCGAGTTTTAAATGGGTATATGAAACCTGAAGGTGAAACGGAAAATATTTCGTGGTGCTTAAACGTTCCTTCTAGTCCTCACGTCAACAGTTTATGTGAGGCTGGTGTCAAGTCAATGAAAAGTAATTTGGCTAGAGTACAAATGTGAATGCTGCTCTATGAGGATAGGAAACCAAGGAAGCCTATATCTGCTGATCTTCACAATTGTTACTTGAGAAGACAGTTTAATATTTAATTTGTCTGTTCATTGATGTCTTCATATTGTGAGTTTCTTGGGTGTCTTCTAATTTTTAATTCTTCAAGGAAATCTAGTTCTTGTTTCTTATTAAAAATATGTAGTACTTCCAATTTTGTGTTAGGTGTTAATGAATCTTTGATATCAAGTAGATGTTTAGCGTGGCTGGATTTATCTGGCTGTTTCAATCTGTGTGTTCGTAAATGTTAATTTTGTCTAATTTCAAAATTTCCCCTGGTTTGACCAATATAGACAGCATTACATTTGGGACATTTGAGTTTATATCCCAGACTTTTTCAATTGGGATATTTTTGTTTTTACTTTTAGTAATTTCCTACTCACACTGTTTTAAAATTTTTTTTCTACGCCCATGTCCGTAAACGTCAAAAATCGCACTGACAACATTCCTTGTAAGTGACATTTAACAATAACATGCACGTAATGAGAATCTCATAACATACATGTGCGTTTAGATAGAAAAACTTAGATTTCTTTGTTGAATCAAATTGCAATCAAATTTTCATTTACATAATACTTTATTTGGTTTATTTACATACTTTTAATCAATTGAAAAACATAAAAGCTCTTAGCATTAGTGAAATACATTTTAGATTAAAAGAGTGACGCCCCGAAATGTCGGCAACACATTTTACAATTTCCAAAAAAATAATTCGCTTTTTATTGATATGGGAAAAAACGTCATCTCATTTACGCTGTCAATTTTGGTAACAAATTATAGTATCCGAACATTTTCTCAACTTTACCTATGAATATTACTGTTGGTAATGAAAAAGATGAAATTATGAGCACTCAGAAGAAAATAGATGGGCGTAGAAAAAGTATAGTACGTTACACGAGTTGTAATCCCATTACGCACTCGTGAAATTTACGCTCTC
This sequence comes from Lochmaea capreae, assembly GCA_949126875.1. Taxonomy (NCBI): domain Eukaryota; kingdom Metazoa; phylum Arthropoda; class Insecta; order Coleoptera; family Chrysomelidae; genus Lochmaea; species Lochmaea capreae. The sequence continues at coordinate 11,499,081 of OX421404.1, read as the reverse complement.
GCCGCTGCGCAGCTTCGTGCGTAATGGGTTACTTACAACTCTTGTTACGTAATATACTATTTTGTGATAAATGTGAATATAAGTTTTATAAGAAAACTATTTTTTTTTCTCAATAATTCAAAAGATATCAAAATTAAAATATTTGAATCCAGTACCGGATACACGCAGACAGCTTCCGAACAAAACAGAGCGCGTGTAACGTCATAATATTAGTTGTCACCATTGACATATATTATGATATTACAGGTTCACCGCCTAAAATATACAATCAGAAAATGAAATTTGCTTTTCTGGCAGTCGAAGCAGACGGAGTTTTTACGGAATTTCAAATTTAGACTAACTGACTTGCGCATTGTAACTTTCAACTTAACCCATATTTCTTTTTTCATGATTCCATAAAAAAATCAAATTATTTTGCCGTAATCGAGTACTGACGACTATTTTCATAATCGGATTATGAATGATTTTTAATTCGAATTATGCCCATCACTATTCATTACGCTTTCTGCTTTGTAACTGTTACACATGTACAATATTTTTATTGTACGATTAAATAATAGAGTCCACTCAATTTATCCTATTTTATTTCAACCAGTAGATATATCCATAATTAAACAATACAGCAGAGTTAAACCTAACGTCACTTTTTATAAAATTGGTTATCATAAATATATCGACATCAGGAATATTATAAGACTTCACCTTTATAAATCCATTATTACACATAGCTAATCGGAATTAACTAACAAATTATGTTTTAGCTGTAAATTTTCAATATTATTGTCCAGTCACGTGTAATAGCCGTAAACACGGTACTGTTGGGACATTGAGAATTTATAGTCACGTGATTTCTTTTCAAATTTTATCGATTTATAATAAATAGAAAAAACATTTTCAAAGTTTTTCGCATTGAATATTAAAATTATTGATAATAAAGTTGCAAAATACATGGGAAAAATCAAGACTCCAATTTTCCCACTCGCACAATAAGCGCATAAAATATTACCTGGACTCGTCCTGAAGTATACTATTGGAGCGTAATAGTATATCAATAAATCCAAGCTCTTTACTCCACTTGGATGAGCTCTGGTAACATTTTTCATAAATGAGTTAAAAGAGTAGTCAATATTACCAAAACCAAATAACGAAGAGAAAGGCAACGGATTCGAAAACAGTATGCACCTGTTACACCGATTTATCAAGTTAAGACCTTTAAAAAAATTCCCACATCTATTCTCTTCCATGTGCTGTTAGGTATTTATTGTTTCATTGCCGTTTATTAATAAAAAAGACGTGATTTACAACCGAATGTATTTTACGCGGGCAACACCAAAGCTTCAAAGTTTACATAAAAGCTCTCAGGATAAAAGTAAATATTTTTCGAATTCAGTTAGGATGGAATCATAAATCTTCACATAGTAATACAAAGCTTTGACATGAATTATATTTTTTTGAGCTTTATTTTTAACGTAAATAAATCGATTCGCTTCAATCGGGTTTTTTGTATGTTTGTTGAGTATCGTTACCCCTTCCGAGTCGTATAACCATAATACGGATAATGAAATTGTTAATTACGATGGAAAACAAATTTTACAAATTGATGTGTGTAGCTCTTTTTTTTCGCATCATTGCTGGAATTGCTTCTTTATTCCGTTACACAAAATAATTTTGAAATACGAACACATAGAGATACTACAGATAAACGCAACAAACCTTGTAGGCTAGATAATGAGATCGAAGTCAGACGGAAAAATTGACAAAAACTGTCCTCAAGATCTAAGCCTATCAAAGCAGTCTGTTTTCTGCAAATCCAATAGGGTTCACGTGACGTCATCTGACAGTTACCCTGATAAATCTAATGATAAACAAGCGCTCTTTGCACAACACGTGGTTCTTAACAGTTATTTTGAACGTGTTTGAGTTCATTTTTTCTCACTTGCTGCATTCTTCTGCATTCTTTAAATTGCTTAGGTATTTTGAAAGCTTTATCTGACTGTTCATAATAAAAAGGATTATCATATATAATACCACGAGAGTGAATATTTTGTCGGCAAAATTTTTCGATTGTCATGAAAGTATGTTGCTTGGCAATTTTGCGAGTGAGGATTAAATGTCATGAGCAATATTACCTAAAAGCAACAAACTTGAATACGACAAGAGAAAAAGTTTACCTTACAAAATTTTTAATTGAGTGGTATTCGACTATGACTATGACTATTTCACGAGAGAAAAACTAAAAAATCATATGTTTAAACGTTTTATTTATTGCAAACTTAAATTATACAAAGCCAAAAAAATAATAACATTATGAAAAAAAAATTACTTGTTTATGTAAAAAGTACAATTATTATTATAATTGTACGTTGTAGCATTATTTTGGGGATTGTTTTGCATCATAACCTGTGATGAATTTAAGTTAGGAACTGAGGATTCCTTTTCTTTATTTTCATTTTCTCGAAGGTTCTCGATAAGTTGGAAATGGTGTTCTTCATTTAATTGTAAATATGGTTTCAAAGAATGGGCAGAAGAATGTCCTGTAAGCTTAATTACTTCTTGTTCACCAACTCCTTCTTTTGCTAATGCAGATATTGCAGAAGCTCTATGTGAATGATTGGTTATTTTTATTTTTTTTGTGTCTATACCAATTGATTCTGCCGATATTTTCGTCCACTTTGAAATTGTATTAATTCCCAATGGTGAATTTTTGTACCATATTCCTTTCTCCCAATTTGGATGTACTGTTAAAAATAATCTTGTTGTTGTTAGATAAGGATTGGATTCTTTTTTTTCAATAATTTCTAAAAATAAACGAACGGGACACAAATTGTTGTTAGCATTATTCCTTACCAGCCACTTACTGCCAGATAAAGCTTTTGATCCTCCTTGTGTCGTTTTAGAAAAGATTGGATTATATTCCACCCTGCCAGTAAAATTACCTTTATTATAATATTCTTTTTTAAAGTAATTATTATCACAATTAGCAGCTTCATTTCCACGCCATGCTAATTCGAACGAACATAAATGAAAAAACTTTTTTTGTAACCCATCAGGATTATCTTCAGAATAGCTTTCTACCATTTCCATGAATTCTTCTTTGGTAAACGCGTTAGAACTTCTTCTGGTTTCAGGTTCAGCCTGAAGCTTTTTACGTTTTGTATCCCTGGCCAATCTAGCAAATTTATAGGTAATATCTTTAAATGGATCAATTTTGATGTTAAATTCTAGAAAATATTTTTCCTGAACCATTTGAGCAGTCGTATTCCAAAGTGTTTTCACACTAGCTACAGTATAATCAGTTCCATCTCTTTTTTTCATGTTAAAACCATAATCTTCAAGAATTTTTGCTATAACTTGTTCAGAAGTATCCTTTTCTAACGTATAATTACGTGCGTCCAGAAACATTCTAAACTGTTCCCACGCAGACTTTTTTGTCTTCATTGTATTTCGCGGTATACTTTGCTTAATTGTACTCTCTATTTCATTTATTGAATTATTTCCAAATCTTGTATTATTCATGTTAATAATACTTATTTGAGTTTTTATAATCTTTAGACAGTTAAATAAATAAATAAACAACTTAGTTTCCTTAGAAAAAACTAACAAAGATTTTATATTGAATTTTATCACAGAGTGATAGAATTTTATACACATAGATTTGATATATTAAACGTCAAAAAATTGCCGCGACAAGACAAAAAATTGCCAGTTCAAAACCTTCAAATTTTGTCAGTTATCAATAAGAAGAAAGCGGTAGCGTTATGCCATACTTCTCCAGTGTGACTTACAGCCCGCCATACCGGCGCTAATACATTAATTCAATACAACAATTCAAACATTCGCCTTTTTTGACCGTTCCAAATGGCCGCCATACCGACGCAATGGGGTAATTTTTCTTTCTTCGTTAAACGATTTGTACCAGTATTGCATTTGGATTTTTGGAAAGTATTTGTTAAAATGTAACCGTTATTATATTTTCGTAATCCTATACTGTTATTTATATTTAACGGTCTTCAGATGACTATTTCACTAGAGTAAATTGATAACTGACCAAATTTGAAGGATTTGAACTGGCAATTTTTTGTCTTGTCGCGGCAATTTTTTGACGTTTAATATATCAAATCTATGTGTATAAAATTCTCTCGTGAAATAGTCATGTCGAATACCACTCAATTAAAAATTTTGTAAGGTAAAATTTGTTTCTTGTCGTATTCAAGTTTGTTGCCTTTAGGTCATTTTGCTCATGACATTAATCAAAACCACTCGCCTGACGGCTCGTGGTTTTGTTAAAAATGTCATTCGCAAAATTGCCAAGCAACAAACTTTCATGACAATCGAAAAATTTTGCCGACAAAATTTTCACGTGGTATTATATATGACAATTGAGAAGTTAATGTTAACAGCCTCCGTCCGTTAAAAAATCACTTGTTCAAATATCTTTTACAAAACTTAATATCCCTAGTCCATTTAATTTTTCCGGAAAAATTCGGAAAAACGAGTTTCTTACTAATATGTTTTAACAAATAGCATGAGCGAGAGTGATTTTTCCGCTTTCGCGAATTTGGTATATTTGGTAAGTTTATTTCCTTAGTGAAATAAACATTTTATTTTAATACAAACTTGCATGACATTTTTTTCGATTTTTTTTCCGGAAAAACTACTGACAGCTAAGTTGTCAGTTGTTAAGTAATTTTTCCACTTAAAATTTATATTTGACGTACCAATTCTTGATAGCGATTAGTCAAAATTATTAGGAAGGAAATAATTTGTAGAATTACGAGGTATATAAGACGTGGTTTTTTCTTTCCTCGGAATAAAAATGTAATTTTTCAGCGAAATAACGAGAAGTCTTGAACGACACACGGCTGATATTCAAATAACGGATTCGGCTGATTCTTGGCTCCGCCTCGGATTACAATATTCAACCCCATCTGTTATTTTCTGCATATCGACATAGTACCGTTAATAACTATTGCAATACTTTTAATAGGGAAAAAAGTCATAAAGATATTACATATTGAGGCAACAAGCCATAGGCCGCTGTGCAAGTGGGAATGTCTGTATGAACTCCGGTGAAAGAGAAAGAAGCAGACGATCAGAGGTTTTTCTGTCTTTGTATGTGTCTACAGTATACACGCCATTAAATAAAGAAAGCTTGGATCTCTGACTTTCTATCTCTCTCTTACATGCTGATGGTTTTCGAGCTGGCTTGTTGCCTCTATTTATAGTATCTCTATGGAAAAAGTGCTGCCATACTTGAAAAACTTATTTATTCGACACGTTTTGAAAAAACGACTGCAAAATACGTAAAATCATTTTTTACAGCATGGTATCATTGTTTTCTGTTTGTTTGGATGCAATTCTACCTAAAAATTTATTCCAGATTGTAACCATGGGGTGGACGACTGTCGAACTTGGCCGAGATGTTAAGAAATATTTTTTTCACGATTTGTACCAGTATGGCACTTCTTGGAAATGGTGTGATCCAATGTGACCATTATTATATTTGCCATACTTCTAGTAGGGTGAGAAGTGGCGCCGTACTAATACAAATCGTTCGAAATACGAATAAAAACTTGAAATTCTGAAAAAATATTGTACACACTCGCCACCTCCCACAGGTGAAGCATTATCAGACTTCTATCTATGATCATACAGAGAACTGTTAAAAATATTTTTAGGGTGGTGCAAATCGGTTTGCGAACGATAAATTACTCCTTTGAGGCCGTATGTCGGCCATTTGGAACCGTCAGAAAAGTATGGCATGGTGATTTTCTGGTACAAATGGTTGAATTGTTTTTTTTATTGATATATTCGCGTCGGTAGGGCGGGCTGTAAGTCACACCGAAGAAGTATGGCACTAAGATACCGCCTTCTTCTTTTTTATCCACTATCGGAAAATACAAGAATTTTTGTGGAACAAATCGCTTGACACTCGTTGTTTATCCGACACGTTCGATCCCACGCGATTGGGCCGCCGTTGCCAGTGCTATGACCATAATTTTCCTTTTTGTCATTACGTAATTTAGGACCCCAGAAGAACTGCTATACTGGTACAAATGACCAAATATTTTGTGTCACCATCTTCAGGTCTAAATCATTTAAATATATTTTCTTCATACCTCGGTCGAAAGTACGCACTTTCGTCCCTCATAGCAGGGACGAAAGTTCAACATTTACTCCCTGTGAAAAGTACACGCGTTTCCTCTATAACAGCGGGAGGAAAGAGTTTCTCATGCGTATTTATACTCGTAACTACGACCAGCGGCACTCGCTTCCGACCGGCTATGAAGAAAAATAGTATACACTCCACGGGCCGAAGGTTGAAATCTCGGTCCTGCGCGTCATGATGCCCTCGGCGAATTTCGGCTCTGCGCGTCATGATGCCCTCGGCTTCGCCTCGGAGCATCATGACGCGCAGGGCCGAAAATTCAACTTTCGGCCCTTGGAGTGTAATATACTATTTAATTTGGTTGTTTTGTATTGATTTGATTATCCTTTTCATTATAATCAGTCAGATAAAGCTTTCAAAATACTCACGCAATCAAAACTTTCTGCAATCACCATCAACCTTAGCCTGAAAAGTCTCCGTGATCGCGCCAAAATTATCGATGGAAAATGTCAGTATTTTCAATTCTGTCTTCCATGGCTGTTACTCCTTCTTTGGCACAAGTTGTAATCACTCGGTAACATTGTCCATTCATTTAAAAAACTAGGGTAAGCACTATATGACTTTGAAATAAATGTGAACATACATTTATATTTCCCAATTAAGGGTAAAACTATTGTATTTGGTCTGTGGATTGGCATTGGTCCGTGAAAATTCTGCAAAGCTTCAATTGAATCTGATGTTTGAAGTCAATAAAAATCACCGTCTCATAAATATATATATATAGGTGAAGCTAGTAGAAGCATGATAAAAAACTTGCTACTTCCTGAACTTTCCATACTCTTATATTATTATAAAGACATAATCGATAGATTTAACAAAAGGAGTTGGGACTTCGCCAAACCTTTTTTCATAAAGGGAAAAGGTGAGAGCAGTTTGCTATTTAACACACGACAAATAGGAGAAGAATCAATTTAGGATAACTGGGAAAAATTGGATTCCGGACACAGAAAAGTAAAGCTACACCAATGTGTTTTTTGAAGTAAATATATTAAAATCTGTGTATATCAGCTAAGGCATTACAGCTTAAAAAATGTCTGTCGTTACAGCGCCTAACATACCATTACCAAACAAGGAAAACATTGTAGAGAATTCAAAGTAAATAGTCCTTTTTCCACCTTAAAAGGATAGAATTCCCAGAAGTTCTTCAGGGGTAGAAATGAGGTGCAATTTTCATTTAAATCGGGCACTTTAGAGACAAACTTAAGTGCTTGGGTTTATATATCTTACAGGGAAAAATAAAATGTTTTATGGGACTGGAAAAAACGTGCGTCCTGCATATACATATATACACATACAAAATATTTGGATAAGCGATGGAGGATGTTTGTCAAAAAAAAATCTGCTGGAGTGTTCATAGGGTTTATTTTAAAAATTGGTGACAACAAAATTGCTAGCAACCAATATTTTTGAAATGCGTAGAAAAAAATCAATCTAGCATACTCAATGGTTTTAAGTGACATCCAAATTCTTTATTCCTCACAGGACGCAATAATAAAAACAAATGAAAAAGTTTTATAATATCAAAATATGTTAAAATCTCAAGGTAGCCGTTTTTTTGCACCTGAGTGTATTTTGCTCATATGTCAGATGGTTTTTTTAATTATTTCTTCAGTAGGCGAAATACAATTCAAAATGTCAGTGAGTATTACCACACCAAAAACATTTTCGAATCTAATTCTCGCTCGTACATGTTTTCAATTTTGAAATACAAGACCTATGAGAGAGGCTTCTCTCGAAAAAAACTAGACCGCTTCACAGATGGTTGGTTTTGATATATTCACCCCAATATATATTTTAATCTCCTCGGGGGTGGAAAAAGATCACGTGAGTAAAGAAGTGAATATGTATACAGACCTCCTAACACGTATGAGTTTGAAAAGAGACAAAATAAGTGAATGGAATGCGGTATTGTATCGTATGTATATTGAGGACTGCGGACATTTTTAACAGTAGGCTATTTGTTATTTTATTCTCCTAAAAAAATTTCGGATGCTTATCAGACCGAGTTATGAGTTCGAGAGCCTACATCAGGGTCATCTGAAAGTTGTTAAAATAATCTTGAATTTGGTGGAAAGTGTTCGCAATGTGTTTTTAATAATTAGGTATTGAACATTCGTCTACCTTATTGTTTGACAATAGAGCAATAGCAGGAACGACAGAACTGTTTTCAACGTCAATTGCTGAATTTTTTTAAATTATATTCACCCATCATACAGCTTTTCAAGGAATTTTGTACAAAAAAATGTTTTTTCGGCGACCTTGACAAAAAATTACATTTTAGGTACTAAATTCCGGATGAAAATTAGTCTATTTTTGACGTCAAGTATTTTTCATCCACTTTACTTTTCACCCACTGTGGTTATTATGACACGCCACGGTCTGAGAATGGCTGTGACAATAACTGTCATTTACTGCTGCTGTCAAATTGGTTTTTCACAAAATCCGATAGATTTTACGTCTGAATAAGACCGTGTTGTAAATATTATTGTATATAATAGTCAAGAGTGGATGAAACATAAGACTTACCTATTGCATATCAAAGGAAAAGACTATGCGGATGAAAAGTATCTGGTATACAGATGGCTCCAAGGCAGAAGTGTATCTAGGAGCCGGAATTGTAGTGCTAAAACTAATGATAGCAATAAGTCATGTATGGTATTATTGCATTATTGATGTTAATTCAAGTGAATATTTGGTTTTCTCGAGATGCTAATCAACTTGATGGAGAAGTTAATATAATTAAACAAATAGAAATATCCAACGGTTATCATTAATTAATGAAAAAAAGGAAGAAGTGACATTATTACTAATATTTTTTGAAAAAACCAGAGAAATGAAAGATTACAAAACCATCACATATGCTGGTGATATTTCAAATATCATATCTTCAGCAGCAAATACAACAATTTATTTTAAAACAAAAATATCCCCATTAAAAAAGTCTTGTATATATGTAAACTTAAATGTCCAGAATGTAATGCTGTCTATATTGGTCAAACCATTCGAAATTTTGAAATTAGACACAATGAACACTTACGAGCATACAGAAACCAGATAAATCACATCACGCAAAATATCTGCTTGACACCAAACATTTATTAACATCTATTACAGAGCTAGAAGTACTACATATTTGTTATAAGAAACAAGAGCTAGATTTCCTCGAAGAATTAGAAATTGGAAGACACCTAAGAGACCCACAATGTGAAGTCGTCAATTAACAGTTAAATTTAGGGAGCACTCCACTATTAAATTATCTTTTTAACTAACAATTGTAAAGATCAGCGGATATAGTTTTCCTAATAATGAATGAATACCCACTAAGGCATTGCGTGGGTGTTCTTTCATTGTGTATAGTTATGTATAGTTATTGAGTGAATAATAAGATTAGACTCTGAACAGTGTATTTGACTCGTGGACATATAGACACATCTTTGCACGGACAAACAGATAGGTACCTACATATTATACAGTGCTATTCAAAAGTCCCCTCCCTCCCTCGTATCTTTTGAACGGCAACACTTACATTAATGAAATTTGGAGTGTGAAAATAAAGTGTTGTAAACTTCTCTACGAATGGTAACAGGTGACGTAATAGTAATAGATGACGTCACAGTGCCACTCTGGCCAATAATTTCAAATAGGACCTTATGGCAAGTGATATCTCGTTTGAAAGGCATTGACATTGGCTACATAGCTATATTAATTTTGTTTGTGTTCAAACTAATTTTGACGGAGAAATTGAATAAATACCAAAATTATTATTTCACATTTAAATATTGAAGATTTTTCAGTCCGCCTCTGGTTAGTTGTCAAAAAGATTGACGTTTTTAATTTAATAGTATTTGTTGCTTTGCAAAGTTTTTCTAAATAGCTTAAATATTTAATTTTATTATTGTTTAACGAGACGTTTTACATGGGCAAAATGCTACGTACTCAAGCCGACAAAGTAGCAGCTATCTTAATAATTGGTGAATCTGGACAGAATCTCCATGAAGCGGAACGTTTATTTAATGAGAGATACCCAGATCGCCCTATCTCGAGAACTTATTTGAGGGAGCTTCTTCACAAGTTTGAAGCAACAGGTAGTGTTCAAGATGCCAAACGATCTGGTCGACCAACATTTAGTGATGATGAAAAAATTGATATAGTTGCTGAAATGGTTGTAAACCCTACTTCCTCTTCAACTAAAGTTGCGTCTATCTGTGAAGTGAGTGAGAGTACAGTACAGAGAGTGTTGGCTAAAAATAAATTTCATCCATACAAGTTAAAAATGGTGCACCACCTTTCGGATGACGACCCCGACAGAATACTCGAATTCTGTGGATGTATGACAAACAAAATTAGTCAAAACCCACATTACACAAAAACAATTTGTTTTAGTGACGAAAGTACTTTTTGCCTCAATGGAAATGTGAATACACAAAATGTAAGGTATTGGAGTGACACAAATCCTCACACCTTTCGTGAACAACATACCCAATTTCCAGAAAAAGTCAATGTTTGGGCAGGTATTTTGGGAAACCACATATAGTTGGTCCTGTTTTCCTAAATTTTAGCGGCGAAGTGTATCTGGAGATGTTACAAAATGCAATTGAGCCGTTAATTCTTGAAATTCTGGAAGATTATCCAGATGAATTCGGCCATCTTAAAATAACATTTCAACAAGATGGTGCTCCTGCACATTATTATGGTGCAGTAAGACGTTACCTGGATGAAGAATATTGAGGTAGATGGATCGGCCAGCGAGGTCCTATAGAATGGCCACCTCGGTCACCAGATCTGACACCATTAGATTTTTTTCTATGGGGGTACTTGAAATCCAAGGTTTATACTACGGCACCAGATAGCATTGGCGTTTTGGAATTATTGAAGAATGCAAAGCAATTTCAGCTGACACATTCGAACGAGTACGACAAGAGTTTACTAATAGGATGTATTACTGTCAGGAAGTAGACGGAGCACATTTCGAACACTTGCTATAAGGTAGCTCTCCATGAGATTTGTTAAGTACTTATGCAAATATCTTGTACTTTCCCGGATAATGTGCTCAACCGCGCAACATTGCGTTTTTTTTGTAGATTTCTGACCTGACGGAAAGAAAAAAACAACTGTCAAACAAGTCATATATTTGTAACACCGTAATTGTAATCAGCATAATATTTTAATAAAAATGTTCTCAATTCACAACAAGTGAGTTTATATTCAAGTATCATAAACATTTAACAAAAAACATTACATAAAATTTGGTCCTATCGAGCTGCGGATGTTACAAAAAAGGCGAACTAGAAGTGTATCAAGCATTGACGTTTAAAGTTGGTACATGGTAATTCGTTCCCATAATCAGAACAGAAGAGCAGGTGATAGCAACGATTCCAACAAGAAAATAAGGTCAGACTTTTCCATGTCTTTAAACTATTTCCTTTAAACAATTGAATATTTATGCATGATTTGCTTCACGTGCCAAAGTGTGACATTTCTCAATTTCTTAACAAATATCGAGCCAAAATAACACAAAATCAATAAAAATCATAAGAAATTGTTAACATACAAAGAAAAAATAAAAGAACTAAATAATTTTTACATATTTTAGCATACAGTTAACAGTTTCAGCAAACGTTAACATAGTACATTTCATACAATTATTCAAACAATTAATCAATATTTGCATACTTAAAAAAAAAACATCAACTTAATTTCTTTATTCAAATAAACTTTTGAAAATACAATGCCAGATAATATATTAACAGATTCAGAACAAAAAGAGCTAAATGATTTAAAGACAGATTTAAAAAATTTAGTCTCAAAAAGAGGTCTAATTAGAGGAAAACTAACTAGATTTGAAACGTCAATTCAAACTTTTATTGACAACAAAATATCATTAAGTCAACTAAAATTACGGGTAGATAATATCATTTCAGTTTTAAAAGAATTTGAGGAGCTACAAGATCAAATTGAAATACTAGCGTCATGTTATCCAGAAATGTTAAAACTTGAGGAACATCATGATGTGAGAATTCAATTTGAAAACGCATATTTTAATCATCTCGCCACCGCACAAGGTGAAATAACAAAAGCTGAATCTTCATTCACAGACATTTCCGAAAATAAACCCAACACTAAACAAAATATTAAATTACCTCAAATAGAATTACCAATCTTTTACGGAGATTATGATAAATGGGTTTCCTTTCGAGATATGTTCGATACGCTAATAGACAAAAGTAATTTACCTGACATTGAGAAACACTATTACTTGTGCAGATCTGTTAAAGGCGAAGCCGCTGAGGTAATTGCATCCCTAGAGGTGACAAACGAAAACTACAAAATTGCTTGGGATTTATTAAAGCTCCGATTTGAAAATAAAAAAGCAATTATTCATAAACATCTTAAGTCTATTGTCGATTTTGAAATTATCAATAAAGAATCGTGTAATCGTCTAAAGGGGATTCTCGATACCTTGAACAAAAATTTAAGGGCTCTAGAAGCACTTAAAGTCTCTACCCAAGATTGGGGTCCATTACTTAATTTCATCATTTCTAAAAAACTACCAGAAACTACTCAAAAAGAGTGGAAAAAATTCACGCAAAAATTAGATATGCCATCTGTTGAAGATTTAAAAACCTTTTTAAATCAGCGAATTCAATTCTTGGACGATTACGAAACTATAAATAATTCATCATCATCATATCAATTAAAAAACCCTTCTAAACATTCTTACGAACGAAGTGATAAACAAACATACAAAAAGAATTATTCATTCCTGAACAAGGACACAAATAAAAATTCAAATTATACATGCCCTATTTGCAAAAATTGTCATTACATATATATCAATGTGAATCACTTCAGGCCATGTCTACAAAAACTAAGTTTGAAACTTTACAAAACTTGAATATTTGCACTAACTGTCTAAGGTTTGGACACAACAATAAATCATGTAATTCTTCAGGTTGCAGAAAATGCAACAAGAAACATAATACTTGTCTACATGACAGCAATTTTAAAGGTTTCCATAATCAAAGGTCAAATGAAAAGGTTTCTTTGACTGCTAGCGTTGCCACATCTTCGGAAATGAATCAAAATTCGAATATTACAGAGAATACACAAAGTAGTTCTTTTTCTGCAGTAGTTGAAAATGTACTCGAAAATAATGATCAAGTACTTTTATCAACTGCCGTTTTATACATATTGGATAAAGAAGGCAAACCTCACGAAGCTCGCGCGCTCCTTGATTCAGGTTCACAAATGAATTTTATTTCCCAGAAGTTGAGTGATGAGCTGCAGCTACCATTTGAATTATCTGAACATTCCATATCTGGAATAAATCAAGTTAAAACCAATACTTTATGCAAAACAAATGCAGTTATTCAGTCTAAACATACTTCTTATCGGTCAGCCCAATCTTTTTTCGTTTTGCACCAAATTGCTGACACTCTTCCATCAAACTTCATTAACATATCTCATTTAAAACTTCCTAACAATATCCAGCTTGCTGATCAGACATTTTATAAACCAGGTCCAGTTGATTTGCTTCTCGGTGCTTCTATCTTTTGGGATCTTTTATGCCCTAATCAAATAAAACTTAATGCTCGATCTCCCATTTTACAAGAAACCCAACTTGGATGGATTTTATCTGGCGCAATTACTCAACGTAAATCAAATCAATCACAATGTTATTTTTCAAACATGGAACTACATAAGCAGATGGAAGCTTTCTGGACCATAGAAGAATGCCTACCAAGCACACTTACTCCCGCATATTCCAAAGAAGAAAAAACATGCGAAGAGCATTTCACATCTACTCATATAAGAGAGCCCGGTGGCAGGTTTCAAGTATCATTACCATTCAAGGAAAACCCAAATGTACTTGGTAAATCACGAGACTCTGCACTTTACCGATTGACATCAATGGAAAGAAAATTCTTCAAACTACCATACTTAAAAACTGAATACAGTAACTTTATGCAGGAATACATTGACCTGGATCACATGGAGATGGTAACAGAAAAGGACGACAAAAAAATGACGCATTACTTACCCCATCACGCCGTTTTTAAAGAAGAAAGTACTACTACAAAAATAAGATGTGTCTTTGACGGTAGCCACAAAACATCTACTAACCAATCTTTAAATGACATATTAATGGTTGGTCCGGTTATTCAAAGAAATCTTTTTGCCATATTGTTAGAGTTTCGACAACATCAGTATGTTTTGACAGCCGATATTGCGAAAATGTACAGGCAAATTAATATTAAGCCTGAAAATCGTGACTTTCAACGAATACTATGGCGTTCCGATGTATCCGAACCTATAAGAGAATACAGACTTAAAACCGTCACATATGGTTTAGGTCCATCATCGTTTTTAGCTACACGTTGTCTAAAACAGTTATCTTTGGAAAATCAGGAAAGGATGCCCGATGCTTCAAATGCCGTGTTAAATTGTTTTTACGTAGACGATCTGTTATGCGGAGCATCCACTTTAGAAAAAACCATACAACTAAAACATGACATAACTTCAATTTGTGACCAGGGAGAACTTCCGTTGAGGAAATGGAGGTCAAATCATAATTCAATAATTACTTCTAACACAGATGATCCATCTTTAAAAATTTTGGACACCAATGTTGATTCCAAAACTTTGGGAATTTCTTGGCATTCTACGGAGGATGTCTTCTTTTACTCTTACAAAGATAAATATCTTAATTCTACTACGTTCACGAAGCGTATGATACTAGCAACGATCTCCCAGATCTTTGATCCTATTGGCATGTTGGCTCCCATAACAATCAGGGCCAAGATATTTATGCAAACTTTGTGGAAACTTGAAGTAGATTGGGACGAACACATACCGGACAATGTTTCCCAAAAGTGGAAACACTTTCAATCACAACTCAAAGGTATAAACAAGCTCAAATTTCCAAGGTTCATTGCTTGTCCCAACACTGTCAATATACAGCTTCATGGTTTTGCAGATGCTAGTGAACTGGCGTATGGTGCTGTTATATACCTCCGAACTACAAACTCAGAAAATCATCACTCTATAAGCTTAGTTTGTGCTAAAACCAAGGTTAGCCCCATTAAAACTCAAACAATTCCTCGATTAGAGCTTTGCGCAGCCCTTTTGTTAGCCAAACTCTACCACTCTAAAATAAATTCCCTTAGTCTACACATTAACCAAGCACTCTTTTATACTGACTCCAGCGTAGCACTCTGTTGGATAAAGGGTGAACCCAGCCAATGGAAAACATACGTCAGTCACAGAGTATCTAAAATCCATGAAATCATGGATCCAGACTCATGGCGTCACATTTCGACACACGATAATCCTGCAGACCTATTGTCTAGAGGAACAACCCCAGACCAATTATTACAAACACCCCTCTGGAAAAATGGTCCCTCGTGGCTTTCTCTTAATGAAGATAAATGGCCTTCACATGAAGTTCCATTAAATAGAGAAATTCTCGAAAAAAGAAAGGAAAAACAAACGTGCTTTAAGGTTTCCGAAATCTCTGATTTTGACTTATTCAATAAATACTCTTCCTTTGCAAAATTACAACGAATCACAGCATACATATTTCGATTTAAAACATTTCGAAGATCCAACCCTGTATTACCCTCTTTCGAGCTGTCCGAATTGCAACACTCTTCTAACATGCTTGTCA
The DNA here is from genome assembly GCA_949126875.1 of Lochmaea capreae. Taxonomy (NCBI): domain Eukaryota; kingdom Metazoa; phylum Arthropoda; class Insecta; order Coleoptera; family Chrysomelidae; genus Lochmaea; species Lochmaea capreae. The sequence continues at coordinate 11,483,245 of OX421404.1, read as the reverse complement.
AGCTAGCTCAATCACAATGTTTCTTCGATGAAATCAAGGCCATCAATTTGTCAAAAACCATCTCTTTTAAAAGCAAAATTCATTCCTTGAAACCCTTTCTTGATAAATTCCAATTGCTCAGGGTGGGCGGAAGAATCCAGAATGCAGCGGTTCCTTTTTCACAAAAGCATCCTCTTATTCTACCAAATAAACACCCACTCACTGATTTAATAATTTCCCATTTCCATAAAAAAATGCTACATGCAGGCCCTCAAGCTTTACTTGCCGCTATTAGGACAGAGTTTTGGCCCATACATGGCAAAAACAATGTAAAGAGAGTGTTACGAAAATGTACAATTTGTTTTAGGTGTAGCCCTCGTAATATCGAAACCTTGATGGGAAATTTACCCCGCGAGAGAATTACCCCCTCTAGACCATTTTTAAACAGTGGAGTTGATTATGCCGGCCCACTCACTATTAAAATGCATAACACGCGCACAAAAACATTTTTAAAATCATATATTTGTGTTTTCGTTTGTCTCGCCACAAAGGCAATACATATAGAAGTGGTAAGCGATCTCACGACCCAAGCATTTTTAAATTCCTTTAAGCGATTTATTTCACGACGAGGCTTGGTCGCAAACATCTATTCTGACAACGCCACATATTTTGTAGGAGCAAATAATGAGATCGGTAGCATTTATGATTTTTTGAAATCAACAAATAAAAAAATCTTCGATGAATTGTTGAAGTTAAAAATAACGTGGCATTTCATACCACCCCGTTCTCCCCACATGGGTGGAATTTGGGAAGCATCAATAAAAAATGTGAAGTATCACTTGAGACGAGTCATCGGAAATCAAATCCTTACTCTTGAGGAATTGCACACTTTGGTATGTCAGGTCGAATCTTGTGTAAATTCCCGTCCTATTTCTCCAATATCCGATAATCCCGATGACCTTTTACCATTAACCCCAGGACATTTCCTCATTGGAGGCCCTTTTTATACTCTGCCAGAGCTTGACCTAACTGATCAGAACATTGGCAAACTGACAAGGTTCCATATGTTGTCAAAGATGTTCCAAGATTTTTGGTCCAGGTGGGCCACAGAATATCTCCATGGACTGCAGTCCCGAAACAAATGGTGGAGGAAGTCATCTGACATCGAAGTTAATCAACTCGTCATCATTAAGGAAGACAACCTACATCCCCTTCAGTGGATCATGGGGCGCATAATTGATACTCATCCCGGTAGTGACAGTGTTGTAAGAGTTGTTACAGTGAAAACCGCTAACGGCACATTCAAACGCTCCATAGTTAAAATCTGTCCACTTCCCATTGAAAAGTGAAATATGGACACTGTTTTTTATTGTAGAACTTTTTTTCTCAAATTACTTTGTTCATTTTTCAATTTTAAATACCTGTTTATTTACTCACTTACTTATTTGTTTATTGAAACCATTCAACGGTTCCAAGGTGGGCGGTATGTTAAGTACTTATGCAAATATCTTGTACTTTCCCGGATAATGTGCTCAACCGCGCAACATTGCGTTTTTTTTGTAGATTTCTGACCTGACGGAAAGAAAAAAACAACTGTCAAACAAGTCATATATTTGTAACACCGTAATTGTAATCAGCATAATATTTTAATAAAAATGTTCTCAATTCACAACAAGTGAGTTTATATTCAAGTATCATAAACATTTAACAAAAAACATTACAAGATTCAATGTGCTTCCCCTGAAACCTATATCATGCAAGGTCGTCAACAGTTGTGAGTGGTTCAGGGTATCGAAGACATTAGCAAGATCTAAGAAAACACATAGACTTGGTTTACTCTTTTCTAGATTTTCTGATATTTTGTATAATACAAATATTGTTGATACGAGGTTGTCGTTACACCTTCTACAGCCATCTTTAATTATTTTGGAGATATCACTATTTCTAAGTAGATTAGTTGAGCGATCGCGCACCTAGTGGCGCTAAAATACTAATTTAGGTAAAACGCAAAGTTTTATAATTAGGGAGACGATATATACTTCTGACACAACGAAAATAAATCGTGAGGGCAAGCTACACTCCAGTCTGGTTTTACCATCTTATAGATCTTGTTCGGCTTTAACCATCAATTCAACGTCATATAAAGGAAAGGGACCTATTATGAGACACCTTTTTATTTTTTTGAATAATTTTGCAAAACTTCAACTTTTAGAAGTGGCTTTATTTCTAAAGGATAGATCGTTGTATATAATTCACACCCTAACACCCTCTGGGCATAAATGGGTTTGTGAATATTACTGTTATCACTTTTTGTATGAAAATGCTTCAATCATCATCCAAACCAGACTAATGTGGCAATTATGTATTGGCAAAATAAATGGTTTGATTTTGTTTATGTATTTCGACATAATCATCCCAATTGGTCAATAATTATCAGAAAAATCTGGAGATTTGACTTGTGCTGTTATCGAGATGCAATTTTATTCACTAATTGATATCAAAAACTAATAATAGATGTATTTATGAGAATGGGTTCATGAATGTCCAAGAAATTATAATCTATAATTTCCTTGGACCCTAAAATGTTTGATACCTCATAAATGCCTATAGCTGTCGTAATTTTTCATTTGATTATTTTTGTGATATATCCTCAAATTCAGTCTACAATGTATTTGCCTTGTTTGCTACATGAACTAACATAGCAGCTGCAAGTTTGTTGTTTCGAATGAAATTTAATTATTTCATCTTTCTTGAGACATTCATCCAGGTATAAATAATATGTTGAATTCGAGTTCTTCTCGAGGTGAACTTCATTCAAATTCCAAATATTAAATATGTAATAATTCTGTGAACTTTCACGGGTTTTGGATTAAGTAAATTAAAAACGATTCAACTGACCAACTATTTTAAATAACATTTGGGTTGATGCTTTGGGTAGCTAAGGGTAATTGACAACTAAAAAATTATAGATTCAAACATAACTACCAAATTTGTGACACTCGACACGGAAAAATGTTAACGTCAAATGATACTCCAACTAACGTATTTTTTAAAATCGCAACATGACTAACGTCCTACAATATTTATAAAGATGGTAAGTTGAATCGTTGCTCGTTACTCAATCCAAAACCCGTGTAAGTTCACCGAATATAGTATACTATGTTTCTTTCTCTTCATATTTTTTAAGAAGCAATTCACATGCTGGTCAATTTACCGAATAAACAGAAATATCACTGTTTGCACAGAAAAATGTATATTTTACTATAATCTACGTTGATCGCCAACGATAATGATATTATAATAACATTGTAGTTCAATTCCTTATATATTACCAACAAAATAATATTTTGATTGGCTTCGATAATCACAAATTTTTATTACATACATGTGTACAATTTACTCTGCATGACATGCCGTTCGCCGCTTACTGTCCCAATTATTATCATCGAACTGCTGCAATTGTGAATTATTATAGATGTATTCTATTTGTCTTGTAAAAAATAATATTGAATTATAAAAACGCCACTCCATTAGCTGCGGCTCATTTAAATATACAGGGTGTACCAATCTTACGACAAACTTCGGTATATGGGTTATCAACAAAAATAGTGGATGTCTTTAAAGTCCATATTTTGAAATCATATCGAATTATACAGAGTGCTGCATAACTCCGTTACAAACCAAAAATATGATTTTTTGAATAAGAACCCCTGTATATTATACCAAATTCGGATTGCTCACATTTTTGATATGAGGTTTTGCTACGTTATACAGATTCCTTCAAAAGCTATGGACGCATTTACGTGAGAATCGTAGGTAAATCAGTGCTCTGTAGTTTCTGGTACATTGGAAAAAAAAATTTATTTTGCCTAACAGAGTTTCGTTATATAATGCAATATCTCCGTATTCTATTGAATTTTAATAATTTTCTATTTTGTATATGGGGTGGACGGAAACTGTAACCTGTATTTTATAGCAAAAATAGAATCTTCGATTATGTATGTATGTACGTATGTATGTCTTTTGGGGTAACATTCACTGAGACCTAAAAGATCTATTGTGCCCCCTTACTTCTACTTAGTTCCTGAGGAAAGTCTCAGAGACTAGTAGCTTCTTTAGTCCTATTTCCCCGAGGAATTTTAGGACATCTGCAGGCTTCAACTTAGGTAACTGTCCCTCTTCTATCCAGTAGTCTCCCAGGTGCTGTGCCCTAGGATTCTGAATTGCTGTGCAGTTCGCAAGTATGTGGATGGAGGATTCTTCTTCCATTCCACAAAACCTACAATCTTCTTCCTCCACTATTTTGAGCTTTTTAAGGTGCCCATTCAGACGACAATGTCCCGTTAGGATTCCTGTTAAAACTCTTAGTGCGGTTTTGCTTTGACTTATGCATTCATTTGATCTCAACAGGTTGTAGTCACCCAGAAGAATCTTTGATTGCCTAAGCCCTACTAGATCTTTCCAATTGTCAGATCTTCTCTTTTCTTCGGCTTTACCTATTTTTTCCAATATTACATTGGAGCTGATTCCGCAAAAAGGTTCCGGCCCCCAAAAGGGTATTTCACTCCCCCTCTTTGCTAGTAACTTTAATTTGTCTTTATACCAAAAGTTTATAAAATCAGAGTTATATTGTAATATTTATTGTAAACTATAATTATTGACCTAGTAGGGGCCATCAATAAAGTACGTCACACGTTAATGAGGAGGAAGGGTATCACCGAGGGTGTATGCCGATAGCGCGCAGCGGTCAGTTTAATCCTTACAGATTATAAAAAGGTCCTAAAAGGGACAGGTTGATTGCGCGCGGACATGATATTAGTACCTGTCCCTAATAGCAGGGGGTCTTTCAGTCTTATGATTGTACACATTAAATTATATTTACTCACTTACATTATTCAGAAGAAGTTTACGTGTAAAGTATACCGAAATGAAGACCATGTTAAGTGAGCGCGGAAAAAATAGGGTAGGGTAGGGGGGTAGGGTGTTTTCCTATGGCAGGTTACGTCTTAAAAAAATTGTTTATAATATATTAGTGTATAAACGAGCATATTTCTATAAAGGAACCGTTTGCGCAATTGACCGATTTACTGATTGTATACCGCGCGCTATTGACCCATAGAATTTCAACTACCTGAAAACATTTCTGACCGCTGCGCGCTACTGACCGTAACCCATCACCGAAGCGTGACATCGTGTAACAAGGGGTTCGATAGTATTATGACGTTACATATAAGATTTAAAATACTAAGACGCAAAGTTTAGATGTGATTTAAAAACTTTAAAAATGTACGAACTTGATCTATATTTATTAATAATTTAGCATTCTCGCTATGAGATTATTTAATAAAAACAAGTAAAAAATGAGAATAGCTGTTTTCTCTTGATTATTTTTGAATACATGCATACATTTAAAAAATATGTGACGTCACATCAGGAGGGGGGGGTTATAAAATGACTACCTGTGAAAAGGACGGGGGAAAGGGGTTCAAAAGTCCTAAAATTCGTGTGATGTACTTTATGGATGGCCCATTATGCGAAAGCAATTTAAACGTTGAGTGTAACAAAAAATCTTAAATAATAATAAATTTTAATAAACAATTTATTCTAAACAAAACAAGTCACCAAGAGTATAATCTGTTGTGTTTTTTAATATTGATATTTTTAAAACAATATATTTATAACGGTACAGTATATCGATACTTTACACAGTATCGCCCATCTCTATATGTCACATTTGACGTTCTCAGGAAATTTATTAAGTTTGACGTTAGAATTGTCAATAATACCAAATTATTACTTTCCGTTCTAAACTCGCCTTATTTAATAAAGAGATAAAAAGTCGTGGAAAAAGTATAGTATTCTACTCGCAATTTATGACCATTATTCACTCGGGACGCAAACGTCACCCTGCGTGAATAATGGCTATCAATAATTGCTCGTTTAATAATATACTATTGTTGAAAGTTGTCGTTTTCCACAATCTGTCACAACTTGACATTATTGGCGCACCATAGCGGCAAAGGTGCCAGACGGGTACTTTCTTCCCGTGTTGCTTCCATCCGCCTAACTAGTAATACAGAAATTCGTCCCATTACAATTCAGAAACGAATGAATAAAAAAATATAATCCAAAGTCCTGTGAGTATTGTAAAGTTTATACTTTGTGCAACATACCTTCTTTCAAAAATCTTCTTATCCACACACTAACATGCCGAGTCTCGCACAGTAAGTACATGAAGTGTTTTTAGCGCTTTTCACTGTTGGATTTTGTTAAGAAGGAGCAGTCTTATTGAAGAGTTTACAGGATATTCACGAACGGAAACCATTCTATATGGAAGACAAAGGATCCAAATAGCAAACATGAATAAAACTCTTATGCATAATAACTATAAGATAATCAAAAGCAAGTTAATTCCAAAATATTATTTCATACGAAGATACCATACACTGTCACGTCTTTTTCTATTTTTCTCAATTATTTTTATTAATAAATTTCTTCAATCTATGAGTGTGAAATTTACAATACAGGTAAGAACAATTTATACGATTTTGATGTTTGATGATATCAGGGCTGTACTGCCGTTGTCTTCTCTTCAACTCTTTCACTACAACTGACCTGTACAGGGACTCTACATACTATAGTCTACCGATCGTTTTCTTCAGTAGATAACTATTATTCCAGTCGAAAGTCTCACTCTGTATACCGCCGACCACTTTTATTTTATTCCTAGCTCAGTTATTACTTCTGTATACATTGGAATGGCACCTACTAAGACCTAAAAGACCTGTTGTGCTCCCTTTCTTCTACGAAGTTCCGGAGAATAGTCTCAAAGAATGGTAGTTTTTTCAATCCTATTTCTTGAAAATATTTTGGGATATCCGCCAGCTTTAGCTTACTTTTCTTTCATACTAGATTCTCCCAGGTTTTGTGTTATGGGATTATGTAGAGCTACGAATCCCACAAGCATGTGAATGAAAGTTTTTTCTCCGTGGCTATGAAATAATGGACAAATTCACACCAGTGAAGAATGAAATAGAATTCACTCTGGTTAGCCAATCACATTCAATGATTATCAAAAATCCCGCTAGAATGAATCTCTTTTAAAACGTCAAATACCTAACTAGGTCAAAATAATCATATAAACATAATTTTTTCTACTATCACTATCGAAAGTCGTCTTTTGTGCCTTGAAAAGCAACTGCAAAGATGTTTTCCACGAGCTGTCATAATTTGACATTATTGGCGCTCTTAAGCAGAAAGTAACCTTGAAGCACGCCAAATTTCCCGCGAGCTGTCATAATTTGACATTATTGGCGCTCTTAAGCAGAAAGTAACCTTGAAGCACGCCAAATTTCCCGCGAGCTGTCATAATTTGACATTATTGGCGCTCTTAAGCAGAAAGTAACTTTGGCGCAAGCCTAATTTTATTTATATATAAAAAACAGCTATGGTTTATTTACGATAAAAAGACGATGACGTTGCAAAACAAAATTTTTTGATGTTGCCAGCATGTAGATTTTTTCTTTATTCAAAGGAAGCTGGTACAGTCAATGTGACAGTTCTTTTTTAGTCGCCTGTACCTCGTAAGGCATACATTGAAGGTGTTTATTTATAAATAAAAGGCTTGTAAAATATTCTCAAATTCATTTAATATATATTTTTGTGAAAGGTGTGGATAAAATACAAAAAATAGTAACCAATCATTCTATATCTCAATTAACTTTTGATTATTTATAATGAATGACAAACTCTAGAACCATCTTCAAGAACACTGGAAGAAATAAATCATCTTGAGGAAATTGAAATATAAATACAATAATTCAATTTATAAAAGAAAATCACAAGTTTTAATAATCTAACTTATCATTAAAAACATCCAACTGAATAAATTTAAATATAATCTATAATATGTATTGATAATAATTAAAGTAAAAGGTATTACTCACGTCTCTTACAGCAATAGGCAAGCCCCATTGTGGCATTCTCCTCAAAAATGAGGATATAACCATCTCTCGGCATTTACTGCTCTATTTCTTGGGCATTTTTAAGCTTTAACCACACACTGCAGATTTGACTAATTAATTAGTAACGAAAATAACTATTTTCTCAACATTGGTGAAATAATTAATTCAGGAGCACCATAAAAACTTGTAAATACGATGATCGATGCCAATTAACAAGGAATGACAGTAGAAAATATAATATAATAGCTATTTGTGTATCAAGAGCAGAAAGTAGTACTTTGGTAGTTGACACAGAAACTACGAAAAGACTTTCTGCTCTAAATACACACAAGATTTTTTCTTTTATGACAGCTCGCGGAAAATTAGGCGAGCTTCAAAGTTACTTTCTGCTTAAGAGCGCCAATAATGTCAAATTATGACAGCTCGCTGAAAATATCAACTTTGCTGTTGCTAATCAAGGCACAAAAGACGACTTTCGATAGTGATATTAGAAAAATAACTATTACGTATAGGTATATGGAGAACAAAATGGACAACAGTAGCGATAGTGAAGATTTAATATGTTTGATTACGTATATTTATGTTATCTCTATCATTATTCCTGATAATGTGATAATTTCATTCAAAAATGTAAATGTTTCTATTAAAAATATGAGTTATTATATCTACGTTCTATACATTTAAATAAATATATCTGGTCGATAGCTCAGTGGTAGAAACTTCATCCGCGTGAATAATAGCAATCGTTCTACACTCGTTGAAGAAGATACTATTTTATGCATAGTCGTGGAGAAAGTATAGTCGTTCACTTGTGTAGAACGGCTACATTCCTCTTGCACTACTAGTGTGATTTCTTCCGGTGCCCATCCAGGCGCAATATTGTCGTGTTAGGAAACCTATCAACATTTTTAATCAAATCAGACTTTGGACTCAAGACAAGTAGCAATAAGTTGTTTTAATTAACGTGCCATCATTCAATTATTCATTATACAGATTATTTAACCATCCTTTGCCGTTACGTCATAATCGGTGACGTATTCTGCTGTTTTACGTTTGTCTTATATTAGTTGAATGTTATTTTTCACTTAATCTCAAAATTATAATTAATGACATAATATGTTAAGAATTGTTTTTTTATTGGTGAACCATTTTACCTATTTAAAGCACGCCTCAGCGTGTTTAAATCGAACTTTCAAAAACGCGCGTTTTTTAAAGTTACCATGGCAACATCAACAACTCGAGAAACGAAGTCTAAATGACAATTTTTTTATTATTGATCTGACAGGAGTACTTTGTAACGTCAAAACCTTTATTCGAACAATATTTACCAATTTCAATTTTTTTTATACGCGATTCTGCTTTACTACTTAAAAAATCGATATTAGAATTCATTTTTATGCACTTCGGTGACAACAATAAATCTTAAAGACAAAATGCAAATTAGTTTATGTTTTTCTCATTTCCATGACAACGCAAGCTTCACGAATTCAACCATTTTACATTATTAGTTCTTATTTCCATTTCTTGTTGTTGTAGTAGTAATAGATACCAGTATATATTTATAATTTCAAAGAGCACCAATAAAAAAAATAGCGTAAAGTATTCGTGGATAACTGGTCTCTAAAACACTTGCTCTATTTCGAGCACTCCGGCTTCGCCGTCGTGCTCGAAAAATCGCGCGTGTTTTAAAGACCTTAATATCCACTTATACTTTAATATACTATTTCAATAATGCATGACAACTGAACTGTCAAAAGTATAGTAAGAAATCCGTTAATGACGTCATAATTCCGTCTCACCTATTTCATGAATAAGAGATAAAGCTGGACAATGTATGACGTAATGGCAAAGGATGGTTAAACAAACTCTATCAATAACTGACTGAATAAGATGGCAAGTGCAGATCCGTAGAAGTTCATAAAATGTATGCAAAGACATTGGATGTAGCATCGGTTTTATTGAATTTCTTTTACTAACACAACCAAATTTGACAACAACGCTTGATCGCCAACCTCGAGCTATCACTATTTTTGCGGCGGATGTGAATGATATAACACGCCCGCCTTCTTTAATAAAATATGCATTCGAAGTTAATATGGAGGAGTGGTTTCGATAATAAAAACCGTATAAAATTGTTTCAGGGGCATTCAGACTATACGATGTGGATAACGACGGTTTCATTACAAGAGACGAAATGTACAACATCGTGGATGCTATATATCAGATGGTGGTAAGTTGATGTTTTTAATATAATTATTTGACAGAAATAGCCCAGTCATCTTAGAAGTTGACTTTATAATAATGCATCTGGTAATTAATACTCGAATAATGTGATAATGTTGCCCTCTTTAAAGTATACTTAGGGTGAGGATGCTTTTAGTGCCTTTTAAGAGGTTCCACCTGGCACGGAGGACTTATGCCAAGCTTTTGAGCGCCGTTGTTATTAAACTCAGTATAGTTGCATTGGGGCATTTTATGGGACAGGTCTCGCCTTAACAGATACAGGGGAAATCACGAACCAATAGAGGTATCGTAAACCCATCTTTTGGATCTTTTGGTCACACCGTTAGATAAAAAACAAAGTTGACTAGCAACCAACGGGACGATACAAGGGTCACACAGAGGTATTCCTACAAGGGGTCTTCTGGTCGCACGCTCCAACAACCAACTGGACAATACAGAAGTAACTCAGGGGAATTCCGAAAATGGTCCTTCTGGTAACACATTTCAACAATCAACGTGACGATACAAGGATAACACAGAGGTATTCCCACAAGGGACCTTTTGGTCACACTCCAACAACCAACACAACGGGACGATATAGGAGTAACACAGGGGGATTCTAACAAAGGATCTAACAACCAGCTGAACGATACAGGAGTAGCACATGGGAATTTCCAAAAGAAACCTCCTTATAGGATTTTCAAACATGGGAAAGAAAAATCCACAAATCTTCCAATACATAGTGAACCTGGCGTCCTGCTATATGGACGGATGTGAATAAGGGATTCTAGCAGAACATGAGAGCACACACTACAGATCTACAAATTTCGTAGTGGAGAGACTCTTAGAAACACGTTAGCCCCATATCTAAATCTTACTTATATCTTGATAATGGCAAATGGAATTACTCCAACTATATCATGGCTTCATCACCGAATTTTAACTAATGGAGAAATTAAGTATACAGGGTGATTCATTAAGAATGGGCAATCTCTAAACTGAAGATACTACACACCAAAATATGGCAATTGAGCTCAACATGTCTTATACAAATGTTGCAGGTTTACAAGCTACAGGCTATTTAAAATTGGAATTTTAATTTGAGATTTCTTGATAATTTTGTGATTTTAAGCAGCATCGTCTTGAAAATTGGCAACTTTATGTTTTTTGGCATGAAAATTACTAATTTTATGCCGAATTTAGCACTATTCATACAGGGCGTTAGTTACACCCTGTTACTTAGGTAAATTACAACATACCTTTTTTGCCAAATGAGGTATGGCTAAAATGACTAGAAAATCTAAAGGGCAGATCAATTTTACATAAAAAAGGTACTCTTGTTTATTTAATGTAACTCTATCAGTTTTTGAGTTATTTGCATTTTAAACATTCAGCGTAAAGACTCCTAAGCCACTGTTATTACATTGACTTTTTTTCAAGTAGGCTTGTGTCAGAACTTGTCAGTTTTTCGTGTGAAGAAATATTTGACAATTTTACTGTCACTAATAAGAGTGTATTATTTGTAGTAAAATAAGAAAATGCCACGACATGATGAATTTTCCAACGGTGAAATGCGTGGTATGATTTGTGTTTTTGCTCAGTCAAATTATAGTGGACTTGGTGCAGTCAGAAGGTATTTAGAATCATACCCAAATCGAATACAACCCAATCACAAACTGTTCAGACGTATTTATACCCGCCTAGGCGAAACAGGATACCCGCCTAGGCGAAACCGGATGTTATTTAATATTCAAAGATCTTCAAAGAGACGCCTTACAAAGTGTATTGAAGTAGAAGCCGGGCATTTTGAGCATTTCCTTGAATTTTTCTTTTATTACTGTTACTGATTGTTATTTGTTGCCTTTATTGTTGTTACCCCGAATAGTAGTAATTTAAAGGAATAAATTCATTTCACAATAAACAAAATTTATTGAATGTTTAAAGTGCAAATAACTCAAATACTGATGGAGTTACATGAAATAAACAGAAGTAACTTTTTTATTCAAAATTGAACTGCCTTTTAGATTTTCTAGTCATTTTAGTCATAGCTCATTAGGCAAAAAAGATATGTTGTAAATTACCCAAGTAACAGGGTGTAACTAACGCCCTGTATGAATAGTGCTAAATTCAGCATAAAATTCGTAATTTTCATGCCAAAAAACATAAAATTGCCCATTTTCACGACGATGCTGCTTTAAATCAAAAAATTATTAAGAAATTTCAAACTAAAATTCCAACTTTGAATACCCTGTATCTCGTAAACCTGCAATATTTGTATAAGACATTAAGCTCAGTCACCATATTTTGGTGTGTAGTATCTCCAGTTCAGAGATTGCCCATTCTTAATGAATCACCCTGTATACATTAAGTCTCGCACGTTAATATAAACGCGGTCTTTCATGTATCTCCAGAGAAAAAAATCAAGTGATGTCAAGTCGGAGGATCTTCCGGCCACGCAATTGCACCTTTTTGACCAATCCATCTTTGAGAGAAAGTTGTATTTAAATATTGACTTGCGTGTGTCTACGATAATGTTTAGGTGCGCTATTTTAATGTAAGTATACAGTAGAAACGGTGGAGGTTTACCATCACGTGACTGTTACCATACGTATATACGTTACTATACGTACTATACGTTACTATACGTATTTACGTATACGTATAGTAACAGTCACGTGATGGTAAAGCTCCACCGTTTCTACTGTACATTCATATTAGAAAATAATCGATTTATTTCAGGTATAATTTTATTTTGGAGTGAATCAAGATATTAAGCACCGATAAACGTACTTCCAATTAAAAAACGGGTAAAATAAAGAACCGATTGAATGGTTTTTCACCAAACCGGCACACGCATTTACTTTTTGTGGACGATGTGTACAAACCTACAAACAATTTGACCAGTACCGGCAATTATGCCTGTTAACAGAACCGTTAAAGCAAAATGTCAATGAATTCTAAGAAATTGTTTCGCATAATATTTTTGTTGTTCAATTCTTTTGTATTTTGAACTTTATACGAATCTCAGCAATTTTAATGCAGAAAAGTTTATAGGTATAGACTGTCTACAAATACCATGATTTCTTGCCAACACACTTGTGGATGTTTTAGGTTCTCTTGAACATCCAATAGAGCATTTAAAGTTTTATCTTCACTAGGTGCAGTCTTCGGTCTACCAAACCTTGGAATATCCTTCACACTACCAGTTTCATTAATTTTTTTTATTAATCTCGTCACTGTAGGAGGGCATTCAAAATTTGAATCGTTAGTTAGATCAGCTGCTTTATCATAGGAACGCTTGCGGTCACCATATCCAACCACCATTAAGATTTCGATTCGTTGTTTTTCCGATAAATGTGCCATTATTTTTTATTTACTTTTAAACATCGGAATGTTCATCTACTTTGAAACATATTTTACTTTAATTAAATATTCAGCTTAAACAATCACTGGATTATGTACACAAAGTATTGCTATTAATTATCACACATGATTGCACTTGGAACAGTAGCAGTAGTTTAATTAACAGCTACACAAGTTCCTGAAAAATTTAAACTTTGTTCAAATATTGTATAAATAAACATTAATGTAGTGTTTATTCTACCAGTATAGGATATCCTATGGTATAGGATGGTAATAAGAAAATTTAGATATTTCGTTCAAATCAATATTTACATTTGATTGAGGTAACCTTTTGGACTAGACAGTGCACACGCTGAGTAAACAATGTTTTAGGATGGCTTCAGATATAAGATAAATACACTTGATCGTTGATTTTAATCTTTGTTTGGTGAATAGTATAGGATCCCGATATAAAACGACCTTCACCGAGATGCTTATTTGATGAAACGTATTTTATATTTAATTCAATATGTCCATAAATATATTGCATGTGGGTTGCCTAACAAATTTCAGTCCAGGATATGATTAATTAATTATTATAAAACAATTTTTTTTAAACATTTCACCGGTTTAATTATTAGACAAATTCTATACCAATCGAAAGTATAAAGCCCATAGAATATGCAAACGTTAGGTTGCCTATTCTTTTCAGGTCACAACCCTCAGGTTGCCAGGTATAAACAGGTAAATCAGTACTAGCATTTTGCACCGGTCTGATTATTGAATTAAAATTATATGAAAATAAAGATTAGACGGAAGCACTTTGGAGAGGAAACTATACAACCATTACAACTGAAAATCCCTCCTGTCTAACTAGTGGCTTACATAGAAGACACAAAGCTTCTGGAATGGAAGGAGATAACATGGGAAATGGTACAAAGATTCAGTTCAAGTGCCTGGGCGGATGAGCACAGCCCAACCGAATGAATGAATGAAATATTATTTAATTATGAACAAGGTGGTATAGGGTCGCCTGCGAAAAGTCAGTGCCGAATTCCGGTTGTCGAATTTTAAAAAGTGAAATATTGCTGCGAGTGAATGTGTGCGACTGAGAGGTCCCAACCAACCATCCCATGCGATAGAAGAGGACACAGCATAGCAGCTGTTTAAAGTCCGCACATTTCAAGAAAGAGAGTGCGCATGCTATTTGTACTTGAAAATGAATTGGATAGCGATAGACTCGTATATATGCTGTGAATCATTTTGGAGTAGATTGTCGCTATAGTTACAATGGATGAGATTCCAGTAGTCCATTCAGTGTTGCAACTACAAAATTTTCCCGTCTAAAACGACTGGCATTTACTAGGCCTTTGAGGGTACGATTCAATGTCAAAACAGAAATAATTTTTGATTTTAAAGATTTATAGATGTTCCCGAATATCTGAACCGGGCTATTAATGTTGTTACTGAAAAAACTAAAATAACCTATGGCACTTGAATATTTACGTGTTTGCTGCATGGACAAAACCTGCAAACTCAATGTCACTTGTCTTATTTTTGACATTTGAAAACAATGTTAAACAAGCTAACACAGCAACTAACCACAAAATATACCAGATTAGATGACAAATTACTCACTCAGATTAGATGCACGTTCGAGAAAATCGAAACCGAAGTTAATTTCAACTGTCAAAAAAAGACATGTGGCATTGAATTGAAGGGTTTGGTCCATTACATTAAACCTGCCCTCTTGAAGGTTTAAATCAAGCTCAACCGTAAGCTTACTTTGTACAACAGCAATCTGACGCTGAACCTGAGTTCACACTTGAGCCTTCACTAAGTTACAATTGTACAACCGGGCCTGTGTGCACCTACTAAATATAATTTTTTATTGTTTGTCAGCTATAGCTGACTACACTGCATTTTGTTGATTATTGTATTTATTGTATTCTAAAGTATTATTTCCTTATACAAACTAATTGAGAGGAGTTTAAAGTTTAAAGTTTAAAATAAAATAATTTCTTGTTTTTGAAAGTACAACAAAAAACGAGTGGCGCCCTAGTCCTGTGATTAATAAGAACCTACGACGACCACTGCTCGCCAGACGAAGAGCTACCGGAGTCTTGTAACTTCGAGTGACGTTACACAATAATGGTGTGGTAGACGTGTTTAATGCCTACTATTGTTTTTGCTCAATTTTTAAAACCTACAATTAATACGGCACCACAGCAGAAAAAAACAAAAAGTGGAAATAGGAGATGCTGTTTATGTCCACGGAAAAAGGATATATAAGCGTACCAGAAACTTCTATTTTGTGTGTAACAAGTGGATATGTCAAGAGCACCAAAACATATTACCGCTAAGATGCGTAAATTGTGCTGAAGAGGACTGATTTTTATTGTTCCTAAAATTCAATTTTTTTTTCTCTTAGATCCTATTCTATCTTCGTTTTTGTAATTACTAAGTTTTCATTATATAGTTATGAGTATATTATTATGATTTCATTACTTTGTCTAACAAAATAATACTATGTTCCTTTAAATTTTACAGTGATACAAGTGTATCCCATGCAACCGTTCACGTAAGAAAACGTAGCGCGAGTATCGCAGGGTTAATTTGAAAAAAATAGTTATTTACGCAACAAGTGGAAAAAGTAAGTGTTTATTGCATGCGACGGAAAAGCAAAGCCGTTAGGCCGATTTGGACACCTCGTTTATATTTTTTTTACGTTCATGCAAAAACCAAAAAATGTCTTATTTAGATTGCTCTAAATCGACTAAAAATGGCGTCAATTCGAATGTTAATGTTTGTTACGATGACAAAACGCTAAGTAAAATGACAGATGGGTAAAATATATTTTTTTTCGCATATCTTACCGGAAAACCAATTATATTAACACCAAAAATAGGGCGGAAAGTATTGTTTAGCAGCCCAAAGGCAAAATAGTATATTACATTACGTGTGCGAAAAGTGACATTCACTTTCGCACGAGTAATGTACAGTATTTTTCCTACGACCACGTGATAATTTCACCAAATAATGTGTAATCAACATCTGACATATTAATACACAAAATGTTACAATTAAAGTCAACATAATTTATTTCAAAAAGGAACAATTACTATCATTAGTAAGAAAAATTTAAATAGTTATAGGTAGGTTATTACAATTATTAATTGGTTGGATAATTATAGAAATTGAAAGTGAAATTATTATTTCTCACAATTTGTCAAAGCCTTCTTGTTATATATAATAAATACCTATCAAGATAATTACATTTTCCGACTATTAAATAAATGTTGGTACAGCATCGGACATCTCACGAAGGGTACGCGGGTTCGATCCTCTACCGCGTCAAAACCTTTTTTTAATTAAGAAAATGAAAAAATTTCACTTTTCAAATAGATCGCTTCAAATTTAGATATTACATAGGTAAATCTAATTAGAAATAATATATTTGACAGCTTCACAGTGGTCAATATTAATAGAAATTATACATTTGACTGATTATCCGCATGCGTGCGGAAAGTTACTTCCCGCTCATGTGTGGAAAGTAATTCGCACGCTAGTTTGATATAAGCCACTTTCCGAGGTACTGTATAGTGCGATATACGTTACTTTCCTACGTGGTCGTAGGAAAAATTCATAACACCACGATCAAATTTTTCACCATCTGTCACTTGATTACTTTGACGTTTGACATGAATGTTTTAATTAAACGTCAGTGTATGTCAAAGTTTTTTGTTATATTTTTCTCTTTTTTGGTTTATTCGGTAGGCGAAAAACAGTTGTGTGTCACACATGCAGGAAATGCTTTAGCAGCACATAACTACCAACTAAAGCTCATTTTCTGCCTTTGTGACACAATATACCTACTATTATTGCACTAGAGCAATGACTAGTTTTTCCACTAAATAGAGTTCAATGAAGTTTTGGTTTTTGAACGTAAAAAATCTTGTAATAATTATAATATCGAAGTTTTAACACTGCATACCCCATGAACTGAAATTAGAATGTTTCAATACCCCTTGATTAAACGGGATCTCTCTACCATAAAACGTTGTCGGTCGAATATAGGCAACACCCTGTGATAGATCTCGAGTGACTAAAGCAGTATTCAATAATAAACCATTGATTTCTAACGCCAATGAATAAAAGATTCTCAGCCACTTAAAGTTCAGTAGGAATGAATAATTCCGTTAAGGCTGCTGATTTAGATGTCATTGCTTTAGGATTTTTTAAAGCATTTCCAAGATTTGGGGAAGCAAATATATTTGAATAATTTATAAGATAGTCAGGAGGGCTGCTGATAAGATAACTTGGTATACAATTATTGTTCTAAAGAATATTGAGTTTCAGAATATGTAGATTTTTTTCAAAAAAATAAATTCACGAAGTGGTTGACACTTAAAAGCGCCGAAACATCTGTATAAACGAGATTTTGAGACTTTTGTCGAATTCACACAGTTTGTTCCAAAGTTATCAGTACAAGAAATAAACAAAAATTAATTATAATTTGCACCATTGAAATATAAATTGTGTGACCATTTTAAAAGGATTCATTGAGTAAAGAACATAAAACATTAATCACCATATATCTGGAATATTTATAGAAAACTAAGCAGATAACTGCGACATAAACAAGCCTCATAGCGATTTTGTAGATTATTATTATATATTAAATTATTATTGACACTGTTGCGTATTTAATATTATCTTTTTTAGTATAAAATATTTTATTAAAGTTCTACTGCTCTTTTAGAATTTACAACATGAAGACGCTGAAAACAAAACAATCGAAAATGAAGGTGAAACCCAAGATAAAAATGTGTTTCCTGCTTCAACATCTGCATCTATTTCTGCTGAAATTGGTAATACTCAAGAAGAAGCGATACATTAAGAAAACACAGAAACTACCAATCAGTCTACTTTAAAACAATCAAACACAACAAATGCCTTTCGTGCTCCTAAAAGTCGCATAAGAAAAATATCAGGAAACGAAAATATTTCGAGTATAGGCAAAGTAATTGATAGACTTGATGAAGTTGTGCAAAGAAACACGGGTTATGTTGATGATGAGTTTGACATAAGTATTTGCCAAATACATAGCTGTCCAGCTAAAAAAGATGCCTCTTTATGATGCACTTATCTGCCAGTAAGAAATTCAAAGTGTCATAAGGCAAAAGCGATTGCAGCTTTTAATGAGACAGTCCCCGTATCCTTGAACTCCATCACCAGTGCATTCAAACAACATGGACGGAAAATACTGGTCGTCTTCGGTTTCAAATCAATCTTGCAATACACAACAATACGAAGACGATTCGCAACAGTCCTCTGATATACTTACCGGAGCTCTCGCAGGTGTCTTAAGCTAAATTTTATATTTTGTTAATAAACTTTTGTATTTACTTTAATAAAATCTTGTGTAAAATATCATATATAGCCGTACAAACTTGTCCCAAAAAATTTAAAATGGTATTTTCAGGTACTCGGTATCCAAAGGCAAGCGTTGAAAATCAATCTTTCCCGTGGTTCATTAATCTCGTTTCATTTCACTTCTTTATTTGTTTTCATTCGACCCAGATTCCTATGCATCCTCGGAAGACAGGTTTAGTAACTAGAAGTACGGGTTCTGGGACAATATACCGAGTTATTTGGTTGTATTTTGGAGGGACACTTAGCTCTTGCCATTTCCATACCATTCTTAATGTTATGTTTGGGTTCGTAAGAGTCTGTAACGACGTTTGCTGTCTGTGAATTTTTTTATCCGTGCACTTTCCTCTCACATCTATTTTTCTGCCTGGAATATATGTTTGTTACTAGTGAATGCTCAATTTATGTGTTTTGTCGCAACTGTGTACCCCCGCACCAGTTTCTATTCCCTAGCGATAGTGTTTCTGATTATTATACTTTATCCTTCGAGACCGATACTTTACCCTTGTTGCTCCAAGTTTCTTGTATAAGAGACAATTCAAATTCCTCTTTTGCTGGAACATTGGCTGCCAAATCTCTCTTGCTATAATGGAGGTACTTGAAGAATCTTGATCGTCGGCATTGTACTAATCAGTGCTACCCGTCAGAACCCGGAACAAAACCCTGCTCATCTTGTAGAAAACCTTGAACTAATCCCGATCCAAGGCTCAGGAGGACAGCTCGACGATGGAATACACCAAACCTGTCCCCCTTTGAGATATCCTACTACATTTCATTCGATATCACAACGGTGATGTCAGTATCTTCTCATTCTTGTTTTCTTGTTCGCCCCCTCAAGTTGAAAACTGACATGTATTGGCATGTTTTCCCAGCACGGCGCATTTCTAAAATATTCGGGTCATTTCCAAATGAGTAGTGTTTTGACAGATATTCTACTTCCAATTACACCGGATTAATTTCATCAAATATCTAGCTATACTAGTCAATGTTAGCAAAATGATTCAAATTATTAGTTTTGTTATAGTTTCCCATCTTGGGAACCGACTAAATTGAACGAATCACTTGAAATGAAAGTTTTTTTTCCAATTTCTGAAAACATGAAATAATTTAAAATTGTAATAATTCCTGAATGGGCTTGTTTGAAGATATATGAATAATACAAAAAACTGAAGTAGCTTTCCACCGTATACCAAACCTGCTACCAGAGTTCACTACTGATATAAAAAACTTCAAATGTGAAGCGGTGAAATTTTTGTGGTCTGGATAGAAAAACTTTCTACATTTCTCCGAGTCAAACGAGAATGGCGTTATAAGTAAACTAGGAAATAAAATCTCACGAAAAAGATCGAATATCTCTTAAATGTAAATAGCTTCTGATATAACCGGTAGTTACTGCTTATTGCTCTTTCTGTTTGTCAGGACGTCTTTATATTCACTTCATATGTCATAAGATGAACCGCCTAGGGTTTTATTGATATATTTCTTATTTCTTGAATAGTAGGTACATGTAAGTTAATCCGGAGATCGGTAAAAAATAGTATATTGTTTACCGAGTAGGAAAAGACTAACATTCCTGGACGACTATGATGGAGCAACACATCTGGTTTTCATACGAGGTATACATCCTTTTTTCCGCAAATTGCTTTAAATTTGACAGATATCAATTAAATTTGAAAAGATCGCAAATAATTTCATTCACAAATTAATAGTGCTTTGAAATTCGTAATAAAATTACTTGAGTTACTATGTAAACGTATTAAGGTTGAGTTGTCAAACTTGACGTATATAAATTTGATTGTTAGTGTTTTCGAAAGTGGAATGATAAGTAATGATGAATTTAACATTTCTGGGACTCCTCCAGAGCTGGTTGAGGCAGACACTGCTTCATTAAGATTATTCCACTGGGTTATCTGCACTGATCGGGAAAGGGCGTATGTTAATTATCACTCATATTGGAAGTGAACATGGTTTGCTGCAATTTGTCTCGATATTGACAAAAAATTAAACAAAAAAAATACCAAAATTGTCCAGTTCTATTACTTGCAATTGAAATGTTTTAGGGGAGTTTCCGAAGTAGCGCTCATTAAAACATGGTTTGCAGAACGCAGGTCACTGATCGTTCTATTGTTGTTAGAGATAAAAAAGAGTGTACTTGAAAAGTGAACTCGAAAGTAAATGAAGATTTGCATTCATGAAGATATCTAGATGCCAGTCAAAAATGGGAATGTATACTTTCATCTTTTTTAACGTTTTTACGCAAAGATATTGTTACGTGATACTAAACTTCCTAATAGAATAAAAATAGGAGGCCACTCTACAAATACATTAGAAATTCATTTAGTTCTAAAGTGTCTACACCGATACTGTTAATTCTGGTCAGACAGCTGCTAACAAATCTTAGTTACCTGAAATTTCTGCTGAGAAAAATGAAAATGTATTTACAATTGAAGATGCGTTACCAAATATAATACAGATTACTTCCTTAAGGAATCAATATGAACTCAACCAGAAGATATGAAAAACAAAGTATGTCTCTCAAAAACACTCATCGCCTGGTATCGATGGAATTTCATCAGTTTTACTCACAAAAAATTTGTAGTTGAAATTAATCTTAATATTTCTGTCATCCTACGAACATCATTTCACAATCACTCTTACCCATTTTTTGAAAATTATCTAGTATGACGCCTCACATCAATAATAGTTAAAATTATGGAATTCATTATGTATAATAAGTTTTAATGAATTAATGGATTTGTATGTGGCCGGTCAGTCGTGACGAATTTGTTAAAATGTGTTGATGATTGATCGCTTTCGATGGACTGCAAATAACCGGTAGATGATGTTTGTTTGGATTTTTCGAAAGAATTTTATCGGGCTCCGACTAGTCGTTTACTCTTCAAACTTGAGTATTACGGAGTTCCAGTTACTTTAAGTGGTGTTTGAGTGGACCTTTAAGTGGTGTGTGAATGGACTTAATCGTGACTCTTACCTCCTAATACGTCAAGGTGTTCAGTGCTGCATTTAGATATTGTAGATATGCACTGTTGACTATTTATTTGGACTGTGATAAGAGGCAGAAAAAATGTGGGTGTTATCTTTAACGAGGATTTATCTTGGACTGACCACGTAAATTTGGTATGTAATAAAGCTGAAACTCCACTTTTCTTTTGGTCGAAAACATTTACCAAAATACGTACACAAGACCGATTTCAAAATTCGGAAAATAGCTCTATTCCTCCCGAATCCATTCAAAGACGGACTACACGAATTCATCGGTATTTAAGGCCCATAGAATATCCAGAGCAATAAACAATAAATTTAGTGCCGATCTTTCTCACCAGTTTCAACTGAACATTGATTGTAGACTTCTCGGACATTCTAGTGAATTAGTGAAACAACAATTACATAGCCATTGTCGCCAAAAATGAGTGGCCTCGGGGATTTATCATTAACTGCAATTTAATAAATTGTTCATGTTTACTTAATTTACTCAATAAATAATCGTATCAAATACAATACGTACTTCAAAATTAATACGGTTATACATCTCAAACTTCCTGCATAATTACAAATCGTGTCAGTTTTACAAAATAATCGATGTTTAACCTGATTATTTTGAAGTAGGTACTTATAGTATTACTACTGATTATTTTTTTCGTATAATTTTTAACCAATTAGAACGATCAATTTAGTTAAGTTACCCTGTATAATTTCGATAATAAGAAATTCAAAATGAAGGGAACTTCAAATGTTACCAGACAAGAGAGAGGTTAGTGCATCACCATTTAAAGATACCGAGTACAAATAAAATTCTTCTTAATTGCTTCTGTAGAACTTGCGTGGAGGGGAAATGAAGGAGCGTCATGTTTGACTCATTATTTTCAAAAGGAAACTGGAAATGACGATACTCCAACAGGTAAAATACAATATAATCCTCTTTTCACCAAAACCACACAGGGAGGAGCAAAACCGTGTGCTTATAATAAATGGCTTGTACCCAACCCTAATGAAGTAAGTCGTTGTCCAGTGAGACTTTTAGATGAACTTATGATAAAAAAAGCGAAAACATCCATATTAAAACTGATAGGTTATTTCTGACCGTAAATCCTATAGTCCAGTCGACAAGTTGAAAATGGTACAAAATAGAGATATGTACTACTCTTAAAATTATGTGCGATAGCTCATTGGATCCGGAATGACGTCTAGAAAAATGTGCCAAAAGCGTGTATTAGCACATAAAAAATTGCAAAAGTTAAACAATTAAAGATGAAAAAAAAATGGCATTTCGTTTTTTGCCAATATTTAATAAACTATTAATATTTAAGAAATTTCAAAAAAAGATTCTGAAAGAGGAGGAAATTTCCAATAAAAAACTCCTGACTCCCGGAACTCTATCTCCATTATTTATAATTTTAATTTAACGTTGAAAATAGGTCTGCGCGTGACATTTTTAGGATGCGCGCGTATCGTCAAAAGCGAGTACGGCACATTAATTATTTTATTTAAGGTATTGAATATTTTTTTTTAAATTTGAAAAAATTATGGTGTGTACTGAACACTATAAATAATTTATTCCCGTTAGAAATTTTACTTAAAGTTAATTTTTCAACAAGTTAAACAATTGTTAACTAACGAAATTTTCTCGAACTACCGTCTTAATTGTAAGTGAAAAAAAATGTTTAAATAATGGTCGTAAAAAATTTTCGCTTCGTTGAGCCTTTCTTACATATATACTTAACAAGATCGTGCCATAAAAGTTAAAAAAATATTGATACTTTGTTTATAACAATTTTTTTACTTGAACAAAAACTGAAAAATCCAAGTAATGTTGAAAAAATTTTTTTTTTCTAAATCATCATATTATCGTTTTTTTATTAATACAAGATATTTATTGATTTGCTAAAAAAATTTCCCGCCATTTGTTGATACATTTTTTATAAACAAATTGATTAAATCAATATTTTTAAAAAATTTTTTTTCACAACTTTATTACATTACAAATATTATGATTTTAAAAAAAAAAATTTCCTTACTTAATAACAATTTTTAATCGTTTATAATCGTTTTTTTTTATATTTCTATTGTTTAAATAATTAGTTAAGAATTTTTTTTTTCTAAAAATCATAATTGACAGTCCTCTATAAAGTAACAAAAAAAAATTTTTTCATCAACAATTCTATTGTTTATTAACTTACCAATTTGTTATAAACAAATTTTCAACTTTTTTTAATTTTTTTTCTAAAACTTCTAAAATTAACAAAAACAACCATATATAACAAAGTATAGAAAAAAATGTTTTTCAATTTTTTATTGTACTTTTAAAAAACACGTGTTACAAAAGTTGCAGCGGCTGCTTCGTTTGTCTACTAAAAAACTAAAATAACTTTTAAACTATTAGAGATACGAAAATAAACATTCTAGTCGATTTTATAAATGGTTAAACGATCGTAAACGATCGTAAAAAATTAAAAAAGGTTGAATATTTGTTTATAACAAATTGGTAAGTTAATAAACAATAGAATTATTGTTGATAAAAAAATTTTTTTTTGTTACTTTATAGAGGACTGTCAATTATGATTTTTAGAAAAGAAATAATTTCTTAACTAATTATTTAAACAATAGAAATATAAAAAAAACGATTATAAACAATTAAAAATTGTTATTAAGGAAAATTTTTTTTTTAAAAATCATATTTATAATGTAATAAAGTTGTGAAAAATTTTTTTTTAAAACTATTGAGTTAATCAACTTGTTTATAAAAAATGTATCAACAAATGGCGGGAAATTTTTTTTTTGCAAATCAATAAATATCTTGTATTAATAAAAAAACGATAATATATGATGATTTAGGAAAAAAATTTTTTTTTAACATTACTTGGATTTTTAAGTTTTTGTTCAAGTAAAAAAAATTGTTATAAACAAAGTACCAATATTTTTTCAACTTTTATGGCACGATCTTGTTAAGTATATATGTAAGAAAGGCTCTACGAAGCGAACATTTTTTGCGACCATTATTTAAACATTCTTTTTCACTTACAATTAAGACGGTAGTTCGAGAAAATTTCGTTAGTTAACAATTGTTTAACTTGTTGAAAAATTAACTTTAAGTAAAATTATTATAGTGTTCAGTACACACCATAATTTTTTCAAATTAAAAAAAAAAATTCAATACTTTAAATTAATTAATTAATGTGCCGTACTCCCTTTTGACGATACGCGCGCATCCTAAAAATGTCAGGCGCAGACCTATTTTCAGCGTTAAATTAAAATTATAAATAATGGAGATAGAGTTCCGGGAGCTAGGAGTTTTTTATTGGAAATTTCCTCCTCTTTCAGAATATTTTTTTGAAATTTCTTAAATATTAATAGTTTATTGAATATTGGCAAAAAACGAAATGCCATTTTTTTTTCATCTTTAATTGTTTATAACTTTTGCAATTTTTTATGTGCTAATACACGCTTTTGGCACATTTTTCTAGACGTCATTCCGGATCCAATGAGCTATCGCACATAATTTTAAGAGTAGTATCTCTATTTTGTACCATTTTCAACTTGTCGACTAGACTACTAACTCGAGAGAACCTTGGCTGGTACAAAAACATGCCAATTGGAGTGCATGAAATTAGTAAATGGACCAAAAAGTCTGCAGAATTGGCAAATTGGAATATGACAAACAGGATATTTTTAAATTATTTTCATCTAGACACTGCTGCTTCACAATGGGCAAAAGCGGGTGTATCGGAACAAGAGGTTATTAAAATAACAGGACATGGCAATAGCAATTATATCAAACCCCACAAAAAACGTAGTATATAATAGTTTTAATTTCCATTCTACCAATTTGTATTTAAATTAATAAATTGTTCCCCCCGAAGGGGGGTATGCTGGTACCATGACGGGTTTTGTACATCATGGTACGGGCATACTAAGGGTCTGACGAGCCCACGGGACCCCAGTTCAGCGGCCCGCTGTCCTTTCCTCTCCCAATCCTTTTTCCTCCACGAATCGCTCCGGAATTCCAGAGGAGTAAACCTCAATAAAAAATCTGGAATCTTAAGGTGGAAGCTATCGTGCCAACAAGATGAATGGCTGATCCAGAATGCAGTTATTAACGATGCCCTGTGAGTGCCAGGCGACCCTCATTTGTATGCAGCCTTACTGTGGTAAGGGAGCACTGCCACGGTGGACCATGAAATTCTGCCCTACTCGTGGGAACGTAATGAATCCTGAAATTCTAAAATCCCCAAGTGTCGCAGAGGGTGGTGCTGAAACTGCGACTATGAATAAGCACCAACAAACAAAGAACACGAATCAAGAGACGAGAAATCAACCTCGGTTTTTGATCGTGAAGAGAAAAGAAGGAGATTTCGCTACAACGAATCCCTTCTTGTTACATAAATATATTTATGGAAAAGTGGGACAGGTAAAAAATATGAGGAAAATAAAGGACGGCTTATTACTCGAAACAGTTTCTGCAGCACAATCAAGTCAAATAAAAAAGTTAACCCACGTACTGAATTACGAAGTTGAAATAGTTCCACATACCAAACTCAATCAATCTCAAGGTGTAGTTAGTTGTAGAGATCTCTTAAACTGCACAGAACAAGAAATACTAGATGAACTAAAAGACCAGGGCATAATAGGAGTAAGAAGAATAAAAACAAAAAAAGGTGGTACCCTGTCGGACACCCCTATTCATATTCTCACCTTTGACACCCCAAAACTGCCAAATGAAATTAAAATAGCTTTTTATATACTTAAAGTCCGTCCATATATTCCATCACCTCTAAGATGTTTCCGCTGTCAGCTTTTTGGTCATCCTGCGGCAAGGTGCAATAAAGATCCATTATGTGAATGCGGTAAGCCGCTTCACACAGATAATCCATGTGAACTACCATTTTCTTGTGTCAACTGTAGTGGGCCACACTCAGCTAGGGCCAGAGAATGCCCAGTATATAAGCAGGAAGTAACAATACAGGAAGTTAGAGTTAAAGACAATATTTCATATTTTGAAGCGAAGAAAAAAGTAGTTGTAATTACCCCAAAGCCTAATATATCTTATTCTCGTGCAGCTGCAACTCACCCTTCATCTGCTCCTCCACAAGTAAATATCCAAGAGCTCGTCAAAGAATTAACTCCATTACTACTAAGCTCTTTACAGAGATGTAGCATGTTTCCTTTAGCCTCAAGTATTACCTCGCAAGCCTCCGATTGTCAGTCTCTTCCATCTGTATATAAGCGAAACCACCCCGGGTCGTCAGATGATGAATCCGTGTCTAGCGGAGTAAGTTATCGGAAAAAACAGAAAGGAAAAAGAGGGTGGCCAAAAGACAAACCAAGAAAAAAGCCCATTTGAAAAAATGGATGCCACAACTTGTGAGAAAACAAGCGCATCCTCAATTAATACCTCGTCAATAGATTTCGTTCGACCGTCTCCGCATGCTTTAGATGAGATTACGTTACCGCCAGAAAGATGTTAATCTGTGATATTTTAAATTTTTTGTTATTTATTTATTTATTTTTTTTATTTATTAATTTTTTTTAGACCTATACTTCTACACTTCTTATATTAACATTTTAAATCAATAATTTTTACATTGATAATAAATTTCGAATTTAATAGATTTCACCCCGACTTCACAAAGGCTAAAGGTAAGAAAAACTACAAAAAAAAAAACTATAACAAACACATCTAATGGATAATACAAACAATATATTTATCCAATGGAACTGCAACGGTATTAAAAATCATATTGGTGAGATCGACCTATTGAAAAACCGTTTTTCGCCATCAATTATTCTTATTCAAGAAACTCATCTTAAACCAGAGGAACCATTTTGCCTAAGAGGGTTTCAGTGTTTTCGTAAAGATGAACAGCCATATATTAGAGCCAAGGGAGGAGTCGCTATTTTTATCCGTAATAATATTCCTGCAAAAGACATTAGATTAGTAACAAATCTACAAGTCAAAGCGGTCCAAATTGACCACCCAATAAAAACCACTATATGTAATTTCTACTTACCAGATGGAAACTGGCACTCACAACAGATCCAGGATGTGATCAACCAACTTACTCCTCCTCTTTTTATTGTAGGTGACTTTAATGCTTATTCGCCTTCTTGGGGATCCTCATTTGTGGATACCAAAGGTCGCCGCATAGAATCTGTGTTAGAAAATAATAATTTGATAATAATGAACAGTGGAAAACCCACACACTTTAGTGCCAGAAGTGGTTCAACATCTGCTATTGACTTATCCTTTTGCTCTCCGCAGCTTGCTCCTAGATTACTTTGGGATGTAGACGACGACTTACATTCTAGTGACCATTTTCCAATAATTATCAAAATTGATAATCATGCAAAAGTGTTTCAAATGAAGAAAAGATGGTTAACAAAAAAAGCGGACTGGAACAAATATAAAGAATTGGTTAATATACCCTATCTCCCTGACAATGTTGATGATGCCGTTGATATTGTTACAAAGTCATTAGTGGAAGCGGCGAAACCATGCATCCCCAGATTAATTACGACAACATCTCGCAGACCTGTTCCATGGTGGAATGAAACCGTCAAAGTAGCTATAAAACAGAGAAAGGCATGTTATAATAGATTTAAGAGGTACCCCACCTTAGAAAATTTAATTAACTTCAAAAGAGCTAGAGCTTACTCAAGAAGATTGATTATTCAATCTAAAAAAGCATCCTGGCAAGAATACGTGGAGACAATTACCCCACAGGTAAGTCTACAGGAAATTTGGAGAAAAATAAAAATAGTTACTGGCAAAAACACTTTTGAGTTTCCCCAAATACTAAAATCTGGTAATGATGTAGTCACGGACCCTCAACAAATTTGTGAAGAATTCGCCGATCACTACGAGTCCTCCAGTAAGTCATCCATATATGAAGAAGAATTCTTAGAATACAAAACTAATCAAGAGTCAATAAGACTTGATTTCACTTCCCAGAATGAGGAACCCTACAACTTCCCAATCTCATTTAATGAGTTGTACCACGCGATAGAAAATAGTGAAGAGGCTGCAGTCGGTCATGATGATATCCTCTACGGCATGATAAAAAACCTATCAAACGACGATTTACAACACATTCTTAGTTTGTTTAATTGTATTTTTAATTCAGGATCATTCCCAAAAAGCTGGAAAATGGCCACTATTGTCCCGGTCTTAAAGCCTGATAAACTCCCGTCTGACACTAACAGCTATCGACCTATTTTCTTAACAAGCTGTTTAGGAAAACTTTTTGAGAAAATTGTTAATACAAGACTCTCCTGGTGGTTGGAATCAAACAACCTTCTATCTCAAAAACAAACTGGTTGCCGTAGCAAACATTCTACAACCGACACGCTAGTGTACTTAGAGAACGAAATCCAAATTGCTTTTTTGAACCGGGAACATCTCGTTGCTGTAAGTTTCGACCTAGAAAAAGCGTATGACCGAGTCTGGAGATTTTCTATCCTCAAACAACTTAATGAGTGGGGATTGAAAGGAAAACTTCCAATTCTTCTTCAGAACTTTCTTGAAGAGAGGTTTTTTACTGTGAGTGTAGGTACTGTGCAATCTTCGATTAGAAATCTGGAAAATGGAATACCTCAAGGATCCGTCTTGAGTGTAACATTATTTGCGATTGCAATCAATTTTATATTAAAAAAAAATGATGAAACAAAAGTTGAAAAAATTTTATACGTTGACGACCTGGTCATTTTTTTACGGGATCAGTCCATGAATACTATCAATCGGTGTTTAAATGAGGAGATAATTCACCTGAATGAACAGGTGAAGCGAAGGGGATTTAAATTTTCGACAGAAAAAACTTCATCTATTCACTTCTGCACATTGAGACGAATGCATGAGGACCCCAAGCTTTATATAGAGAGCCTTCGTATTAATGTCAAAAGCTGCATTACATGTCTTGGCCTAATATTTGACTCAAAACTTCTTTGGAACGAGCAGCTAACCCAACTTGAGATGAAGTGTCAAAAGGCTTTGAATGTAATTAAATGTATGTCCAACATAAAGTGGGGGGCTGACAGGGAAGTGCTTCTGAAATTTTTCCAATCAGTCATCCAGGGTAAAATAGACTATGCAGCTGTTGTCTATAACTCCTGTAGGCGATCTAGACTTATACGTCTAGACAGAATCCAAGCAGCAGATTTAAGATATGCAACAGGTGCTTTCAGAACTAGTCCAACAGTGGCTGTACAATGTGATGCCGGTGTCCTTCCGCCTGATCTTAGGAGAGACTCCCAAATAATGATATATTTCTCAAAGATTCTCTCTATTCCATCACACATTAATTATAGCTTTTTCCGTGCCAATAATGAATTTGCATCAAGACCGTCCACAACGCGTCCGGCAAGAGTGAGAAATATTGAAGCCTGCAAAAAATGTTCTGTACTGCAGGAACCACTATTGACAGAACAGGTTCCCACGGTACCTCCATGGACTTTCTGTGTTCCAAAAATTAACACCAAATTGACATCCTGGAAAAAAGAAAATACCCTTCCTTCAACCTATAGAGCACTGTTTTATGTGGAATTGGAATTTCGACAAAATAACCTCATTATTTACACTGACGGATCAAAATGTGATAGTGGAACTGGTTCAGCTATAGTCGTGAATAACGATGTTCATCAATGGTCTCTCCATAACTCCTGTTCAGTGTTCACAGCTGAACTGTACGCTATTTGGCAAGCTCTTTTATATTTTTCAATGTCCAATTATCAATCATGTACTGTGTGCTCGGACTCCCTTAGTGCTATTAGTTTGATAAGTAATGTATTTACAAAAAACATAACATGTCAACGCATATTGGAATTAAACACGTATCTAACATCAATAAATAAAATATGCGAATTAATATGGATCCCAGGACACTGCCAAATTTCTGGGAATGAGAAAGCCGATTCTGCTGCAAAACTAGCCACGGAAAGTCCAGCAGATAACGGTATACCTATACCTTATAGTGACTTGAAAATCAATATCAAAGACATGGTAAGAAAAATATGGCAACAAAGATGGTCACAATATAATGGCCAACTCAAAGCTATAAAACCGTCTATAAATAAATGGTTATACCCAACTAATTTAACAAGGCGTGAACAGGTGATAATTTGCAGATTGAGAATTGGCCATACTCACTTGACTCATTCATATCTTCTTGGTGGTACTCCTAGGCCCCGATGCCCCCATTGTAATCAGAGGCTTCTTACGGAACATATATTCAGCTGCCAGTATTTTCAAGGCCATCGAACGCTTTGTGGAATAGAACCTACAATCCCAAATGCACTAAACAGTGGAAAAAGTATATCAAAAACACTAACTTACCTTAAAGCTGTCCACATAACTAGTCGTATTTAGATAAGGAGGCTGCAGCTAATGATCTCTGCAATCGATGCTGCATAAAAAAAAAAAATTGTTCATATTTACTTAATTTCCTCAATAAATAATTGTATCAAATACAATACTTACTTCGGGTCGGATTATTTAAACTGCCAAACTGACACTTTTTGTAATTATGCAACAAGTTATCGATGTATAACCTGATTATTTTGAAGTACTTATAGTATTACTACTGAATATATTCACTTATACTTATAAAATTGCTATATAGGCCTCGGTACTTCATTTTATATTGAAATGATGAAAATAATAATATCCATTCCTGCTGACCAATCCCATATCTCCCGAAAAATTCTACACGAGTATTACCTTTTTCACTACGCATTTTATTTAAACGAGTGAACACGACTGCTGAACGCACCAGAAATTGCAGCCTTTATAGGCTCGAAGAGATCCAGAATGTTCATGGGTAGACTCGACATACTCGGTATCCTTCGCGAGGGAATACTTTAGGACCGAGACCTGGTCTGTAGTTAAGACAGAATAAAGTCTGTATACAAATATTAGGGTGTCCGTTATTCACGAAATTGAATTGAGTTATCATCTGAAAAAACATCAGACTATCATAAGTCCTTGAAATTCATAATAAACCTTGCCCCAAAGACCATACATTTTCCATTTGATTTACGTGGAATTTTGCCACTTTTTACAAACATTTTTTCCTTTCTTGAATTCGTTTTTCCGTAGCAACGCTCTACAAAGAAGTTTTTAAAATTTTTTTCGATAAATTCACTCCTCCAAAAGTTATTCAAAATCAAAATTGACTTTTGGGTAAACTCTTAAATTTGTGCACTTTTACAGCAAAATTATGATTATTTTTTAAAATATAGGAGGAGGATACTGCAGTGTAAACATTTTTTAACATGGAAAATAATTAATTGCATGACAGGTAGTTAATTCTAGTTTTTATAAGTGCTGAACTATCCATTTGTAGCACTTAATCAATTAATTTTAGTTGAGCTGGGTAAATTTCTCTACTTTCCGTAAAATTTCTATTTAAGTGAGTTCACAATTTAAATTGACTTTTACAAACCTTCTTGCCAACATACAGATTTTTCTAGCGCATCTAGTAACTCGTCTATAGACCAGGTGGCGCTTTAATTATGCTAATATCTTTTGTCATTGTTGTAGATATTTTGTCACACATAAACAATTGTTATTTATGTAATAAAAACTTGTTATTTGTGTAATAGCTGAATTGAGAGTTAGTGCAATTATTAATAGATAAACAAAAACTTGAAAGTGAATATCGGATTTAAATTGATATTTGATTAGTGTTCTTATTTATAAATATTTCAACTTGACTTATCTTTAATAATGTGTGGAAATTAATCGATGGATCTTAGACGAAGCAGGTTTCTGATTAGAAAAATAATCAGTTCTTTCAATTGCAAAAAGTTTCCAACAAATAAAGAAGTTCCGCAACTTCTGTATCATAACTCAAGAAATCTCAACAAATTGATCGATGGCGGCTGTGCGACTGCTATACGTGAAGATACAGAGATTTGAAATTTTTCATTTTTCACCTTAACACCATTATAATTATATATTTTTTAAAATAAACCACTAAATTTTACAAAAATGATCATAATTTGCGGTAAAATTGCAAAGACTCGAGAATTCACCCAGAGGTTAACTTTGTCTTTGAATAACCTTGGGAGAAGTAAATTTATCGAAAAATTCCAAGTGACCTTTTTTGTAGAACGTTCAATTCTGTACAAGGTTATGAGTTTGTCAATGCTACAAAAAATCGAGTTAAAAAAAATGTTTGTAAAAAGTGGCAAGATTCCATGTAATTTAAATAAAAAATGTTCTTCTTTGGGGCAAGGTTTACTATGAATATTATGAGCATATGATAGTCTGATAATTTTTTTAGTTGATAAACTAAAAGTTCAGAAACATTATGAATTTCGTATGGATACCCTAATAAATATTCGAATAAATATAAGGAGGAGAGTTAATGTGGTTGGGTTGAAATAAATGTGTTTTTAACAATTATTGTCAGTTTGTAAGATGCAGGCTTATATAGATTGCACATGAAATACATGTTTTATTGTATGTTTGATCGTGGGGTAAAAATATAAAATTCTTTGAAGTCTCTTCAAAAATATATCAAACTCTAATATGCCAGTTTAGGCCAATCGATAGGGGTCACAACTACAAGTAATTAGCAATACGGCTGATTTTTTTTCATAAGTACCATAAAGTAGGTAGATTAATATGAAAAAAAGTTTACCAGACTATCGATTTCCCAAATTAAAAAAAAAATCAAAAAACTTTTTTTTTTCGAAATTCTTCAATATTTCGCGCTGGAGGAAGGTAGAGAAAAATAAAAAACACCACCGTGTAGGGGAAGTATTTTTCAATAAAAAAGGTCTGTTGCGTTCTTTTCGTCCGAGCAATGGTTTGTCCGGAAAAAACTCGGTAAACTAAGTATGTGTTCCGCATCCGCGCGACTCTGCTGCACTGCGAAAAAAAAAATAGATATTTAATCAGAATTTTTTTTATTTTTGGTAAGAGTCAAGGTTGTAAATAATAAATAAAGGGTAATAAATTAATTCTTATATATTTTTATTGGAGAAAGGTATGCAAAAAATTATATCTTGAAATTATAAATTAATCACCTGCATCTTGTGCATTATTATACCTGTTTTCATTTATGAAATACTTTATACCTGGATACTTTTATACATTTTGTTCGTTGAATATTCATCTTTATACATATTACAGGAATATCAAATTTTATTTTTTGTGTAGAATTATTATTCACTTGGATGATTTCAAAACTCACTCGCTGCGCTCGCCCGTTTTGGAAACTTCATCCGCGTGAATAGTAGCCATCATTCAACAGTCGTTGAAGAATATACTACCATTTTATCATAAACATTCGCAATTACTTATATTGATTATTTTCTTTAAAAAGACATATTTAAAATTCTTCCTTTGAATATAATTAGACCAAACTTCCCTGCTAACTCTTCCTCTGTTATCCCTTCTATTAAAATTAGGATAGTATCATTCTGAAATAAATCCTATATGTTATAATAGATTTTAATGCTTCTTGATATGTAGGTGAATATTCTTTTGTAGGGTCAACAGCCATCAGAAGACGAAAATACACCACAAAAACGAGTAGACAAAATATTTGACCAGATGGATAAAAATCACGATGACCGGTTAACCTTAGAGGAATTCAGAGAGGGTGAGTTTTCATAACGTTTCTCAACTTCCAGGTCAACTAGACATTGTATGGTTGGTCGTCGTTAATTATAGCTTGTTATCACCTCTCATTTCATTCATTCGGTTACTTAACGTCGGTCTACATCTGCGACTGAGGCTAATTATCGATGCCGGGAGCACTCCACCACTAACCAGAAATTTTGTCGAACCCACTAGTATTCCAACCAGTCGTCGGTTTTACATCTCCTCAGAAAGACGGCATATCTACATTATACCTCGTGCTGATTGGTATAATGTCTGCGAGCTTTGATATGCTACTCCGCTGCAGGCTGTACGGGCTTCACGACGGAGTCCTCCGGTGGTCACCCATCCAAGTACTAATCGCGCTCGACACTGCTTCACTGTAATTATCGCATCAGAGGCGTTCCACTACAGTGCACGTTATGTACAGACAGACAAGCCTTTGAAGTTCTGAAAGCTCCAGCTTAGCTTTCTTTTCATCTGTTTTTTGCCACCAGATTAGAGCTTAAGCCATGGATCTCATCACAGTTGATTGAAACCTTACGTGTTTCCTATCGCCCGATTAGCAAATATTATGAGATTCCGGTGAAGAAATATTTCACAATTAAACTAGCACGCCATTGTAAATATGTTATTAATTTTATTTCACCAAGCAAAATATCAGATGCAATAATTATAATTGTTCGATACTTTGACCTACAAATATAGACAATATCTATTGATAATTAATCAGCCCAATTCACTGCTCTGGGAATTCCGGAAATAGCAGTGGAAATTTGTGGGAATTCAAAGTATTCCGAACAACAAAATTTCATCCACAATATACAGACGTATTGTTGAGTAACCACGACGAATTACTTGATAATTCGCAATAGCTGGCGGCCAAATATCTTCTTATTGGTCAAAAGGAGTTAGAAATTTATCCTGACTCAGTTGATCAGAATGACATTTGTTCCCATACAAACTTTCGTTGTGGAAAGTTTATTAGGTGGGAGGCCAGTTTGATAAGTACAGTTTATTTCACGAATTTACGCCTGCTTCGGAGTATCGGCAAAAACTCGACGAGCAGTGTTTAGCTTGTTCAATTTAGTAAGAAGGACGAAAGTAAATTGGCCTAGTACCACTTCTAGACACAAATGTAAACCAATTTAATTTTTCCCGTTATTGTATTCGTATAAATAAGAGATCTGATTATCACAGAAAAAAAGGAATGTTTGAATATAGTATTTCGATTTATTTGAGATACAAATACTTGGTTTTAGTAATATTCTTTTCAGTCAAACATTATTGTTTGGAATGAAATAAATTGGTTTATTTCACTCAAATAATAGGTTTATTTCAATTTAGGTTTCGAAAATTATTCAAAGCAATGCAATTATTTGATTCAATGTAGTATTTCGATTTATTTGATTTCAAAATACATGGTTTAAGTAATATTCATTTCACTCAAAAATCATTGTTTGGAATCAAATAAATGGGCTTATTTCACTCAAATAATATATTCTTTTTCAATTTCGGTCTGAAAAATTATTCGAACCAATGAAATTTTTCTATTAACGCAAAAGTTTACCGACCGACGTCAAGTCGATCCTATCCAGTAGTGCGTCGTGTGTCGTTGTTAAACTATGTCTGTGATACTCACTGTGTGCAAATGGAAGAAGTAAGAGAACTCCTTAGAGAACATAATTTACAGGACTTAGAAAGTGTTTTTGAAGGTAAGTTGATTGTCAATTTATTTTCCAAAGTTGTATTGTTTTAAGATGCTTTCATTAAGAACACATTAAATACATAATTATACCTAATATCAGGAGAATATTTTTATACTATACAGGGTGTACCTTGAATAGCGAACTACTCGAAAAATATGCATTTTTAGTGAAACACATGTAATGAGAAAGTTGTTCAGAATTATTTTCTCCACTAGATGGGACATACAAATTTTGCAAATGGTTATGTTTAGTGCCTTGCAGGGAACTACAACAATTTTTTAGAATGAAACATCCTATTTTTGACAGCTGATTCGAACTGAACGGAGAAATTTATGTTTGAATATGTTTAAAAAAAATTCTTCTCGGGTCCCATAGGGCCCCCTTTTTTGTAATCGAATAGTACGGAATTTCAGTAAAGCCTAGGAAAAAGTTGTATACTGAAAATGCATATTTTTCTGATAGTTACTTAACGTACAACCTGTAGTATGTCTATTACAGAGTACGTATTAAACTTCATTCGATTCAGTATTTTATTTGTTTCGATTTAGTATTTCATTTGCTTCGATTTAGTATTTCATTTGTTTCGATTTAGTATTTCATTTGTTTCGATTTAATATTTCCTTTATGTGACTTAGAATTTCAATAATCTATTTATCGTTTTATATGGAGTTGGAGTAGTTATTTTATTTGTGCTGGGCAATCTGCTTAAATTGATGAAGGGGTTTAGATGACCTCTGAAAAAAATTGAAACCCTCAGAAAACGGCTCTCACAATGTAGTATACAGCTTGGTTACTTTTTAAACTCACGATTCTTCAACATCATTTTCAGTTTTTTTTAGCGACACCCACAATTTTAAAGTAAAAAGATGTTCATGAGAAAACCCAAATGCGTGAATGAACAAAGACAGGCACATTTCTTTTTTCGTGTCTAGGCCCCCTACAACTGCTTTACTAACTATCTGTCAAGATCTCGAGTTCCATTATTTTTCGCAAATAGTCTCTCGAAAAAGTGTCGCTGGAAAGTAATTGAATCGTGTAATTATTTTTTTTTCTCGAATATTTCATTCATGTGGTATGAAATAACTGCAATGTGTAAAACTCAATTGATTTTCAGATCACAGAGGATGAAACAATAATAAAAATAGAAGAGGAGGAACAGACTATTACTCTTCTAAAGTATATTGAAGATTCATCTCCAGTGTTACCAACCCATTCTAGTTCCAGAAGTGAATCTACACATTCATTGGAAAATTTCGACTTAGTAGCAAATTTTGGTATTATCTAAACGTATTGTAATTGCAAAAATGGTTTTTGTTTGTCGTTTTATAAAATATAATAAGTGTTAAGAAAAAAATTTTTTTTATTCAACTCCTGTCTATTGGAAATACTTCGTAAACAGGGTTTTTTACGGGAAAAATAAATAGGAACCCCTAGGGTTATTTTTACTCAATATTTGTTACATTTATGATGTTCACATTCTTCAGGCAAGTATTTTATAATTTTAAACGAATTCTATCAATTCTTAATTAACCTAATTATTTCTTTGGTTCAAATAACTATTCTTCATTTCATATTCTAAAATAATATCACAAAACAATATATTTTTTGAATTAAATAAATATTTGTTTCACTTAAGTAACTCACACTCTTCATTCCAGTATCATTTTCAATCAATTCCTAATTATACGATTGTTTCAAATAGCAATATTTTTGATTCAATACTACGAAATCTGAAATTAAATGATTATTTAAACAAAATTAATAACTATTTTTTTATTTTAACAGTCTTGTATTCAACCAAGCAATGAGTATTCTAAAAGATAAGGAAATATTTGTTTCATTTGAGTATTCAATATTCTTGAATATACAAAATTGTTTATTTGCTTCCATAGTGGAATACATTCTCAGATAAAAATAAATGAACCCGAAGAATTGGATGGAAGAAGTATAACAATTGACTTCATCAAATGTTTTCTTGTATTAAACAAATATTGGTGTTGGAATCCAAATAAACTACCGTTTTCTTTTAAATAATAGTTTTATTTCGCCATATTGAAACAACAAATTTGTTTGACTGAAATATATTTTGTTTGATTCAATACATTTTTTTTGTGTGTACCAAAAATTAATACAAAAGAAAAAAGGGGAAAAACATGATTGAAAAGAATAAAATTTCGGGTTTCTAACGCATCAAATATTGGGAGGATTTACTATCGAACCTTTCAGTACAGTTTACCATTTCATTGAATGCTTTTATGACTAATCCGAAACAGGCGTAAATTCGTGAAATAAACTTCATATCCCAGCATAGTAACTTCGAATACAACACTGCTTTCATCAACAAACTGTTATCTGTAAATACACTAGTTACTGGCGAATTTTGAGCCAACTACGTTATCAAGCTTATGTTTGACAGTCGTTGTAAGCAGGCAACCTTGTGAATTCTTACGAAAATGGGAGAAAGTGAATTTCATGTACGGATTTAGCATTATTTTTCGCCTTAAATAATTATCACCATGACAAGGAAAAGACTTGATAGAAACGATGGGGACTCTCCTCCACCTATTACCGACAGAATTTGTCCATAAAGCATATGGAACGAAATTAGATTATCGAAGAAAGAACGTTCGTGTGGTAGCCGATGCTGAAGACATCTCAACTAAGCACATTTTAAAGGAAATTTTCAATATATCAGGTTTGTATGTAATTTATTTCCAAGGACTTTCTATCACCCTGTAGAAGAAACCTCACATTTACCAGGTAGTGGCACTGCAGTTTTCTTTTCTAGGTGCTTCTTCTGTCAAATCCCATTAGCTTTTCGTGCCTGTTAAGCTTACAGTGCCCTGTCTCTCACCCCTCAGTTTAAAGGAGATTTAAATAGACATGAGAAAAAATTATTTATCAAAAAACAATTTTAACGTTTTATCCAACAATTGTCTCTCTGGAATCGTCGGATAATTGTGAAATTATTAGGCAAAAACAGGATACAGCGCGTACCCTCCAATTATGCCGATGCTTCGCATGTACGAATTGCACGGTGTAGTCAATACGTACGAGTTTTTGTAGAGACCAAAAAACAATTTTGAAAGTGTGTTCCTCCTAATGAACGTGCATCAATGGAGGGTCATAGCCACATTTTTATTGGGATGCACTCGGTGTTATTCACATCGGTGACCTTGAAAAAATGGAAAGATTACCAGTGAATATTATTCGGAGCCTTTGGACAAATTCGTTATTGATTTGATGCAGAAAAAAATCCGCATTTGGCAGAGAAGAGAGTGCTATATCTGGACAGAGCACGAGTATCTTGAAAAAACCTATTATTTTGAAGTTTTAAGAAATTGGACTCTGAGCTGGATGTATTGAGCTAAGAGAAGACCACGTTTAAAAACAAAACGATTATTCGTCGTAAGCAATGTCACAAGGGCATCTAATTTTTCTGGAAAAATCGATAAAAAATACGTTGCTAAGTAATGTTTTAACAAGAAGCATGAGTTTTGGTGACGACAAAAATCCGAGTAGAAGACGAGCATTTTTGCATCTTGACGAATGCATTTTGTTAAAAAAAAACTAATTTACATTCTGTTTCTTCGATTTTTTTTTTGGTAGGAAAAACTGGATGCCCGAGTGGTATTTGACAAGACTATTTCGTGAGTAACAGATTATTCTGCGTATAGTTGAAGTAAAAGATATAGTGCCAGCTAACTAATCGTATATCTCCTTTAAGTTACATATGTTTCGGAGCTAAACTCAGAAAGGTATTTATATTATTTTCGTCAACTCACCAATTCTATATTGTATTTGTATTTTGATCCATCAGTCCATCCTTTCTTAACCGTATCGTGTGTATCATTCCAAGTTTCGTCCAAATAGATAATTTCTAATAAATATATATGTATACTTACTTACAATTTCCACACAAAAACACACACACTTTCTTGATGTCTTACCATCGACTAAAGAGAACACCTGCAAATATCCCTCAAAAATAGTTATAGCTCAGTCAAACTATTAAAGGCACTCACTCGCTATCGCTCGTTCGTGCTCTAAACAGTTTTGTTTATTAATCGCCTTCATTAACAAACTAGTTTATTAAATCACTATTAACGATTATTAGTTGAAATTATAACATTAAATGAATATAATCGTCAACTAAGTAAGCATTTTAAACAATTATACACTCTTAGTCTTAGAGTCAAACAAAAAGCCGGCAACTTTAAGTTCGCACTATACCTTTTACGTCAACTATACCCATAGCTCACAAAACATACTACCTATTATACATGCATACATAATAAATATGTAGGTATTAATTAGAAAACTAAGAAACAGGTGATGTATTTAATCACCAAATACTACAAACTTAATTATGTATGGTACAGTTAAAATATAAATTGCAATTTTGGTACACAGTGGGAGAATTGTTTGAAATCTTTGTTAACTCATTAATAACGTTGGGTGTAGGTAAATCATTAATGTTGTTAATGGGTCCAGTTGTGGAGTGAAAAGCTCGAAGAGTGGCTGCAGTATCTTCTGTTTTCTGTTTTTTCGCTGGAGGTCCTGAGGCGGCCCTTTTTAGGGTGTTTATGATGTTGGAATAATGCTCAATATCCATTTGCAAATACCTACGGCTACCTGATCAACTTTGTTGGGATGAACGCGACCAATATTACAAAATTTATTGACAATAAAACCAGGAAAATTGATTAGCGTCGATTTCTGGTGCCCTAGGAAACCATAACTGTAATTTTTGCTGACAACAGCTGTCAAGTTTTCCGTGGGTAAACTAGAAAAAACTGCTGACAGGTGGTGTCATACAGTTTTTTCATTTGGAAACCATTTTTAATTCAAAATTGCGCGTTTGTGATTGGTACGAATTAAGATGAGGGATATAGTCTTCCATTCAAAATTCAATGACTTATCAAAATTTCCTTGAATCGGATAACATGGAGCGCTATTCTTGACCGTTCGTACTTCTCAAGGTGCGAATGTCATTTGCATTTGGTATTCTTGACCATTCGAAACACCAGCGAGCATGCGTGGTTTATAACGAGTGGTATTTGTTGATCGCAAACGGCTTGCGTATGCGTTTTCAAGAATTTATAGGTTATATTTAGTTGTGTGTATTCTTTGACTTTTATTTAGGTATCAAAATTACTGTATCAAATTTTTGTACGAAATGGATGATTTGCCATATATTGCAAATTTGGAAAATCTTGAATATTAACCAATTATTCAACATAATCGTTTCAATCCTATTAACCCTTTTCATATTTTAAGTGAATATCAATTTGTGGACCTAATGTCCTGCCATGTCTGGAAGAAATTTAAAATGTTATCTTACTGAATAGAAAATTGTCAGAATACATTTAATACGTTTCGCCACGATTTCCACTCCTTATTTGCACCTCAACTATTTAATATATTTGTCTGGGTGAGCTCATTTGAAAATTTCCCGGAAACTAGGTTTGTATGTTTTTTCATGAATTCTAATAATATTTGTTTCTGTTCTATGGGCGCATTAGTAGTTCTTTTATTTTTAATTAGGGGATTAATCTGAGATATATTCATCGTATCAAAATAATAGAAACTTAACCTAAGTTACAATCTAACCATAAACTGATGACAGTGATGACACGGAACTACTAAATAATCTAGAAATTGGGATGTTGTCAAATTCATTTTACCACGCGAATAAAAATGTTCGCACATCTCTACGAAGAGAGGTCAAGAGTACCATTTTCAGAAAGTGTTCTCAAATTGCCCATTCGCAACCATGCGCATTTGTACAATTGCGAAGGATGTCAAGAATAGCGACCCTGTAGTGTTGAATGTTAAATTTAGATCAAATAATTTTACGTAGTCCGACCACGGTGAATGAATATTTTGAAATACAATTAAGTTCTAGCAAACTGAAAATGGAATGATCAACCTGCGTAATTGATCATTAAATTACATGAATATATTTCGTTAACAAGGGGTATTACGAATATCAGTTTATATTACACAATCGAGCGAGGCAGATGTTGTTTATACTCTGACCACGATTAATTGTTACTAGCAGAGTCCAATTTGGTACATTGAGCACGTAAACCTATTAATATGTAATTGTGTTGGACATTGAGTAGTTGAGGTAGAACTAATATTATTTGGTTGTTTGATTAACTTTATTTATTTCACAAACTGCGAAAAATAATTCGAATCAATCACACTGGTAGTCAAGAAAAAATTTGTTGTAACATAAAGCTAGATAGCATATTATAATAGAATGAACCTATCTAAATCTAAATAAAGAGTTATCAGCATGAAAATACCAATTCGAGTGCACTACGTTGTACTTGCAAGCTGTGTCGCTAGCTCCAGCGAAATTTATTCGACAGATATTCAGGAAAATGATTGGGGACATTTCGATTAAGGACATAATATTCCATTTCGGAGAAATTCGATATTTGTGTTCTAGCTTTCCCGGACTTTTACCATTATCCACAACATTTCCGCACTAGATCAATGTTTCAAATTTTAAAGAGGTTTTTTTAAATTATTCATTTGTCAAATTATTGTAGGCGTCAAGGGATTGTCGTCTCGTTCTCTAGGCTATGATCATATCTGAATATTATAATTAAGTCACAATAACCGTTTTTTTGTTCAAATTAGTAAATCAAAATACGGGTAGAATCGCGACATGATGACATTCGTATTATAATATTAATCCTCATCCAGCTGAATAGTTCCATGATCAAGGTTGATTATGTACAGGGTTTCTCATTATATGTTGACACCCACTTATTTTTAATCAATCGCAGGAATACAAAAAAAAGTTTCAAATAAAAGTTGTATTATTTTATCTGTACCGACCAAAAATGTATCAACAGACTGAATTTTGTATACAGGGAGTGCCCAATAGAATGCATCTTCAATATTTCAAATGGGACACCCTGTATTTTTTTATGGTTTTGAGTATGCATTTCCTGATTACAAATATATAACATTGTGTAGCATTAGTTTTGTTCTATGGTACTACAAAAGGGTAACTAACCATAGGTGGCTATGCAACTGACATTTCACAATGAAACAATCAATAATTTATTATAAGCTGTCAGTCCTTATACCAAAATGGGTTATACTGCAGATGAAAAAGTAGATATACTGATTGATTAGTGTGATAAAGTTCAGTGCCTCCTTTGTCCTTTGAGATATCAATTTGAAAAGTTGAGGGTTTATAGCCATCGTCAGTCTTCATATTTTAAAATTATTTACAATCTTACAGGGTGTTCTAGAATGCTGTGCCATATCAAAGTTACTTTTTTTAAATGGAACACCCTATAATTTATTGCATATTTGGAATCAGCTTGACCCTCCCCATTACAATAATATAGGGTTGTGATGTGTTCTACGGGATATTTAAAAAGTTATACCTAACCAATTTTCTATAAAAATCGTAACAAGTTCAATACCCTGTAAGAGAAATTCAAGAAAGACCATCTGTTGCGGCCAAAG
Organism: Lochmaea capreae; assembly: GCA_949126875.1. Classification (NCBI taxonomy): domain Eukaryota; kingdom Metazoa; phylum Arthropoda; class Insecta; order Coleoptera; family Chrysomelidae; genus Lochmaea; species Lochmaea capreae. The sequence goes on along the minus strand of OX421404.1, from coordinate 11,439,479 downwards.
CATTCGAATAGTAGTAAAAATTCTGGAAAATTATTTATTTCGTTAATATTCATTGAATCTGATACAGGGTGAATCAAAATACGAATACATTATTTTCTCGGTTTTTTCAAATAGACCACCCTGTATTTTATGTGAGTATCGAAAAGTACTACCAACATACTTCTTTTTTTATAAAGCATTCTCTATACCTTAAATTATTAGTACTTGAGATATTTTGATTTTTCTATGCAAAACATTGATTATATCTAATTATTTAACAATTAATTGTGGGTTGGCTATGATTTATTTGTCAAAAACTGATATTTGACAATGACATGACATGACAGTAAGTACATTATTGTTCCTTGATTTAGCGGTTTGGTACATTTTTTGGTGTTTTGAAGAATTTGAAAAAAGACTAGCATTTTGTAGGTGGGCTTTACGAAAAGTTAATCAACAGAGAGACTTTTTCGACTACGTTCTATTTGGAGATGAGGCCACGTTTCATAAAAATGGTTGTGTTAACATTGATAACTTTCACTATTATTCATCAAGTAATCTATATCACATAGTGACACACAGTCAATCTAGATGGTCTTTGAATGTGTGGCGAGGTATTGTTGGTGAATATTTAGTAGGACCATATTTTTTTCAGGAACATTTGAATGCTGAGATGTATTTGGATTTTCTAATAAACCAATTACCTCTTTTATTGAAAGAAGTCCCACTTCGTACACGTCAAAGGATGTGGTTTTTGCATGATGGTGCGCCTGCTCTAATCAAAGGTGAACTGAATGAATGATTTCCTGGAAAGTGGATCGGAAGGAATGGGCCAGTACAGTGGCCACCAAGGTCACCAGAGTTCAATAAAATTGACTAATTTTTGTGGACTCACAATAAGAATGAGGTGTACAATAAAATACCTCCAACAACAAGGGATGACATGATGGAGAGAACACGGAATGATTTTTGGAATGTTTATATAGAAATGCTTCGTAATGTGAGTGACTCTTTCAATTATCGCTTTCAAGCAAGCATAGATGTCTTTGGAGGACATTTCGAACACCTATTGTAATAATCAAGACGTGTACGTATACTGTAGTAAATAGGATTATTTTTATATTGTTTAGTTCCTGTAATTTATTTGTAATATACTCTATTTGCAATTCAACCTCTACAGTACCAAACAGCAATGATAAAATGTCAGTTTTTAACAAATAAATCATAGCCAACTCACCATTTGATTGTTAAATGGTTAAATCATTGTTTTGCATAGAAAAATCAAAATATCTCAAGAACTAATAATTTCAGGTATAGGGAATGCTTTATAAAAAAAGAAGTATGTTGGTAGTACTTTTCGATGCTTACATGAAATACAGGGTGATCCATTTGAAAAAACCGTCCCGCAACAGATTTTCATTCTTGAATTTATCTTACATTGTACAGGGTATTGAACTTGTTACGATTTTTATAGAAAATTGGTTATAACTTCTTAAATATCCCGTAGAACACATCACAACCCTATATTATTATAATGGGGAGGTCAAGCTGATTCCAAATATGCAATAAAATATAGGGTGTTTTATTTAAAAAATGTAACTTTGACACGGCACAGCATTCTGGAATACCCTGTAAGATTGTAAATAATTTCAAAATGTGAATGCTGATGATGGCTATAAACTCACAAATTTTCAAATTGATATCTCAAAGGACAAAGGAGGCACTGAACTTTATCACACTAATCAATCACCCTGTATTTTCAATTTATGTGAAAAATTATAAAAACAAACAAGCGACAAGAAGAGAGTATAATATACTGATTTATACGGATCGACAGACTCCTTCTGCAAATACATTTTTATATAATTATCGTCGTGTCATAAATGATAAAATGTTTGAGCGGAAGAAACGTATTATCGTAGGAAATGATGAAGATCTTAATACTTTGCTTTACTTTGAAGGTAAAAATTAAATACTAATAGTTATTTATGTATCAAGAGCGTAAAACAGGCGTTTATGGACCGCAACGTGTAAGTAAGAGCCCGAGCCGCAAGGCGAGGGCTATTAACACGTAAGGTCCATAAACGCTGTTTACGCCTGAAATACATACAATATTTTATGCACGACCGTTTTAATAGTCATTTATTAATAAATATACAAAATTTTATGCACGACCGTATTAATGATAGTTTATTAATAAATATGTTTTATTTTCTATTTTTCACCTTTTGTGAGTAGGTTATTATAAATGTTTCAAGTAGGATAAATTTTATACCTCGATATTATTATAACTCACCCTGGATAACAATCCACCAAATCATTTCTATAGTTAAATAAAAATAAGTCTTATTGAAACTAATAAGATGATAAAACAATAATCTATATACCTATACGCGTTACCATAGCAACCAAGTCAATAGGACAAGAATAGGTAGACGCCATTTTTATTTACAGCCGACTTCATGTATTGCAAGTTTCTTAGTATATTTTCGAAGAAGTTTTATATATTTTGTTTATGTAATGGACAGTAGTGACGATGAAATAGTTTCCGGAACACCACCGGAAATTTTTAAAGCAGCAGAAGATGCAAAATTAAGTTTACTACCCGCCAAATCTAAGAGAATATACGATAAGGTCCGGGCGGTAAAGTAGTCCGCGGGCAGTAAAGTGACACTTTACGCCCGCTAAACGTATTTATAATCTGGACTTTTTCGCCCGGTCGTGCATAATAGTTATTTATGTATCAAGGGCGTAAAACAGGCGTTTATGGACCGCAACGTGTAAGTAAGAGCCCGAGCCGCAAGGCGAGGGCTATTAACACGTAAGGTCCATAAACGCTGTTTACGCCTGAAATACATACAATATTTTATGCACGACCGTTTTAATAGTCATTTATTAATAAATATACAAAATTTTATGCACGACCGTATTAATTATAGTTTATTAATAAATATGTTTTATTTTCTATTTTTCACCTTTTGTGAGTAGGTTATTATAAATGTTTCAAGTTGGATACATTTTATACCTCGATATTATTATAACTCACCCTGGATAACAATTTACTAAATCATTTGTATAGTTAAATAAAAATAAGTCGCATTGAAACTAATAAGATGATAAAACAATAATCTATATACCTATACGCGTTACCATAGCAACCAAGTCAATAGGACAAGAATAGGTAGACGCCATTTTTATTTACAGTCGACTTCACGTATTGCAAGTTTCTTAGTATATTTTCGAAGAAGTTTCATATATTTTGTTTATGTAATGGACAGTAGTGACGATGAAATAGTTTCCGGAACACCACCGGAAATTTTTAAAGCAGCAGAAGATGCAAAATTAAGTTTACTACCCGCCAAAAAAAAGAGATTTACTTTACCGCCCGGGGGGCGGTAAAGTAGTCCGCGGGCGGTAAAGTGACACTTTACGCCCGCTAAACGTATTTATAATCTGGACTTTTTCGCCCGGTCGTGCATAAAATATATTAAATGCATAATAACATTTTTATTTTAGAAAATTCCGAAACTAGTTTAAACAGTAAAGCACCCCCACATAATGTCGTAGCCGTTCAAGAACATTTAAGTAATCAATTTCATGTGTGGATCGGCAATAAGGGTACCATTAAATGGAGCCAAATAGTACCAACTTAACACCATGTGATAGCTTTTTATGGGTTTTTTTTTTAAAGAAAGAGTATATTTTGATTCAAATACAAATATTAACACTATCACGGCAAAAGTCTTAATAACACAATATCTGCGCATTACAAAATAACAAGATAACAATGGAGGGCACTTTGAGCATCTATTGTAATTTTAAATGTAATATTGTATTTCAAGTCATCAATTTTGTTGACTACCTGTAAGTTGTTTTTGAACTACGTATACGTACATTTATTTCTTATCTTATGGTAGTACCATAAGCCATTATAGAACAAAACTAATGCTATACAATGTTATATATTTGTAATCAGGAAGTACAGGGCTACTCAAAACTATAAAAAATACAGTTTGTCACATTTAAAATATTGAAGATGCATTTCACTGGGCACTCCCTGTATACAAAATTCAGTCTGTTGATACATTTTTGGTCGGTACAGACAAAATAATAAAACTTTCAATTGAAACTTTTTTTTGTATTCCCGAAATTAATGAAAATGAGTGGGGGACAAAATATAATGAGAAACCCTGTACATGTAAGCTCCTCTTTAAATTATTTGAATCGGTTCATTTTCTTAGAAGCTACGACGGGTGTAAAACCGCCAAATCAAGAAAAAAGCTGTCCTTCGCTAATACATTTTTGGTAAACCAAAAACAATTGAATAGTAGAGGAGATCTTATCTACCTTACAAAGTTTTGTCATATAATTGTCATGTAATTGTCAATTTTCAAATGTTCGTAGGTAGCAAAGCTGATCCTAGAATAGTCCAGGCTCTCACCTTGGGTGGAGAATAGCACAAAGAAGACCTGGCAGCGCCACCTGACAAAATGTGACCTACAGACAGATCGCCGCCATCTGAAATTATATTGTAAGCGACTTAAAGAAATGTTGGAAAAACTACGCAGGAAATATCGATAAAATCATGTATTAATTAAGAATTTAAATTTATTTTTTTACATATATCGTAAATTTAAGGTACAAAATATTGCTTAGTGGTATCAATTAATTTATATAGAAAATAGGTATAGTGATCCAACGACGTTCTAGACTTTTCATTTACGTCTGAAAAAGATGAATTATTTGTTAGTCAGCAGTGAGCGTGTACCAATTACTAATACATTTAACGATCAAAATTAACTACTATGGCGTAATACAAATTTTATTCAAAAATCAAGATTAACAATACACTGTGTTTATTTACGAATGAATCCAAATATCTAACAGCTTTAGCTAGCTTATTATATTGTAGTTGAAATAAAATCAACTCTTATTCTTACAGATAATCACACGCCTAGAACAATCAAAGATTTAATACACTCGCAGCAAAGACTGTATGTACTGTCGGTACGAATAAAGGCGGGAACACATTGTTTTGTCGTGATGCTACGCCGCTTTCATAAAATCAAACATCCTATTTTTATCGTGTATTTAAATATTCACCTGATGCTACGCATTCTGACGTGTCGTGTCGCGATAAAATACAATCGAACCAGATTTCTGTCAGACCGCCAACACCAGCGTCAGAACGTTTTCGATCGCAAGCGCAGCGCTTCAATTTTCAAAAGAATGGATGAAATTGTCCTTATTGAAAACGTAAGAAATCATGAATGTTTAACATAAAGTCTCAGCATTACCGACATCAAAATATGAGACATAGCAATCCTCCAATAGGAGGAGATAGCAAAAGACATGAACAGTACAGGTAAATTTAAATTTTATTCCACATTACGTCCTCGTCTTACAGTTTTTAATTGCCACGGTACACTGCCAGTATCTGATACAATGTACTCTCTAAATTTGTCACGAATACGGTAAGCATCCCGAGTAGAATTTAGACGTTAGGTTTGCACTAACGAAAAGCGTGAGTCAGGGATATCATTTCTTTTCTGGCTCAAAATCATTGTTGCAGCATAACATATTGTGAAGGCAAATGGCAGAAAACACTGTCCTCAACAAAATCGGGTTGTATTTCCATATGTTTGAGAAACATTCTCCATCTTGCCGCAAGGATCCCAAAACTATTTTCTATTACTCTCCTAGTCCTCGAAAGTCTATACTTGAAGATTTAATTGTGCTCATTTGCTGCTACGTGATTCCGGCTATAGAGTCGTAATAGTAGGGTTTTAGTGGGAAAGCCTCGTCTCCCACGTTAACATGAGGTAATCCTTCGCCATCTTTTGAAACCATCAGAAACATTCAAATTATTATTTGCTAAGGAAATTTCGAGAGACGACTTACATCATGATGCATCAGAGTAGTATGTTAACGACTCGTCAAGACATAACTTGTCACAACACATTACAACACAACACGTCAGAATAATGTGCTCCCGCCCTAAGTGGGTGACCTTCACAGAAGCGTATTAAGGATAATCACAGATCAGGCTAGTAAAGATGTGAAATTTGTAATTTAGGTGTTTACAACCAGGGTATGGATGTTGTAAATTTTAAAGTGCAATTATATATTTCTCAGACACAATATAAACATTGTATGAAAGTGTATACTTCATATTACATAGTCAGTTCAGTTGAGTCAGAATTTAAATTCAATTTACTGTGAAGGTTCAGAACATTGAAATACTGAAAGTACTATCTAATTACTCAAAAATCAGATAAATCCCCACCAATGAACAAATTTATTTTGAAGCAAATACTTTATTCGTTCTTTTGTTGTGCCAATATTTCTTCTGGTCTTATAGTCCAGCAAGTGTTGGATTGTTATACAAGGAAATATTTTCTCACCCACAGCTTCAGATTCAAGTATAATGAAACTAGGTTCCAACAATTAACAAGAGTATGCACAGAATCTCCCAGGAACACTTTGTACACCATCAGTATTAATAGCATATTACTTCTCAGCTGCACTGTATAAGTTATATTTACCAAAATCTGTAAGTAATTATCAAAATCTACAAACCTCTGAAATTGTTATCCATGCTAATCCTTTTGGAAAAAACGAAGTTCATTTCTTTCATCTTAATTTGTTTATAACTTTTGAAATTTCATACGTCAATCTAATGAACAATCTCATGTATTTTCAGGAGCAGTACCTCTATTTTCCTTTTGTGACTAGACTATTCACTCGACTTGTTGTCAACACTCCCATGCCTTCAGTGCATCGGTCAGTCTGACTTGATAAATTATTAAATTCATTCACATTATTTGTAAGTCACATGCTATCAATGTGTGAAAACCTTTTCTGTCACCCAGGTAATGCTGTTCTTTTACTCTGTTTTTGGCACCCGGAAATCCTTGTCCATTCAGACAGTATCTAAGACTGAGATGAGTAAATTTAGTGTATGTACGTAAGTCAAACCTTCCCAAATCGATTATGTTATACTTATATAGAGGAAAAAATCAAAAGGATGGATTTGGGACACAAACTTTGCACTCAGGGGCCGATCAGGGTGACTAACAGACAGATCAGGTAGGCCTCGGATAAGACGGATATAGGTGCAATGCTGTTCAAAGATAAAAAATTATGGGATATTTCTAGAACAAACAGTTGAATCAAGTTTTATGTGCTACATAGGGATGTATCATTATAGTGTCTGATATAGTTGGCTTTATGACGGCTCAAATCCCACTTTTAACTAGATTTTATTCAATCTTGTGATTGTTGTGAATAAACACATGTATTTTTTATATTTGAACAAATGTTATTAAGAAACCGACAAAAATACAATTTCGTAGTTTTAGTCAAAAGCGTATTTACTAATAGTATTTTAATACAGTTTGTAAGTGTATTGGGATAAGTCACACGAAATTTAAACTTACAGTATTAAATGTGAGGTTTGTTTATTCCGTAACTGAACTTGCTGATATAGTTCAGAAAGTTCACTCCTACTCTTGCTTTTTTTACTTTTATATCACTGTTGCTAGTTATATATAGTTGAATATTGTATAGCCTTTAATAAATATAATACTGAGTTTTGTAGCTGTGTCATAATATTATGTCTAATGTCTTCATTATCTAATAAATTCAGTAAATCTTCATATAAGATTTGGTTTTTTTATTCTCTCTATATTCTTGCCAGTGACGGTATGGTATATTGTATCACAAATTAGAAAATGAGCCTTAGCAGCCCAAGACGTTTCCTGCATGACACACTACTGTTTTTTGCCTACTGAACCAAAAAATAGGAAAATGTAACAAAAAACTTTGACATACTGACGTTTAATTAAAAATTTCACGTGAAACGTCAAAGTGATCAAGTGACAGAGAATTTTCCGCCCTTGGGTTGCTAAACAATACTTTCCGCCCTATTTTTGATGTTTATACCTACCCCGTTTGACTTTGGGGTGTAATTCAATATCCGGCGGTGCATATTGCACGGGAAGTAGTTGTTGCTCCTTAGTTGAACGGCCACTGTTTTTGAAAAATATTATTTTTGGAAAATAGATTTGTTTAGGGGGATGTAGGTTTGTCAAAATCCAGAATACTGTCTCATATCACTTGAATAACTTGTATTTTTAAGAAACAGTAAAGTTGATCTTATCAAAATCGTTTGTATTTTACAAAGTCACAAGTCGGTTGCTCTTCACATACGCAGCTTTCTTTTGTACTATCTCTCACAATCGGTTCAGTTACGGAAAATAACCTTCAAGTAGGTAGTTTTTTATTTGCAAAAAGTTTTCAAAATCAGTTGGTTTTATTATAGTACTTTTCATAGCATGAATATTTTTCCTGTGTAGATTTTCACATCTAGAAATAGCTAATAATATTATATATACTTTACGATTGTTTTGTTGAGTGTCAAAAAGAATGATTCAAAGTTATGTAGTTTTTTATTGTAATTTTTATACGTAGTTGATGTGGAGAGAGCTGAACTCTCTTCTCTGCGCCAGTACTCTACTCGAAATATTCGGAATAGAAAATTTCTCGGTTTCATTGAAATTTGAGTGATTTGAAAACATGATTTTAAATAAATATTGCTATCTATAATTTGAAAACTACTATTTTTGATCTTTCTTATAGTCAGTTCTCGTGTTTTTCTAACTGACTGCTAAACGTTGGCCGCTGTGGGGTGCAATTAATGTTGGCTACAACTATATCCCTATTTTTTGTCGGTTACAGCTAAGGTCATGTATCATAGAATAATATAATATGTTAAAGTCATATAACTAAACACTAGTTTTGTTGTTAAAACGTAAAAAAATGGATACATGTGAAATAAAGCACAACTATAAACAACCCCGCACAATAGTATAGGAAAATGGGCCCACTGTGTGATGTGCCTGAAATTACCACATGTTTCTGGTATTGAGTTTCAGAGCCATGTATGGGTACCATATAAATAATGACAGTCCTCTGTGAAACAAAATTTGTCCTACAGGACCATAATTACTAAAACTGTATTCGCCAAGTGATCCTCAAAAACCCGAATTGCTATTACTTTCTTATTTCATGTACTATTTTAGAAGTTGATAGCTCGTTTGATAAATGAATACAGCTTTCTTTGTGTGCATAACAAAAAGAGTAGCCATCTTAATATCCAAGATAGCCGACCTAACCTATAAAGTTAATGTATGACTTGTAGCTTATTGAAAAAGATAGTAACAGGAAAAAATAAAAGTTACAACGTTTTGATTGTTGGAATCGGTCATTTACTTTTTGGATTATTTAACTATAATATAAATGTAACTCTCCTATCTTATTAAAACTATATCTTATTATTAACTAACAAAGTTGAAACCGATATTTCCAGGGTGGTGGAAGTGAATAGTGAACAAAAAAGTCAATCACTGATTATAAAAACAATACTCAAACACTGCAAACTACACACGATCTTGTCTTAAAGCTTATCTCCAATTTTTTATGACCTTTCATTTCTTCTTGTGAAAGCTACTTTCCTTTTATGAGCGTCGCCGTCTCGGTCGATTCCAGCCATTCTCCGTACATCATCTACCGTCATACATACATAACAAGGAAATGTTTGCAAGGGTTCCATTTTCAATTTTTAAATGTAAGCATTCTAGGAAGATCAAAACATGAATTGAATAATTAACTTAAACTCGAAGAATTTTAATAAGCACAAGCACTTTAATAACATAAGCAACAGCTGTCAATGTGTCAAATAATACAATATTTGCATGTGCTCATTTTTTGTTTTTCAATGCTATTTTGACTAATATTGACATTTTTTAGTTGTATTTAGATTCAATACCAGCTACACTTCAGTCCTGAATATATTGCTAGTGACGCCATGGCATGTAAACATAAAATACAGTCGCTAGTAAAAATGCTTTCATACTTTCTACTTAAACCACATCAAACTGAACCGTTTTGAAAAAATCGTTAATATTTAATGCTTTCTCTGACCACTATTTCAAAGTTTTTTTGCTGATATCACAACAACCTGTTACCGATTATTTTTTTCTTTGTTTATTGGGCACCTATACTAAATACGGCCAGGATAGCTAAATCTTGTTCTTAGAAGATTGGACCCATTGGAACATTTGATTAGAATCTCAATACCAAATAACATGTAAATTTCCCTTGCTATTGTGCGGGGTTCTTTTAATAAAACCGACAATTGAAACAGCAGTGTGGGCAATAGAGGAGTTCAGTCTAAGGTCAGTGTAGCCACCAAAAAGTGGTTTTTCTGACAAGAATGACAGTTAATGTCTACCATTCAAAACATAAGGTTTTTGCATGTTTTTTAACATTGTGAACATCTATATCGCTTTATCAAAACAATGAACACACCCCCGAAGCCTGAATCTCAAAATTTAAAATGACGTTTTAGCTGGATAATCAACGCATCAATGACCAATAATTCCAGAAACTTTTGGTATGTCACCATTTCATTTCTGTTATTTTGTCACTAGTTATGTCAGATGTCAGTTTTATTTGTTTTTATTGACATTCGTTTAATCGTTCATGTTTATTTTCAATTAGACTTTTCTAGTTCTAGTTAGTTGTATCTCTTAATTCTTCTAATTGCTTTTTCCAGTGACATCTGACATAGCTAGTGACATAATGACAGAAATGGAATGGAGTATTTCTAAAAGTTCCTAGAAATATTGGCCACCGATGCGTTGAGTATTCAGCTAAAACGTCATTTTAAATTTTAAGATTCACGCTTCGTGGGTGTATTCATTGTTTTAATAAAGCCATTTAGCTGTTCGTAATGATAAAAAACCTGCAAAAATCTTATGTTTTGAATGGTAGACATTAACTGTCATTATTGTCAGAAAAACCAGTTTTTGTTGGCCACACTGACCTTAGACTGAACTCCTCTATTAAAGATTAGTAACCAACACATTTTTGACCTAGCATGGCCAACACGAACTAACAATAATTTCATTTAAAGACCAATTTAATATTGAACGGCCAAGTTTGGTTAAGAATTCCATGGCATTGACACACAATTACTCAACCTCACGAAGTAATGTAAGCAGAGAATAGTGTTCCACGTTCTCCATAATTTTCAATCGAATGAGTGAAATTTCGTTTCCCTCAATTTTATATCGTTCCAGTTTTAAATAAACTGTATTATTGTGAATAACTATATTCATCGATAAAAATCGATTCTAATGTCAATTTGAAAAATATAGTGACCTTTGTACATTCGCTTCTCTATTAATATACTTAATTATTTATCTCATAAATACATACAATTGGCAATCATTCTACGATTCATTATATTTGCTTCTCTCTGCCAAGCTAGGTTATTAAAGTAGATTGTAAGATTTTTAAACAGGGCTGAACAAGTCTTACTCAATATTCCATCAGTTGAACGGATTTAAATCCATGCTGTTGAAGAAGATCTATTGACTGACCTTTGCAGCTCACTTAGCCTCTATAAAGTACAGATTGACAAACATTTTCTGATGTTCGAAGTTGAGACGCTAGAGAGCGCAGACTAGAGCTTCGTAATCGCACAGAGCTCACCTCACTAACACCTGATTGATGTAGTTAATCTCACCTTAGTTTTTTAATTCCATCAACCGTCATAAGTTTCACATCCATCCTTTAGGTGTTCTACTTTTTTTGTTCCAACTAAGGCTATATACATTTACATAAATATATTGGCTCATCTGTTATCTTGGAGTAATGCTACATGGACACCACTTTCAACATTTCATTTATTAACGATATTATTTCACATTACCTTGTGAACCTAAGGTTTCTAGCCCATTAAAACTTCAAATCTATCCGAACTTGAAAGCAATGAAAATATACAACTTCTGTTAAAAAATCCATTTTTAAATACTTTCTCATTGTAATCAATACGTTTCCGTTAAACTCACTGATGACTTTAAAAGTGTTTTTTTTCAATTTTAACGTAATATCACACCTATATAACTTGGGTTTTGGATATAAAATTATAACAGCAACGGCTCAGACCATTTTCGTAAATTTTAGTTTGTGTGGATTTTTGTGTTGTTATATTTCCCATACACAAATGCTACAATTTTGGAATTACAGATAAATTGTATTGAAGTGAATAGACAACATTTTGATCATTCACCTCAACCTCAACCGCTTTCACTTTATATTTTCCAAACCTTCCTAAATATTTGCCTTTCAAGAATCATTCCATCCGAAATTCATTATTAAAGCAGGAAAAATTCAATCCATACTGTAGTTATGAAATTTCAATCTGTCTATTTACCAGGATTTTTGAGTTATCAATTTATATCAATCTAAATATAGTTTAAAATGGTTGATCAGTTAAATCGTTGTTTACTTAATCCAATACCCGTGTAAGTTAACACCATAGAGTATAGAAAATGGATGGTACCATCATAAAAGAGATTACGTAGTATAATTTTGTTATGTTTTGGACACGCAAATATTTTTCAGTAATTTTTATAAACATTAATTTAAAACAAAATACGCGTATTTCTTAGGTAATGGAGCAAATTGGGAAAAACAGGATGCGATCATTTGCAACATTTCTGGATGCGTTATAGAGACTTCGATTTCAAACTTCAAAACGTTTTTAAAAAGTGAAGATATGAAGTCGACCAAAAACGCCCGAGAAAAACCACCGAATGCCGTAAAGTAACGGAGTAGAAGGGTAGCAGGGATCAGGATTGGCATACTTTACAAACGTAACCAGTTATATTCGGCGGTGGTTTTGGTTGCTTTTGACCATTTTCGCATAATATCAGAAATTAAAAACGAAAGTTTTGTTTCCCAGCATCTATACTTTTCAAAACCGTTTTAAAATCTGAAATTAGACCTTAGAGTAATACTACAAATATAGAGTCCGAAAGTCATTCATAAAATTATCCGAAAAGACGGCTAACATTCTATCGCCATACATAATGTTTTCATCAATGACTTACAAGGAGTGGGGAGAAACTATCGGACTAGTCGGACAGTGCCACTGGCCAATAGAACTATTTGCTTACAGGTGAAAAAAGAGGTTAGAAAAATTCCGACTGTTTTTTTTTGCAAATTTGGCACTGATGGACCATGATTTTCACAAAAAAATATTGTTTTTAATTATATCTGGTACTCACACAAACAAATGTCAGTTGAAAATACGAAAACAAGAGCTTCAATAAACTAGGAACGTTGAAACTTCGTAGTATAATCAGGTAAAATTTATAGTAAAATAGTTCCCGCCCTTTTCTTGGTGTTGCCATATTTCAGGTCGTTTTTATGTAATTTCTTTAAAGTACATTTTTATTTTGTACGTTTCTATCGTGTCGTGTCCTATAATTCAGTTGTCGCAATTCAAAGGAAAAGTATGACATCTGGCAAAGGGTCGGCAAGTTACCTTAGAATGTGATGTAATGTTGGGTTCACTTTTAAATGTAAACAAATGTATCTTTTGAATGTATTAATATGAGAATTGGACTATCGATAACGCATCCAGACATGTTGCAAATTATCCAATGAAAAAATTAAAATTGCATTTGTGCAATTGCAACCGTTGTATGGCATCTGTTTTTGGCACATAAAAAGTGCATATGAGGATATGAGGAATATTAATCGGTTCCTGATTATCCGATTAAGCCGCTCGACCCCTCATTTTTATCGTATTGGGATTGCTCCAGTACGTTTTTTTTCGTTTCAAAAGCTTTTGCGTGCTCGAAACATATCCAAATTATACTATCAATGTTTAAAAATACTCATTATTTTTATTTCACAATATTTTATAATATAAGTTTTACAAAAAACTTATACCCGACCGGTTTCGATGTTTATTCATCATTTTCAAGGGGTGGAATGAAAACATTGTTTATTATATAGCTAAGAAAATGAGAGGAAGACAGATAGTGAAATTAAATAAAGTAAACAAGTGTATTATTAGCAAAGCTAAAAGATATTTTCGCGAAGAGCAGAATTTAGAAAAGATAGGTGGAAATACATTAAAATATATCAGTCAAACAGTCTAACAGAGGAGATTGTAAAGTATCTATTCGCTCATTTATAAGAGTATACTGAGGATCATTAGAGTACCTTCTTATCTCTAAAGACTCTAAACAGTTAAGTTTAGTATAATCCTGACAGTCATGTAGTAACTGTATTTGATTGTTCAAATTTGGTTTTTGGTGTTGTTCTAACAAATGTTTTGCGTAACTTGATTTGTCAAAATTATACTAAACTTAACTTTTTAGAGTCTTTAGAGACAAGAAGGTACTCTAATGATGCTCAGTATACTCTTATAAATGAGCAAATAGACACTTTACAATCTCCCTTGTTAGACTGTTTGACCGATATATTTTAATGTGTTTCCACCTATCTTTTCTAAATTCTGCTCTTCGCGAAAATATGTATACATACATTTTTCATTTTCTTAGTTACATGATAAACAATGTTTCCATTCCACCCCTTGAAAATGATGTATAAACATCGAAACCGGTCGGTTCTAAGTTTTTTGTAAGACTTATATTATAAAATATTGTGAAATAAAAATAATGAGTATTTTTAAACATTGACATGTATGAATTTCACAGTGTAAGGGTTGAAACTATCAAAATTATACTACGTAATATCTTTTATGTGATGGCACCATCCGTTTTCTAGTAGGATTTTGTCAAACATTGCCACACTTGAATGCTGTATTGCTTGGTATACTTATATCTGTAGTATCTAGGTGTTTTCCAGTGGACTGAATTACTTTACATTTTATAAAATGCAGTGTCAATATTTCTTCAAGAATATATCACGAAAATTTCATGTTCAGTCCTACCAAAGATTACAAGTGTACATTATTTGTAATCTTTGGTCCTACCATTAGTCTTATGTACTGATATTTGTAGTTGTAAAAAGCTAATGAAAAATTATAACAGCTTGACGTGTACATTATTTTTTGTTGGATTTAAATACGAATCCTCCTGGTTGTGTTGTAATAAGTGATTCCTGGATTAAAAACAATTAGTGACATACATCATGTATGTCTTTTTTTATTTAATTTATTCGATAATTTATATTGAAGATCTCCCGAAGAATAAAGTGCAAAATAGAAAGTAACAAAACTTCTCATGTATACAGGGTTATTCGTATAAACAGTTCAGTTGTATTAAAAGCTATGTGTATCGAATTTTAATACAAAACCCTATCTCTACACCCTTTCAAAAAACGCCTCCAGTGTATTATGAATGTTTGTGTTTTTATTCCAGAAATCATTTGTTGTAATTTTATTATTATAAACCGATTGGAAAATAATGTTTTAGAAGTTGTATATACTTGTACTCAATACTAAAAATGTTATTTGATTACTTATAAATGAAAATCTGTTGAATTCTCTTCGCTGGAAGATTTGATTTTCTATGTCAAATAAGAAGATAATTTGAATATTTAGCTTACAATTATTACGATACCAGCAGGCATTCATTGAAAAAACTAGTATAAAACAAATACAGGATAATCAACTTATACTCCGGAGTTTGATACCTGCGCTTTACTTTCTAATATAGGGTGTTTCATACAGTTACAGCATATCAAAGTTAATGTTTTTCCAATAGAGCACCTTATATATTTTATTGAATTACAATTTCTCTTATAGTCCCATTCCGATAATATAGGCTCGGCACCCTATGTTATTTGAAATCAACAACTGTGAGGTAATCTTTCAAGGTCGAAGGATTTCTTGCTAGTTCTGTTGGAATTGATGGTTTTTCATAGCTCCATATTGCGGTGGATCGTATTGTGATGCGATCTAGCCGCACGTGCTGGAAGTAAAAAAGTTGGTAACCATATAATAATAATAGTAATGCTTTATTTATCCTTTTTCATCACAATAATGATATATGATATGTATGTTTATCTAGTTGCATACAACGTACAGTACAAAAGCAAAAACATGTACATAAACAAAAACATTGCATCATTAAAATGTTGGATATGAAGACCTGAAAACTACGTAGGTATTTAAAAAATCGTCAATGCAGTAGAAATATTCACTGATGGGATTTTTTTTACTTTTTGGTTGAACAAATTAAAATTAGTTTCTTCTTTTATGTAATCCGGTATCTTGTTTAAAATTGTATTCCTCTATACATTGTACTCTTTTCATATAATGCCGTTGTGTGCTCCGGAGGGCGAATACGTTTTGAAATTCGCGTTGAAAAATTATGATAGTCAGAATTCAAGTTTAAATTGCTGTCATTACTTTTCACACCATGTATTGAATTCTTTAGATGGTATTTCTATTATTTTCGTTAATTCTT
This sequence comes from Lochmaea capreae, assembly GCA_949126875.1. Classification (NCBI taxonomy): domain Eukaryota; kingdom Metazoa; phylum Arthropoda; class Insecta; order Coleoptera; family Chrysomelidae; genus Lochmaea; species Lochmaea capreae. The sequence goes on along the minus strand of OX421404.1, from coordinate 11,423,202 downwards.
CGACAGTGTCGGCTAATGAAGCTGTTGTAGCATCATCAGTATACATATAATGCAAGATGTTCAGTAGGTACTTGTATATTGGGGAAGATATATTGCAATAAGTGAGCCGCCATCTACATTTCACTGACTTAATAATGTCAGTGTGTCCTTGTTCCAATCGTTATTAACTAGTGATTGTTCTTGTGAAAAACAAAAACAGATAGATTTGTGAATCATTTGTGTATATTAGAAAACAATTTTGAAAGGTGAAGGTTGACTCTATCGATACCTTTCATATGAAACTTATTCTCGTAGAAGGAACCAAACTCCGAAGTATAACCTTTTGATACAGTTTCTCAAAACTCGGAATTATTTTCACACTCACCTTTTTCATTATTTAACCTGAAACAAACCAACGAATATTCAAATTTTGAGGTATTTTGTCATTTTATCACAGAAATTTCATGTTTTTGTTTTTATTGTTTTGTATTATTTTGTATTATTGATGTGGTAGACCAATAACGGGGAAACGAAGTCCAATAATAAAAAAGTACAAATAAAGTAATAACTTTATTTAGACCTAAACTATACGCTTTTTTCCCTCATATTATTCCCGAAACACTCCGTATACATGATAAAGATCACAGCTCGAGAAAAAAAATACTTTTCACTGGAGTAAGCTCACATCGTGATTAAGATAATAAAAAACGAAATAACCCCATGCCCATACCAATCATGTTAATTTTTTTAATGAAGAAACCTTTTATGCCAGAAAGAATAGAATCTAACCTCTCACTAAATTTCCGATGCAATTTTTTTGTGAGGCTTAGGATCACTTTGAGTATAAAATCACAAAATGATGACAGATTCCGGTGGAGCTAAAGCGCCATCTTGGAAAAACCTTTTTGGCTGATATCTCGGAAACTATGCACTTTGGTGCTAAAGTTACTAGGACTTTTATTATAGAGAATAAAATTTCGCACTTTTTGTTTTGTGTATTTTTGTTGTAAAACTTACCTTTCATGATTTATGGACAATTCAAAAATGAATGGATGCATTTTATAGATTAATCCAATATTTTAAGAGTTATCGGCCGAGATAGAAAAACCGGTTCATTAAATGGACTATAACTCTTAAACGGTGAGTTTTACAACAGAAGTTTACAGGAAACAAAATATGCGAAATTTCATTCTCTACAAAAATAGTTGCAATAACTTGTCCCTAAAGTGCAAAGATTCCAAGATATTTGCCAAAAATTGGATCGGAAATTTAGTGCGAGGTGAATCAAACAAACCCGCTTTTTATACTGTCATAATAAAGAACAGTACAAAATATTTTCCAATCTCGTTCCTAATATATCTTATATTTATACTTCTATCAACAAAATTCTAAATTTTTGGGTAAAAAATATGATCTTCCAGTTTCGAATTTGACAGATATCATAAAAATTCTCAACATAATATATATTCAAATATGACAGTTTATTCGCCTGTTTGATGTGAAATGTAAACTGTCAGTTTTTTTATTACATCTTAATACACTTTACAATTTAAAAAAACAAATTAGACATTAAAACATTTTAGAACATGTACGGTATGACAATACCTCTCATGGAAGTAGATTTAAGATATTGTATAATATGGTGTCTGTGCACATACATTTTTAACATTTTCAAAACTCTTACTCCACTTATGTTTTATGATAATTCAAACTTCGATATATCTCTTACTAATATAATATTTTAATTAAGATTAATCACATTTCTATGGAAAGTATAATAACTAACATACTTTTAGCAGATACATCTCTAATATTCAAATAACTCTTTTATGTCCAATATTAGAACTTAATAAAACATGCGTTCGTAAAATTATATCAAAAGTACTATTTAAAAAATTTTTATCGGTAAAAAATGCTGGATGCAGAATGCTGAAAAAAACTATATGTGCAATACTTAAAACCATTAATTCTCAATTATGATGTTTAATATACAAACTGATATAATATGTTTTAAATGATTGACAATACAAGTCCATATGGGTATTAATAGTTTGTTTGTAGTCATATATCTCTTGGAAGTTTGAAGATGGATTTATAAACTGTGGTGTTCCACGCTGCTGACGATTCGTTATCCGCAGTTGTTTCCTAGTCGACTGATTAATATAGGTTTTCGTTGTTGGTGATGGAAATTTGATTGGTCACAAAGATCATTTATGTTTTGTTATTGTTTTCCGTTTTTATCATGGGGACTAGACTTACACCTAGTCTCCATGGATTTTGTATCAATATATCAAGCTATACCTTGTTTTTAAACTAGGAGGAGCATTTTAGGAAACCTCAACCACACCACTAAAAGTTACTAGATTGGGAGTGTATTCCGAAAGGATCGTGTTCAGACTTTTTGAACTAAATGAAAATTACGTGAAATATGTATTGTACTGCTCGCTGTTATCGTGGCCAATGAGGGATCAAGGCATGTCTAAATATCGAATTATGATTGGCCACAGGTCATTGCGGAAGTAGTAACCAAATATCACATTATTGAGAAAAGATGTAAGGTTATAATAATTAGATTATGTAAAATGTTTTAAGAATTTGAGTAGAAATGAGAATATAGAAATGCAATTGTATGATTAAATTTCCATTCGAGGCTTTGGTATAGCAAAACTAAAAGTGAACAGAAGTTTTGTTATCGAAAGATACCATAATATACCTAGTACTGCAATGTATGTAAAACTTGATGTGAAGCTTATATTATTAACCAGAAAAAAGAAGCATGGATTTTTTCATGAAAGGGAATAACTAATAAAAATAGCAAATACCTTGGGTAAAATATAATACTTTGTTAAAAATAAACAATAAACAACAAACGTGGTAGGAATGATTGAACTAATGACTATTTTCATATAAATAAACACAAAACTGACAAACGACAGTGTCAGTGGTATCAATTGAGCTGTGTGAAACTGGTGGCAATCTGACCAATCACTAGGCAGCAGAAATGCCAACTTAAATTCAAATCGCTCCTCTTAGTTTAAAAACAAGGTATAGTGAGAATCTATTGTCAAAATATGTGGAGTTTGACACGATTGGCAGATATGAAGCCACGTGACAACAACTAGTTTTCGAATCACGAATAACAAGATAGTTTGGTCAATTGGAAGCAAGGACGGAAAACGTGAAACAACGAACAGCACAAAAACAACGGTTTATAAGCGAATGTAGGTGATATCGGTGTTTTATTTTGTGGTAATCACAAACAACGAATAACGAGCAGCAGACTTGATAAATCCAGCTTTAAGCATTACCAATGTGAATAAATCTGGCTTCTATTTATTACAATTACCGGTAGGTAACTTATCAAGGGAATTACATACTATTTGATTCAAATTTGAAAAAAAAATCAGTATTCAAATATACTTTGTCCATACGATTGTGAAGTTTGGTGGAAATAAGTTAAACAAGTTATCAATATCAAAAAGCAGGGCAAAACTTTATGTCACATATGTCCATAATTCAGAATTGACTTAATTTTATATGCAGCAATTGAACGGACTTCACAATATCGTGAATCCCTCAAAATGTCAGTTACGTAATCTTCGGAGCTATGAAGCCATGTCAATATTAACAAATGTAACGAAGAGTCCCGTGACACTTCATATTAAACGTCGTTTTATTCTGAATTCAACCATCTAGGAATTTAAGAAAATGAATGATGAGAATACACAAATATATCGAAGAAAAATTCAACAATTCGATAATACCAATATTACTTATACCTACGCTCAATTTCCAAAAATTTTCAAACAATGCATTACTTTCACTTCAGCACAAGACTAATCAGTTCACCCGTACAGGCTGCTCTTATCATTTATAAAGTAATAGCTTTACAAAGAAATTCGAAATAGTCAATTGTCAATTTGAAGGACTTGCATAATACGAGTTTCATGTAAGAATCCTTATATTTTACATGATTAGTTGAAAGTTAATAACCTTTTATATCAGATAAGATAAATGCTACATGACACATGTTACACTATAAAACTGCATAAAAAGGGGTTTTGGATTAATGGTGGGCTTACGATTCAAAACGTTATAAATCAACGCAATCTCCGTAGCGTTAGTGCTTCAATAGACTCCCGTGAGTTGTAGTGTAGTGCCTAATTGACCCCCGTATGTTAAATCTAAGCTAGCGTTGTTTTAGTTTGAAAAGATGAGAAGCAATTAAAGTACTCCAAGATTATGGTAGCTTTACCTATGCAACCCATAAACAAGAAGCACTGGTACATCCCCTTCAAACCCATCCATATTTTTTAATCAAAATCACGGGTCTTCAAACTTTGTTTTGAATGGCATTGTCTTCTACCTGCTTATCTAAGCAAAAACTAACCGAAATATATGTACGTCATTAATCCTACATGTTACATATTACGTGAGCATAAGCCCAATATAGGACAAATTTACGCAAGTCTATTCAAGAAGATGTTTTCAATGAAATCTCAAAACACTATTACATCATGACTAACTGATATATATTAAGGATTTCAGGACCTGAAAGAGAACGAATACAAGCATGTTTGTCCTGAAAATTGAGACTTAACATTGACATGACGAGATAGCAGTTCGTCCAGTTGCTGCAAATCCAATTTTATGGAGTTATCTTCAGTCATTCCAGAGTAATGACCTGTTTTAGAAGTTATGACAAAAGAAAATACAATGAGAAGATCGTTACAAAGAAGGCTTTCAATGCGTCAGTCTGTTTTACATATTTTTTCAATAAATGAAAACAAGTAGTGATGTAAAGTATTACCAAATTATTGTTTTCTTTCTCTCTAATGACACGACGATTCTACTCAAGCACGCACTATGAGATGCTTGCTCTATCTTTATAGTCCTTCTTTCTAATGAATTGACGATTCTACTCAAGCTCGCACGTATGAAACGAAATCCGACTGCAAAATTCTGATTCCTTATTCAATGAATTATGTACTTCCGGTTGCCTTTGAATAAATGGCCGTGATTATCTTCAATTTTTACATGAAAATCTGCATCTGCCAAAGTTTCAATAAAAAAATATTTCGAAAAATATACATTCTACAAAAAAGCGACACCCAAATTTAATCTAGAATCCATAGAGTTGATAGAATATACAGGGGTTTGTATTCAATTTTACAAAATTCCTGTTCACTTTCAATTATTCTCTTCTAAATGACACATAATTCATTTTTTCTACTTCCGTCACTAAAACCGCAACTGAAACACGGGTTTGACATTCGCAAAACGTCACTTTAAAGACTAGTGTTTAAAATGCGAAAAATCACGTCTCGTTTATCCTTTGTTTCTTAAACGTCACTTCCAGTGTATCTTCTTGTAATTTATATTTAATATTCCGTGATAATTTTGTAGCTTTGTGTCATTTGATTTTCCAATGGTACGTCAGACATTGTCTGTCATCTTGTGAATATAATTAAAATATAAAATAATAATTAACATCCTGCGGGCGTAGAAAAAGTATAGTAAGCACCTAGTATCAAAAACATCTTTAGTCACTCGTGCATTAGAAAACTCGTGACTAAAGTAACGTTTTTGACACTTGGTACTTAATATACTATTAACTCATTTGAGAAACAATAAATGCAATTTATACAAATTAATCAATCACAGTTAATTAAATTAGTGGTAGTCGCGGTTTTATTTGGAACAAAGTAATGTGGAAAAACGGTTATACTGGAAACAAACAGCAGCTCCGTGAATTTGAATTTAACCATGTCAATTTCGGATTTTACGTTGAATACAAATGTCACTTTGAGTAGAATACCCAATTCCTGAAAGGAATTTTTTTCAAGATATTAATAATAATAATTTGACAGACGTAGAAAATAAAGGTGATTGCGACTATTTGTCTTGAGGTAACCCAAAAGTAATAAATTATATTTTAACAAATCATTAATTTGCATTATTTTTCATAAAATAAAAGATACCTACAGAGTCTTACAGACGGATCTCACATATATATTATCTACGTGAAAGAAACGTCGTCATTGAAAAGAAATTGATTAGAATAAAATTAGATATGGTTTAGCTGACATGCGCATATTATCAAAATTGTACTCGATGCGATACCAAAACGGTTCATACATGTTAGTTGGAACAAACCTATTGGATTGAAGGATATCTACTTTATAGTCTTTAAATAGGGCAGGCAATAAGTAAATTTTTATATTAAAAATCCCAGTAGAAAACGGACTCTGCCATGAACTGTCATCACTCGACAATATATCGAAACGTTGTGGTCATAGTAACGAAATCAAGGTAGATTGTATTATAGAAGAGCGATTGGACAAATGAAAAATCAGGGACCAGAAATAGTATATTGTACAAGTGGGGAAAGCTCAACTTTTATCACGAGTGCCGCAAACACACGAGTGAGAAAAGTACTTTATCCACATGTTGCACACTATACTTTTTCTGCAACTGCACAAATTTAAAGAATACAAGTGAAGTATTTTAATATTTATTTTTATGGTTCGTAAAACAAACATAACACTAAAGTATGCTATCTCTAGACTGTTAAATAATTTTTTCTACAACTGCTATGAAAAGTGACGTATTTCTGATACCTTACTTAATTTCAAAACCAAATATTGCTCATACTGTGAGAAATATTATTTCTCCCGGCACTTTGCCCACGCCACATACATTTATATGGAGAATCAAATGAAAACGACAAAAACTCAGTAGAGTACTGTCATCTTTAAATACTTTAAATACTTAGTTGTCACAAAACTGTCAGATTATATTAGGAAGTTTTTAAATTCTAAAAGGTAGCTTCAAACGTGCTTTGATAAAAATCCTAATTTCCATTAAATATTAGTTTAACAAGACATATACTTATATATATTAAATAATGTGGATACTGACGGTAATGACGATTTTAATAATACTCCGCCAGATATATTGGAAAAAGCTGCAAAAGCAACTTTAAATTTGTTGCCGGAAATTTCAAGAAAAAAGTATGAATGGGCATACGAATAATTTATGGAGTGGAGAAGAAATACAAAAAGTAAATCTTTTTCGGAAAGTGTACTTTTGGTATATTTTGAAGAGTTGTCAAACAATTAAGGGCGTCTACACTTTGGTCACAATATTCAATGTAATATCAGTATAAAAAATAATATTGATATATTCACGTATCCAAATTTACGTTCAGATAGGATACTTTAGTGTTATTTTTATTTTACTAACCATAAAAATAAATATTACTCTACTTGATGTATTCCTTAAATTTGTGCAGTTGTAGAAAAAGTATAGTGTGCAACAGGTGGGGAAGTGTAGACGCCTTTAGTTTTTTTGACAACTCTTCAAAAGTTACCAAAAGTACACTTTTCGAAAAAGATTTTATTTTTGTATTAATAAATTTTTCGTATGCCAATTACACATACTTTTTTCTCGAAATCTCCGGCAACAAATCAAAAGTTGCTTTTGCAGCTTGTTCCAATATCTCTGGCGCAGTATTATTAAAATCGTCACTACTGTCAGTATCCATATTATTTATTATAAACAAGTATATGTCTTGTTATACTAATATTTAATGGAAATTGGGATTTTTATCAAAGCACAATTGAAACTTCCTTTTAGAATTTAAAAACTTCTAATATAATCTGACAGTTTTGTGACAACTAAGTAGGTATTTAAAGATGACATTGGCCTACTAAATTTTTGTCGATTTCATTTGATTCTCCATATAAATGTATGTGGCGTGGGCAAAGTGCCGTGAGAAATAATATTTCTCACAGTATGAAGTTAAGTAAGGTATGAGAAATACGTCACTTTTCATAGCAGTTGTAGAAAAAAGCTTTTGCCGGTCTCTCACGTCCATTTTCCGGGGTTGATCGGCAAAACGTTATTTTCTGGACAAAAAATTGTCCAGAGTGTGTATATTTTCTGGTTGGTCTTAAAAAAAAGACATTACGTAGTATGTGCCTGATATATTTTCAACTCGCAAATGCTGTTCACAAAATTGTTATAAACGTTTAAAACGAAAAAACGTCCTCGTGTCCTTTTTTTAGTTTTTCGTTAATAACATGGAAGCGGGGAAAGTGTTTTTGAGCGTTTTTACTCACTTCGCAGCATTTGATCACAAGTAGAAGATATTCGTTTTGTTGCTCTACATCTATACTTTCCTGCACCGTTTTGAAATTTGATATCAGACTATATATATTATAACGAATCCAAACCTACAGCAAAATATTGAATTAAAAAACTGCAATTGAAATTGCAACAACAGTAATTGTCACATGGAACCTGCTCAATGAATACAAAGGACTTGTTTTCTACGAAGTTTCATCGCTTTAACTTAAAAACGACGAAGATACTTATGGATTTTTGGAAAAATTACAAATCGAATTATTCCGAATTTCCTTCGTTCCTAATTATTCAATTACTTTGGTGAAAATGCGTTGTATTTGTATTTTTATTATATACAATCCATCTTGTGACACAATTACGATTACCCGATAAGCTTTCGTGTTATTAAAAAAAACTAAAAAAGGACGTTTTTGAGTTTGAAATGTTTATAACAATTTAAATGATGTCACAGTACGTTTTTTACTAGGATTTTTTTCAAAAACTCACCATTTTGATGCTCTTTTGCGTGGCCTGAAATACAAGATAAGTCTTTCCTTATCAGTAAACAAAAAATAAATGTGAATATCTTATTTTAAAATATTTGCAAATTACGAAAACTTGCGGATAACCTGTTTAACTTAACTCGACTACTCTTATTAAACTATATTGTAGGCATAGAATTGATATGTTAGGGATAGCTGTTATCTAATTTTAAAATAATATAGGTAAGAAAAAATGCACGAAAATAGTTTGTTGTTCGTTGCTGCTTCAAAAAATTGCATTCTCTTCTATATATATAAATTAATCGATTCATAAAAATTATATTTTTGTTTAAATAATGTCTATTAGAAAATTAGCAAAAAGCTTAGTACCCACATCATAAACGATTTTAAAATTTGATAATAAATCTCAATGTCTTGAATTAAAAATTGGAAATAAAAACGATTTTCTCCCAACGTCGTCCAAGGTATCGCAGCAAAAAGCGAGACCGGAGACAACAGCAACTGATTCTCCGCAATATTCCTAGGTACACTTATTTTTCACTGTCATTCGCTAAAAAATGAATTAAAATTAAGTGTCACTTTGTCGTATAATTTGGTTTTTCTCCAAACTACAGAAAAGTGGCTTTTTAATGACACTAGACAGGCATAAAAGGTGTAATACTTCCTAGTCAGAAAACGTTTGTTGCTACGATACGTTCCAAAAAATAGTGTGAATCAAATTGGTAATCAAAATTGACAATGGCATTGGGTGGAGACAAAAGGGCTTTTCGGAAACTAAAATCCTAGATCAGAAGGATCACGACTGAAATCCGATCAAATTCCGAACACCACATACCTAACCCCAGTTCACTTTTCGAACTTCTGGATCAGTTATCCTAGTAATGGGATTAACCCAATCACAGTATCCGAAAAGCACTAAAATGATGAAGTTTGGAATAAAAAAAATTAAAAATTATCAATGGTAATAACTCATCCTCACTTTCAAAAATCCATTTCGAGCAGTAGCTTGAAAAATTTTTAAAATTGGCAATGACATTAAAGGGACCATAAACAATTCAACAAACGTCATGAGCGGTAAATATAGTAACGAAGAGCCAGTTACCTTTGTTCAAATAATTCAGTTATTTGAATATTGTGCCAATTCAATTATTTTGATTTTTTTTTAATTGTAATGAATTCGGTGAAAAAATTATATGTATCACATGGCAGAAAAGAATATTCAATCAATTGGCTGGTTTCCTAGCCTCGGTTATGAAACACTAGCCGCGGCATTAAATCTTGTGATTTTCTGCCTAATAAAACAAATAACTATTGTTGCCACAAAATATTGACACAGTTGGGTTTCCTGTTCAATGTTTTTTGTTGTGCATCAAAATTGCAGCTGATGGTGCGTTTAAAGCTAAAGGTGAAATTAGCGTGGACTACCCCTAAGTTTTGTTGATGATAGTCAATACCGTTATATCGTTTACTTTTATTATAACCACAAAACGATACACTAGATCTGTGGTTGTAACAAACGCATTTGACAAACATAAACCAAAATAGAAATGTATAATTGGCATAACGGCCATTTTCATAATGCACTTCAAAAATACTTTACGACTTTAAGATTTTAAACCAGTCCAGTGAGTTTCATAAAACCACTTTAGTCGTTAAAGTCACTTTTACTATAATGTGAGGTTCTACGTCACTTTAGAACTACTTTAACCTATAAAAATTTGATGTTTTGTCATCCATGTGTTTTGAAATAACAAAAAAAAGTGTAATGGACAAAACAGATTCAAATATTTCAACTGACTCCATGATGGCAACAAACTCGGACGAAGAAGAAAAAATAGTGTTTAGAATTCGTCGTCCAACAAGATACGAATAAATACATTTGACGCTTGGTCGGACTTTTATTACAGATTTCGATTAAGTAAAGAAGCGGCTTCAACAATATTGAACCATATTCAAAACCAAAGTTCTTTACTTTCTAATAGATATTATGTGATATTTGGGATGTAAAATACAGCATTTATATAGTTTTGTTTCAACGTTCAGTGTATTTTGCACAGGATTGCATTTTAATCATTGGTTATATTTTTTTTATATTTTTGGTAAACAATATAGACGTTTCCACTTCTAACCTGTAAATTTCTTTCAAAAAATGATAGAACTTTTAACGTGAAGATGGCCAGTTGTTAAAATTGAAACAATCAGCTTTGCCATCATGCATCACAAAAAATAAAAAGCTAACTTTACTTAAAGTAACCAAACAAGGTGATTATGAAAAAGGATGACTATTGAGTTCTTAAATTAACTTAAGCTAAAGTGACTGGAGTTTATTATGAAAATGAATAACATTTGAAGCACCATCAGATGCTGCAGATTGAATAAAAGGAAAACAGCACTATAAACACGGTTTGAACTTAACAGTGAAGTAGTAAGTTCAACTCAAGTTCACCATAAGATTTAGAAATTAAAGTAGATGATCGTGATATTGTTGACAAAAATTTCGGGTTAGGTTAGAATGGAGGTGAGTGAGTCTACTCAGACCTCCACTGTCACATACTGGAGTTTATTGTGGCTCACACCTGTTTATATTCCACAAACCAAATTCAGCCGCTTAACAAAGCTTATTTGGTGATTTTCCAGATCTGAGAGAAAGAGGACCTGCGAAACATAAGAAATTGCTCCGAACCTTGGTGGGAGCAGGCAAAATCCAGATAATCTGCTGTACCATACTTTTAGAGACATAAACTATATACCATTTTTGGCACATCTGATGACTGTTATAGTTGTTTGGGAAGATCTCACGTAGGATGCATAAAAAAGCCTCCGAATAATTCGATCCTTTTGAATTTTCCCAGAAATATGAACCTCTCCCAGCAAAAGTTTTGGGTATATACATTTTTAGAGACATGACATGACAACACTTGTTGTAAATGTGGCGTTTACTATCGAATATGTCAATCACTATTATCTTAATGAACAATTTACCATAAACGATATATTCATTATAAATTCCTAAGCTTCTAGCTAGTTTGGAATAATAGACATTCAGAGAGGCCTAAATTATTTAAATATGCAATTTTTTACGTAGCTAAAATTTCTCAGAAGGTATAATATATTTTTAATGCAAATAAACCTGTAGCATCTCAAATGTTTTTACACATATTAACGATATTATAATACAATTACCAGTAAAAGTTCAAGTCGATTGACCGTCTCTAGCTAGAGATGAACGAAGTGAAAGTGTGGCTATTTTGTGTTCAATTCCTCCAGAAGTTCGTCTATAACGAGGTCCCACAGCAAAGATGATAAGACTTCTCCCGGTGGGCATTTCTTCAGTATCGACTCCTCCATGGAATCTCCAATAGCAAGTTTTTTATCCATCGACATGTGGTGTTGTGTACTTCACGCCCTGCAACAGAAGCTATCGTGGAATCCAAAGAGTTACAGTCGAATGCTCCTTCTATGTCAATAAATGCTCCAAGATACATTTTATAATTTCCTAGGGCAACCTCAATATTTGAAACCAGTTGGTGTGAGGCTGTTGCACATGATTTTTCAGATTGATAGGTATGTTGGTTATAATGTAAAGACCTTCCAATGAGAAAGTTTCCAACAGATGTCGAAAGAATAATTATTTATATTCAGAAAGTTTTCCCTAACATGCCTAGCTATGAGTTCTTCAACATGAAATAATACTGAGTTATTAGCCAGAATGACTTTGCCTGGAAATCATTTTCACCTAGTTTGGGAATAAAGACGAATTGGACATCTCAAATTGAAGAGAATATATGGGAAGCTGAAAAATTTTATCCTTTTCTCAATTTCATCACACGTTGTTTGATATAATGAGATTCCAATAATACCTATCTGCATCCACAAAAGTGTGGTTTTGTCACACCGTAACCGACTGCCAGACAATCTGCAGTGTAAGCTCTTACTGTTTTATAAGCTAGTTTATACTACTCTTCTGAGAAATTTATTTTATATTCAGCTTATGGTTAATATACTCTGTTCCCATAACCTTCTGTGATAATTACAATCATTGTATCGCAATAATGAAAATGCTGTGTCTTGCATTGCGTAGGCTGTTCTTGTTGTTTTTAGTATACTATGTAATGCAGTATTTAAACAGTTGTTTGTTTCCAACACTTGTTACATATTTTAAATGTGAATGATGTTTGTGTTTTTTAATATTAAAACTTGAATGTACAAAATATTAAGTAGTGATAATTAAAAGTTGGAAAAGTAAAAATATTTTCATTTCTCTTATGTTTTTTTTTGTTATCGTCCATCCAGACCCAGAAAATCCATTGTAGCCACTTTTTCTTTTAGTTCATGAAGAACGTTTCAAAGGCACCGAATGCCTTTGAAACGTCTTCAGTCTGATTATGTGAGATAATTTTGAGGTAGGTATCAGTAGTCTCACAGGTGATGTAAAATGCTACTACCCTTTTTATCCATATTTTCGAACCAAAATAAAAAATATGAACTAATATTCTAAATTTAGTGAATTCTCTTCCTCTCGCTAATTTATCAATACAAACCAGGAAATTTGAATTAAGATTAGTTAAAACGTCAGAATTTTCCGTTTTTCAAAGCGTCAAACGTCAAAACTTTGGTTCACTTGAACGTCTACCAACGAGATATTCCTACCTATCTGTCGTGAAAATCCCCCACAACCAGTTGATTCCTCATCTAAAACATCAAATACTAATGCGTATATTTCACAATCGAGACATCAGTATTGACCTTATAACAATTCCAACAACTTCTTATTTTGTTTGTTATTAAGCAACACTGGTGATGATTCTGGGACAGAACAAACAGTCATCAATTTGTCAAATTATGTCATGAATCCCAGTATGGATTTTATACAAAAAAATATCCACTATGATTTCGTTGACGATCGCAATACATTTTATAGTTATTCAAATGATTCAATTAATGGTACTGATATTGGTTACGGCAATACAAACTCGTTTATGAGGATTATATTTGGTAAGAAGAAATTTGTCAGTTAATATAAAATGCAAGTGCTTAGTAAAGGTGCTATTTGTAATATATAAAAATATGGTTATTCGCTACAAACCAGCACATATGCTAATTTTATGGATTCAATATAAGCGCTACTCTACCCGGAGGCATAAAACGAAAGAAGTTTGTTGTACATTTTATTGTAACCTCAATTACTCTGTCATTACTTGTCCACTTCCATAGCTTTATTTACGATTATAGACTGCTTTTTGGATACTGATGGACTTCGCTACCCTCAGAATTTAATTTGAATTTTAAATTTGTTTGATAGCTTACTTTTAATTAAGCAAATTGGAACAAAAATTTAGCTGGATCATTCAGTGACTACGATCACGAATTTAATTAAAAATATGGTACTCTTTCAATACTATTTAATGCTTTTTTATGATGAATAATGTCACTTTGAACTGTAAAGGTTATTTCTAAATGGAAGTCTGTTTTACAAAAACACTTATAGGTTATAATATTGCATACTAAAATCTTGGGAGTCTAGGCTCACAAATTATTATGACGGTTGGATGATCAGGTGATAGCTCTAGCGGCATTGTTAAATGGTGTTTGTTTCAGTTAAGTTGAATAAATTTTACATTGTAATAGATTACATAAATGAATTTATGACAAAGTAAAATTATTTGCAATTATAATCATGAAAATTGAAATGATAATATTATCATTAGAATGTAATGTTTATCTTTATTTATTGTATAGCTTACATTAAATAGAAGAGATTAAAACAAACTTACTGCTGGACCACAGAGTATTTTTCTTCAATCACAAATTCTAGTTCAAAATGATATAGGTTATTTTTTTAATACTATCAATGGAATTCTATAATATACATAGTTTCTTCCTTTATACTTAGAGGTTATTACTTTGGAACAAATGAAATGATATTTGAAATAAAGAGCTGAAATAAATTACTTGAAATATTTGCAAATATAATATCCCTTCCCCTTTTTGGAAAACTTCATGTGGAATGCAAATTATTTGATATTTATATCTATCTATGTACATACATGTTTTTTCCCTTCCCCTTCTCGAAAAAATATTGCCTAAATATTTGTATTCCACACGAAGTTTTCAAAAAAGCGGAATTTACTTCAATCGTCGCCATCGCAGTTCTACATTTCTTCATTTGAAACCCCAATAACGTATGGCTTGCACCTCTCGGCAGACGACTCCATCATCGTCTGGAATAATCTTGCCTTACTTCTTGGCACACAACATACTATTAAAAATTATTGAGTAATACTTTTCAATTATCTGTTTCAGTACTTTTGTCTAGGCTAGGTTTTGTTTTGGTTCAAATGGGCACCATACCTGTCGAAAACGTTTACAGAATATCATTCTACAATATCATCGAGATCGGAAACGTTATTATGTCCTATGTTTTGATAGGATATATGCTTTCATTTGGAAAATCATCTTTCAAAGGATGGGTAGGATATTCAAACAACTTTTCATACAATTTGGATGAAGCAATATATGGTAAGTTCTTGATTTCATACCAATAGTAATCTTAAATGGAATAACGTTCCCGTCGAGTTCGATCTATCATACTTCTTTTGCCATCAGGAGGAAGGTAATCAGTGAACCTTTGGCAAGCGTACATATAAAATAGGCATTATTAAATTAATTTCAAATTTAAGTCATTTTTGTTATTTTCGGCAACTATTTTATACCGCAAACATAGCTATTCTTTTGTCCTCTACAATAGACTGCTTTCAAATTTACATCAAGCTGCATATTTAATTTGTGGTTGACAGCCATTGAGATGGGACAATTTCTTGAATTTTAAGGAAAATGGAAATTAGCGAGTCCTATGTGCATGATTTTTTGCGTTCCATTTGTATTCGATCAAAGAATAAAAGCTGTCTGTCAAACAGTTATTGATTGTTTTATCCCATATAGATATTCAAAAACATCTGCATTCTTTTGTCTTTTAGGTTTATGTGCCTGTTTGTTGGGATCTTCACAAATATCATGCTTCTTGATAGGAAGAGTACATCTTATATGTTCCATATTTACAACGTTTCTTTATTGCGCTTGCTATCAACCGTTTCTTATGCATTGGATATGGAATTATGATGGATGGATGAATAGATATAGATTGATGAATTCTAAAGTATCAGTCAAAGATTATGGTGGAAATTTGGTTATTCATCTGTCGAGCAGTGTGATAGGAACCATAGGTGAGGTATCCATAAATTTAGACTGAAACTAATAATAAGACAATTTATATACCATCTCACCATGTCCTAATTGAACTTGACTTATTTTTTTCATTTATGTTACGGGATTAGTTTGATAAGTCAGTAAAATTTTGAATTTCCCGAACTGTTACTTCAAATTTAGCAGTGGTCCTATCGATTGACATCTATCTACTAATAAATTTTGAGCAAGCTGCATCATTTAATTTGTATTTGACAACCATTGAAACTAGATAACCGTAAATTTCACGGATATGGAATGAATTTATTTCATGTGCTGACTGATTAAAATCATGACCGTAATCAAGAAGAGGTTTGATAAATATTATGTTCTCTCAGCAGTATCAATTTAATTAATTAAGAAGTGGTTCACTAAGAAGTTTCAGTTTTAGTCGTACCAGCACAAGTAACGACGGACATTCAGGTCGCCAAAAGAGGTTGTCACAGCAGAAATCGTAAATAAAATTTGGAATGAAATTGGACGATCGAAGAATGGAAGGGCGTCAGAGATTACTGAGACTGTATGCATCTCCATTGAACGGGTTCATCACATTTTATAGGTGCAGCGATTTCCCAAACTTGACCATAATCGCAAACGTGTGACCCCAAAGGAGTGTTTGGCGATGTTCAGTTGAAATTCGAACGAGTTTTTGCGCCATTTCGTCACTTACCTATCAAACCATTATTGCTTCTATTTCCTAATTGGTCACGTTTATCCCAACAAATTTGATTACGTAGCGATTTTTAAAGTAATCCATCTTTCCCTCATTCTGCTGAACGAGCATATATATTATTTGATATAATAGCATAACCTGATATATGACTAATAATTATTTATTCAGCCTTGATCACAATTTAGTTCAATAGTTCTCAGTGGTGTTCATCCCTTTTCTTGATACTTTCTTTCTTTCACTTATCTTTGTGCCCTCTTAGGCGTCGGATTGGAGTTCTTCCTGTACCCTTTTTTCCATTCTTTTCTGTCCCTGGCCAATGCCTTCATCTCTCCTAATGTTTTTCCTTTGTTCTTTCCAATTTCTTCAATCTGGTCTATCCATTTCCTGCTGGGTCTTCCTCTTTGTATTTCCCTTGATATTCCCATTTCCATAACTTTTCTCGCAATTCTATCTTGCTTCATTCTTACTAGGTGGCGAAACCAGTTTAATTGTTTCTTTTTAATCTTTGATAATATTGTATCTTGATTAGTTATGCTTATGATTTCTCCGTTCCTTACTTTGTCCCATTTCGTTTTACCTGCTATTTTCCTTAAATGTTTCATTTCCATTGCATTTATTTTTGTTTCCTGCTTTTTCTGCAGTAGTCATTTCTCACTAGCATAAGTTATAGTTGGTACTGTAATTTTGTTGTAGATTTCCAGCTTTGTGTCCATAATAATGTTCGATTTAAGGAATAATATAATCTTGTTGATTTATTTGCTCTGTTATTAAGTTGTGCATCTATTTTCCCTTCTTCTGTTATGATATTTCCTAGGTAGTTATAGGTTGTTACTCTTTCTAATATTTTGTGATTACATTTCAATTCCTTGTAATCACTCCCCTCTCGCAGTTTTTTATTTACTATCATTACCTACTTTCGTTTTTCTGTATTTATTGTCATTTTAATATTTTCTATTTCTCTTGCCAATAAGTTAATTAGTTTCTGTATTTTATAATTTGATTTTGCTATGAGTACAATATCGTCTGCATATAGTAGATTACTTAATCTGTACCCTATTATTATGTCCAGATTTCCTCCTTGTCTTTTTATTTCCTTCGCTATTTTGTCCATATTAATGACAAACAACAGTGGACTTGAGCTATCACATTGTTTTATACCTTTTTCATTAAAAACTCTTCCGATCTTTAACCTCCTATCTGCACTCTTACTTTAACAGTCTCGTATGTGCTTTTAATTATATTAATTAGAGCTTTCCGTACTTCTAAGTCTTTCAATACCTCCCAAATTTTTTCTCTTTCCTCTGTGTCAAGTCTATAAATGTTAAATACATTTTTTCTCCCGCTTCTATTGCTCCGATTTGCTTAAAATTTATATACGATATTCTTGAGATGCTGTACATTTATATAACAAAATAAAACCATTTTTTTTTGGCAGAATTAACTATACTCCCCCCTTAAGCCATCTAAAGTCTTTTTTGTTGGGAGAAGCACCATACATATTTCACGTTATTGTCAATTAGTTCAAAAAGTCTGAGCACGACACTTTCGAAACACTTTCCCAATCTAGTAACTTTCAGTGTTGTGAGTTAGGTACATTTCAATAAGACCATTCAATACAGCGGTCAGAAGTAGAACATTGATAGTGCAGAGTCGGCAAGATTCGAGGAGAATCAAAGTTTATAAATAAGATAGTAGAAAGAACAATTAATATCATTCTGGCATACATTATTTCATAGTCATAGTTGTAACAAATATTGTCTCCAATACCTTTTACACTTATATTATATTAGTTTTATTTTATAATTATATTTAATATAATTTGTTTTTAAAAAAGGTATAATAGTACGAAAAATAATATAATATACAAATTTGATATATTATAATACAATACTATAATATTGTACCGGAACCGTTTTGTGGAATCACAAAAGATTGCATAAGAGGGGAAATCGGGAGCTGGCTAGATAGGGAACACCAACTAAAATGGAGGTCGACACAAGGGCACCTCCATGCAAAGAGTTTACTGAACAAGGTAAACAAGGAACTCTCAACCAGGCTATTGAAACTGGATAAGAGACATTTAAAGACAGTTACCGACCTGGTGACAGGACACTGCACTCTAAGGAGACATCTGCACAAAATGGGCAAAATTAGTGAACCTTTGTGCAGGAAATGTGATCTTCATGATGAAACACCTACTCACATAGGTACTCTGCTTCTGCGAGAACTTACATGGACTCAGACGGAAGCACTTTGGAGAGGAAACTATACAACCATTACAACTACTGAAAATTCCTCCAGTCAAACTAGTGGCTTACATAGAAGACACAAAGCTTCTGGAATCGAAGTAGATAACATGGGAAATGGTACAAAGATTCAGTTCAAGTGCCTGGACTGATGAGCACAACCCAACCGAATGAATGAATGAATGAATAATATCGTACCTATACACCATACCTACTAAATAGTTTTCCAATTATACCTATGTAACTCAAAAGACTAGGTTAACTCAGCTCATATGTGCAAAATATTTCTATAGGACTTCTAGAGGATGTTGAATACCCTGTTGATGTCCTTGGAATTAATCCTTGAAAAAGCATTATTACAATTACATAATATTCTGGATCAATTTGGGATGCATGGTAGATGTTCAATTAACATTTTCAAGACTCTCTTTGATTAAATATCTCTTATACAAACACTTGTATTAATATTGTCTAAAATTAATTTGTTATTCCATTCATTCAACTGTGGAAAACAAATGAGTATGCTTAAAATGTTTTATATATTTATAATTAGGTACCATGTTTTTGGGCAGAAGACTTATAAAGGTTAAGGACCTAGATGAACATTCTGTGGCACGTGAATATTCTGGAAATATTATTACTGGTCTAGCATTCATCATGTTTGGTTACATTGCTTTCAATTTACCCACGCCCATCTTTGAAATTAACCGAAAACCCTACAATTTTATAGGATTGATCGTCACTAACAACCTCATAGCATTTGGAGCAGGTAAATAAAAAAAAATTTCATTCCCTTTTCTATAGTTTAATGCTTCATAAAAATCGGAATGTTAGCAACACAAAAAGAGACCCAAAAAATTGCATGCTCAGGCCCCTATTCTCGAATCTTGATAATAAATGTCGCAATCGACATTGGTCGAGCAAGAACGACTTACAAAAATTTTAGGGCGTATTCTTGAACCAACTTCGACATTATAGCCCATGACACATATGGGCTTCATTATTTAGAATGGATGCCGTTTCCACCATCGAGTTTCATGTGAAAAACAAGTAGGATAACCTATTCCCCATGAAACAAGCTGGGTAATGAACGCTATAGCGGACATTGAAAATCTCAGAATTTTCTCGAAACTCGAGCAATCGACTTATGGATGCCATGTACTTGGCTGCATTTCTTGCGTACTACTTTATCATCAAAAAAAAACATGGCATACAAATCCAAGTGACATTCAGGGTTGATAAGGGGCCATCCATAAATCACGTCACACATCTTTTATACCCTCCCTTCCTTGGTGTGTCATCACATATTCATCATTAGAATTAGTTATAATGAACAGTAGTTTTATTTCTCAATAACATCTTTAGCCGACAACTCAAACCCACATAAATCTTATAAACATAAATCGAGTTAGTAATATTTTCAAGTTTTTTGTTCAAATGATAAATATTGCGTTTTGATAATTTAAATTTTCACACGTGACGTCACAAACCTTTTGACCTCCCCTAGTCCTTGTCACATTTCGTTGACTCCCCCCCTCCTCCTTAACGTGTGACGTAGTTTATGAATATCACCTAAGTGAGTGTTAAAAATTGATGGAGAGTTGGAAGAAAAAACACTTAACCTATGTATGCGGAAGAGAGTTATTTCTGTTACTATTGACTTATTTAGTTTTAAACACGAATACCAAGTGTAAAAAAAGTCGGTATTACAGTAAATCGCAAAAAGAGTTGTTGATAGAATACGCAACAAACTAACCACGCCTGAGTAACGGGAAGTTTACCAACGACTTTACTCATAAAGATGCCCAGTTAACGTGGCCAGATATTGCTACAAAATATAAACACCGTACTAGGAAGATAGAAAACGTGGGAGCTGGCAAATGGTCAGCTTGTAAATATATTGAAAGTTTTAACGGTCATTATAGACTTGGCAATCATATAAGAAATATGACGAATACTAAGCAAGCCACAATTTATTAATAAACATGCCAGATAAACAGAGTACACAGCTAGACTTTAATTAACAATTTGCTCCTAAAGGTACCTATCTAAAATGCCATCGTTTTGTTAAGTGTGGAATTCGAGGATAAAGGGATAAGGTATCTTTTCTTCGGTTTCCGGCTGGTTTAATGGAGCGAGGTGACTATTTAATTGAACTCTCTGATCAACGCCGAGTTGCCTGGATTATATCAGTTAATTTTTGTTCATAAGAAACAAACACACAAGGTTCAACTTCAGCAAATTCAGAACTTATATTTTGTTTGTTATGAATGGAAAATTGACGATAAGAATATGAAACAACATTGAGGCTTAATTATCCATAAACGATGTTATAGATGGTAGGATGGTGACAAATTCTAGTCAACTTCATTCATTCGCATTTTAAAATCGCCTCTATACTGTGCGGATCTAGTTCTTGCAAATCACAAATCAAATGTAGAGTGAGTCAACATGCAGTCGGTGTAAAGGAGTCTAGGATAATTCGGCGCCAAATAAATCCAAAAAAAAGATCCATGGATTTATTTATGAATTATGAATTTTTGGCGCCGAAAAGTCCTGGATCCGAAACGACGACGCCGAAATGGCCGCGCTGAACTGTCCCACACCCGTCTAGAGGGCGCGTAGTGTCAACAATTGGTTGCTTCGCGAATACTGACAGTTCCCACTGAGTCCCCTTACCATAAATAAAAGATTCGCGTAGTTTAAGCGCACCTTAATAATAGTTTTGTACTTTTTATCAAAATAAATGTTTATTTACAGGTACTTTGTGCGTCTGCCTACTGCATTTGATGATATTTCGAAGTATCTACAATTATTGGACCATAGTGAGGTGTTTTCAAGGAGGAATAGCAGGAATTATATCGATAGCTGCAGGAGTAGATATTTACACTTATCTAGAATGCTTGGGAATAGCATCAGTAACGTCCCTCTTTTTCTTTTTCTTCGCTGTATTAATACACAATACCGCTTTGGAAGACTATTGCAACCTCATATCTTCACATCTGATCGGCTCGATTTTAGGAACATTGGCATGTCCTTTATTAGCGAACAAACAGAATTTTGAAACGGATTTTCGGAAAGTTCATATTCTCTGGCAGTTTATATGTCTTTGCGTAGTACTGGCTATAACTATAGTGTTTGCATGGTTCGTTTTTCTTTCTTTTGCTCTTTGTAAATTGCTTAGAAATAAACATGAAGTTCTTAATCATCGCAGAGCTGTTATGATAAAGAAGTATTTGCCAAAAAAAGGTATTTTGGAAAGATTGTTCATGATTGATAGTAGGACAGATCACATTGAACCTGGAGAGAATATAAGAAACAAATATAAGGTTGATAAACTGACTAGTACCAATGATGTACGTGCATTTGTTTAAGTTTTTCAGAAATTCTGTCCGTTTATTTCAAATTTATTCCCAAGATTTGTTCAGTTCATGTGTCAGACATTCAATAATATTATTTGCTTCGATTCTCTTGTTTCTTAAAAATGTAATATATAATAATTTTTGTTTCTTCCTGGCTTTAATTTCATCATTAGATAAGCAGAAACTGTACAGAGTATTTCATTTGTATGTCCTAGCATTTGGGGAAAAATTCATGAAAAAAATCTTGCCTAAAAAAATTATTAAAATTGCTTATGAGTACACATAGTATATCGCTAGGTGATACAATCTAACACTTACAAAATAGAATTGGATGTTTTACAAAATATTCTCAATTTCAGCTGGTTAAAAATATCAATTTCAGAAACTACTGTCCTCACAACTTTTGTTATAGTCGTGTTTGTGTATCACATATTCTGATATGGTTAGGGAAGTGTTCTATCGATGACAGAAAAAAGACTGTAACTTCTATATGCCTGAATTGATTTTCAAAAATGTAGACTTTTTGCAAACAGCACTAGAGGTAGGTTCCAGAAACAAATAACAACAACACTTTTAATTTTTCAATCGGCAACTAGAAGGCGTTATGTAACACTTAGCTCTATATATGGTTTTTTTAGGAATTTTAAATGAAATACTATAACTCTAGCCAGCTTACAAAAAACGAACAAGATTACTTATTAACCTGTCAAAACCGCGAACTGACATATTTTGTAATTCCAAAGATATTGGCATTCTTTGGTGACTGTTGATTGTTGGATCACCCAGCAAGTTGTAAGAGAAATTAATTATGTCGCTTGAATTGATTTGAAAATTAAATAATAAGTAAATAAGCATCAATAAAATATTTAATAACATTACATAATAAAAAAAAACTGAGGTAATCACTACTTATAACAGAAATTCACAAAACGTACCTACGTGCACTATTTTAAAGCTCAAAATGCAAAGTTTTCAAAACTCGTTCAACTACACGTGAGGATATAAAAGATATAAGTTAACAGAAGCAAACATGAGCCCCGGAAAATATGCGAACTAAAAGAAAGGTCATCGCAACGAGCCAATCCGGAGCTAATGTTAACGATTGTACATTAGTAATTGTTAACATAATCGAAATAATATGACCGAGTGATTTTATCAACTTACATCAATTTTAGTGTCTGTATCAGTGTTGTCAATGCGAGGATAATAATTATCCGATTTTTACATGAAATTTGAAAATACAGACAATAAGGGCAGATGGTAGTTTTATTTTAGGTCCAATATAAATTTTTTTACTAATATTTATACCTTGTTTTTAAACTAAGATGAGCGATTTGAATTTAAGTTGGCATTTCTGCTGCCCAGTGATTGGTCAGATTGCCACCAGTTTCACACAGCTCTTTTGATATCACTGACACTGACATTTGTCAGTTTTGTGTTTATAAAAAAAATAGTCATTAGGTTAATCATTACTACCACGTTTGTTGTTTATTTTTAACAAAGTATTATATTTTACCCAAGGTATTTGCTATTTTTATTATTTATTCCCTTTCATGAAAAAAATCCATGCTTCTTTTTTCTTGTTGATAATATAAGTTTCACATCAAGTTTTACATACATTGCAGTACTATATTATGGTATTTTTCGATAACAAAACTTCTGTTTTGCTACAAAAAAAACCTCAAATGTTAAAAAAAAATTTAATCATACAATTGCATTTCTATATTATCATTAATCCTCAAATTCTTAAAACATTTTACATAAACTACTTATTATATCATTACATCTTTTCACAATAATGTGACATTTGGGTACTACTTTCGCAATGACCTGTGGCCAATCATCATTCGATATTTAGACATGCCTTGATCCCTCATTGGCCACCTCAACAGCGAGCAGTACAATACATATTTCACGTAATTTTCATTTAGTTCAAAAAGTCTGAACACGACCCTTTCGGAACACACTCCCAATCTAGTAACTTTTAGTGGTGTGGTTGAGGTTTCCTAAAATGCTCCTCCTAGTTTAAAAACAAGGTATAGAGTTAAATTTTTAGGAAGTTCAACTTTGTTTACATATCTCTTGACACTTATGGTATGGATATTTGGTTATCGATTCAAAATATCGATTGTCAATCAATTATCAATTATCATTTATGGAGCCATTGCGTGGAGTAGTAGAAGCATAGTATTATCCTATTCACGACGAGAGAAAACCTCTCCAAAAGACTAGCCTGTATATGCATTACAGCAGTAATGAGAACATGCCCAACGGCAGCCATGGAAGTGATTCTCAATCTCACACCACTACACATGGTAGTGTAAAGTGTTGCAGAAAGAACAAGATACAAACTAAGTAGATAGGAATCATTAAAATCCTTACTTCTTAGAAATCAGAAAACCTGGGACATGCCACAAGATGGTATGATGAAAAAGTATAACTTTCCATAAAAATTCGTTACGGAATTGAGCAACAAGAAGGAATGGGATCCAAATACCATTACCAGACTTGGACAGAATGCCATTCAATGGAACACAGGTGGCTCAAAAGCAACAGAAGGAACAGGGATAGGAGTGGACGGGCCAGGAACCAGGCACTCTGAAACCTTGGGAAAACACCAAGTATTTTTCAAGAGGAAGGAAATGAAATAGCAGATGAACTAGCAAAGAGAGGGACTGAAACACCCTTTTGGGGGCCGTTACCTTTTTGCGGTATCAGCTCCAATGTAATATCGGAAGGAATAGGCAAAGCCGAAAAAAAGAAAAGGTCTGACCATTGGAAAGATCTAGTAGGGCTTAGACAATCAAAGATTCTGCTGGGTGACTACAACTCGTTCAGATCAAATGAATGCATAAGTCATAGTAAAACTACACTGGAAGTTTTAACAGGGATCCTAACGGGACATTGTCGCCTGAATGGACACCTGAAAAAGCTCAAAATAGTGTAGGAAGAAGAATGTAGATTATGTGGCAGGGAAGAAGAAACCTCCATCCACATACTTGCGAATTGCACAGCAATTCAGAATCTTAGGGCCCAACACCTAGGAGATTATTGGATAGAAGAGGGACATTTACCTAAGTTGAAGCTTGCAGATATCTTAAAATTCCTCCGGGAAATAGGACTGAAGGAGCTACTAGTCTCTGAGACTTTCTTCAGAAACTAAGTAGAAGTAAGGGGGTACAATAAATATTTTAGTTCTCAGTTGTAACGCGCTTACTTCCTTCTACACGTCACTATGGACGCCCTTGATGTTAAGTAATTAATCGGAATGGTCGGGCGCCAGATTTTTACCGTGGTTTGCTCCACGGCCCTTTGACACTTATCGTTAAGAGTTCCAGATAGCCTCAGATGGAGGTTACGGAAAATTCCAGGGGTAGTGTTGAGTTATTTTAACTACTAATTACCAAATTTTTATTACTACGCTGTGGTCGATTTTATGGATACTTCTGCAGGTACAAGCAAAAGGAAAACGGGGAAAAGAACGTAACGGACGTAACGGTCAGAGCCGGTAAGGTTATTAACACAACGGAAAACTACTATTGTTACACGAATCTAAAACGATTTAAATCTGCCAGGTAATCAAACAAATTATGGCTAGGCCACTTCCGAGTCTGATTATCCCTTGAATCTAAATTAAACCGGCAAACTATTAAGTCAAAAAAAAATTTAAAAAAATTGTACCACGGAACTGGAAAAGAACGATTTAGATCTGCCGGGTAAACAAACAAATTATGGCTAGGCCACTTCCAAGTCTGATTATCCCTTGAATCTAAATTAAACCGGCAAACTATTATTTCAAAAAAAAAATATAAAAGAATTGTACCACGGAACTGGAAAAGAACGATTTAGATCTGCCGGGTAATCAAACAAATCATGGCTAGGCCACTTCTAAGTCTGATTATCCCTTGGATCTAGATAAAAAAATTAATATTGTATTTAAAATGTACCCGAGTTCTGATACACACAGTAGGAACAGAAGAAACCGGAATAAAATGAAAATTCCCCAATTCACATAAATCTTAAGTGTATATTAACGACCTGTGAAGAAAAAAAAATTGGAAACTCAATATAGAACCGGAGAACAAGTAATAGTCAATAAGAAAATATTCACTGTGGTAATAAAATAAAATTCTACGGCATATCTCATTTAACTATAAATCTTTATTCTCAACACTACTAAAACAAGAAATAAATAAAACTTCTTTAACACAAAAAAAACGGACAGGAAAATTTCCCAGAAAGCAATTGAAACTGCCTCAACTACCTAAGCGCCGATACGACAATTTCGAATTTTGAAGTGTATTATTAGAATATCTTTATCTTTCAAAAGCACACACTTTTACTCCGGAGTTCACAATTTCGGATATTCCAGACACTAGTTAACTCGGAAGACACAATCTATTCAAAGCACGAAAACGATTCAGAATGATCGGAATTTTTGGTCTTCCTCTCCGTCTCGGTCTTTAAGAAATCCAAAATCCTCATTTTATACTTTCATTATACTAGGTGTTAAAATTTATTTATGTTTAACAAAAAGTTTGCCATATACTGAACGTCTTTCGGAATTAATTAAAAGGTATACAGGGTGCGGCCGATAAACCGTCGGTTAGACGGATCTCGTGAACTACAGGTAAATGAAAACTGAAAATTTGCATGGAGGGGTTTCGAAGAGAGAACTATTTATTGAAAATATTGAGATCCTTTTATCACTTCCGGATATACCGGAAGTTAGCTCTAATTTCGTTTTTTTAATGGGACACCCTATATATTTTCAAGTTTTTTGAATATTTATGTTATTCTAAACAACTTTTGTTAATATTTCCCTATGCCTATCTTCAACCATTTTTGAGTTATAATTTTTTTAAAATGGAAACCACACTTTTTCACTATGTATAAAACATTCAATATCTTCTCACGTAACTTGGGTAAAGGCTTACATTTTTCAAAAAGTGTACACGTCATTACATTGTATCGTTTATAATTTTTAAATTGTTATTTTTATCATACTATGTGCTCTCAAAATTGGAGCATATTCGTCATCTAAAATATTCACATAATTCATTTTTTTCAAATGCAACACCCTGTATATGATTGATTAGACTAAAAGTATACATCATCCGCTTTCTATCTCATGTAGATTTCCGGTAATTCCACTGTACAAATATTTCTTCAATACTAAATTTTAGAGAATTTAATTTTTTTTAATAATACCAACAATAAACGCTTAAACATTATATTTAACATTCTAGGATAGACAAATTTAGAATAGAAGCTCACTTAAGTAACAAATGTTCAAAATGTTGTCCATCAACTTCCGAACATGTCTGGATTCTTTTAATAAAATTATCATTAGTAGCTCTTGAAATGAATTCCCTATCCATTTCGTTAAAGGTATGAAGAACTATATTTATCATATCTTCTTTGGTAGTAACAGGTTCAGCGAATACCTTATTTTTAACATACCCCCAAAGGAAGTAATCCAGTGGTGACAATTGGGGGGATCTTGGTGGCCAACGGAATGGACCGTTATTAGATATCCACCTATCTTCAAATATTTCATCAAGCAATGTGCCTAATCTTCGAGTATTGTGAGCAGGTACACGATCTTGTTGAAACCAAGTTTCATTAACCTCATTATTAGGTAAATTTTGTAGTGCCGGAAAAATTGCTTGCTGTAGAAATTACAGTACCTCTCACCGTTTAAATTTTCGTCATAAATTGTAAGTGCGAATATCCTATCATTTTTTATTTAAAAGAAAATGACACTTGAAATTTAGTATCCCATGTAACGTAAGGGTTTTCGTCACTCCAATAGTGGCTGTTGTGGCGGTTAAACAGTCCATTTTCCGTAAATTTGGACTCATCACACCAAATTATCTTTTTGGGAAAATGTTGATCTTCTTGACTTTTCATTAAAATCCACTCACACGTCTCCTGGATGTAAATGTTGAACAACTGTTTTTTTTAATATCTTGTGAATTGTTCTGGATGACACTTGTAACAATTGCTCACATTCCAGCAAAGATGAATTCAGACTAGCGGCAAAATATCCCATGTCATCTATCTGTAAATCTTATTCATTATCAACATGAGTTTTGGGCTTTCTTCTATTGCTTGTGAAACTACCAAACTGAGAACAGTTGTTTAGTAAATGTTTAACGGTATTATTACGTTTCTCAGGGTATCTTTCAGCAAAAACACGGCAGGTTCTGTCTATTATCCTGTTACACTCACCATAAATTATAATTAAATTCAAGAGATCATCATTTGAATACTTTTGTAAATAAGCCATTATTGTTTTATTAAGAAAATAAACTGCGAACTGTCATTATCTGTCAGGCAGCTTATGTATTCCATAGGCTACTATTCATAACAGATTTATTGTCAAAAAAATCATAAAAATGGAATTACCGGAAATCTACATGAGATAGGTATTATAGGGAACCCTAATACAGATAGAAAGAAGATAATGTATACTTTTAGTCTAATCAATCATATACAGGGTGTTCCATTTGAAAAAAATGAATTATGTAAATATTTCAGATGACGAATATGCTCCAATTTTGAGAGCACTTTGTATGATAAAAATAACAATTTCAAAATTATAAACGATACAATGTAACGTCGTGTACACTTTCTGAAAAATGTAAGCCTTCATGTTTTATACATAGTGAAAAAGTGTGGTTTCCATTAGAAAAAAATTATAACTCAAAAAGGGTTGATGATAGGCATAGGGACATATTAACAAAAGTTGTTTAGAATAACATGAATATTCAAAAAACTTAGAAATATATGGGTGTCCCATTAAAAAAACGAAATTAGAGCTAACTTTCGGTATAACCGGAAATGATAAAAGGATGTCAATATTTTCAATAGATAGTTCTCCCTTCGAAAGTCTTCCATGCAAATTTTCAGTTTTCATTTACCTGTAGTTCACGAGATCCCACTAACCGACCTGTATATACCAAACGTCCTTTTCGGTTGGAAAATTTCAAATTTTTGAAACTACTAAAATTTTATAGAATTCGAATTTGTGTACCTCTGGACTAATAAAAATACAATATAACGGTAAAGAAAAATCTATTCGGAAAGTAACGAGTTATATAATTACAGAAAAAATAAAACTGAATCGGTGACAACAAAAATAACTCGTTACACAGTGAATACCACTCCATTATAGGAAGACTGGATTTATGCAAAGCAAATAATGACAATAATGAGTTTTGTAAATTTATGTTATTAGTATTAGTATAGTATTAGTTTTGTTTCAATATGTAAAGTTAATAAATATTTTTGTGATTTTTACTTGTTATTTTATTTTCAAAACAATTTTAGCAACGCACTTGGAGTCCATTGTAAGGGCACAAAGGCACGAGGGTCGTAAGTGCTACGAATTGGCGGATGAAACGGCCAGACAATGCTCATCAATGCCATTCATGGGACTGGAATCCTGCTGCGGCGTCGGCTGCAAAGTCGACAATAGATATGGCCAAAAGGAAGTGGGTGACAATGATTGGGAGTATGTGATCTTGGATTGCATCCTTCACGTGGTGGTCCTGTTGAAACCGAACTCAGCGGATCTAGACCGGAATGGTAAAAAAATTCTCCCCAAGCTAAGCTGTTAGACACCGTGGCAAGAGCTGGATGGCACTAGGGTTATAACTGTCTCATACGGTCAGTCGCAGTCTGAATTGACCCATTCCTAATTCGTGGTTTACACCAGCCGTGCGCAATCCTAACATGAGTAGTAACGCAACCTCTTTAACGTACAAGTCCCGAGGGGTCAGACCAGTAATAAATTCCATTACCGTGGTTGGTGTCATTTTCATGGCTCCTGTAATGTTTAAACAAGCCATTCGCTGTATTTGACTTAATTTTTAGGTGGCCGTTGCTTATAGAGCCTTCGGTTCCCAATGCAATGGCTCCGTACGTTAACATATGCCTTATGATTGCAGTGTAGATCCAGGTCACCACCCGGGGTGGAAGTCCCCACTGTCCTCCGACATTGCTCATAAGCCACATATGCTCTTTTTGCTCTGCTTTGTATGTGAGAGTTCCATGCTAGTTTCCTGTCGAGGGTATACCAAGGAATTTCACCTTTTCAGAGAAGTTTGATTTGCTTTTGAAGATTTCGGGTGGCTTTAATCCAGATAATCTTCTTTTCCTGGTGGAAAGGACCATATCAGTCTTCTCTTGTGATTGATAGACAATGAGTGTTCCATGCACCATGTTTCTATTAATTTGAGCCCATCCTGCGTTCTATCTCATATTATGCCTATGCAATTGTGTAGAATCCATTTTTATTGAGATGATTAATCAGGGTATCCAGGACTATGTTCCAAAGCAGGGGTGATAAAACTCCTCCTTGTGGACATCCCCTCATGACCAGTCCTCTCACAGTGATGTCTTCTATATTGATACTTATTGTTCTACTAGAGAGCATCTTGAGTATCCATTCTCCTTCTCCCACTATACCAGGGGTACATTCCTGGAATTGAGTTGCTGGGTAATTGTTGGAAAGGTAGTTTTCTCAAACGCTCCCTCAATATATATGAATATACCCAGGGTGGTTTCTTTATTATCCAATGATCTTTCAATTCGGCCAACCACTTGTTGAAGGGCCAAATCGGTGGACCTTCTCACAGTATTTGCATGCTGGTTTGGATAAAGTGGAATGTGAACTAGCACTTCGTCTTTTATATACCTCTCACATAGCCTCTCCATTGTTTTTAAAAGAAACTATGTGAGATGCCGATACTCTTATGGTGGTCGTTTGAGACCGCCTTCTGTAGCCTAGAAACTTGTGGGAAGTCTTCGACAGCTTCACAATAGGCTCTCCAGGCTGCTCTTTGTTTTTGTCTGCAGACTTTTTTGAACTCTTTGTGGTTGTCTTGGTATATTCCCCAGTCCTTTTTGAGTTTTGTTCATTTTGCCTTGTTAAAGGTCGTTCTCGCTGTCTGTCTGAGGTGTTCCATTTCGGGGCACCACCAAGTATTGGTTTTGCCATCTATCTGGACCATCCTCATCGGGCAGGATTCCTTATAGGCAATATCTATTTTGGTTTGGATAGATACCGCGTACCTTTCCAATTCCTCATTATTGCAAGAAGTCAGAACCTCTCCGTTTCCCGCAGAGCTCCTTTTAAGAGTCGATTGGAGAGTTACATCCGTCCTCTTCGGGTCACGGGATTTTACAATGGTTCTGATATCCAGACTCACCGTATAGGGTGAGTCAGCGGTGGTCTGACATAGAAATGTCATCCGACACTTCTTGCCAGTCCTGAATTTTGTTCGGTATTTCAGCTCTAGACAGCGTAATATCTATTAAAGTTTGGCTACAGGCGTTAATGAATATCGGCTCCGTGCCTCTGTTCAAGATTCTAAGATCTTTCTTAATTGTGTACTCACATAGAGACTTGCTGCCCCAGCTCAAGTGGTGAGAGTTTGAGTGGCAGCCCAAAATAGGCTGCAGCCACTCTCTGGCTGAAACAGTGATCCACTAGTAACTCCATCTCTTTAGTCGGTGGTAGGGTAGCTGCGGCTGAAGGGAGGTAGACCGATCCGAGTATCAAAGCCGTATATATTTGGCTTCACCATCTGGACATTCCACTTCAACCGCAGTAAGATCTGAAGTGCAGAATTGTGCCATCGGAGAGGCTCTTTATTTCCTAGGAACTGTTCTAGGTTGCTGATTGCTTGGTAGGCTAAAAAATTGACCAGTTAGTCTACTGAAACCAGTAATTTTAGTCTTTATTATCCAGGGCTCCTATATCATCCTCCGATTCATCAAGGCGGCGACATAGTGTTACCGTTGCCGCATTTTTGTGTTGGAGGTTGCATTGTATAATAGTTACCTTTTTCCCAAATTTCTTGCCCATTAGAAAGGTGTCAGTTTTTGAAATTTGTTAGAGGTCCATCAGCTCCTCCGATAGGGGAGAGACGACCTCGCTGATTGCGGGTGCCTCCTCCGTCAGGTCATCGACTGTCATCTGTTCGGATGTTTCTACGTCCTTTTCGGGATCCATGGTGGCTTTGTGGTCGATATCCACTTTAGGTGGCTCTACTGCCAAGGACCTCGGGTTTTAAAGGTACCTCTACTTTTTTTGTTGCCCTTATTGTCAATGAGGTAAACGTGTAGCTTATCCTCATCGACTTCTTCTTGAGGACAGCCATATCCTCGTCTCCGATACCGAAGACGAAGAGGGTGGCTTTGGTAAGCTTAGGGAGCCCATCCACACGGACGACTGCAAGTGATGCCTCCTCCCACTGCTTAAGGTTCTTTGTGACCACTCTGATGATTTCACCGGAGTATGTCCACGACTTGAATGTGGGTGCTTTACTGTTGCTGCCGGGAACAAAGAAGAGGATCTTGTCCAGCTCCTCCAGCAGTTGTTTTTTGATGAGACTCTTCCGTTCTGTGGTAACCTTGCCGTACGGATTAGTCTCATCAACCCTCACGTTGGCTACTAAATTCAAAATCTCCAACTGGCAGACTGGCAAGATGGGGACTTCACCTTCAAGGGTATGACATCACAATAGACTACCTACCAGGCAAAACAACGTCATAGCCGATACGTTGTCCAGACCTCCATGTAGCCATGAGCTACCTCTAGTTTGTGATATATATGCGAAGTTGTAATTTGATTTTTCTCACACTAATGCCCATGAGACAAGGCTTGAACAACTCAAAGATCCAGATCTCGCTAAAATTATTTAGTCCATCGAAGACTCTACCAGTGAAGCAATCTCCAAATGGACTGATTGAGGAGACTTACTCTCCCGAGGTGTTCTTCACAAGTATTTATCTGAGAAGGACTCAGAAGAAGCGCAAGTGGTCGTACCGAGTCATCAAAGTCATTGAAAGAACACCATGATGATATGCAGCCACTATGGATAAGAACGCTCATTTCAAAGAATAGCAGAAAACTATTACTTCACGGGGATGAGACGTTTTATCTCAGACTACGTCAGTAAGTGTGCCGAGTGCCAACGTTACAAAGCATCAAATCAGAAACCTGCAGGACTCGTTCAAACTCCAGCTTATGCCCAGAGATTTGAAACCCTTTCGGTTGATCTCTTTGGACCACTTCCAGAAGGCCATAATAAAGAAAAGTGGATATTTATTGTTGAAGATACGAGTATATCCAATGAATGGGTTGAACTATTTGCCTTGCAGAAACCCACAGCAGAAGAGTGTGCACGAACTCTAATTGATGAGATATTTCTCAGATATGGCCTGCCTCGAAAAATAGAAGCGACAACGGTGTCCAATTTTTTTCTGCAGTGATGGAACAAGTTTATTTCTCCTTGGACATTAAAGAATCCTTCACGCCTCTATATTCACCATCCTCCAATATGGCCGAAAGGAAAAATCGCGACCTTAATCATAGGCTATAGCCATATTAATAAAAGGTTACCACAGTAGCGCATGGCCACAAAAAGCGAATCAACTGGTAAAACAGCCTTCGGCTGAGAGCTCCGCACACCGTATCAGGTCAAACATCTATTGTAGAAACCAACAATTTTATTCCAAAAATCACTCCGTACTTAAAAAATATGGCAACAGCTTGGAAAGAAACCAAGTTAATGAATGAGTCGGTTCAAGACAGAAACAAGACATATGCAGACAAAAACAGGCGCAATGCCCCATCCTTCAAGGTAGGAGACCTGGTATGGGTTGATACTCACACTTATAGTAATGCAACCAACGGCATCACAACCAAGTTTCATCCTAAAAGAGATGGACCTTACCGAATTTCAAAAATAGTTTCACCAGTCTGTAAGCTACCAAGTGTCAGATCTCAACGACACACAAACACAACCAGGAACCTATCATATGTCAGCCTTGACTATAGCCAATACAGAAGACGAAGAGACTCCTGTAATCCCGCTAAGAAGAAGAGGAAGACCAAACTAGTTTGCTGGCCCTTCCTCGAGACGAGTTCAGGACCAGGGGGGAGACTGTAACAAAAATATACAATTAGGTCGCCCCTGGTAATACTTATATAATACTTACATGCACATCAGCAAGAGGTCGCAAGCGACATTCACGCTACAATGAACAA
Source organism: Lochmaea capreae (assembly GCA_949126875.1). Taxonomy (NCBI): domain Eukaryota; kingdom Metazoa; phylum Arthropoda; class Insecta; order Coleoptera; family Chrysomelidae; genus Lochmaea; species Lochmaea capreae. The sequence continues at coordinate 11,389,006 of OX421404.1, read as the reverse complement.
ATCAAATCGTCTTTTGTAAAACGTCAAATATCTAACTAGGTAAATCACTCCTGACAGCGCGTCGTGTGAAACGTCAAAATAATTATATAATCTTAATTTTACGTATATATAGAGAAAAAAATGGACAACAGTAGCGATAGGGAAGATTTAATATGTTTAATTACGTATATTTATGTTATCTCTATTAATATTTCTAATAATGTGATAATTTCATTAAAAAATGTAAATGTTTCTATCAAAAATATAAGTTACCTATATTTACGTTCTTTACGTTTCAGTAAATGAATGTGGTTGATGGCTCAGTGGCAGAGATGCTTAACTCATAGGAGGCGTTCGAGGTTCGATTCCTGATAGAAACTTTTTTTTAAACGTAGTCGTGGAGAAAGTATAGTCTTTTACTTGTGTAGAATGGCTCTTATTCACTTGGATGATTTCAAAACTCACTAGCTGCGCTCGCTCGTTTTGGAAACTTCATCCGCGTGAATAATAGCCGTCATTCTACACTCGTTAAAGAATATACTATTATCCATGACTGTTATACGGTGCGGTGGAATAAGTGTCATTAACTACTCTATTTTTATATCTTAAGAAAAAAGCTCAAACAGGTAAATTTTCATATTAAACGTAGTATGTTATGACAAAAGTTTCGAACCTGACATAATCCCTCTTCATGGGGGTGTCATCTCTTCGATTTTTTTAAATGAGAAAGTGCATCATGCAACACCTCATTTGAGACCTATTGGAACACTGATTTCAAAAATGTATAACACTTTGGTTCAAAAATTAACGGAGTCTGAGTTATTCGAGAGTTTTAATCTTACTTTGCAAGAATTCAATGGATTCTGTTGGCTTGACGGTAGGTTTTTTCATTGGAGGGTTGGAATTGTTTTGTCTCTGAATAAATCTTTCCTAAATTGTAAATGTTGGTAACTGAATTTAATCATTTAATGTTATAAATTACAAGTAACAAATAAGGGTGTATTGAAAACTAAATAAATTTTAAACTTTAACAGTAACTGCAACTAAATAATTTTTTAACGTTCGAAACTTTTATGTCATAACATACTACGTTTAATATGAAAATTGATCTGTTTGAGCTTTTTTCTTAAGATATAAAAATAAAGTAGTTAATAGGGGGGGGGTAACACTTATTCCACCGCACCGTATAATGTACCCATTATATACGTCTATTTGCTCGACCTTAAAAATATCCATTAATCACGGTAGTGATTAATGAATCATTAATTAATGCTGTCAGATGCTTCCTTCATTTAGCTATAATATTATATTGTTTTGCTTCAAACAATCGATTTTTAAAATTTTATCGTGGTCTATGTAGCCGTGGCAAAAAGCTACATAAACAACTCCTTCAAAAATAAAACCGATACGGCCAACAAAATAACATCTTCAACTCAACCAAAAGTAAACCAAACGAATCAATATAAATTTAGGTGTCGACAATTCTATCCCTGCGATTAACTTGACCAATTGTTCAAATATTACAATTATTAATAGCTATAAATAAATACCATCATCTTGTAAGATTGGATACGTAATATTTGTTAAGCTAAATTATTAAGAGATGTTATACGATTATTATAATTTTCGATAACTATGTCCTGTGTATAAATGAACCATAATATATTGTATGAAATATTTGATAGAATAAAATAATAGTGTTTTTCATAATGCAACAAAGTTTTCAAACAAATAAGCTACAACAAAAATATTCAGTAGTCGTGGATAAAGTATAGTATTCTACTCGCGTATTATGAGATATTATTTCCTCGTGGCAGTAAACTTCAACCCGTGAATAAGAACTCATTATACGCTCGTTGAATAGTATACTATTGTTGTTTAGTAATTTTCACCAAATATTAGAAGTTCACTATCGTCGTGCGCTATTGAGTTATAGGGAAACAGCAACAATAAACCATAATCAGCAACAAATGTATATATTACAATATAGGAATATGTGATTCAATTATTTACAAACAATGTATACAAATGATTTATTTTAAATTTTGCGATTAATAAAGTTACCATAATTTGTATAACTTACAGAGTTTGGAATAAATAATAATAATACAAAAAAGTACCGCAATTATCCCATTAATAGTTTAAATTTAAGTAAAAAGAATAATTTCATACTGTATTCTGTAGCGCGTTTATTGACTTCGCGAACTTTTTTGATATTTAGTATAGATATTTTGTAGTAGTAGTATGGAAGTAAGTAGGTAATGAAAGTTAAAGCTTTTACATTCCGGATATTATGTGTTCACCAGAAACTATAACAGTCAGCTATTTTCAGTTATCAAAACTTGTTGTACTACATTAGATCTGAATATATAATTGCTGGTTTGATCACAAAGTCACTTTGATATCATTTTTATGTATTTTGGCGTGTTTTTCTTATTACTATTTTAAGGTGTGAATTTCCAATCAATAATCTCCCAAAAATACCTACCTCTACCCTACAACTCTGTAATAAAGGGGGTAGATCAAACAACTTATTCTCTAATTGGTTAGTACTTGTTGCAAGTAAAGCAGACGTTGGGAGAGCAGCAATTCACCATTTTTTCTACCTACGCAAGTGTAAATCCAAAAAAAAACAAATATAACACACAATATCCGAATAATTTTCCAAAAACGACCATAGGTGTAGTGTGTGAGCAGTGAGAAGAAACCTAACCGTTTCTAGTGACTTCTCACCATTTTGATCCATACATATAACTATTTACATCGGAATTTTGCGGGAAAGTGAATGGTTTGTCCAGAAGGTTATAGAGAGGTTCCAATGAGCTAGTTGACTTGGAAAAAATGTATCAACCAGTTTAAGTTATAGGGTTGACCAATCTACAACCGATCTCTAGTCTAAAATCGGAGCAATTAAAATTGGTAGTATTGGTAGCTATTTATACCAAACTCTGTTAAAAAGATTATTTAATTGAAAAATATATATTTATTCAAAACAAAATATTTGATTTGAAATCCATAGTTAATTTTTTAGTTTTACCAACTGTAGTGGATTTACTTGAATCGACTGGAAATTGATGTGAAAATCCAAAATAAGAATAAGTTAAAAAGGATCTAAAATGTTGTTTGAAAATATGTATTAAATATTTTGTCAGTTGAAAGGTATCATTTTACACTGTTTCCAGGATGTGGATTCCTTGTAGAAATTTCGGGAATGGTGAGAAAATTTCGTAACTAACAGACCAATAAATTGGCTGTAGACATAACATCATTTCTGGGGACGAAATCTTCACTGAGGGAGCAAAACGAGAGAACAGATATTTTATCTTTGTCATTTCAATGACAAGTGACCGACCAAAATAACAAAGTAAAGACAAAATATGTGTTTTCTGGGGAAGTTCTACCATAGAGATACTACAGATAGAGGCAACAAGCCAGCTCAGAAACCGTCAGGCTGTAAGTGAAAAAGAGAGAGAGAGGGAGAGAGAGAGAGAGAGAGAGAGAGAGAGAGAGAGAGAGAGAGAGAGAGAGAGAGAGAGAGAGAGGGAGAGAAATTCGGAGGTTCAGGCTGTCCTTTTTCTAATAGCGCGCATGCTATATGCACAGACAAAGACAGAAAAACCTCGGATCGTCTGTCATTTTCTTACACAGCGGCCTACGGCTTGTTGCCTCTATCTGTAGTATCTCTACGAGCTCTACTCCCTCAGTCAAGAATACGTCCCCTAATTAGCAAGTTTTTACGCAAAGCGATGACAGGTTTTATATTCGTCGTTATCAACAATGGTTTTTCAATACAGTCCTAATTTTTTATGACCGATTTTCAACAGATTATCATTACTATGTGTAATTTGAACTTCCTTTTTGGACCATCACCAAACAACTTTGTATGAAGACTTTAATTTTGACAAATTTTATTAAGTTAGATTACATTGCATTAAATAATGTACCTAATACAATATGACAAATCATAAGGGAATATGCTCTTATTTACGTAACAACTGTTATGAAAAAATAGGGACTGTATTAAAAAAGAGTCGATCATGATTGTAAGAGTGAGGAACCTTTTTTCAAAATATACCCAACCTTATTAAAGCTTTTATGTAGTTTTCATTAAAAAGTTTTAACTAGCGTTTTTATCGTTATAGAACAAATAAAATAGATATTGACAAATTTATTTTTTTCAACAAATTTATATATTTTTCTATTCTTCCCCTATGAGGAAATATGACTAATGAAGCTTCTAGTCTTCGAGACTTTCCTCAGGAACTAAGGAGGAGAAAGGGGGCACAATAGATATTCCAGGTCTTAGTGAATGTCATCCCAATATACATACATTCACACATACATCCTTCCCCTGTAATGAAGATCCTTATCTTGGAGACAGTGTATAGAAAGTTTTTTTATTTTGTTCACTTTTTCCAATTAAGATAATTCTCCTTATATATTTAACAATTAATAGCTGATTGCATTTTTTATCACAATTAAAATGAATTTTACCTTTTTAACTAATAACTTTCGACCTACAGTATATCCATTAAAGTTGACAATAAATATTTTGAAAAAATTTCTCCGATTTTCTTTCTGTAACAACAAATGCCTTTAAATAAGAATACATACCAAAAAGTTTGTTAAAATGAAAACTCCAATATAAATTAGATTAATATATGAAATATACAGTGTGTGTGAGACACTGAAAACGAATAAAATACCCTTAAGATTTATTTTTTTGGAAAACTGAACTCCAATCTTATTATTTCACTAGGTAAAATAAATATAGTAACAAATTAAATAGAATGTTTGATAATTTGCTGAAAGGTGGAAGATTTATTGAGGTGTTTCCAGACCTTAGGATCTTGCTGTACAGTTTGTGTCATATACTCGTAGTATACAAATCGGGCTGATTGACAGATATTGTGGAAAACTTTGTCTATTATTAGGTTCAGTAAAAAAATTGTTTCTTCATAAAAAGTTCTGAATGGTTCAAAATTTCAAATTCAAGTATCAAATATTGAATTTTCTTAACCGTATATGACGCTTTTATTGAAGAATATAAATTTTATATGAGTAAAGTAGGTAACATTATTTTTCACAATATCGTCCACCATTATCAAGGGAAGCTGGTCAAAATTTTATTGAAAACTTTAATTAGAAATCCAATATTATCCATCTACCATGAAAACACAAGGTTTGTAATTTCTATAAACTATAGCATAATTATTAATTGGTATTGATTTTTAGGATAAATGAAATATAAATCACAGGACTATTTATTTGTGACCAGAAAATTGAATGTTGTCAAACATTCATCATTTTATCAGCACACCTAAAATTCATTAGGTACATATCAAGTGTAGAAATCGCTATCACACAACATTTTTCAGTGCCTACTAGATTTGCCAATTAGCTTACTTGAATTATATTATCAATACCTACTAATCATAGGAATCATTATGATAATACATACCTAGAAGAGTTAGTAAAAATAACAAGATTGATTTTCTCATGGAAGATTGATGATATTAAATATCCAACTGTAGTTTGCAATAAGGTAAGATCAATAAAAATCAATAAAAACGATTGTCGATACCAATTGTAAGAAGCTTCAATCTTACATAAAATTGTGTTGACTTATTTGAACATCTTGTATAAGTGTAACCTTCTTGTATTTGAAAACATTAATACGTTTCGAGCTTTTTCTTGAGAAATAGGTGATTCTAGGTCATTCCATATTTAAATTTATCAAAAATTCTAAGGCAGTTATTCAACATTTGAAGGTGATATAATATTTACTCTGAACGCAACCAGAATTCGCTTCAACCACGAACTTCTTAACCTAACTTAAACCTGCTTTTGACATGTTAGCCGGGACAACTGCAAATCGGTAGAAACATCGATATTTTTCCTTTATTGAATTCATTTGAAATCGTTCTACTATTCTGCAAGTTTGGAAAGGAATGAATATTTTATCAGTTATTCTTCACTACTGCCGATGACAACTGGTGTAGGTGTCAACAAATCCTTGCTTATCAACTTCAGATGAATGATGATGCATAATAATTGATTTTGTTATTGTTGAACACTCTCAATGGTATATATGTAGTTAGGTGACATCTTCTACTAATGGTTTACGCTAAGTTTGAATATGATATTGTGGCATTAATTATTTGACTCTGAATAGTTGTCATAAATTCTTTTGTTTCTGGGAACAAGATACCGTAAGAACGTCACTTAGTTCACCTGTTCATGCTTGAGGAATAATAGTTTTTTCCGCCTACCTCTATCCAAAGTATACATTTCCTGGCCTCATTGTAGGGAGCAAAGTCGTACTTTTCCTCCCTAGGGAGGAAAAGTAAAAGTGGCGTCATACCTCATCAATGAAATAACGGCATGAAATACGGCATTGACGACCTATACTATATAATATTATATAAGTATAAATTTTACCGTTTATTCATAGAACACCGAGTATTTTGCAAAATGGTAGAAATCAGTGAATTGTTATTTTAATTTGAAGATTTTTACATTAACAATTTGACTTCAATTCATAGATACATCCGGTTTTAGAATTTGGGACAGAAACATTATATAGCATCTCATAGTTGTCAGATTAACAGTTTCAAAGTGTGTTACGCTATAATGTATCTATAAGTTATACTGTACCTACTTCATAGTTTAAGTTTGTTTGTTAGTTGTTGCTACGCGTCGGGCAGTAAACTTCATCCTCGGGAGGAAAAGTAGCATTTTGCTCCCTTGTTATACAAATAGCTATTATTAGCTTCTACAAGTTTATTTTTTGCTTCGATGAAATGTTTCAACAAAAACTGATTCTTCTGTGTTCTTAATCAAAATATTTGGACAAAACAATTTGAAATAAGGTATATGTACTAGACCTAAAATTATAGTTTCCGTAATTGGTTTACACCAATGAAATATTGGATCTTTCATTTTATTGTACCGGTACGTTTGATATTGTCAGGCATTTGTTCAGTTATGTAGTCTACAATATTTATCGATTATATTTATCACTATTCATTAAAAAAATTCGTTAAATAGTGAGATAAAAAAATTAGTTCAAGATGTGTTTGGCACTGTTTTTGCTATTATAATAGATAAGAGATAGTATGCAATTAGAAATATATCTAATTAAGCTTTATTAAACAATTTAAAAAAAGTAATAAGCAACATTTGCATGTATTAGTTATTTTAAAAACACTTTAAAGTCTATATCTACCTATACAACTATCAGAAATAAACATGAACATATTTCAAATCAATGTTTGCTCCTAGTACCATATATTAACAATGATTTTTGTTAGAATATTCAATGGTTTTCAATTTTCTTATTTATTGTAGTGATGGTCTTTAACAAACATTGTTATTGTCCTTGATAGTGTCAAAATCATTTTGAAAAAGCAAGTGAAGAAAACCCAGTTTATCGAAAATACTGGAAACTGTTAAACAAAGCCACACTTCACGAAATTGTAATCTTGGTAGCTGGTAGCCATATTGTGTTATGGAGGACCGACCAGTCTTGTGTAATTATTCGTTTTCCACTTCCACCATTTCTCTTGTCTGTAGGTTAGGTTTTTAGTAAGTGGGTCTATTAGACCCTCCACTGCAACTCGCAAGAGCATATTAGGGCTTTCTCCTTGCAGAGTTTAACATCTCTTCATTCATAGATAGATAGATAGAGTTAGCACCGCAAAATATAAGTCCACCTCGGTAGCTCTGGTGAGCTAGATCCGTGGTTCTAGCCCAGTTTACATTTTCAATAATGTAAAATAGATATGCACTTTGAAATAATGGAGACTTGACCTTAGTTTTTGACAAAATCGACGTAAATTTTAGTGGTTATTTCACAAACTAATATTATAAGTAAGAAAAGCCGTGACCATCAAGTGGTATTGATTGATTGATTTGAAATTATGTTCAGTCAGCAGCTTGAAGTTGTCGACACCTCGGTCTGTAGGCTTCCCATTTTAAGAAGCGTGTTTGAGATGACGTTTGCCATTCAAGAGGTATACTGATGGATCAAGAGAAGCGAAAGGAACATGGGCTGCAATATTTTGTGCAAATGGGAAGCTCAACCAGTTTCTTTCAGGAGTTCATTCACGCAATAAAAGGATGTACATAATTTCATTTGGATAGGTACTATCGTGGGCGGAATACCGCGGTTTTCTCAAATAGTCAAGTAGCCGTTAAGGCGCTGAGATCATATTATATACGCCTGAAGATAGTTTGGAACTTAACAAACGGTTTCCTTGATGATACTATAGGTCATTCTGGCGGACAAGGAAATGAGGTTTCTCATGAGTTAGCCAGGAAGGCAGCGGTCAGTTTCTTCCAGAGCGGTACTAAAAAGGAACGAAGAAAAAGACAGCATATCTTTGGAGAGTGCTTCCAGGCTTGAACCAGTCCAAAATATCTCATGGGAACTTGACACTGCCTTTGATATATTCCGGTTGACGTTCTAGCAAAAACCAACTAAGAATCCTTAGTGGTTTTTTCATAGAGCATTGTTAAACTCAATACACACCTGTGCAGAATGAAACTAAATAATTTCAATTAATGTCGCTTCTCTATGAAAAATGGAAAATACCCAACAATTTCATCACTTTATAGAAGGAACATGATGAGAGATTGTGCTTCAACTGAGTACAAAAGGGGGCACCTAATTTTGTAGCAATTATACATTCATTTATTCAAGTGTAACCGTATCATAATAGAAATGTGCTTCTGTCTTAAGTGACGGTATCACAAATTCCAGTACTGACTTTGGTGTGTTTATATTCGGTTTCAGAATGCAAATGTTGTTTATCACAGACTATCATTAATCAGAATGTACTGTTAACTAATCAATTAAAACAAACGGTCTAGAAGTAAGTTAATCACCCTATTAAATGTATGATTGTAAATCTAGATTTTATTCTTTTATTATTTCAAGCTCGTAAGAAAACATGCATTCATTGTATATCTCACAATCAAAATCACAGCTAAGTGCTTGAATTTTACAAGTGCGAAAGAGTGCGTTGGTATAATAATTAAAGCTTTTAACAAGAGACAAAAAAGATTCTCTTCACGTCTTTTTCATTAATTAGGCTTACGATTTCGTTTTCCAAAAGCACCCAAAACTATCTATTCTGTTGAAAATGTACATGAAAAGGATACAAATTAAGATACAAACGATTTAAATCACATGAATAATATATTTGTAAGCGGTTTATGTGCGATTTATATATTTATAAACCTTTGATTAAATCACAGATATAATTACTTATTTTTAAATTATTTTTGTAGGTATTATTAAAATAAAAAATAGGAATATGGCTCTTAAGACATTTTTTCAATTATTTCAAAAGGGCCAGGACCTGAAATTTTAAATTATGTTTTTTTGGTTCAATTTTAATAATATTGAGTTTCTGAAATTTCAGCGACTTACTGGTAGTTTTAGGAACAGGATCAGAGTTTTACTATCATTTCGTAAACCCAAAAACAGTATTTGACCGCCAATTATCTTAAAAACTGCTTGAACGATTTAATCGGTGCAATGATAACTTTTAATCGGATTGTCGAGAACATCATATCAAAGCTTCAGTACAATATTTCCTGGACCACTTTTCCATAACTTTCCTGCGGGGTTCTTTGATGTTAACAAAAACTATTGCCGCCCAGCATTAATGAGGTGGTACTAAGAAGATATTGTAAGAAGTATATTTCTGACTTTTTCAGATTGGTTGTTTCAACATATGCTATTCTTAGTTTTCTCATTCTATATGTTATTGAAACATGAATCATATTTCATCAGCATGTTGAACTGAGAAAAATTATAGTTCTCAAACTTCTTTACGATCCTGTCAAGGCACAGGAAACATATTGAAATTCAGATTACCCACCAATGTCAATATGGCTGTGCCTATTGTTCTGCACTGCTATTATTAGGCTCTCTAGTAACTTCCTTATCCAGATTAATCACTACTTTGAGGTTGAAAGTATATAATAATAGCAATGTGCTAAATCTGTTAATCACTTTAAATGATTCTGTAAACTGGCTAAATGTTTTTTTCAATTACAGTTTTCAGTCACGTTAATTTGAATCAAACCATATTGATAACCAAACAAAAAACAGACCCCATAACTTTGTCATCACACTATGTCAGACTACCTATCATCTACCCTGACACAAAGATTAATGTCTTAAAATATGGTTGGGAAAACTTAAGACGGCTTGCTTTCCGTAAATGATCTCTATAATAGTGTGTTGTGCTGTATTAATGTTTAACCGATGGTTACTAAACAGCGGACAAACTACTTTCGATTATGCCTAGACATATTTAAATTTACTTTTACTGGTCATTGGCCATTTGACATGTTCAATTGATTATGTCAAATGTTCAGCACACGTATGGGTTTGATTTAGTGAAGTCCCGAATATTTGCAATGAATTATTATCTCTCTTGTGGAAAATACACAAGTTTAACATATCTGTGATATTAATCAAAGATAATATACTGTTAATTTCGACTCATATGCCTTGTGAAAGTACTTTTAATGTTTAAGGCAAGTACAAAACAAATCAAAAATAAAAATAAAACTCTCCTGCACATAATATATTGTATTTATCGCATTTATTAAGGACATATTCAGCCGCGATAGAAGAAAAGTAAAATAACATTACACAGAACAAAACATTCCGAAAATTATAAATCTAAACGAACACCTTCTCTAATAAGAGATTTCTAAGTAATAACAAATCCAAATTCTTTAATTTAAAATGTCACTTGTCAATATATTCACATAAATTCAAAAGTTGAGTGAATTTGTATTGCATTTTACAATAGATGGTGTTTGTTCTTGGCCGAACATAAATTGATCTATTGTCACAGTAGCATTTTGTAATGATTTGTTTGCAATTCAAACAATATTTTTGAAAATGAGTATTTTGCAGTACAATAAACTATTTTCAGACTGAAGAAGATAACTTGGTTATCGAAGCTGCTTTGCTCTATGATCGTCATTAAAATATATTCAATAAGTAAAAATTCAAATAAATTCCAGAAATTCGTATTACGAAATCATTTTTCAATTTTCACAGTATACAAGAAATCGTTCAACCAATGTAAAATTTCCAGTTTTCTCACTGAATGTCAAGGCTTTAATGTGAGACACCTTCATACAGCTTCTAAGTACCTATGTGTTATCTTCCTGTTTCAACAAATCATTGACAAAAATCTATTCTGTTTCTTTCCAACAAAGTGGTGGTAGTTTATGTCCCATGTAAAACCTGTATGCGACCAAAATTACACCATTAATTGTTTAACATAAAAACTTAACTTGATTTAAAAGTAATAAACTTTGAACAAACATTCCTTTGTCGCAAAAAAATGGTCGGTTTACAAATACTTGAATGTGGGTATGTGTAGTAAATTAATTTTAAACCAACTATAGAAAATAATTTAAATAGAAATTACATCTTTATATATCTGTTTTTTTAGATAACTAGTTCACTATAGGCAAACAGAAATTTCTTTTAATGTGGTGTCCTGCATCCCACGTGACGTTGTGATGGCACGATTTCAACTCTATAGCTATTTCTGTTGGACTGTACAATACTGCAATTTAGACCAAAAATTATACAGAGATCGTATAAACTAACTCTTTCCACTGAATAAGTTTTCAAAATATATCTGTCACATCACTTTGCTTGGTTATAATTTATTTCTGTCGCATTATCAACTATACTGTGGAGAAATCCGTTGGAAATGGTGTTTGCCTTTCTCTTCTCAAAAAGGAAAAATAATATCTGTTGTATTTCGAGTTTTTCAATAAAGTAAAGGGAGAAAACTATACATATGATAATAATTATTGAATACTTTTCAAGAGAGAAATTTTTGGGGGTTTTTTTAAAATTTTCACCCATTCATTTATTAGATAAGCAATAAGCAGCATACTTTCTGGGCTATGAAGGTAATTAAAAGGAAGATAAACGATTTTTAATTAATTTCTATACAGTGTGATTAATTCAAATTGGTTCTTCAATGAAATATAAGGCATTATATTATGGTCCAATGAGTATAAAGTTTTTTTATGAATTTTTCTTTGGAATTGGTACTACAATAGTTGTTGAACACTATAGACGTTTCGCTTACTTTTACAACAGATATTTTCAAAAATATACAGCACGGCAAAGAACTACAAATCCTCGATGCCAGATTAACAGTTTTACTGATTGTCACTCCCGCAACCTCACATCACACGGTTCTGGTAGGTGTCAACATTGTATTGTACAACTTCTTGTTTTGGATCAGATGATATCAGTCGTTAACATATAAACAGAAGTTTTCAGGTGCGTAGGTATGGAGTGCTACACTAAACAATACTCATTTGTTTAGTCTACATTAGGGTGCTTCATTTTTTGGAAAAAAAATTTTTCTTCAAGTCCCACCTAAATATCTTGTACTTCATCAAAAAACAAAAATTTAGAGCCTCAGATGAACCATTAATTCGAATATTAACCCGTTGCTCAAGAGCTTGGAATATTTTCCGTTTAAATAACATTGAAAAATGATTTTTTTTGCTTTTTTTCTTCCGCTCACTATGTAATAAATTTTTTTAGGAACTTTGACTCATGGTTTCTTGTTAGGGATATAATTTTCTACAAAAACACTCATTGCACCGAATTTTCATCTCCAACTGGTTCGAAGAAAAATGTTGTTTTGCTCTATGTATTTTCTTATAGCTCTTATGATGTGACCTGTTATCGCCACTTAAAGCTCTCAAGTAATGATAAATTTTTTTTTAGCGTCACTAATAACTCAACTACTAAATTTGTGTCAAAAAAAATTTGTTTGTCATTTTATTTTTCGAAATTTCATCCCAGCGGAAATTTTAAAATCTGTAATATTACAGATATTGGTACTTTTTGAAGTTCAAAGTAGTCAAAAAAATTCTTCTATATAATTTTCACAGGTAGATTATTCACATTAGACTTAAAATTGATGTGCAATATGTATATAAAATGACAAACAAATTTTTTCGACCCAAATTTAGTAGTTGAGTAATTAGTGACGCTAAAAAAAATTTTTATCATTACTTGAGAGCTTTAAGTGGCGATAACAGGTCACATCATAAGAGCTACAAGAAAATACATAGAGCAAAACTGTAGGGCATAAACTCCTCTACAAATTTGTCGTTTACTTTTTTCTTCTATCATTAATAGTCTAGCACAGTGATGGGGAAACTACGGCCCGCGGGCCAAGTCCGGTCCGCGGAAAGGTTTAATCCGGCCCGTTTAAGAGTGCCGTCGTGAGAATGTTTGAACGCGTTCTTACTTCGTAATGTGACGACTCGCATAAAAAGTACCTGCGGCGATATTCAAAACACAATAGTATTCTGGACAAATCCATCCGACCTAAACAGATGACTTATCTTCGCTCGAAACTTCCAGACACTCTTGCATTTTCGATTCATTGTTCTGTTTTCTCGAAAGAAATGGAAAAATCCAATTCCCGAACAATCCTTTCTTAGGAAAACTTCTTTAAGAAACAGAATTACAGATGAGCACTTTTCATCAGTTTTAAGAATTTCTGCTTCGCAAATGGAACCGGACTATGATGAAATTTTGATGAAACAGTCTCAATTTCATTTTTCTCATGCACCATCAACCAGTGATGACACCAGAAAATAAAGTGATAATACTTGACATCAAGAACTACACTAAATTCATATTATATTTTGTGCTTATAATTTTCTTACCTTTTGCTTTTTTACTATTAAAATAATGAGTGTATGTAATAATATGTATATGCATATGTTTATAGAACACATACATTTTTTGACGATTTAGCATTATTCTTTGGCCCGCTACGATTGTCTAGTTATTACAAATGGCCCGTCTTAAAAAAAGTTTCCCCACCACTGGTCTAGCAAATAAACATGATTTACTGCTATTTTTATGGAAATTCATCTTAAGAGACATTTTTCTTTGAACCAGTTGGAGATAAAAATTCGGTGCAAGGAGTGTTTTTGTAGCGAATTATATCCCTAACAAGAAACCAAGAGTCAAAGTTCCTAAAAAAATTTATTTCATAGTGAGCGGAAGGAAAAAAGCAAAATAAATAATTTTTTAATGTTATTTAAATAGAAAATATTCAAAGCTCTTGAGCAACGGGTTAATATTCTAATTAAGGATTCATCTGAGGCTCTAAGTTTTTGTTTTTTGATGAAGTACAAGATTTTTAAGTGGGACTTGAAAAAAAAAAATTTCCAAAAAATGAAGCACCCTAGACTCTACATGCTATTTGAGAAAGATTTGAAAAATTTTCAATTTATTATTTTTATGTTGACTATCGATAGTGCACCTTTGCTTAAATGTATTTATAGTTTAGAATATACCTAGTACTCATAGTGTAGTGTACTATTGCCAATTCATTTGGAAGACTGTAACTTCCAAATACCTATATAGGTCTTATTTTCCGTTTTTGGCCTCATCATTGCAGTTTTTAACCTCTTGTTCGGAATAGACTTTGCTGTTGTTTTTCAGCTCAATCGTGTAAATATCACTGTTAATTATAACCGTCGATTTAAAGCTGTCCATTAAGCCACTATCATTGTTTGTGAAAGAGTTAGTTTATACAAACTCTGCGTTCAATAAATATTTTAAAGGATTCCAATACACGTGATTTCCAGAGCAATAGATCGCATGTCTTCCCCTCAAAAGTTGAATAATATAAAGGATCAATTTGATATTTTGAAAAGTATATGGCAGTAATAAATTGAGGGTGTTTCAAATCCCTGCAGATAAAACATTTCCAGTTATTTTTATTAGCAAAAGACATCTAATGAATATTTGAATAGCAAGTTTTATTGTAGGTTAATTATTTAATTCATTTAGAGCATAGTTACATTTTATAAAAAAATTTACTTACAGTCTAATGAATATTTAATATTTTGAAAGTAACAAGTAGGTATTTATTGAGTGACAATTTGTATGTGTAAAGCTTTATAATTTATTGGATTTATTCAGGTGTTAATGAAAATATTAACACACAACAATCACACAAGGAGTTTCGTTTTTCCAATCGTAAATTGATTATGTTTCCAAATTCAATTCTTGTAAACAATAGCTCAAATATTTAATTCAGCTCAAAAAGTGTCTTTTCTTACCCTGATGAAGAGGTTACAGGATATACCTACCACTAAAGATTCGACATAAAATGACCTTTATAGATTTACTTTTTGAACAGAAATTTTTGAGATTTTTTCAAAAAATCTCATAGGGCTCGAAATTGAACTCCAGATTTTGATCTACTCTTTGATAACTGACAGATCTATCGCTCTCAAAAAGGAAAAATGTAGTATATTTTATTCAGATGGAATTTGAACACTAAATCCATAATTTAGGGAAAAGGTCGGGATTGACTTTTGGGAAGGAATTGTGTGGTTGAAGAAATTAAATTTTCTTGGAAATATTCAAAATTAACTAGTCAACAACTGAAAATTGAATTGTTGGTCTGGATAAAAGTACTATTGGTATTGCTTATTTTAATACCAATGAGTCATTCTGCTACAAACTGACATGGAAAATTCAAATACCTACTGACAATCATACCTGTTATAATCATGGCAACAAGTCAAAACTTAGAAAATAAAAATGACAATTACTCTAGTTGGCAGGAAAAATTTTCGTGAACTGGAATCCTCTACAATGTAGTCTACATAAACAAAGAATAAGCAAATCATTTTGTAAAATTTTGTTTTCTCAGAATCCTCTTAAATGTTAATTTTATATTACGTCGAGGACGGATTATTTACTACAATTCACACTATAGATCATTGCATAACAAAAAAATCGTTTCTTATAGAATTGGATTTGTATCATTAAATAAAAAACTTTTGAAATAATTTTGACTAAATATGATGACATAACATCACAAATTGGTGATATTTTTAGGTATTCACTTATTTCACATCATTACATTGTTATAAGTCCTAATGTACAAATAATAATTTGAAAATGTTATGGTGAGATATAACATAATCGATATTAATGGGAGAAAGGATGTTATGAGCTTTGCTGAACTTCCCTGTATAACATCAATACGCTACCAAATTAACATATTTTCCTACAACTCCAATCTGTGTGCATAATTGTGAAATCATCAAAGTTTACACTCATACTATTAAACTAAATTAGTTTTTGTCCTTTTAATACCATAAAGAATTTCCAATAAACCTCGATAAATCTTGCCTGGTACCTACTTGGAATATTGTAAAACTTCAATACGCAAGATTTGGTTTATTTAAAAGTTTTAGTGTCTTCAAATGTAAAAAACAAAGTTTAATGTTATAAATGAAACTAACTGTTTCCAATTAATTCCACTATTTAATGAAAAAATATAGAAAATCTAAGATATTATATTGAACATTTCATACATTTATTTTCAACCAATTAGAAGGCTCCTTTTTGTTTACGTTGCTAACTGATAATTTTTATTGATACTAACCAATTATATTATGAATGTTTTAGCTTTTCTTTCCTGCTTTCCTTCTGAAATATAAATTGTTGAACATAATACGTAATTTTTTCTTACATATTCCCGGCGACTTTAGTGAATTGTAACTAACTAGAGTTTAAGAAATGAAGCTCATTCCAGCCGTTAGTAATTCATTTTTATTACTAAAATGTGAAAAAAATTAAAAATTTGCTATCTGAAATCCAATGTCTTTATATAGTATAAATTCAAATAAAACTTCAAAAAACATATTTCCGATGAGTTTAGTTTAATATGACGCACTGTATTTTTACAATAGAAATTGATTTTACTTCTTAGTAACCAAGGTTTATCACTAAAACATTAATTCGTTTCTATCCGAACTAGTGATCATTATTTTCATATTGACATATCATCGTTGATGTTTCATATTTTGTCTAGACTAATTAGGGCCAATTACACCGACTGTTTTAAGAGAAGCTTAGGGTTAAGTGCCACTTAAAGCTAATATTTTTGTTGCACCGTATGTCAAACTCATTTTAAACCTCCCTTAACCTAAGTCGTCAATGTCGGAAGCTTACAAGAGAAATTCTGTTAACATAAAAGTTGCTAAAAGTTTGTTGTGTTTTAATAAGAAAATGGATATTTTCAACGATGATTTAGATGTGTTAGAAATAATAGAACATGGTTTTCCGAGACGGATATTTGTTCGTCCAAATTATTTTCACACAATGGACAATTTAACTTTTTTTAAGACATTAGATTTTACAAAGAAACTGTTCTGTTTATTTTAAGTTTAATAGAAGATAGTCTGGAGTTTCCTGATGACAGGTAATAAATCCAAATATATGTCTATTATAATTATGTAGTTACTCACTTAATACTTTGTCAAACTAAGTTTACAGACCTTGTGTTTAACACATCTGTCGCTAAAGTATAAAATACCAAGATTATACAGGTACGTTCTTGTGAAATGCTTTTAAGAACAACAACCTTAGTCCAATCAACCAGTTGCTAACTTGTCTGAGATATTTTGCGAGCTCAGGTTTTTTGATGACTGTTGCACGTTTTATGCAAAGTGATGTAGCTACAGCTAACAGAACCATAGCAAAGTATCCAGGGAGTTAGCGACATTGTATCCCAGATTTATCAAAATTCCAACAATCCAAAGAAAGATCCTGACACACCAAGAAAAATTTTGAGAGGCATTTTGCATATAGTATGAAATAATTCACCAAATATATAAAAAAATCACAATCACACCCAAACCAAACAAAAATGTGATAAAGAAATAATGACAATAATGGCATATAAAGTCGAAAGATTATTACCAATCACTTAAATTGAACTAAAAATTTCCTAGAATGTACATTGACGCCAAACTGCATGGCTACTTAGCTAAGCTGACCTTTAGTTGACATGGTGCAAGGGTTATATTTTTAAGAGAGTCTTATATTTTAAGCTCTACTTAGTTAAGTACACTTAAACAGTGAGTCGGTGCAAATGGCCCTTATTGACATATCTTGTGATTGACTTGATATATATGATGAGAAAAAAGAAGACGTGATATTGCTTAGGTATTATTAGCCATATGGGGATATCCTGGATATCTTTCTCCCATTTAAGATCATTATAACTGTGCAATGATAAAGGAAACCAAGTAAAACTATATCTGATGATCTTTACAATTATTACTTAAGAAGACAGTGGAGATATCCCTGGATTCATATTTATTGACGACTTCATATCGTGGGGCTCTTACGAGTCTTCTAATTTCTAATCCTTGAATGAAATCTAGATCCCTTCTCTTATCACAAATATGTAAGTAGTACCTATAGTGTTAGATGTTAATTAATGTTTGGTGTCAAGTAGATGTGTTGCGAAATTGGATTTATTTGGCTATTTTAATCTGTATGCTCGTAAATTGTGTCTAATTTCAAAATTTCTACTGGTTTGACCAATATAGACATCATTACATTTTGGACATTCAAATTTATATATCCCAAACTCTCTTCAGTCTTTCTTTAGTTTTTCAGGTTGGCATCACATAAGAAATAACTTCTGTCATTCTGACGATGATGTCAATATTGAAATAATTATCAATATATCCTAGATTTTTCATATTTATTCATTGAAAATTGGAGTTAATTAAAAACAGTTGGTTTCATTTAACATTAATATGTACAGATTCCACAAAGTTGGTAAGGGTCCAAACAGTAAATTCAAAGAAAGTCTAAGCTCAAAATTCTCAATATTAAAAATCTTCAAGAAAATTTGCCCACTAAGTATGTCCATTCTCTCAATTAGAGTTCGTTGGTGTTAGATAATCACAATCTCAGATAGCAGAGCAGCATAAGCAAAATATAGTACTCAAGTGTACGGGTATCTCAAAGTAACATGTCCATTATTTATTTATTTAGTCGTTCCTTTTTTTAATTGGACATAACTGCTTTAACCCATGTGTTCTTACGAAGGACGTCCATACAATTAAAAAAAAAATAATTAAATGATAGTTGTACATAAACAGTCGGTAAGAATAGGAAATAAACAGGTTAAAGACAACCACGTGAAGAGAAATAGGATACCGTAAAGAGATCTTCAATTTTATGCCACCAGAGGGAATATCTATTTGCATGATTCGCAAATATAGAATAGTGAGTGAAAACATTATATTTTAAAATAATTATAATACTTTAGTCAAAACTATTCCTTCATAGAGTACATTAAAATAATTTAATATTAAAAAAGCATATATTGAATTTCTAAACTTAAACAGACTCGAATTAATAGAGATAATTCTTACTAACGATTATATCCTCCGTAACGTGGAAAAATCAACTCCGGGTATATACAATAACTATATAACACTAAAATTTGGTCGTGTCATTTTTTTAATGTCAATTAACAAACAATTTATAAAAATAATAATATGGGGATTCTTATGGTTAATAAATATTTGTATATACCGGGATATTTATGTATAACATTACATTATTCTAAGATTTGAGCTTTTAATATAACGTATTTACGGCTACAAATGTAACAGTTCAGAATACGATCTCCGTTAAAATAATTTATGAAATGCTTAGAAATCAGTCGTAACTCGCTTCTCTGAAATAAAAAAAGTTCTAAATACGTGACAACTGTTAAAAAAAACATTAAAACATCGACTCAAGAATTTACTTATCATAGTACCTAATGACTAGATTTCGGAGGGTATTTTTGGGAGCACATGCAATGCTTTCTTGAAAAAATTGAAAGTGCTGGGAACATAACAAGAGGAAACTTGTATAAAGACAAAGTGAATTTTTTGTAACGAATGTAATATTTGCCCAAGAGCTTTCGCCTGATACTTTACTTTACTTTAATTTCAATTTTTAGGATGAAGCCTCTGAACATGCCTTCACCGGCGAAAGCGGTTAGACGAATATTATATTCATTAAGAAATTTCACTTTGCCTATATACAGGTTTCCATTTTGTAATAAATTGTGCATTTCAACGTAACCATTTCTACATAACGAGAAGTAGGAAGTTTTTCAATTCATGATCCTCTTCAACGACTTAATGAAAATATTAAGATTTGAAGAAATTGTTGAAAAGATTAAAATTGTTTGTACGTACAAAAGCTGTAAAAGGTTTCGAAGCCTTGTGGTGTGTAATATATTTTTCTCTACAACTGAATACAAATGTTGTTTCTGTAAAAATATGTAGAATATTTTTGATAGTTGTTTGATGAAATGACAATTTTAGTGACTATATTCACGATAGTACAACAATTTTAGGCCATATACAATAGTAGTTAACACAATACAAATTGTGGAAGTGTTTTTCATTCCCCGGATAAAGATGAAAAATATAGGAACATTGTTTTTTTTTAATTTTGTCGAGGGAAGGGTGACTGCTAGAAAAAATGCAAAATAATTGTACAGAAGAAAATTCTGTATTGAATATTGGTTTTGTTTGACACCATTAAAGTCAACAGAGATATAGCGACTAGATGCTAGGAGATGATGATGACAAGTTTAAATAATCACAACAAGCTGAAGAGAAATGTATTTCATTAATATTTTTCCATTTATTGAGATAAATATAAACGTCAATTTGGAAGATACATTTTTTCTCACTTATAAGAATATATAACAATTGAATATCTATTATCAATTTGAACGACTTCGGTAAAATCCTTTTTCTCACTATTTGGGATGTTATCTCATGAGTTGAAGTCACTTTTGATTGTTTTCTACTTCCCATTTTTAGGCAATGTGTTTAGATTTATGTTTTTCTTACAATATTTAATTTGGATTTTGTACTACTGTACTCACAAAATAAAATGAAAAATATTTCCACACTTGGTTTTTAGATATTTCAAAGTGCCTGAAGTCAAAAATTCCGGACGGCTTGGGATGAAATTAAATCATCAGTACTATCTTCAAGACAGCATCTTAAAGTTTCTCTGGACAATTCAAATAATGTACAAAAATATTAATTAGATTAATTTTTTCAACAGATTCAGGTGGGATATTTCCCAGCTAAAGTTTTCCACTATCTCAATTATTATGATCATAAGTGCGTGATAAAAATGATCACCAACCATTACCACGGAATTTATTCTCCATAACGAACCCAACTTTATCTAGATTTGAAATTACAAGAAAAATATAATTTCCAGATTTGAAGGAGATACGAGATATAAAGACATTTGATTTTGTTGAAGAGAGCAATGTCAGTTTTAGAGTTTTAAATTGCCAATCTATGTCTTCTCCCAAATTACCAAAACCGGAAGTTGGAATTTTCTATATGGTTATTTTTTTCACAAGCCATTAGATACAGATGAATATTAAAGCGAAAGTTATTGTTTTTTTTTGGTTAACGGAGATCTATTCTTCGCAATTATATATCTATGCATCAATAAATAACACAATAATAATGAATTAAAAGCGAGAAAATAAACATTTTTATTCAATAAACTTATTCATCATTTTTTAGGTTCACCCTTAACAACATTTTTCGAAGAATCTTCTTTAGTAGTAGCCTTTACATCGGTTGCAGGCTTTGTAGCCTCAGTAACTGAGGGTGCAGCATTAGGATCTATTACCACTTTGGGTTGTGTCTTAGGTTCATCTACTAAAGTCAAGGTAACGTTACCAGTAGCACCGGTTAAAGCCGGGTTTAAAATTTGTGCTTGTTGTTTGGGAGGCAACTTTAATTTTAGAGGATTTCTTAATTTCTTCAAGGTGTATTCTATCCTGGCAGCTTCTTGTTTAAGCATGTTGTATTGCGTGATGTCTAGACCTATTTGCTTAGATTTTTTGTGAATAACCATTAAGTGTTGTCTGTTCCTGACGTCTTGAAGAACGTATTCCTAAAAAATAGATATTGAACTATAAGACAAGGATAATGTAGTGCATCACATTACGAATGCGAAAGTAACAAGTGTGGGAAATATTGAAGAAAATTACTTTCTCACAAGTTATGAACAATGTCTTCTGTTTGCTCCTTGTGGTATATATATTTTTTTCATTATTTTTTTGGTCATTTATACTTTAATCTTTTTTCCTATTTCCATTCCAACGTTTCGGTACCCTTCCAGCTACCGTTATCATAAGCTTTTATCCAGATTTTCTTATTGCGTTTAAATGCACAATACCCCAAAATTCATTTGGACATTAATTTAAAACAAAAGTAACTATTTCAAAAAAATACTTGTAGTACATTTTTAAGATATTAATTGTCAGATATTGACACCTCCGAAACTATCATGACTAAATAAAAAAGAATTCACCTCTTTAGTAAGTACAAAATATGCGTAACACGCCATAGCAGTTCCATAGGTTACGAAATATGTAACGGGCTCCATAATATCCCATGAATATTCCCACCATGTTAACCTGGCTAAGATACCAAACTGGACTGACATCAATCCTAATCCTGCCCATGCTAACCAATTACCTTTGCGATAAGCAACCAATTCGAGATCAGTTTTCACCTGAAAATATAAAAAAATGTTTAATGGAAACAAAAAAAAACAAAGAAAAATTAGGAAGTAGTTTGTTGGCGGTGACATAGTAACAACAT
The DNA here is from genome assembly GCA_949126875.1 of Lochmaea capreae. Classification (NCBI taxonomy): domain Eukaryota; kingdom Metazoa; phylum Arthropoda; class Insecta; order Coleoptera; family Chrysomelidae; genus Lochmaea; species Lochmaea capreae. The sequence continues at coordinate 11,366,464 of OX421404.1, read as the reverse complement.
ATTCTTCATGGAATTACTGATGATTCCACAAAATATTTTAAGACGTTCTGCTAGTTTATTTGTGAGTGCTGTGTGTTTTATTTGATCTAAAACCATGCCTCCTACAAAACTGGTTGGTGTTAAAAGAAAAGTTATCCACAGTGAAGGCCGACAGATTCTTGAAAACGTTGCAACTTTTATGGAGTCTGAAGCTGAACATGGAATCCAAATTCCTTTAAAAAATCATCGGTAAGTCAAATAAGAAAGTATAATAATCCAATATATTACTCATGGCATTCAGATTGTTGTAAAATATATGGAAGAGTATACATTACTTCAAAAATAATTGAATTCTGCTAATAATTCATATAGTTTGCTGCACTTAGCAGTTATTTATATGGTTCTAATACTTCTAATTTTGTATTACCCTACAAAATGTGAAAACGTTACGCTACTGATTTAGATTAAAATATCAATTTTTAAATATGGCGCTGGTTTTGACATCAAGGTCGCGCATCGACTGCAACTTCAGGTGGCTTCTTCCTTATTGAAACGGACTCTAACGTACTCGCGACATTCAAATTAACGTAGAAATTATACAAATCATCTATAACCTGTGACCTATGTTGTTTTAAGCTTTAAATTTGCATTATAATCTAAATATTTATATAGTTTGAATCACAATGGATTACGAAATACATGATGATATGCTTCTTGGAGTCGTGGGACTACTATTGTGTGCAGTAGCATTGGAAAATTGTCGACAAGCACAAACTCGAAAAACGACGCTAAACTAAACAGTAAACAAAGGATATCTATGCCAATCTATGAAACATTCAAAAACACAACATTAAATGATAGCTGATAGCCACGCTGACATCACACAAAATTCTTTCCTTTGATTGGCCGGACGTAAGAACGCACTGTAAAAAGATAAAAGTTGGCCAACTCTTTCGTTCCAGTCCGTTCCCCTTACGTTACGTCATGCACTTACGTTCCTTTATAAACAAGGTACGTAAAATCTATAGTTGATCTTTTCACAGTGCGTCTACGTTTACAGTCCGTCAAACTATAAATCCCGCTTTAGTCTCGTTCCCAACTATATATGTATGTCCTAGGTCACGTAGTATAAACATTGTAGGTATAACCACCTTCTGAACATCACATATTGTTGAAGAACATGTACCTTGACCTGACAATGATACAATTTATGTTTACGTAAATAAACCGTATTGTTTTTAATTTGTTATAAATTTCAATGAATTTTTTCTTGCTTGTATGTAGTGCCAAAAGACATCATAATATAACAAGATCTCATGTATGAGTGAATTAATTCTTCGATTTTCCCGCAAATAGTTCTGTCCGGAAACTTAACGAGTTAAACTCATAGATTGATGTTCTGAATAATTATTCTTTGAAGATAAGTCTTCGAATTAATTTAACGAGTTGAATTTTCGAAGACAAAACTTTCTTTCCGTTACACGCACATTCAAATGTGTTGTTTAATTTACGTTGATTACAGAAAAAAATTGATCGATGAATGTTTCCACCTTTAACACAATAGTTACAAACGTTGTTTGAAAATAAGTTTTACTAATGAAAACGTCAATCTGCATCAGACTACTTGATTTCTGTTTAATTAGTGGAAACTCGAATTTACATTGATGTGCTACTTAATTTTTATAAAAAAATGTATTTTTAATTATTGTTGTCTTAAATTTCGCTAGTAGTGGAAAAAATTGTATATACACCACGGTGGTGGAGACATTTATAAGCCTCGAGCCTTATTCCCGTGGCAAAGCCACTCGCAAAATAATTTTGGTGCTCGGTCAATAATTTTAGTCTTCACCACCTTGGTGTATAATATACTATTTCCGTCTACCGGGTATTTACATCCGCTATTAACGTTGACAAAGTCATACATTAATGACCCCTATTAATTCACACAATACAATAAAATTTAAAATAGAATTATTAAAACTTACTTCTAGTATAGAATACTTTCAGTTTTTTACTTACATATCGCGTTTTCATTATATTATTCTACAAAACTATAATATATTAGTGTTGAAACATCCAAAATATGATTTAAGAAAAACGAGAGCAATGACATTTGAACCGGCTTACCTATGAAACAAATACATATTTTTAGTTTTTAAACATAGAGAAACACGAATACAACTTGTACAGTCGACGGAAAAGTTTTGTAACTAACACGAGTATTATAGGGGCAATTAACAATCTCGAACATTAACTCGATTATCTCGATTGTTAATCGACCTTATTAATATTCTTGTTGGTTAAATAACTCTTAAACGTGAGTATAGATAAAATTATGAAAGAGAATCGTGACTTTTTGAAAAACTTAACGTACATTACAAATTATCTGATTTTTTTCTAGAGTGATAGATGTCAATGCCATGTTTATTTTCTGTTACTTTTTGTTGGAACTAGCGCCTAAGCGTCTTGCTCCTGTATGTAGTTGAGTTGGCATTAGTGCTACTGTAATAATTAATATTTTGTCGTTAGAGAAACGTACCGTTTCCGCCTTGCAGTAATTGATTCCTGTAACTACTGGTAACGTGACAATAAACAACGAAAAATATATTTTGTGTTTTATTAAAGTGCCTTAAAAAAACCTAATTTTCTATCACTTTTTCTCAAATCTAAGTGCGCATTACAAAATATTTCAAGAAGGAGATAGGTGATAACAACGATTTTTACATATTTGGCTCAACCAACCGAAGCAATCCTTGCAAACCTACTGAGAAAGTGTCGGGAGAATAACAAGCATACTTCAGTAACAACAGAAGAACAACTTACCTAATATTTGCACTGAAAGAGCTCCAAGTTACATGTTACGGATACAAAATAGAACCCTATACAAATTATTTCATAGTCATATAGTCATAAATAGGAAAAAACTTCAGAAATCCCAAGGAAACTGATCAGAATAACATTTTAGAAAATACAAAAAATAAAATATTGTGGATTGGAGAACGATCATAGTATTTCAGTGCAAAAAGGACTTAGACAAGGGGATCCGTTATCAACTACACTCTTTAATTTGACACTAGAAAATGGTTGGTGAAATTTGACATATATGTCATCATGCGAAAAATAAGACAAAGTGTCGAGAACAAAAGCCGAGTGAAAGAAAACTACACGGAGGATAGTACAATAAGCAAATAAAGTTTGCATATAGATGAATAAGAATAAGACAAATTATATGGTATCGGGAGAATCACAGAGAAAGCTGGAGGAAAACAATAATTTGGTGCTTCCGACAACTAAAATTATGAAAGAACAAACAAATTTTTGTACTTGTGCGTAGTTCTGTAGGAAAAATAAAATAATTAGAAATACAGGTAAGAATTGCAATAGATAACAGACAATACGGAAGCTTGAAAAGTCCTTCAAAATTAAAATACGTATCCAGAGAGAGGAAAGAAACAATCTATCCCACAATTATAAAACCTACAGCTAAATATGTCTGAGATTTCTGGATTTAAAATGGAGTACAGGAAGGAAAGGTACAAAGATGAGAATGGAAGAACCTGCAGCCTATCTATGGTGGAATAAAAACAGAGGAGGTGTGGAGAAGACAAACAAATCTTGAATTAAGAGAACTATATAAAAACCCTAGGTGGTAGCGGTTTTTAAGACACAAGGCTAGTCATAAATAGAATGCCAATTGAAAGAAACCCTGAAATATCTGGTTACACAAAGTGGAAACGGATTTGAAAACGATGAAAATTCGGGATTGGAAGGAGATGGTACATGGTATAAAAAAAGATTTTTTTCAAATATGGTGACAATTAATAAATAAACATGAATGAAGAGAGAATTGTATAAGAAATAAGAATAAATGCAATTTATTGCATAAACTTTTGTAGCCATATGCCTTCACGGCTTTAAGAATAAAATAAATAGAGCATAGAAAACAATCAATGTAATTTCACTCCTACCTGTTCTAAAGGTAATAATTCCTTTTTGATTGTCTCCAGCTGAGTCATCAGTTCTTTTTCCTTGGATAGCTGATGTTCTTGGACATGCATGGCTTCGTACAATTGGCTAACTAAATTTTTGACGTCGTTAAGTCTGTAAACAAAAATAAATACAATAATATTGTGAGTTCAAATATATTGATATTATTGAATGTTAATGTGATTGAATACCTTGTATTACAAATAATATTCAAATAAGAAGAATATAATAACTTAGAAACTCATATAGGTAATTTGAAATGCAATTATGCAATAAAGAAAAGATTTATCAACAAAAAGGAAATTTTTAAGACAACTAAAACGAAAGTGACCACTCCATTATACAGACATTCACATTGTGTATACTATCGTTTTATACATATACAATTCTACTGTTGATTTCGACATGTAGAATCAATGTGTAACGAAAAAGATATACCCCTTGCACAAGAACAGACACAGGACTCAGTGCTTTAATGGACGCTTGACTATCCGACATTATGATTATCCGTTGCCTTCTTCATCCTTTATCCATATTGAACTATCATAAACCTTATTGCTGGAACAAACCTATTATAACCTCAGACTGAACTAAATACAGACAGAATCATGCTTCGACCATATGTTGGAGGAATCCTGACAATTATTTAGGTACGAACGCGCTTGCGTTAAAGTAGACTTTGACATTATTGTGAATGGCAAATCCCCGTGCCGACTTGCGTGACAAAGTGCCACTTGGCCAGCGAATTGATTACGAATGTAGCCTTGAACATAACCAAATATGGCGACTACCGCCACCTTCCTCTATCTTTTGTGTAGTTCCAATGTTTTAGACAAATAATTCTTCTCATATTCTCACCGAACTAATTTTCCTAGACACTTGTGCGTCTCAAGGTTTCTCTGCTAGAGTATACAATAGTGTTGTGGTACGTTTTTATAATAAGAACGTATATGTGTAACGTTTTGATAAATAAATGTATCTGTTTATTTCATTATCACCCTCTTCTCAGTCGAGGATTAAACTTTAACTTGAATTTGTTCCTATGGAATTGATTCTTGCAACAATCGTTTTTATATAAATAAATCAAAGTTAAACTTTCATCCACCACAACAAACTAGGTTTGCTCCAGCACGCGATTGAACTAATTCGGAACTGCAATGCGCATACGCCATGGAAATTTAGTGTACCAGCGCCTATTTTTGAGAACCTGTACTACTAATTCGACGTTCCAGCATTTTATCAACATACAATAGAACCGTTCTAGAACAGTTTGATCAGTTCTTGCTCTTGAGCAGGTACTTCAATTTATTTTTTACTTTACGCAAGCGCAGCGCAAGTTTCAGTTTTATTTTGAGGTTAATTTTATAATAAATCAAAATCCTATCACAACAGACTTTCATAGGAACGCATACCATCTTTCATCAATATTCTGTGATTATATTCAAATATAAGGTAAGTAAGGATGCTTTTTCACTTTTGTATATTTACTTCAAATATAATCAATTACAAAAAGGTTCAGTACTTTCTTGATTATAATTTTCCTTATAATTTTTTTAGCATGTCTGATATTTCAATATCAGGCTCAAGCTCAAGTAAAATGTCATCCAATGATGATTAGCAGCTTTTGAATCTATTGATTATAAATAACTCCGTTCCAGCACCAATAACTTGCAAACAAATCAGTTCAAAGTATGTGTTGGAACTATCCTACAGCTTGCTGGAACAAACCTAGCGTTGGCCATATTCGAATCCTTCTGCGACCTTGTGTGGAACGACCTAGGATTTGAAATGCAGGTTATTTTTTTGCGGAATTCGACATAGCCCCGATTTCACACGCTTTATCCCGTATTCTCAAAAAACCATTGGGACTTTCCATATAACTTCCGATCTAAATGAAAATAAAACTCACCCATGTATATTTTTAGCGAAAAATTGAATAAAATGTTTATCCTCCATAAAAATAAAAATCTACAAAGATTTTCTTTTAATTTTACATGACCGTGGGTAACGGTATTATAATATTAGTTTTTGTAAGCCTTTGTCTCGATTCTTTTATTCTTTGTGTGTCCCTTCCCCGAACAATAAATTTCATAAAAGAGAAGCTGCCCTAATTGCCTGACGCCAACATTAAAATCCAGATTCATCTATCTTCACAGATAGTGTCATATCGTATTATTTAAGAGTGTTTAGTTGAAAAAATATTATATTAATAAGAGAAAAAAATAAAGGGCGCCACTAATTTTATTTATACAAAATTAGAAAAAACTCAAATTTAAAAATCAGCTAACTTTTAACTGTTGTTATCTGCCTATCTAAAAATACTAAGATACGCTAGTTACAGAAGTTGAAGTTTCTGTGTGTTAAATAAAACTTTCTAGATAAAAAAATACACATAACGCAAAAGTCTAGGGATATTTTTGTAAAATCCTAAAACTAATGAAAGAAATTTTTGTGTTCACATAAGCTTGCTTCGACTGTAACTGTTACTTTGTTATATAAAAAAAATGCAAAACAGATAACAATACGTGTTTTATAAGGTTTTTATAAGGGACGAAAAAACTGACATTTAATGTTTTATTTAATTCCGATTCTAGTCATTTCATACTGTTCTTGCTTAGTAGGTTTGTTAAAGATAGTGTGTTTTTACCATGAAACGACAACATTTAACGTTGGATGAGATGAATAGGGCGATGGGCCTCCTACAAGCTGGTGTGCGACAAACCCAAGTAGCCGAACAGTTCGGTATAAAGTTTTAGCCGCTGGAAGGCAACCGACAATAGGGTCAATTCTATAAGAAGTGGTTAAAAATTAACGGCAAGCCGTTATATTTGACGAAGTTTACGCTATTAGAAATGTTTTAATCTATACATAGTCAAGATTAGGGTTTGAATTTTAACAGATTTGATGTCCAATTAACAGTTCTCCGTTCATATTTTAAAGATTATTATGCGTACAGAATAGTAAAATGGAGTTAGAAGATTGTCTAATTTTTAACCATACGTTAAAATTTAACATTTGCTTACAGAATTGCACCTAATCACAGCACCCGAGTTGGTAAATGAATTACAGCGTGCACATAATGAGACAATTGGCAGTAATACGGTGAGGAATCGTCTCCAAGAATCCAATCTTCGTAGTCGGCGACCACTGAGATGTCCACCTCTGTCTATAGGCAATCGCGCAGCACGATTAACCTGGTGCCAAGAGTTTCTGAATTGGGTTGACAATTACTGGGCTAAAGTTTTATTCACCGATGATTCTAGATTTGGATTTCTTGCAGATTCTCGTCGGACGAGAGTGTGGAGACAGCCCAGAAATTTGGAACGCCTGTGACATGTGGAGGAAGTGTACACATACATTAATTGTATACGGCGAAATCATTATTGACGGAATAACTGAGCTCATTTCCCCACGCGGCTTTCACACAAGTCAGCAGTATTTGGATACTATTCTCCAACCCGTCGTTCGTCCATTTGCTGGTGCTGTTGGAGATAACTTCTACTTAATGCATGATAACGCAATTATAAGAGAAATTTAACAAAACTTTTGGAAAATGTAATTTTATAAAAAATTATAACAGTTCATAATTACTTAATTATCAGTGATAAAATTGTTGGCCATGTGTTTGTACTGATACAATCTCTCCGAAGGAACCAATAATATCTGGAGTAATAGGCATGGTGTTGAAAAACTAATCCACTATGTTTATACGCAAAAGTTTCATCCAAAGTAAATGTTATTTTTCGAAAAAAATGGAAGTTTTGAATTACTTATACATAACTAACCGAATCATAGTAACAATTGTGAATGTTTCATTATGTCATTATTTTGAAAAAGCTTTCAAATAGGAAGCGATGGGGAAGGTCACCTATGGTGGCACCTTTTTGGTTAATACCAAGTATTTTTTCAGTTCAAAGGTTTTAACCCATTTAACTTTGTTAAAATATTCGCTTCCATTTAAATATTAATTGTAAAACTTCAAAATTATATATAAAAATTATTTTATTAGTAAAAAAGTAAAAATCACCAAGTATGGTATCATAGGCAACGGCATACTCCAGTAAAATGTAAAAATCCAAAGGATGTTAAAAGAAAATTATTATAGTTTGCATATATTCATTATTAAAAAATTGTACTATATAAAACTGTGTGAAAAAAACTTAAAATAATAATCTACGTTCTAAGGAACATATATAAAACTGTTTAAGAACTAATAACTTGAATCTAAAAAACATGTCAAGAAGCTTTGAAAAGCAAACAACCAATATAAACTAATGAATATTTCTTGAAAAGAACGGTAAACAAAACAAAAAAAGAACAGAAACGGTTAAAATAATAAACCATAAAAATATCTTAATTACACAACTCGCATACAAACTGCTTTACGTTTCTATCGATTCCAGCACATTCCGCATGACACCAGGAACGACACTTTTGACACGGGATCCAAAGCTCGTTGCAATATAAACAACCCACATCTGATTCATTCTCTTCAAGATCATTTCATTGCTCATTTTCCTCGTAACTGCTGTTAATTTCTTTAGCCATTATTTTTTTCTTTGCATTTCTTGCAGTTTCTGTCTTTCCATCAGGCCTTTTTCCTCTTTTTTTGTTCCATCTCAATAAGGTCAGGCGTAGAATTCAATAGCCCAGTCTTCCTACGTTTTCTTTTTGTCTGAACATCAGGTTTGACAGAAGCCTCAGGAACAGGTGACAAGTTTTTAATTTTTTGAATCACTAGCTACATTACCATCTGTAATTTCGTTGGATTCTTTTTTATTAGGTGTTCCTGGCTGTTCATTGTTTTGTGTTCTGTTTAATGGCAGATACCTGTTGGTATTTGTTCAATGGATAATTTTCTTGATCTTAGCCCTGTTCAAAAACTGCAGCATCTAGCGGTTTGTCTGTTGTAAGAGATGGAGCAAATAACCAGTCTTTAAAAACATCTGGATTGAACGGAACCATACCCGTTGCATTAGCCCCCTAAAAAACAGCATTTTTAAACAGACCATCAATCTGAAAATCGGTCACTCGACCCGAATTTTGTCGGAACCATTTTTGGATTTCCTGATCATAATATGTTTGTAAGGGGCCGAAAAATTCTACGCCGAGGGGTTGAACTCGATGCGTACACTGCGCAGGAAAACAAAACAACACAATTCCATTGTTTTTTGTACACTCCAAAACCTCTATAGTTTTGTGACTTCTGTGGCCGTATAACAGCAGAAGAACTTTACTATCAATAGATGGCTTGACATGTTTTACAAATTGTTAAAGCCATTTAAGAAAAACTCACCAGTCATCTATCCATTTTCCTGGCACAATGCTATGTTTCCAGGTGGGATAAATGCGCATGCCTACTCCGTTCTGCACTGCTTAGGGTGCCCACCTGTTTACGTCCCTTGGCTTCGAGTATTTTTTGTGGTCTTCTTTGCACCGTGCTTAACCCAGACTCATCGACGTTAAAAATGTTCTCAGGTGCAAACTTATTTTTAGTTAATGAGGCGGCTAGTGCAGTGAAATACGCAGCAATGTTATTTTTATTAAACATCTAAGCTCGAGGATACCAGGAGTACCAGGAAATTGATATAGTTGCTGAAATGGTAGTAGACCCTACTTCCTCTTCAACTAAATTTGTGTCTAACTGTGAAGTAAGTAAAAGTACAGTACAGAGAGTGTTGGCTAAAAATAAATTTCATCCATACAAGTTAAAAATGGTGCACCACCTTTCGGATGACGACCCCGACTCGAATTTTGTGAATGTATGACAAATAAAATTAGTCAAAACCCACATTACACAAAAACAATTTGTTTTAGTGACCAAAGTACTTTTTGCCTCAATGGAAATGTGAATACACAAAATGTAAGGTATTGGAGTGACACAAATCCTCACACCTTTCCAGAAAAAGTCAATGTTTGGGCAGGTATTTTGGGAAACCACATAGTTGGTCCTGTTTTCCTAAATTCAAATTTAAGCGGTAAGTGTATCTGGAGATGTTACAAAATGCAATTGAGCCGTTAATTCTTGAAATTCTGGAAGATAATCCTGATGAATTCGGCCATCTGGAAATAACATTTCAACAAGATGGTGCTCCTGCAAATTATTATGGTGCAGTAAGCGTTACCTGGATGAAGAAATCGAGGTAGATGGATCGGCCGGCGAGGTCTGACACCATTAGATTTTTTTCTATCTTGAAATCCAAGATTTATACTACAGCACCAGATAGCATTGGCGTTTTGAAAGAAAGAATTATTGAAGAATGCAATGCAATTTCAGCTGACACATTCGAACGAGTACGACAAGAGTTTACTAATAGGATGTATTACTGTCAGGAAGTAGACGGAGCACATTTCGAACACTTGCTATAAGAATCCATTGTTGATATTTGATTAATTAAATTTAAAAAAATAATTTCAATAATTTTGGTATTTATTTAATTTATCTGTCAAAATTAGTTTAAACTCAAACAAAATTAATATGGCTATGTAGCCAATGTCAATGCCTTTCAAACGAGATATCATTTGCCATAAGGTCCTATTTAAAATTATTGGCCAGAGTGGCACTGTGACGTCATCTATTACTATTACGTCACCTGTTACCATTCGTAGAGAAGTTTACAACACTTTATTTTCACTCTCCAAATTTTATTAATGTAACTGTAGCCGTTCAAAAGATACGAGGGGGAGGGGACTTTTGAATAGCACTGTATGTAGACATAAAGGGGGATTATATTAATATCACAAAAAAGGGTATTGGAAATTTAGGTATATTTTCAATCGTCATATTTAAAAAAAAAATCTATACAGACGTATTTCGATACCTTTTAAAAAACGTACGATTATATCAACAACATCGGGTTACTGCTTACAGCAGACTATTGATGGTATATTGAATGGAGCATTTCAATCAGGGTATGGGAACTCTGAACCAGAGATAACATTGTACTTATAGATGGGCATCTGACCATGGCGCTCTCTACGGCGAATTAATTTGCCATACCTTGCTCTGAACTCGCGATGGTACCACCTAGGTAGTCGGAAAACTAACTAAAATTGCGGATTTACGGCCCTATTCTGTATCGCAAAGTTGCTACTGAGTAAGTGGTCAGTAGTTAAGTTGCCACTTTTCTTCAATTGGTATTCTGTAGAGGCAACCAGTGGTTACGAAAGTTAATTTATAGTTGTCTGTCTGAGCAACCACAATATCTGTGGTCGTTAACGTTAGCAGAGAAAGGTAGAAGTGTGGTGATAGGAAGATAGATCCGTGGATTATGAACATTTTGTTAGATCATGAAATTAATGAAATACACTAACACTGGTACCCGATGATTAAATATGCAGGCGTTAATGGTGTGAGATCCTCAGGGTCAGAGGATAAGGGGGAAATGGGACGTGAATTCATTATTGCCTCTACTTCTGTTAATAATGTATAAAAATGTCCAAACGACCTCAAGGATTCGGAAATGGTCCAGAAAATCTATAATTCTGAATGAAATTCAACAAGTGAGGTAGTATTTCGACGTAAAATTTTGCGCTCTGCAACATTTATTCGAAACTTTTTTCGATAAATCCAGTAGTTACCGAGAAAACGCGAATTCAAAGTAATTTTCCGCGATTTTCACTATACGCCGGGAAAATTGGTGTCTGCGAGTGGTGCCATTCGATTCGGCGTGCCCAAATTACCTTAAAAAACGCAACCCCAGCCATGCAGCTCACTCAAGCAGAATCTCGGACTTTTTTATTGGACTATATCTAGAGTTGCTTGTCAGTCAGTTGCTTGATTGCCACTTAGGTACAGAATAGGCCTGTTCTTTTACGTTAAGTTATTGGGAAATTAGTCCACAGTATTTTTTTCTTATTTCAATGTTGAAAAATACAAAAAATATTGTGGTTTAATTTCCCAATTAATTAACGAAAAAGATTAACTCCTCAAGTTCGGTTTCGGTACAACAAAGTTTTATATCGTTTTATTTATCAATTATCCATTGAAGTCGAATTTCTTATTTTCTCATTCAAGTAATTTTATTGTAGCTTTTTGTTATTTGTTGAATTACGAGGTACGTGGTTTGTTCTTTCTTCGGAATCAAAATGTATTTTTCAGCGGGATTACGAAAAGTCTTGAACGACACACGGCCGATACGCAAATAACGGATTCGGTTCTTATAATCCTCGGCTGCACCTCGGATTACAATATTCAATCTCATCCATTATTTGCTACATATCTGCTTTGTAACGTTAATAGCTATTTAATTCATCAATGCTAAAAACCAGGACAATAGTAGCATTCACTGACAAGAGATTGGACAAAAACCTATTTGAAATTCCCGTATATGTATTTTTCCCATGTTCACGTCAACATGTTAATCGTTTCAAATAAGGACCGAATAGCAGTGTGTATTTACAGTTTGAATAATTTGGTTCTGAGGCTGTGCTTTTTAAAAATGGGATAAAATGAAAATCTTAGTGATATAATACCTTCTAAAAAAGGTTAAGGTAATAATTGTCATGCGATGGGCCAAGTGTCAGAAAATTTAGAATTTAGAATTTAGAATTTAGATCCGTTTTTCATCATACAAGTGTTTATTGCAGAGCGATTTGGATATAAAAATGGTTATACCTTTTTAATTACGCCATATAGACCATTCAAGAATGACGTCACTGACAGGTCGGCCATATGGTGTTGGAGGGCAAACATTCTATTCGGTTTTCATTGTTTACAGATAAGCAACGGATAATAATCAGACTTTAATTAACAATTAGTAAAGGTATCTAAAATGCCATCGTTTTGAAGTGCTGTTAAGTGTGGAATGCGGGGAGAAAGATATCAGGTACCTTTTTTTCGATTTCTGGCTGTTTTAACGAAGCAAGGTGACTATTTAATTGATCTCTTTGTGCAACGCCGCCATACTAAACGATGAAATAAAACTATTTAATTAGTTCAAATCTTCATAATATATTTGAGTGGAGGTATAATGATTATTATACCTCCACTCGTTTGAGAAAGCTACTGTGTATGTAAATTGAACTTAGTTCAAATATATAATGACGATTTGAACAAATTAAATTGTTTTATTTCATCGTTCTTGGATTAGTTCTTCAAAACGGGATCCACTCAGTAAATAACAACTTTATGTGTGTCCTCGACATTATATCAAAGGTAAGTGTACCTATATCAGTCAATTTATGTTTATAAAAAACAAACACACAACTAATCGATTCGGTTGCTGTCCAGCATAAAATGGCCGACCTGCCAGAGTCATGTGTTCTGGAATGGTCTATTAGTACAACTTCCTAATATTGTGAGATCGAGGATTATAAAAGGAATTGTTCAACCACTCAGTTACAAGCATCCCTGTGCGTATTTCCTAGTAAGAAGCATATCGCTGCCTCCCTTTTTTGATAATTCCTAAAACAACGGAGTCATCTAGTGTTTTGATACTAAAAACTCACCCTGTATAATAAACTTTAAAAGTTAATAATACCATAAACATGTGAAGTTTCGACATTTCGGGATACCCTGTATACTTTTCAGGATACAGCATAAGACATATAAAACGGATATAAAACAATATTCTAAGGCCTGATGAGAAAAATAACTTATACCTATGACAGTATTTTTATACTTCAGAGACTGTTTTATTAGAGCCATTAACCTTTGCCTATCCTGGCTCAAATCCAAAAGGAGCAGTTGTCTCATGGCCCACTTCTTATATGTCCTTGCCCTATAGGTCAAGGTGAGTTACGACCTAGGCATTGGGTAAAGAAGCGAGATATTCTAAAATAACCGAAATATAATGTAGTCAACACCAAGTTAAATATTGGAATCATAAATTTGCGTTTATTTTGATTGTATCATCCTCTTTCTGGAAACAATAAATATAAAATCATTCAAACTTGTATTTCCATGCAGCTAATAAAATAATATTTTTTTCACACAGCACAAAACTGATAACCTATAGAAATTTGACAAATGCTGCAAAAATTATTATTTTTTGCCTAAGCTGGAAACACACTGCTTACAATATTTTGACCAGTGCAACTGTTCATTCGCAGTATTCGTATTTTGTAGTAATAGAAGGAGAGCCCACGACACTAAAACTAGTTCGATAATACTACCAGATGATATATAGAAAATTAGTCACGTCATTAATAGCGGAACTCGAAATGGCGATGCTGCAATGCAAAAAACCTGGCAGCGTCATATAAGAAAACGAAAAAAAGAATTTAAAAAAAAATCTGGTTTCTAGTATGATAAGACTCCCAATATTTATTTGTTCTTCAAAATAGGGGAGTGATAGAACTACACGATAATGCAGTGCTGCAAGCCCCCCTGATTAGCCTAATCAGTGGCAGCAGCATGATAAGCGACGGCTCGTATCTAGGTATCTAGTATGATCGATCTCCTCAAAAAACCCAAGCTCATCCGAAAGGTCATCAGTTTCTGTGTAAGAAAAACCACTGCTGCATTTTCCGAACAGTGGAGAAAGTGGTTGCTGCAGCGATTGAAGGTCGCCCTCCGCGCGGCGTTTCAATTTAGTTTTGTAAGCAATCGACCGGTTCCTTTCGATTTTTACCGGTTGAATACGCGTCCCACGTTCACATATCAATAATTTTACGTGTCGTTGATTATTTAAACAAATTAAATCGGCAATTTTATGTGATATTCGATTTCTCAGCCATTTTCATTGTGTTGTTTTTAATTTTTTCTCAAAAGTCTAATAATATTTTTTTTTCCTCAAAAAGTACTTCTTTTTCGGCTGTTACGAAGGTCACAACCATGTCAAAGTTGTTAGAGCTACTGCTCAGGCAGTCAAGGTGGCGCCACCCGTACATTTAATTCACCGTAGGGGCCGCCACGGGTCAGTTGCCTAACTATCAATTTGTGTTTATCTACGGTTTATACCTGCTCAGTCTTGTTGCGGAAACCGTCAATCTTTTAGCTGTCGGTATTTTAAAATTCTACACATGTTAAATTTGTGAAAAAAAGGGTCTTGAATACGGCGACTCGCCATTAACCCGTGAGAATAGTAAGATTTATGGTTATCATTATGGGTGCTACAGAAAATTCTCTGTTTTGAGACGGAAAGACCAGGAAGAACTGAACGCACTGTTTCGTTCGAATGCAAGTGTGAGTATGAAAAATATAATATGTATGAATAATGAAAGAGCAGGCTTCAAAATCTCGTTTCACTCATCTTTCGTGTGTCATATGCTGTTTAGAAAAGACGAAGAAAGTTAGCACAACCATTTAAGCACAATCAAGTCAAAAGGTATAAGTCGACACGCTACAAGAATTCACCTCACAAATGTACTCGGTTAAAAATTGTAAGCGCGTGGATGTTGCCAGATTCGAGCTTTTCCAGAAGCTGTATTCAGGGATTAGTTCGAATGAGGTTTTTTTGAAAAAAATAAAAGGCTTTGATTCAAGCCACTTACAACCATGTTTTCGGTCTTTGAAACAAAAATTATTACGCACTATATACGTCACGAGCATGTGGCTGAATTCACCACATTGCGTAACGCTCCATTTCGAAGAGTACGGCTGGGAGATGCGGGAAAAACTGCAGCCTCTCTGGTATACAGGTCAACCGACACCTCTATTCGTGGACGATATATTGGCTATGTCGGTTGACACCGAAGAAAACGGTGAGGATGAATTCGATTCCGTTGTATTCGATTCGGATGACGAAAAGTATCGTAAGAATAATTACTGAAATAGTTTACAGGAAGAATAAAGATTAGTTTATAATAAATCTTATTACAGTTTCCTGTAATATTGTCGTATTTAATAGAGTGAATGTATCAACAGATGTCGAAAGGAATAATTATAAATATTCAACACTATGAATTTTTTTGAAAAATAATATTTTTCAAAAACAGTTAGAAGGGACAACACAACTTGTAGACCGGTTTCGCTCTATTAAATACGACAATATTACAGGAAACTGTAATAAGATTTATTGTTTCAAGCCTACGTGGTTTGTTGTCAAAAATTCAAGGTTTTTGGTTTGCGATTGGAAGTGAAGAGGTCGCTACCGTCACAATCTTTACATTTCCGTTACTGGAAGACATGTTATGATTGTGATTGAAGTATACTCTTCAGTCCGGGATTAGAGATTCTCGGACGGACACCACATACCTTGTACTGATGAGGCGCAAATACGCCGAAACCGGTCTACAAGTTGTGTTGTCCCTCCTAATTGCAAACCAGAAAGGTTGGTTTTAAAATATCTTGTAGATATACCAACCCCGTTTGACTTTTGGGGTGTAATTCAATATCCGGCGGTGCATATAGCACGGGAAGTAGTTGTTGCTCCTTAGTTGAACGGCCACAGTTTTTGAAAAATATTATTTTTCAAAAAATTCATAGAGTGTTGAATATTTATAATTATTTCTTTCGACATCTGTTGATTATTTTATAAGAATAATAATTTTTAATTAAGACTAATCTTATTATTAGTAGTTTTTTCACACCTCATGTTCTTGACACGTCATGTTGTCGTACTTGTAAAATAAAAAAATATATTGATAGAATGATAAAATTATTGGAAAAACCATTCTTCGTTCTTCATTGCCCGCATCCAAATTTAAAAATACCATTTCACGTTCATACTAATTCAAAATTATTTGTTTAAATAATCAACGACAGGTAAAATTATTCATATGTGAACGTGGGACGCGTATTCAACCGGTAAAACTCGAAAGGAACCGGTCGATTGCTGACAAAACTAAATTGAAACGCCGAATGCAGCCGCGTGGAGGGCGAGCTTCAATCGCTGCAGCAACCACTTTCTCCATTGTTCGGAAAATGTAGCAGTGGTTTTTCTTACACAGAAATTGATGACCTTTCGGATAAGCTTCGGTTTTTTGAGGAGATCGATCATAGTAGATACCTAGATACGAGGCGTAGCTTATCATGCTGCTGCATTATCGTATAGTTCTATCTCTTCCCTATTTCGAGGAACAAATAAAAATTGGGAGTCTTATCATATTAGAAACCGGTTTTTTTTATTCATTTTTTCTTTTTCTTATGACTCTGCCATTTCGTGTTCCCTTATTAATGACGTGACTAATTATATATATATATATATCATCTGGGAGTCTTATCGAACTAGGTTTAGTGTCGTGAGCTTTTAGACTATAACGAATATAGACGTTTATAGAAGCGTATTTCTCATATGCATATTGGACGGATAAAAGTGTAGTTCAACTCGAACCCAATATGGCACTTATAATTGTGGAAGATTGCTGCGCAATTCGCAAGTATGTGGATGGAGGTTTCTTCTTCCATGCAACAGAATCTACATTCTTCTTCCTATACTATTTTGAGCTTTTTCAGGTGCCAGTTCAGGCGGCAATGTCCCGTTAGGATCCCTTCGAAACTCTTAGTGCAGATTTCTTTTGACTTATGCATTCATTTGATCTCAACGGGTTGTAGTCACCCAGCAGAATCTTCGATTGTCTAAGCCCTTCTAGATTTTTACAATGGTCAGATCTTCTCTTTTCTTCGACGTTGCCTGTTTCTTCCAATATTACATTGGGGCTGATACCGCAGAAGGGTTCCGGCCCCCAAAAGGGTCTTTCACTCACTCTTTTTGCTAGTCCATCTGCTATTTCATTTCCTTCTATTGTTCTCGCCTAGTTCATTGAGTATGCCTAGGCATTCTCACACCATTTTGGAACTGATTATTAGTCCTAAAGGGACAGGGCGGGGCATAGCCCATTGTTGTAATGAGCTCTACTTGAAATGAGGGTTTGGGAAACATTTTTTAGAAAATTGTATTTTTTATATGACCGAATTTTCAGAAAAACAGATATTTTCAGAGTGATTATTTCCTTAAATTATTCACACAATTTTCAGTTTTTCGAGCATCTCAAAGGTCAAAATCTGAAATAGTTTAGTCGAGGATTTTGGAGGCCACCGTATGGGACCAGCTCGCCCTATCCATCCATATGGCAGAGTTTCATTCAGAATGTTTCGGGTAATCAGAGCATAAAGAGATGCCCCATCTGGTTTGGAATAAACTTCGTCCAATATGCCATCCTGCTGTAGTTGTGTCCAGCATATCTAAATAATCTACAGCAGTTACAATAGAATTGTTAATGAAGAAAGGTCCGTATACAGGGTTGGGATAAAGTATGGAACCAAGTAAATATATTTTAAACGAAAAGTACGATATTTATGAAAATTTGCAGGTAAGTGCAATGGAACAAAATGCATCTGATGTACATTTTTTTGTTAATAATATACTTCCGGTTTAATCGGAAATGCCATCAACTTCTTTAATTTAAATGGGACACCCTATATATTTTTACGGATTTTGAAAGAGCTTGTTATTTTAAATTCATACATACTGAGTTTAGTGTAAAAAAATTTGTAAAAACGAGGAATAACTTACTGTTAGTTGTACAATAGGTGTACATTTCATTATTTTAGAATAATGAGAAACAAAATTACTTCAAATGTTCCAAATGCTCGCCGTTTACTTGCTGACAATATGCCATCCTATTAACAAATTCTGGAGTCACTCTTTCCAAGACTTCTCCACGTATTAGTTCACATTCATCAATAATTCTTTGTCTCAATTCCTGTAAGTTTGTTGGTCGTCTAATGTAAACACGCGATTTTAGATAACCCCAAAGAAAAAAATCTAACTGGCTAAGATCCGGAGAACGAGCAGGCCACTCTATGAATCCTCCACGTCCAATCCATCGATTTGGAAAATTCTCATCCAGAAAATCCCTAACCCGTCTAACATAGTGGGGAGGTGCTCCATCTTGAAAAAACCAAACATTTTGTGGTAATTACACATTTTAAGCAAAGTTGTCGTTACATTACAGATATCCATTAGCCGTTCGCAAAATTCCAGCCGTCGGTCAAAATCATCGTCTCACAATTCTTGAACCAACTGTACCTTATACGGATGATACTTTTCACTTTTTAATATCTTTCCTACAGAACGTCGACTGATACCATGGTTTAGTGCCAAATTTGTGGTGGAAGTTTGAGGTAATTCTTCTAAATCGATTGCAATATTTTGTTTAACAGTTTCGTTCGTTGCAGTCCGCGGTCTTCCAGGTTTTAGCAAATTTGTTACCATCCCAGTTGTATTAAAACGTAGTGTTTTAGTTACTGTTGAGTGTGATATAGGATTTCTCTCCGGATGCAAATTATTAAAAATATGACACACTTCTTTATGAGTTCTAGCACGATCACCATAAGCGATCACCATTAAAATTTCAATACGCTCTTTTTCACTTATTTGAACCAATCTAAACTAAAAGGAGGTTGATTCAAGTGCTATATTCCTCATATTCACAAATTTGTTTACACTAAACTCAGTATGTATGAACTCAAAATAAAAAGCTCTTTCAAAATCTGTAAAAATATATAGGGTGTCCCATTTAAATTAAAGAAGTTGATGGCATTTCCGGTTAAACCGGAAGTATATTATTAACAAAAAAATGTACATCAGATGCATTTTGTTCCATTGCAATTACCTGCAAATTTTCATAAATATCGTTCTTTTCGTTTAAAAGATATTTACTTGGTTCCATACTTTATCCCAACCCCGTATTTTATTTCAAACCATACCTTGGGTGAACCCCCAATACACTCTCCAGCTCCCCTTGGGTTTTTCTGTGCACAAATCCCTTTTGTTTGTTTTCTATGCTATTAAGGTGAAATGAGGGCTGATCAGACATTAAACGCTTATTAAGAAATTGACACACACACACAACGTGCTTTATATTTCTTGAAGTAACGTAATTTTGTATGGTTTAATGTTTGAAATTTTTTTTCAGCGTATGATGTACAGTAGTTTTGAGAATGCCACTATTGGCAGACAGAAGTTTCTTTTTAATTACGCCTTGAATTATAAATGATCTATTTAAAAAATACTATTGAATCTTATTTTTCTTTTTAAAGAACCACTTTCCCCAAACTGCTTATGCTACCTGATTATCGCAGTTTTACTTGATGGATTTTTATTGACTATATTTCTTAATTTTTTTCACCTATTTAGTTTCAGTTTACATTAAAACGTATTTACTTTTTCCGCTTAAAGAAAACATTCTTGATTATAGATAGTAAAACTATGAAGATACGGTTTCCACTAGCCTATTCAGGTATCAATTTTTTTTTGGTAAATTTACTAAGGTTATTTCAGATGGCGGATACATCCCCTGTCGGCGATACTGGAAACCTGAAAATAATTTCGAGGATTTTCTTTCAACTACTTTAGTAATAAAATTTTGCACTTTGCATTCTTACGTGGCCACCCGGTACAATTTCTTCAGTATATTTAACTTTCATATTTACCGATGAGGAGGTGAGGTTCACTTTATTCTTCCAGACTCGGCGTTGAAATGGAAAAACGGGACTCAAAGGAATAATTTAACAAGACAAAACAACAAAACTGTATCTCAGAGATATACACTAATTGCTAAAATGACTGCTATGAAAGTATTTCCGGCAGAACATAAATATTTTTACAGACGCTCTACTCGTTGGTATGCTTCTACCGTATTTCGTATTCATATTCCTTGAACAAACTATCTGTGCTAGTACCATCATAGGCGTATACGACGTAGCACAATAGTTATTTCTGAACGATTTGACAGGCACGCAGGAATTCAAAATGTTTTAACTAATTTTGACATAAATTATCTCAATAACAGTTAGTACATAGAAGTACTTATTTGAATGTTGTGTGATCAAGCTCCATCAAATGTCTGTTCACGAGCCCATAACAAAACAGCAATATACTGTATTTGGTGGCACAGGTTGAGAGGAAACAAACAAATTTATCGCTGTACCCTCGTGTTCTAGGCGCTTTTAAATTTTCGACCCCTCTATAACTTCTGTGTCCATAAAGCTAGAAACCTAAGTTTTCAGATATTGATTATTAATTGGTTATTTAAACCTAAACATCTATACAGATGCATGCAATGAGAAACGGAACGTATGGATTCAATGTATTCTCCGATCTAAATAGTCCACCAACAAAAAATTTCTATAAATTTACTTCAATAAATATCAAGTATTTAGCTGGACAGCTGGATTCAGAACTACTGTAAGAAACCCCGCCTCTTCTCCTCCCAATATTTGTTAGTTATGTGAGTATATTGTGCGATTTAGTATTCAAGTGTCTTTTGATTTCTTTTGGCCATACCGGCTTCCAAAATAAAAATGAATTCGTAAATAAAACAAAATAAGATTATATAAATTAAAACAAATTGAACATAAATTCCGAAAAACAACTTAAAACGCTTAAACTAAAAAATTAGTGCATTAAAGGTTCAAATACTCCTCCTTGTTGAGAAAAACAAAAACCGAATTTATTGAACAAAGATAATCTTGCATCTTTGAGCTGATTCGGTATAATGTTTGCACAATGCTAAGCAATTTTCGCCCTTAATTCTATCAAATTTTGAGCCCGTTTAAAATTGTACCGATAAATTTCATTTTTTAAAAACCCCATAAAAAGAAATCATTCGGGGACAAATCCGCTGATCTTGTGAGTGACCTCCAAAATACTATAATAAAATTTCAATTTTCTCCTGATTTCTCTACGAATTTATTGTATTTTGAATAGTTATGGGCTTGAACAGTACTTGGATATCGACTGCTGTTTACTGACTGTCTAACGCTAATTAAGGACCGTCCACAGTTGAGACTACGATATGTTGTAGGTGTCCAAATGAACGATTGTAAAAATCGTAATTTTAATCTATTGAAGCTTGACATTGGTCGACTGGTTCAAAAGCAATTCTGATACAATGCTTAAAATCCCTATGTTTCTCATTGCATGTATCCGTATACCTTCGCTGATGTAGAGGTGTCAAATAAAAATGAATGTCAGTTTCATTGTGTATAATTGAGAAAGTTTGTTAAGCGGGAAGGGTGAATACGTTTTAGTGTAGACTGAAACCAAATCGGTGCGAAAAATAAAAAAAATTCAGAAATATCTTTAATAAAACTCCTCCAAAAGAACAAAAAAATATAATATCAGATATTATATCCCAACCAAGTTTGATGAAAAAAGTTAATAGTCCATGCTTGGTTTTTTTAATAGTTTTCAAGTAGAATCTTATTTTCAAAATATGTTCACATTTACTTTTACATACATTACAGTACAATGTTATATTTTTCGATATAAAAACCGTTTCCTTCTAGTTTGTGCTATACTTACGGTAAATTAAAAAGAATTTGAACATTCAATAATTACATTTTCGATATACTAGGTTATCCTCAAAAAGGGTATGCCCACCAACTGACAGTTGACAATACCCCTGAAGAAAAACAATTATTTGGTAAGATTTTAGATTTGTAATTTGGTTGTTTTTGTATTGATTTAATGATCTTTTTTATTATAAACAGTCATATATAGCTTTTAAAATACTTAAGCAATTGAAACAACGTCTAAAAAAGCACTAAATCAAAATCAAATAACTACTAAGAACCACGTGTTGAGCAAAGAACAAAGAACACTTGTTTATCATCAGATTCACGAAACATGTTGTATGATTTCTCTCGAAGTGACGTCCCGAGGACTTGCCCTATTATCAACAAATTTTGCGTAAACTACTTGTTATAACAATTTATTTTTTCACTATAATGTGACATTTGGTTACTACTTTCGCGTTTGCCAGTTGCGAGCAGTACAATACAAAATTCATGTAATTATTGTTAATTAGTCCAAGAAGTCTGAACACGATCCTTAGGGAACACACTCCCGGTCTAGTTACTTTCAGCTGTGTGCTTGAGGTTTCCTGAAATGCTACTCTTAGGGTGGGTATTACAAAACTATATTGACATATAACCAAAAGTTAACTTGTAGAATGACGTCATATGTTATAGTTAACTTCAAAACGGCGTAGTTAACTTTGTCGGGTAGAAGGGATATCGATTAAAGTTAACTTTGTGGAAAAACCTAGTTTTCCAGTTTTGATAGTTGTTCTGTTCTGTAGGTTCTGTCAACGATTTGTATTTATAACCTCAATTGATTATATGTGAATATTTTCATTGAGTTTTTACTTTGTTTTCTTTGAATTCTGCAATGTTAGCAAACGATATCCAAGATAGAACTTTCAAGTGACGATGAAGATGCCATGAATATTGTCGAATGCCACTCCCCCATATAGCACACAACATCCAATGGATATCCATTATGTCCAATGAACTTATAAAATTGGACATTTTCTTAAACATCCATATTTGTGTGTTTATGTATGTCCATATCATGTATAGTACTGGATCTAAATTGTTCGTGCACAATTTGTACGTTTATGTACGTTCAATGGACCAACAATATTGTATTAAACAAGACCATTCATAATTGTATGTATTTGTTTGTCCAGTGAATGTACAATATTGGACCAAACTAGAACGTCCATAAGTGTACATTTGGGATCGTTCATAGGATGTACAGAGCTGGATCTAAATTGTACGTACACAATTTGTACGTTTATGTACGTCCAATGGACGACCGATATTGTATTAACCAAGACCATTGATAATTGTACGTCTATGTTTGGCCAGTGAATGTACAATATTGGACCAAACTAGTACATCCATAACTGTACATTTTGGGATCGTCCATAGGATGTACAGAGCTGGATCTAAATTATACGTACACAATTTGTACGTTTATGTACGTCCAATGGACGAACGCTATTGTATTAACCAATACCATTCATAATTGTACGTCTATGTTTGTCCACTGAATGTACCGTATTGGACCAAACAAGAACGTCCATAACTGTACATGATATCGTCCAAAAGATGTATAGAACTGGTTCTAAATTGTACGTGTACAATTAGTACTCGAACGTAGGTAATGTTATACCCAGACAGCAGGATGTCCTTAGGACGACCATATTGAGTCCTAAGTTGGTCCCAATGTCCCAGACCTAATTTGTACGTACTAGGGACGTTCTGATTTATACGTATTAGGGACGTTCCAATTAGAAAATAATTATTAGAAACCACAATTAATTACAATTTGTTGGTGTATAATAACCGATAACCAAAAAGTATTTAATATCTCTATTCCAAGTTTTTTAAATTTATCACAATTATTTCTATTCATCAAATGCGCATGCGTGGCAGCACATTTGCTACTTCGCCACCCACCTTCGGTTATCCAAACTATGCGTCAGTCATTCGCTACCTATGGCGTCAGTCACCATTTTGGTTGTTTGTATATATAGTTTCTGTGTATAATAATATAATCTTTGGTATAGCTAGTTTTGTGTTGTGATCAACAAGTTTTATGATATTGTGCATAAATATCTTTGATGTGTTGAGCCCCTTGGTACATACGTAGTAAGTGTGAATAAAATAAGACTTTCATCCTATCCCATATATTATCATGTCACATGTAGATGCATAATATTTTATGGACTAGACATTTAAAACCTACCAAGTTAAAAAAGTTTTTTTGTTTCTTTCATATCAAATATTTCTAAATTGTCAATGTATCTAAAACGGTAATAAGCAGCAGCACCAGAATGTTATTGAACTCGTTGTGTACAGAAGCTGCTGGTAAGATAAGGAGGCTGAAGAAGCCATTTCAAAATAGCTTCGAAAGGCGTTTGAGAGGAAATAGGTGTATATATTATATATATATATTTCACTGAACTTGTGTAGGATTTATTATTTTGTTTATTTGGGTTTCTTTTTAATTAAATATTAATATAGTCAATATGGTATTTTATTTATCAATCGGAAGTACTCAATGGACGTCCATAGGATGTTAATCCAGTGAGGTTCGGACGTTTATTGGACGTTTCTCTGTACGTGACTGGTTGTTCATTGGACGTCCATAATGTTCATCTCGTATGTCCGTTGGACATCCAGTGGATGTACATGTGCTATATGGGCCAATAACAGATTTAATCCAAGTATCTATAGGCGTGAACCTAATATAATTTTTTGGACCACCACCAGTTTTAAGGCTTTCTACTTTTTCCTGTCCTTTTTCTTTTTTAAATTGTTCAATTTATCCCGCAACTGTTGAGTTTTCCTAGGGGCAAAACCAATTTCCACTCGTTTTTTTGAAATCTCATACCAAGCAGCTTCTCTATCTTTCTACAAAACAGTCTCACTTCTTTTGCACTTCACTACGTCCTTAAATTCTTCCACCAAGGATAGAAGATATTCAATTTCCTCATTACAAAAGTTCATATCTATCCATTCAGGCTATTAAGTTTATGAAAAAGGAAAATAAAAATTCGACACCGAGAACGAATACACCAAACTCACAGACAAGACAAAACTACACAAAGAAAATCAAAATGTCAAAACTCCATTTAAAAAAATCTAGGTAATATGTTTCTTTTACCCGTTCCTTTTTTTATTTAGAAAATGAAACTTTTATAAAACTGACGTTTTATAACTTAAACTTGACTCTTAAATTCAAATACATGTTTATAATACCCGCCCTTAGTTTAAAAACAAGAGGCGATTTTGAATGATGTTGATTAACCGAAACTTGTACCATCCTCTCGAGCACGGTCTGCTCTCAGGTTTTTTGTTTCATCTCTTTCTATTCTCCGAATCTCCCAGCATTACAGTTTTGTTTACATTCGTTTTGAGGTTAAAGTTTTGTAAACAGAAGTGTGTTTGAGTTTTTTGAAAATGATGACGGAGTTTCTAAGTGCAGAGGGCTTTGAAGTTAATGAAAAAGTAATTCATTTTAAAGGTGATAAAGTAAATTTGAAATTACTTTCAAGTGGTGGTGAACTCAACATCAATCACATTACAAGAGCAGTACTTAATGGAAAAGTATCTGCTTATGGAATAACTTTAACCAACCGTTTCGTTTACGAAGAATTCGAATGGGTCGAAATCAATCGAGAGTCTGACGTCATCGTTTTTGAACCGACTAGTTAACCATTAACCAACCAAAAAATGTTCTTCGAAATCGCCTAAGGTATAGTAAAGGCCGACTTCATTCCAAGTTTTAATCAAATAAAGGCTATGCGCTGTTTGGTATGCTATAAGCACGATTCTTTATTTTTTTAAAAATACAACCAACATAAAAGTTGATTAACTCACTCACTTAAACGTCCTCACTGAATAACCATGATAAACCTTCGACAATGTGAAGTGATTAGTCTAATGAAAACATAAATTCTGTTATTTTCATAATAAATGTGTTGATAAAATTATCTGTGAAGTGAAAGACGTAAAATAACCGATGGTGGTACTGCATAGTAAACAGATAACTAAAAAATGTATTATTCCAAAAAACATCAAATAAATGTAGCGCATTAACTTGGAGCTTGATTACACGCTAGTTACTGCTCATTAATTGTAAAAAATTTCAGACTTAATGACTTATCATTCGCTACTTTTAATTAAATCGATATGTCTGGTTGGCACTTTGGATAATTTGATTCGGCGTTATTTTTATCCATTTGCTTTTGATGGAAACCAAAACTACTGCTAAATGATTGCAAATGAGACATTTGAATTCAGCCAGTGTCAACTACCAGACAAAATACCAGGAGTCCCAGAATTTTCACTAGTAATACCACTAGGGGTCAAATTATTTCCGGAAATTTTTTCGAGCTCATGAATATTTTGAAAATTATTAATTTTCTAAAAATATTCATGAGCGAGAAAAAATTTCTGGATTTAATTTGACCTCGTGTGGTATTCGGTGAGAAAATTCCACAGCAAATGAGTATATTTCCAACAACATCAATTTTCGTCTTCATCAAGTACTTGCAAAACATAGAAGGTTTTGTCGACTTGATTATTTAGATACCATGGCAACTCAGTGAAACTCTAAGATAGAAATTATTTCTGTTTTGAATTTGTCAAAAACAGCACAACGTAGAAAAATGTATCGCTTCGGTCAAGAAAGTAAAGAAAATATTCGAAAGAATATTAAGCAGTTGACACCCGCGAATACTAGGAAATCGAAAGCAAGTGAATGGAAGCAGTTTATAAACTTTTGCGCAGAAAAAGCGTATGATTTCGACACAGCGGATATACCTGTAGAAGAACTGGCACTTATTCTTGAAGACTATGCCTTCAACATGCGAAAAAAGAACTCCGAAGACTACAAGGAGAAAGTTATCAAAGTTCTATGGAACTCTTCGGCTAAGCAGTTGCAGGAATATTTTTTCGAAAGGTATAATCGCAAATTTAATCCATTCTCTGACAGAATTTGTCAACGCAAGAGCTGCAAAAAATGCTAAGCGTCGGAAGCTACAAATAGATTCAGCCAAGAGAAAGTCAAGTTCATCCGCACTATCAGCAGACGAATTGAGAAATATTATTGAGCTTTGGGACGAAAACACTCCGGAAGGATTGCAAAGAAGTTCTTTCACATTGCTGCTCATGAATTGGCCTGGAGAGGAAATGAAGGAGCGGCAGCAACAATAAAATATTTTGTGGAGGAAATTGACAATCAAGGGAAACCAACAGGACGCATTGAGTATAACCCGGTTTTCTCCAAGACCACCCAAGGCGGTTCAAAAAGAATGGCCGACAGTAAGTGGCTAGTACCAAATATACAGTCAATGAAAAATTATGCCCAGTAAGACTGTTCAAAAAACTAATAAGCAAGCGAGACCAACTCATCAAAACGAATCGTTTATTTTTAACTCCAAATCCAAACTGGCAGCACCCCAATTCCAAAGGCTAGTACAAGAACAGCCCGGTTGGACAAAATACAATATCTTCCTGGTTCAAAATCGGCGGCATCAGTGATTGGAATCGATGTCAACAAGATCAAGATAACAAATCATTCTGCGAGGGCCACTGCTGTTTCAACTTTAGCCAAAATGGGAATTGGAGAACAGCAATTAATTAAAATAACAGGTCATGGTAGCAGTCACTCCATAAAACCATATATGCAAATTGACTCGGGCCATCATCAGGATATAATTGACGCAATGAGGTCTGCTCCAACTTCTGCAAAGACAATTCAAGAATGTCTAAATCAAGAACAAGCAGCTTCTAATCAACCTGCCATACCATATAATAACTGCGTTTTTAATAGAAACTAAACATTAATCATAATGGCCCAAACAATTAAGAAAACATCTAAGCTTGTAGTTGAAATGAATCAAAATTTCCAATAATTAATCCGTTGCGATGGTGATCTATCAGAAATACACGTTCTGATTGGTTAAAAATCACATTTGTGGAATTTTCGGGGGTAATACCACGAGAGCTTAAAAATTACCGATAATTTCCATGACAGCTTGTTGTTAATAATTCCAAGAGTTCGAAGAACGAGTGGAATTAGACAACAAGCTTGAATGGAAATGATCCAGTCAATTCTCAAGCACAAGCGGTATTTAGGGAGAATATCTCCACTATATTCAGATAGATAATGTAACGTCTCTAAGTTCAAAATCTCAACAAATTTTTTATTTATTGAAACAGTAAACGTAATATAGCAAACTGAACATTATCTATTTATTTATTTATTGAATAGCAAAAAATTGCAGTTATGATAATTGTTAACATGTTGATTTTGCGACGACATTGACATGGAACTGCTGCTGTTTGCCATAGGAGGAGGCATACTATGTTGAGGCTCAAGATGCGTTCCTTGTTCTGTCATTTTTTCAATTATTTCTTTATGGTGTTGTTCGTCCATTTGCAAGTAGCTGGATATTGACTTCGCATTAGAATGTCCTGTAATTTTAATTAGATTTTGTTCTGAGACTCTGCTTTTCGTCAGTTTTGATACGGCGGTGGCCTTGAGTGAGTGGTTTGAAATTTTCATGATGGGTTTAAAGCCTAATTTTTCTGCTTGTTTCTTTGGCCAATTTGATATCTCATTTACTCCCACGGGACTGTTTTTGAACCAATTTCCGGTGATTTTCCAATGTGGATTTGGAGTCAAAAATAGTCAGTTGGTGGTGGCTTTTCCTCTTTTATCTTGGAGTCTTAGAAATAGTCTGACTGGGCAAAAGTTCGTATCAGAATTATTTTTTACAAGCCATTTTGTATCAGCTAATTTTCGGCTACCCCCTTGTGTGGTTTTCGAAAAAAGAGGGTTATATTGGATTCTACCTGTTTTTTCGCAGGTGTTGTTGGTTTCTTCTTTGAAGAATGTGATTTCTGCTCTTGCGCCTTCTCCGCCTCTCCAAGCAAGTTTATAAGAGTATAATTTTTTTTCTGTAGACCTTCTGGCGTTTGTTCATCACAAGCTTTGACAAGTTGTTTCAGTTCATTGTGAGTCAAAAAAGTTGCAGATTCTTTACGTTTGCCTTCCATGCCTCGTAAAGTACTTCTTTAGGCAGTTCTTGCATCTCGGGAATCTTTAAATTCAATTGGTTCGAAAGGGCTTATTGTAATTCCATATTCATGAAAATACTTTTCCATTAGTAATTTTGCAGTAACATTCCAAAGGACTTCTACTGTATGTTCTTTATTTTCCTCGCCATTTTGCTTCCTCATATTAAAGGCCCAATTTTTCAAAATAAACGCAAGCTCGATCCAATTTGTATTTTTTTATCGCAAAATAACATAAATTGTCCCCATACACTATTCTCACTATTTTGCGTATTTTTGGGTACACTTTTAATGAGATTTTGGTCAATTTCCCGTTCTTTTATATCTCCGAATCGATTCATGACCTCTAAAAAACTTTTCTTTTACGTGTCACGTTTATTGTTTCAACGTTGTCTGACAATGGTTGTCATGGCAATGTGGAATTTCCCTGTAATTTTTGAAATTCTATTTAATAATTATTTATAATTCATTGCACTGATACAACATGTATTAGTGAAATATTCGGGGGTAATATCCCTAGTGCATTTAATTTTTCCTGTGGATATTTGGTAAGATTATTTCCTGAGTTAAATAAACATTTTATTTTAGTACATTTTTTTTTGAAATAATGAGAACAAACATGTCAAACTTGCATGAAATTTTTTCGATTTTTTTTTCCGGAAAAACTGCTGACAGCTAAGTTGACAGTTCTTAAGTAATTTTTCCACTTAAAATTTATATTTGACATACCAATTCTTGATAGCGATTGGTCAAAATTAATAGGAAGGAAATAATCGGAGAAGGTTTAGCTGCAAATACAGGAGAACGTAAAAGCGATAGGGAAATTTGGTTCGGTTTGAATATAAATTTTTCTCGTCGACCTTTTTGAAGGCAAGTATTATTCGTCCGCAAACTCTTTTCGTCCGATAAAACGTTAACATATCCAAATTTCCGAAACTAGTTCAAAAAGCGAACAAATCTGGAGTATTTCGTCGAGATAAAATAAACAGATTTCTTCGTGATGCCCCAGATGAAACTTATCTTTTGCATGAAACTTGATAGGTATTAGCTCGATACATAAAATTGAGTCACATTATAGATGATATGCACATATAAGCCACGTTTATACATAATCAGGCACTTAAGACTGACTGCGCTAAAGTATTTACAGAAATTGATTCCACACCTCAAACAATAATTCTGTACCTCAGACTAACTTAATTCACACTAGGCTAAATTTTCAGGAGAGCACACTAAAAAAATTACTCTGTTTCTGGATACAGAGTTAACACTTGAATTAGCCCTCAAAAAAGTATTGACATTATTAATTTTGCATGTACTTAACCCAATAATAAGTATTTTATTTAGAATCAACATCTTATTTAGTAAAGACAGGACTTACGTTTTTTTGCCTGTACTTATTAAACCTTTTTTGAACTTAAGACTGGACTTGCGTCATGTTGGCTGTACTTATAAAACCAGGTTTAGAACACTAACTGAACGCTATGACAAGGTATGTTAATAAACAATACACAATATCTCTGTTTTTTCCATTCCAATTCGAGGAACGGCACGTGAGGTCAAAAACCAATCCGCGGCGTTAACACAAGAGCATTTGTGTAAGAACAATTGAGCTCCATTAATATTGCTACTGTCAAAAAAGATTGTAGTATCATAAAAGTTGAAAAAGGTTACAGAGGCCATTTGGAGAAATAAATAATATGCTAATGAGGCCTGTTTGTATACCTATCAGAATAGATTAATTCCGTGCACGATGGCAAAATGATGGTGATTTCGTTGATATAATAAAAAATAACAATAAAATTGTTGAGAAAAAGTATGAATGTGGAATTGTATGGAATTGGTTTTTAGAGATTTCACGATAAAATGTGAAGTGAATAATCATGTTGCTGAGACGTATATTAAGCTGCGGGGATAATTTTGGAGGGAACGTTCCGGACGCGGTACATAATTTGTTGCTTATTTGTTACCTAATAATTGCTCCAGCCGTTCCCGAGAAACGCGTGGTCCCCTACCGTAATATTAACTTATGGTAGCCAAGTGCAATATCTCGGTAACGGAGGAAGCTAGCGATACGAGTCTGGTGGCATATTTTGTTGCTAATTTGTTGCTTTAAGGTGGCTTTACCAAAGAATTCCAAAAACCACCCCTACATGTCAAACTCACCCTCGCGCAGTATTTAGTTACGGTGCCCAACTGCTATATCTAGGGAGCCAGACGAGCTAGGAGCAAAAAAACTTATTATTAGGTTACAAATTAGCAACAAAATAGTAATACATTATGAGCCGGGTCCGGAAAGTGCCCTCCAAAATGGCCCCCACAGCTTTATATACGTGTTGCTTTGGATTCTTCAGATGATCACTGTCATCATTAGATATATCCATTTCAAAATTAATATGCGTCTATGGATAAATAGGAAATATGGAGTTTTTGAGTTGTATTACCATTCTCATTGATATTTTTATCTATTTGACAGAAGAAACTGGGAGTTTTTAATGCATTTTGATAACAATTTCGGAGAAATCGTAGAATTTAATAAAAAATATCTTTGAATCTTGGAGTATACAGCGTGTCTAAAAAGTCTCATGCCAAACGCGAGCTACAGATACCTACTAGTGATTTTATATCCACTTGAAGTTAATTTACCTTTACCCAAAATTTTCCCCTAACGGACGGTCCCTTCGAAGATGACGCTGTTAAGTCACTTACACTACCAACCTATCTACAGTAAATTGAACCGGCAAAAAATTGGATACATATGATTTGTGATTATAAAAAAAATAAATAATTATTTTGAGGATGAAACCTTATTGTAAATGCTTACATCACCACAGTATTTACATACGTTTGTTGCGTCGCTAATGTTAGATACGTGACGGAATGATAAAAAACCTGAGAAATGTATCAATAGAGTTCATACAATAGCCTTTTTGGTGTGCGTCATCGATTGTTAATGTCCTTCTAACACATTACGGTGAAAGAAATGGAAAAAAGGCAGGTCTGTGATTAATCCTAATCAAAATATCACAATAATGAACTGTTTAAACGTATTACAAACGTTAACCCTAATCTTTGACAGAAAAATTTGATTGGTTGATGTTTAGTTTACGTGCAAGCGCGACCTATCAATCGGGCGAATTTATATCGTTCAAAATTCTATGTAGACGTTCCCTTCATAGGTTACGTCTTTTTCTAATGTCCCACTGACAGTTCTCGTCAGGTCTGTACTTTGTTGTTTACGATTATTTATGGAAAGTGAATATTAATATTATTGTTAGCATTTTATTTCTTAAATAATACAAAAATATGCCTAGATACACGGAAAAAGAGCAGCATCTTATTTTGAAAGTTATTAAATATTTTCAATTAGAAAAAGAAGCTGGTAAACCATTGATACCTTTAACTTCAGTGCACCAAGTAAGTATTTTTTATATAACAATAAGTGAAATTAATATAAATCAAGTTAATCCTATTTCATTAGGATAGTGAGAAAGAGTGAATGAGAAATTAAAAAAAAATATTATTCACTTTTTAGTGCATTTCCTAATAAAAGTGTGTAATTAAAAAAGTGTTTTTGTATTTTTTATTCATTAATATTGTTTGTTTACTTATTTATTTTAGGTGAACATGTAACTATACATACACCGAATAAAAAACTCATTGATTTGGATGGAATCGACATGTCTGTTGGTTCAATGGATAAGGTTTTAAGGGAACTAAAATTCAGATGGCTAAATTGCAGTATTTCCAATAGAAACTATCTTATGGAACAACCACATGTAGCTCAAAAAAGATTACATTTTCTGAGAGAATTCAAGAACAATGAGAGTTCTCCTTACCCTCTACAGCCTGTTTTTTTGGAGGAGACCTGGATTTTTAGTAAAGGTAGTTTTCGCAAAAGTTGGCAAGATGGTATCACTAAGGCAGTAAGGAAGACAAGTGGTGAAGGTGTACGGTACATTATTTTACAAGCAGGTTCTGAGAATGGTTTTGTCGAAAATTGTAGTTTGATTTTCAAAAGTTGGAGTAAATCTGGAGACTATCATGATTCGATGAATTCGAATAACTTAGAAAAATGGTTTGAACAACAGCTCCTGCCGAATTTAAAAGAACCTTCTTTAATAATAATGGACAATGCATCGTATCATTCAAGTTTAGTTGAAAAAATCCCTAATTCATCTTGGACTAAGCAATCTTTAATTAGTTGGTTACAAGAAAGGTGTATACCTTTTCCAGCATCTAGCATGAAAGATGAAATTATGAAAATTGTGAAGAAACATAAAATACCGGATAAAGAATACAAGTATGTAATTTATTGTAGGAGGTAAGGATCAACAGTGTTAATGTAAGCGTGCTGTTTTATAGATTAGATAGACTTAATCACTCATAATGTTCCACTTCTTCAGTTATGGCTCAACTAATTTTGAGTATCAAAAAGTCAGAAATCTAGTTACAATGTCAACTATTCGGGGCGGGGGAAAACCAGAAAACCCGAACAAAAATCAAAATTCAGTTGGAACAAAAATTTCCTATTATTTTAATTATATTATTGTAGGTTACACCAGAAAAATGGAAAAAATATGTTAGGCATACCCAAAACATTATAGAGGAATATTGGGAAACAGCAAAAATTATTGACGCTAGTGATACTTGGCCTGTAATTATTGACTTGAATGAGTCGGAACGTGAATCAGATTGGGACTTATGGGAAGATGACTGCGAAAATTGAACTTTCATAATCCTTTTCTTGTTAATTTTTTATTAGTTGGTTGGTTTCTTGACTATTTACTATGTTTATGTTTGTTTTCTACTGAACGTGTAACTGAAGATAGAATACTCTAGTTAGTGTTTGGAAAGAAGCTATTTAACGGCAGAGCAAGTGGTCGTAGCTTCAAAAAGCTATAGAATAATATCTATTTTGTTAAATTTTCAATATATCCGAGGTGCCTTAGACAACCAAGAAACTGTAGTATGTGCATTTTTGGACATAGAAGGAGCTTTTAACAACATTCCTGAGACTCTCCTCAGAAACTCAGTAGAAGTAAGGGGCCCCAATAGATCTTTTAGGTCGCAGTGAATGTCAAAATACATACATACATAAATTTTCAATACACCACCTGTACATATTTTAATGAAGACAGTGGCCACATTTAAACAAATAAAACAATGAAATTCACTAATAATAAGAATTATAAGTGAAGAATACCTTTTTCCATAAAACTTTAGAATAAAATAGGGTTTCATATGGTGTAGACTTAATTGAACAGGCTGTATAATTCTTTTGCAGGACTATATTTACTAATGTAAAGTTATTTTAATATGTAAATTGAATATACAATTTGTTTTATTTTGCAGTGTTTTCATATCCCAAGTATTATTAATTTCTTATCATTTTCGAATATGGCTGAATACGATCCTGATCATTTTATTTATCAAATTTAAGGTTAGCTATATGTCAATATAGCAAATATAATAAACGACATGCCTAAAACCCGGATATACGTCACAAACGATGACGCACACCAAGAAGGCTATTGTATGAACTCTATCAAATGATTCGTATCATCCAATAAATTTTATGTGATTGTTTTTCGAAGAAGAGTGAAGAAGGTGAATATCCAAACAAAATCATATTCCCATCAAAAAATTTGAAAGAAGTGTGAGCGTTTCAATTTACAAAAAGATGAGGAAATAATAGAGGTTGTAAGATTATTTTTGGAAGGCTCTTATACAGATTGGTACAGTTCAATGCTAATGAGACTCACAATTGATACAAGAATGAAACATTGCTTGATTATGCTTTAAAAAAAGAAAAATTGTTACTGGAGATCAATAAGTTCATAAGCCCAGACATATTTATAAACCTAGTTTTAGGAGGATTTGTGATGGACAGAATTAATGAAAAAGCTGTGGAAGAAACATAAGATCTGTTCAATAAAATCAGGAGGTTGGAACACTTACTGGAAAACAATGCTTGTGATAAAAAGAAAAAAATGTTTATATTAATTCACAGGAGAAACAAGAAACGAAAAAACTATGCAAAATATGTGAGAAATTAGGTAAAAATAATAGATATCTGTAAGATTGGGAAGGTAAGCTATAATAATAATAAAACTCGGTGATACTGTAACTATCCAAATTTACTGGTTTCAGTACAACGGCTATACATAGACTAAACATTCCAAAATAATCTAATTCTCAGATAGTCCACTTCACTTTTCAAAAACCCTAAACTTGTCCTGTCTTCTTTTCAAGCTTGGTCGTATATTATATATTTTATTACCGATGATATAAACAAAACGACACGTGTTCGAAAGTATATTCCATCTTTGTTAAAGAGTCTTGTATACCTAATAAATCAAGTGAAGTGATCTTTGGTATTGGGTCTTGTCTAATAAATACAATAGGCTAGAAATATGATATAACATATCACTCTGAAGATTTATGCTGTTTCAAAATTGAGCTAAACCTCGCTGAAGAGAAAAGTCAGATAACACCTGTCAACAACTCGCTGGTAGAATGTGAGATGATCCAAAAAACTAATTCTGCCTCCATTAATTAAATTAAAATTGGTATTGAATAGTAATCTTGAAATATCTGGACTATGGCTCAAATGTTTCACTGGTAAATTCAAAATTACTGAAAATCAACACTGAACAGTATTCTAAACAACACTAAACTAAAAACGCTTAATGGCTCCAAAAAACATGTGGTATGGTGAAACTAGTTGTAAAAACTGGAAAAATCAAGAAAAATGGAATAATAACTATAAATTTATTAATTATGTTTTGTTTTAAATGAAAATGTATATATTTTCTCCTGCAGGAGGGGTGATGTAAAGAGAATTTTTTTTATTTTGAATTCTACCGCGCATTTCCAACCGTCGGCATAGTAGCATAGGTACCCGAACTAATGGGGTGATCTGACAAAACAAAACATGTGTAAATTTTTCACCCACTGACACGTAGTTAATTATAATTTCATTAATTTAGTTACTACTCGTGATTAGGAACTGACATTATGATTTATGAACATTAAATGTCGTTTCTCTTATTGTAAAAACTTAGTTGTGTTCTCATTATCGATGTCAGATTCTCCCAAAAAAACATCCCCTATATATATATTTTTTTTTCTATAACAATTTCCATAACATGCCTGCTATTAAATAGAAATAGACTCAATAATTCTGTATTTGATATAACAACTTTTTGTTGAAGTCCATGCAATTTCTGTTCTTTATTAGATTTCCAATCGTCAAAACTACCGAATAACGTCGGCTCACATGAAATATTTTGTAGGAAATCCTAGCTTAGCGGTAAGCGATTTGTTGAAGTTGAAACAAGAAATTGCTTTTTCTGCTTCGAAAGTCTTTGTGGTTAATGCTAACCTCAAACTAATGTTGTAACTTAATCACAAAAATGTTCACAATTAATTAAATTAAAAGATATAATAGGAATACTTTGAAAAAGTACAATCCGTGGAAATCCGGAATAAATTTTCTACAAATTATACTCTGAACACTCTTGACACTACCACTACACCAACACTAACACTTATAGTTACAAACCGATGGGTTTGTGCCAATATAGAATTTTGGTTTGTGATTGGACATTTCCTTCATTTGGGGACATGTATTGATTGTGATTTCAGTGTTATCTTCAGTGCGGGATTGGGCTCTCAGAGCTCTCGTGCGGAGAATATCTACTTTGTACTGATCACGCGCAAATACGCCAAAACCGATAGACAAGTGACGTTGTTCCTTCTAATTACAAACCAGAATGGTTGGTTAAATCTTGAAGATTATACCTGTAATTCAATGTCTGTCGGAGCATATAGCCCAAAAAGTAGTTGTTTCTTCTTAAGTGAACGGTCACTGTTTTTTGAAAATTAATTTTAAAAAATCTGTAGGGGGGCATAATAGAATTAAAACAACTAGTTTTCGATATATATTCTTTGTTTCAACGAACGCTTGAACGACATTTACCTTTTCAAGTAATCTTTGAGCCAGTTGTGTATCACTAATTCTATATGGATAGTTGGGGTATATTAAAAATGGATCCAGCTATTTGATAAAAATCTCCTATATGCGAAAGATGCTGGATTTATTTTTTTTATCTGGGCACTTAAAAATTGTTTTTATGTGTCCCTTCCTTGCTTCTACTATCCATCTCGATTTTGTAAGAAGACGAGAGAATCATTTGCATCTTTGGTGTTTATTTGACGTTGGTAAGGCAACAAAAGTGCTAGCATTTTGTGCATAATACCTAGTTGTGCAAGTATTTCTATAGCTCCTTGATATCCCATATCGAATATTACAATATCATGTTCCTGGAACCACATTCTCATTATATCACCGTCCCTTTTAAGTTCATTCCACAAAACAGCAACATTTTTTTACTATCAAAGAAGTATGAACCATGAATGTCGAGTATGTAACCATGCTACTTAAAAAATAGGTTTCAGCAGGTAACCTTTGTGCGCATAATAGGACTGCCTAAGAAAACGAAAATTGCTACTCTAGTGAATGAAGCATCAATAAAATACTCGGGGTTGTTGTGGCCCTGGATTGTACATAATATTAGTAAAGTCCATGACATGTCTTTTATATACTTTTCTCTAGCAATAGCACCAAATGCAATATTAGTGAGCACAAAGCGTTGCATCAAAGATTCTAGCAGTAGCACTGCTATCCTTAGTACCTGCCTACTTGAATATCCAAACATTAAACACAAAAATGGATCAAAAAGTCCGTGTAATAATGGTTGTGAAATAAAGCAATTGTCATCTAAATGATTAGCACAGGATTCAACACTTTCTGTGATGTAGATGTCTCGGGAAATAAAAACATGAGCCCTACATTCGACAGATAAAATGAGTAGATTTTTATCTCCGTTACATATCAGACACGAACTATTTGCATTCAGTTTTAAGCAAGTAGGGTATTGTTCAATAGCAGCCATTTCATTACCGATTGATTGATTACAGTTTGTACATATTTTCACTACATGATTTACACGAAAGAACTTCCAAGAAATGCCTCTTTACTCTGAATAGCTATTTCACATTTCCATATATTGAGATGTACATCTCTTAAGCCATCTCATTTTAACATAATCCTATTTCAAATTGAATATAAATGTATCTAACTATTAACGAATAAATAAATAAAACACGAACGCAATTATTGAGTATTATAAGACACTGTCAACACAATCAACATTAATGATGAATGAATGATTTCCAAGGGTGGCTTAATTCAATGTACCTAATTAAAAAAACTGTGAATCTCCAATAGTAAATTCTTTGTTTATATTATTTATTCACAAATTTTTATTTTTCAGTATCTTTACACTTTATGTCGATATATTTAAACTTATAATTAACAAGTGTACCTACATAACTACATGGATAATCTACAAATTATTTCTTCCTATGAATTGAAGACAAAAATACAGATTTTTTATTACATTATTTTCAGTAGCAATGGAATTGACAAATTCCATTGATCTGACCATATTATAAATAATTCAGTAGCGTGTGAGTACCTTATTCTTCCATCTTAGCGCCTTGTCGATATACAGGGTGTCCCAAGAATGAGAGGCCAAAACTTGGGAACGAGTAGGTGGTGTTAAAATAATGTCAGATATGCATTTAATGTATGGAAAGGCATCTGGCAATTCTCGCAAAGCAAGGAGACTTTATTCTGAACATTTTCCTATTGGAATTTTACCAGACAGAAAAACTTTTGATCGTGTTGACAAAAATTTACAAGAAAAAGGTATGATTTTATAAAATACCACAATTATGCATTTTGAAAGGTAATACATTTTATTGTTAGGTACGTTTATTCGGAAAGCAGCTGGTGTGAGTCCAGTAAGAAATATCCATACTATTGTTCTAGAGCAGGATATCCTAGATGAAGTAGATAACAACCCCACATCAAGTGTTAGAAAACTTGGGAAATCCAACATAATGTTTCAAAAACCACCGCGCATAGAATACTTCAAGAAAATCTTTAACGTCCGTACATGGTTTGGATCCAGGAGACTATCCAGCACGCCTTTAATATGCGCGCTGGTTTTTAGAAAACCAAAGACATAATCGAGATTTTATTAAATCAGTATTGTCTACTGATGAAGCGGGATTTACGAGAAATGGCGTTGTCAATTCTCATAATTTACGTTTGTGGGCCGATGAGAATCCACACGGCATAATTCAGAAACAGCATCAACCAAGGTTTATGGTAAATGTTTGGGCTGGGATAATTGGAAACCACTTAGTTGGTCCATATATAATTGATGGTCGTTTAGATGGACAGGTGTATTTAGACATTTTGGAAAATCATTTAAATTACCTATTGGAAGATGTACCTATACAAACCAGAATTAATATGTGGTACATGCACGATGGTGCTCCACCGCACTTTAGCATTGTGGTACGTGATCACTTAAACGTTGCATACCCCCAAAAATGGATTGGAAGGGGAGGTCCAATTGCATGGCCTTCGCGTAGTCCAGGTCTAAATCTAATGGATTCATTCCTCTGGGGCTACCTGAAAAGTTTGGTGTATGCAACACCCATACAAACAACGAAGGAATTGTTGGATTGAATTAATTTCCATTGCGATGCTAAAGGAACAATCCAGGAATGTTGTTTCAAGTACAACGAAACATTATTCGGAAGCTCAATAAATGTGTAGAGGTAGGAGGTGCAAATTCTTGTTTGTATTTTTTTATTATGTTACTCTGGATAATTCTTACTTTTACCTACGACCCCCCTGTAATCAGTCAATAACACACAGTCGGCATCAATGTAATGACGTCTATTACGCAAGGTAAAAAAAAACGCACAGCTGTAAAATAAATCGCACGGCTTCCCTAGCAACATCTTAGCAACTGTCAATAGACGTCGCCATTTTATTCAAAATTTACTATTTGAAAACATTCGATATTGCCACGTTTAACTATGAAAAGCCCAAAGGGCTAAGTATGTATTGATTATAATTGAAAAATGGACTTTTGATTATCAACAATATATTAATTAAACGTTAGTTCTTTAATGTGCTTCTTTCATTGGCAATAGAGATGGAAATGAAAGTTTACCAAGCACCTCTAATAATGTAACTGTTGTTTCTTATGCTTCAACAAGCAAATGAAGCGATCTGTGATCTGTGTTTAATAACTGTACTGTTACTATAAACAATTATTATAATAACTAATATTATGGTATTAAATGTTATACAATAAAATTATTAAAAATATCTATTGTTGATGTTGTCCAAGTATTATTAATAATAAGATTATAAATACAAGTACAAGTAGGTCGTAGGTAAAGTATAGTACGTAACTACTGTTGTAAAGCATTTTACGCACTCACGGAATTACGCACTCGCCGCTACGCGGCATCGTGCGTAACTTTTCCATTCGTGCGTAAAATGCTTCTGACCACACACGTTACGTAATATACTATTAATATACGTTTTTATGAAAGTTATGAGTTAATTTGTTCTGCTGAACATTACTTAAAGAATGGTTGAGGCATATGATACATACATTGACAGCTTCCTACTTGATAAAATAAGATTTTTTAAAGGATGGTTAATGCATATGACAAATAATTGACGGCAGCCTGCTTGGTTATAACCCATTTCCTAAATAATGATATAATCTAAATGTGCTCTGCGGTGTCTCACCATATTTCTCGGAAACCAATGCTGTTATCGATTAGGACAAAGGATACCTTTTTTTCAGAAAAATAGTTGGAGAATATACTGACAGTATTTTAAAGTTTGTTGACTTGTCACTTCAAAAGTTCTGACCTTTTATCCGGTGAGCCAAGTCCGATCATGACTTTCAGCAACATTAGTATGCTTACTGGTATGGACAAAATAAATGAATCAATGTACTCGAGAATCCACCAAATTTTCATCAAGGTCGAAATTATAGTTTTGGAGTTATCAATAAAAATGTGTTTTTAATTTTTAACATTAAAGCCCTATAACTCAACAAAGGAGGTCCGTAGAAAAAAAATTTCTATGAAGTACTGAGATTATTTTAACACCACCTACTCATTCCCAAGTTTTGGCCTCTCATTCCTGGATATAGTTCTTTTATAAATTCATTCCCCCCCTTTTGAACGGAGTGTGCTAGAGAAACGCGATCAAGACAGCGTAAAAGTATGTAAAAAAAACTACATAAAACTTCAACTTCTTGAACTATGACTATCGAAAGCTTATCGAAGAGCTAGAAGCGGATATCTTAATGGGTCAACCCATTGACGCATCTGCCACGAGATATAGCTTTAATAATAAGTTCCAAATAATTGTACCAGGTGGGGAAGACTGGAAGATAGCTACCTGGTATATGGACGGCTCCAAGACAGAAGTAGGTGTAGGAGCCGGAGTTGTAGGGCTAAACCAAAGGATAGCTATTCCAAAAAGTCTATCTACGGACGTCACAACTTTCCAAGTGATTGCGATTCACCACTGAGTTGAAGAAATCAAAAGGCAGGAAAAGACATACCGTTCAGTTACCATCTTCACCGACAGCACTGAAGGCACTTGATTCCATAGAGATCAATTCTAAGCTAGTATGGGATTGCATAGGTGCCTCAAATGCTCTTGGAAACCAGAGGTCAGAGACAGGCATAAAATGTTATTGGAGGACATTCGCCAACTTTTACGGTAGGAAAACTATCAAAGCCGTAGTAAGAATGTTAACAGGGCACTGTAAGCTTAACAGGCACAAAAAGCAAATGGGGTTGGTAGACGAAGCCATGTGCAGATTCTGTCACTTGGAATAGGAAATTGCAGAGCACATCCCTTGCCAGTGCGGCTGCCTGGCGAATGAGCGGTTTCATGTACTAGGCGATGATAAGCCACTGGCAAGAAATTACATAAAAGATTTAGTCTAGACGCTGATTGGCTACATCAAAAGAGTTGGGCTGGAGAATGTAATCTAGATTTACAGGACCACAATAGATCTGAAAAGGTCGCAGTGGAATAGGCCAATTAGCAACCTCATCAAATATATATATCAACGTAACTATACCGTCAGGACGTGTAGGAATTTGAAAATTTCAAATGGCAAGTAGCACCAAGTGATATCTTGTCTTAAAAATGTATGTAATGACATAATTTAATATTTTCCAAAATGGCAGAGAGATGATTTTTGGCTCTGGGGAGTATTGCAAACAAAAAGAGAGGAGCACAACTAGGAGTAATAAGTTTTTAGGGCATTGAAAACTTACATTTCAGATGACATATTTTGTCAGAGGTCGCAATTTTATTTTTTAGATATCAAGGAGGGGTTAGTCTAAAGTTAAATTCAAGTTTGTGGGGACACAACCCTTGTCCCACGGTCGCCATCTTGGAAATTGGGGTGCAAAAAGTTTTTATGGTTTATCTCATAAACTATAATTCTCTACAACTTTGGCCTAGAAACTTTTTATCGTAAAATAACAAAGTTATTGGCGAAAATTTCCAACAAAAAAATTATATCAGACTATTTCTATAAAGGGATTCGTAAGGAATAAATTATAATAGCTATATTGTTCATTATCTCATGACCAATGGACTAATCTCCGCATGTTTGACACCTTTTATCTCAAAAACTCTCCATTAAATCCTTTTCGGCCAATGGAGACTTTTGATCAGAACATTATATAACACTAAATTTTCAGCCGCTTCGACTGGGGCAAACATTGCATAAGATTTCTGCGGGATCCTTTCCACAACAACGTTGA
This sequence comes from Lochmaea capreae, assembly GCA_949126875.1. NCBI lineage: Eukaryota > Metazoa > Arthropoda > Insecta > Coleoptera > Chrysomelidae > Lochmaea > Lochmaea capreae. The sequence goes on along the minus strand of OX421404.1, from coordinate 11,323,488 downwards.
ATACCCCTCCGTTGAAGCTTAACACTTTTTTAAATAAAATTTTTTTAAAAAATAGAAGAAAAATAATCTAGTGGCAAGAAAAATTGGAAGATAAATAGGAATTTATAAATCGCACATTAGTGAGCACATCCAAAAATTGTTTTCAATTTTCATGTTTTATGTTATGAAGAAAATCATCAGTTGAGAAAAGTTCTTTCATTTGGCATTATTAGTTGAAATAAAGAGAAAGTAAGATTCGGTAGCGGTAGAACTAGCTGATAATAACGAATAGAACGTTCGAGAATAGCCCAGTGGTTGTGGCCGTGATGTCTAGGTTTCGATTCCCAGGCTGGTTTCACTTTTTCAATTATTCAACTTAGCTCATGTTTCAGAAGTGAGATTTGACCACGTCCACATAAGTCCATAATGTAATATGAAAGTGAGTGAGTGAGTGGAATGGGCGTGCGGGCGTCAGGCACGCCAAGAGAGCGAGATAGGCGCATGCAGGATCACGATAGAGATCGTGACGTGGCGTCAGGTCCAGGACTCTAGATTATTTAGGGGATGAGACGCGGATTATGATGGCCAAAATGTAATATGCGAACGCGGTAGAGGTGGTTTATAATAACGAATAAAACATAGAACATCCGAAGGGTAAGAGCCGTTCGTTCGTAGCGGAGAGGTTTCGTACGTGGATTGTGGGCGTGTGTAGTGTGGATTTCCGGGTTGGTTTCATGCATCCAGTAAATAATATATATTTGTATACAGTCAACTTACCTTTGTATTTCTTCTCCTGTAACTCTTTCGTGCTTCGGAGAAATAACATTATACGAACAGTCGTTTATCACTAATTTAAAATCATCGTCTAATAATGTCTCTATCGTATTGGAAGACGCGATTCGAGTACCGTCGCGGCAATTACACACCACCCTGTCGATTCCTTTATCTTCTCGTTTTAACATTTCTAAGAAGTCCCCCACAGTATTAGTTATCGGTTTTAACGTGAATTTACATCTTTCTTTTCGACTCGGCAAGGGTACTGTAATTTGAGGCAGTCCTTTGTGATATTCCACTATTACGTCTGAAACAAAGAAACACGAATGTTAACAAAAATGTGTACGATTAACTGCATATTTGGACCAATTTCATTATAATTTGACAAATTACCACTAGTTCGTGTATTTACAATTTTTTCAATTCATTTATTGCGTCACAAACCGAAATATATTGAAAAACGTGCAAGTCGTTTCCAAACGAAGTCTTTCAATGTTATTTTTATTTAACTCAGAACTTTATATTGGATTGAAACATTGAACATTCATCAAGTACGGATAATAATTCAATAAGTTTATCCCAATATCCTGACTTTTATTATGGAAATTAACGATTATTTTATTATGGTCCATCCCTTATACACTACTGAGTTTAAACCCGTTAAAAGACTTAAAATACAATAAATAATCGAGCGAGATATCGAACTGGAAGGAAAATGATGGTATCCCTAAATCTGTATGCAGTGACGAAAATTTGATTTCCGTAACGAATGATAAAAAATCCCATAACGTTAACTTTCGTCCACAGAGACGAAAATTATTTCACTAATGTCTAATTACCTGCTGTCATTGTACCAGTGTCAGTATTGAATCACCTCAGTATGTGTTGGTATTCTGATTCAGAAAGTGACTTGGATGTTCCAAATACTCCACCAGAGATAAGAAATCAAGCGGAGCATACCTCTGCGGACTTGTTAACAAAAAAATAAAAAAAGGTATACAGAGATTTATAATAAATTCATGGAATGAAGAGCTGATAACCAAGTACATTCGTTGTCGAAAACTGTGATGCTTGCATATTTTGCTTGGAAACTTTGAAGGCATCAACTCTATGGTCTATATATTCGATGTTAAGAACATTATCAATAAATAATGATATTGATATCAGTAAATATTCCAAGTTACGTTTTCTTTTGAAACAGAAATCCAGCGGTTTCCAAAGTAAGAAGTTATAGATGAAGTAATTAGACAATGTATATACTTAGATTTGATATAGACTAGACTGTCAAGTAAAATGACAGACGATATTGAAGTTGTAATCAGTAGTTTTTACAATAAATAAGATTTTACATAATCGTTTCATTACGCAGTCACAACAGTAATTGGCGACGAGATAAAAGTATCGATAATCCGTAAAATAATATAGTCACAAGTTTCAGTCTCAGGAACCAGTTTTTTGTGTCACTCAGTCAACGTCCTCTCCAATGAGAGATTTTCTTCATATTTGGAACGATTTGATAATTATTGTAATTTGAAAAATGACAATGAAAGTACAAAAAAGTCCCAGCTCCTATGTGCATCTATTGGGTCCATACACTACAACCTACTTGCCGCACTGTTAGGTCCAGACATTCACATAAAGGATATTCCTGCAGTGTCAAATATAGTTTCACAGCATTATTTTCTTAATGTAACTCAGCAAATGAACCAATCAATCTCAGAATTTGTCGCAGCTCTCAGGAGTAAGTTAAAAGATTGTGATTTCTATGTAACCTGTTCTTCAAAAATTTCTATTGCTGATATCTTACTACGTGTTCAGTTTATCCGAGGCCTGAAGGATAACTGGGTACGCGAACAACTCCTTCAGCAATCAACCTCAAAAGGTTTTGAGGAAATTCTCAAGAAAGCAACCGCGTTAGAAGCCTCCCTTTACGAATGTAGTCAGTTGACTAAGCCAGCAGATAAACCTTCAGATGGTTGAAAAAAACAAAATATCCAAGAACCGTAGATCATTCCATGATAAAAATCAAAGCGATAAGTAGTATCGGTCCAATCACAGTCGTCCGTCATGTCCCGATTCACACCAGCACTCAGATTCAAAACAGAAATTGAATTGATTGTCGATCTTTAGGAATCGATGGATTATGTCTCAATAGGGTACAAGCATAAATTTTGCTATTGGTGGTAATTGACGCTTTATCAGGTCTCCTAACACCTTGCATGCCTATTTTTTCAAAAAAATATAAACTTTACTTTTAAAACGACTTTAAAAATAATAAAATCTGAAAGTCCGCCAAAACGCGCTTTACGTCATAAAGATGGCTGCCCCATGGAGTGACGTCATTTGTTTACGTTCTTATTCGTGTATCACGCTCTGAGTTCATTGTTTCTGAAAGCTTTAAAAATGGATAAAGCCGAAAAACGAAAACTTTGTATTACAAGTATTGCATTGTTCCAGAGTGTAAATCAACGACTATTAAAACTCCAGACAAAATATTTGTTACTTTACCTGGTGGCGCAAGCAAAAATGCACTTAAGAGAAGGGCAAGCTATGCGTCACTGAACTAGTAAATAAAATATTTGCTTGTAAAAGTTTTAAAATATCGAATATTTATGTCCACTTTCCACTTTACGTTATCTTTTAGCAATAAAAAAAGCACACACAAACACGTAATGGTCTCAAACAAACATATAAATGATATGTTTACATCGATGAAGCAATTAATAGTTAATTAAAATACAATATAAACACAAAACTACACAGAACCTAGTGCAATACCGGCCATATTGACAAAAGTAATCACATAGTATGACATCACACGTATCATCCGTAGCGTTCGGAAATCCTCGGGTGGTGGTCGGAAACTGCAATAAAATTTGAAATTTATTTTAAAATTTGGAAGTAATTTCCAATGGAAACTGGTTTATTTCCTATTATTAGTTATTTTTAATATCAACTTTACTATTATAAATTAATATCTAAGCAAAATATGAAATATGCGTGTACCTAATTGTAGGCGTTCAAATCACAAGTCAAGCGATTGCAGAACCGATCGCAGTTCCTGGAAATGTACCTTCTGTCACAAAAATGGTCACATTTCCAAGGTTTGCATAACAACCACTATTTTCTTATGTGTGTTGATGCGAAGTCCAAGTGGGCCGAAGTTAGAATAGTAAGAGCCGCTCCGTCCTCAGCAACAACAACTGCACTCCAAGAAAATATGTTTTCAGTAAACGGTTATCCATCAGTCCTAGTATCTGATAATGCAACTATCTTCACAAGTGATGAGTTTCAACTCTTTTGCAGAGAACGAGGCATTTTTCAAAAATTAATAGCATAATAATAATAAGAATAGTAGTATTCAAACTCTGAAAAGAAGACTTAAAGCCGCTGTTGACGACCCGACGCCTCTGACAACTAAGATACAGAACATTTTGTTTATATATCGTGCAACAACATTAGCATCGGGTAAATCACCTGCTGAACTTTATCTTAACAGAAAAATCGCTGATTTCTTCAAGAACCAACACTTCATATGTTCGATCATTCCAAGTGGGAGAGAGGGTTCAAGCAAGAATTCACCAGGATAATCGAGATATTTGGCAGTTTGGCAACGCCAGACGAAAACTTGGACAATCTCACTACATTATCGAATTGGACACGGGGCGAAACTTGAAGCGTCACGTTAATCAGTTGATATCTACCCTGGTTCCAAAGAAACAAGAAACCCATAACAAAACGAGATCTACCATGGAGGCAAGGAATACCGTATACGTCAGATGTTGGTGTACCTTCGATTGGTACTCAGCTGCAGCGCCAGTCAAGAACAGTAGCAGACCATAGTTTTTCATGTAAAGACAACAGCCAGCAAGCATTGCCAGGGGGTAGTACACAACTGCAGGCGACTTCAGGACAGCGAATATCAACAAGACATCGTGGTCCACTAAGATATTTGGAAGACTATGTTTCCAAGTAAAAAAAAATATAGGTATATAACTTTTACTTAAGTGGGTGTGAATATAGTGAAGTAATTAGACAATGTATATAATCACCTTAGATTTGGTATAGACTAGACTGTCAAGTAAAATGACAGACGTTATTTATTAAAGTTGTAATCAGTAGTTTTTACAATAAATAAGATTTTACATAATCGTTTCATTACGCAGTCACAACAGAAGTCCAGATCTTTTTCTGCACATGAAATAAAGACGTTCTTAACAAATGCAGACGATTCAAAATATCTGCTGACTAAGGTAAGGTAATCATGTATTGTTTTTCAACAAATATTTTATGGTACACATGATTTCAGGTCGTTTTAATTTTTGAAAATTCTGGCGCTTGTCGCTTCCACGAATTAAAAGATTTGACAGTAAATAATATCAAATATTGTGAAAATGGACTTCTCATTGAAATACCTAACATAAAGACAAAGGTATCACGTTCGTTTCATATCATTGGATTTTTTTATGAAATTTATAAAAAATACATGAACCTTCGTCCACTAAATATGGATCAAATGAATTCAAGATTGTTAATAAAGTATCAGAATGGAAAGTGTTCTAGACATTTTCTTGGAATTTAGTAAATTTCCCATTGAAATAGCTAAGTATTTAAATCTACTTTTTTTTCAAGAATATACCAGAACTTCCGCCACGCTTATAGTGGATGCAGGAGGTGACCTTCTTCAACTAAAACGTCACGTAGGGTGGAAGTCTAATAACGTTGCGGAAGGATATGTTGACGAATCAAGTAGCAGTAAAAATCAAACACAGACCAAGATTTTACAGTCTGTACAAAATGCATCTGGTATGCAATTTGTGGAATTCTCTACATCACATAAACATTTGAACTGTGAATCCCCCATAATTTTGAATAATTGTTCACATATTGTAATTAATCAACATTGAAATCAAAAATAATTTAGATTTAGTAGAATTTATAGATTTGTGTTGTGAAATTCAATAAAAAAATTTTGAATTATTAAAATTTTGTTATGAAGTCTAGTGTTGAACTCGTCGAAAGCATTTTTTTAAACTCGAGAACATTATCAAACTCTGCCACGCCTCGTTTAATAAACAGTCTTCTCACTTAAAAAAATGTAGCTTTCTTCACTCGCTGAACAATATACTGTTTTAATTTGTAATATTTATTTCACCAGAATATCACAATATCTATAAATCAACATAACATTTAATAAACAAAAATATAATACTATATAGTAGCATTTATAAGGAGAAAAAATTTTAAAAAATACGTTTACCACATTTAACATAGTTGGAAGAAATACCTAAGTGAAAAAATATAAAATGAAAATTATTATTCTGGAACAGTTTCCTTGCAGTTTTGTCAAATGGCCCTTATAAGCCCGATGCACATGTGTTTAGTACACAAGCAAAAAAATCTTGTTTTTCTGTTCTTTTTATACCCGTAATAATGGCATCTACCAGGAATAGTATTTTCTGTCGGTACTGTCTTCACCAAGCATTTCTAATATTCAAACTCTTAGGAAGACTGGTATTAGGTTTATTGGAATTGTAAACTATTTGGCCGTTTATATCTGCAGTATCAAGCATGTGATAAAATATCACTAAGTACTGGCCAGCGATTGGTATTTCTGGTACAATCAAAAGAAGAACAAAGTTTATTGACGACATCCACTCCTCCTTTAGTTGCATTGTAGTCGGAAATAATTTCAGGTTTTTGTAAATTCTATGTAGTCGTATCTATTTCAGCATCATGGTGACTCGAAACTGACAAAACATTCTTACCTTTCTCAAGAATATACGAAACCAAAGTAAAGTTCCGTGAAAATGTAAACATGGAAGTTCGTTCTGAACGAGGTGAGGGCTTAGTGAATTCCAGTACAATTTTCTCTTACTTTCTATATTGTGCCAACTACAGTAAGCCTATTGTTTGTCAACATGTCATTTACTAAAGAAATAGAGGTAAACCAATTATTGTCCAGCGTAAGATTTCTACCAGAACCACAAATTGGTTAGCACAATCCAGTAAAGATATCGTATCCAGCCTTTGATGCAAGAATATGTGGCTCTATACCTACATAAATTTCCGTGTTTTTTGTGTAGTACATTTTTGCATCACTTAATGTGAATATTTTCATGCCATACTTATTTGGCTTAGAGGGAAAGTATTGTCGAAAGTTACAATTCCTTCTAAACCCAACTAATGTTTCGTCCGATAAAGTATATCCGTTTTGACAATTTGTTACAAAGATATTAAATACTTGGGGGATTGGCACAAGCGTGTCTGATTTTGGACGTCTTAATACGTCTGTATTCTGTACCCATCTCGTTTCCATAAGTCTTCTCTGCTTAACTGTTTGTATGTTACACACCTCTAAGATACAGTAAGTAATCCGATTAAAGCACGTATTTCTATTAAATCTGTAACTTTGGCATCTCTTTAGTGATTAAAATTATTTTTCCGCCTACCTTTATCCAAAGTATACATTTCCTGGCCTCATTGTAGAGAGAAAAGTCGTACTTCTCCTTCCTAGGGAGGAAAAGTAAAAGTGACATCATGGTACGTCATCAATGAAATAACTTATACTATTGACGACCTATACTATATAATATTATAAAAGTATAAATTTCACCGTTTATCAATAGAACACCCTGTATTTTGCAAAATGGTAGAAATCAGTGAATTGTTATTTTAATTTAACGATTTTTACATTAACAATTTGACTTCAATTCATAGATACATCCGGTTTTCGAATTTGGGACAGAAATATTATATAGCATGCTATGGTCCATTGTCAGATTAACAGTTTCAAAGTGTGTTACGCTATAATGTATCTATACTGTACCTACTTCATAGTTTAAGTTTGTTTGTTAGTTTCATAAATAAATTATTTAAAAATATTGTTGTTTGAGAGAGGCGGAAAAATCATATGTTTAACATGGGAGTAAAATGCCTTTTCCTCCCTTGAATGATTACTGCCCTCCGCTACTTCATCCTCGGGAGGAAAAGAAGCATTTTGTTGTTATACAAATAGCTATTCTACACTATATATTGATAGATGTAACTATTATGTTTATTATAATATAAAATAGTTCCAAATATCTAAAATACTTTCGAGATGAACAGTGCCAGCTGAAGAGTGGAACGATTTTAATGATTTTTTTGTGTTTGGGTAAGTAACTGGACGTTTAGATTCGCAATCAGTTCCGTTAGATAGCGCTGCAACCGGGTTCATGCTGGACTTCTAAACAGTTGGTCCGATTTAGTTGACATTTTCCACAGGAGGTTTTTGGTGAGGTCATTAAAAAAATTTGTCAAATTCATAAAGACAAATTTTTTGCCCGAGAAATTGGTAGAAAATTTAGGAAAGTATATTTTTCGGAATACATATTTCTTCTATCAGAATATTAACGGTATTATCTGATTTTCTACCTAAAATATGTAAGAGTGTGATATTTTTTAAAATGAAAAATTGTCAAAATTTTTATAATATGACAAGAAGTTAACACAGGACAACATCTGTCTGGTCCTCTAGTATCTTTATATTTTACTTTCAACGTTCATGCAAAATCAAAAGTTTATTGAACTTTATTAAGTGGAAAAACTAGTTCTTTATTGCTCTAGTGCCATCAAAATTGTATTGCACTTATCTGTTAGTTTCTTAGCGTTTTGTAATGACAAACATGAACATTCAAATCGACGCAATTTTTAGTCCATTTAGAGGAACCTAAATAAGACATTTTTTGGTTTTTACATGCGCGTACAAAAAATATTGTATTCAACTCGTGCAAAAAGTGTTTATTCCACTCAATGTGTTTTCCAACTGGAGCTAACGGCCTCGCTGGACAATTTCATGTCGCGTGCAATAAACGCTTTTATTTTTTGTACTCGTTGTATAAATAACCATTAAACCTATTGTCTTTTTCTATAAACCAAAACTAAAAACAAAGTACACTGTCAATCTATCCTGAAATTTGTGCTTAACTTCAATTTATACTAGTGACGTAATAATCAAAAAGGGGGTACTACACTATTAAATTTGATTAAATATGGGGCGATGAAACTTGTTACTTTAGAATTAACTATCCGTGAATCTATTTTTAGGTCAACACCCTATTGCATTACTGTAGCATGTCACAAATTGAGTTTTCAGCTTAATTCCAGTACGCTCCATTTTATTTCGAGTTTTAATTCAAATTGATTTTCACATTGTTTCATGTTATTCCACAATTATTCTTCCCACATTCTCATTTTTAAGGTAAATGAAAAGTCAAGGGTATATTTATGAACATATTTGAATGCGTTCCAAAAACATACCAGTAAATTTCATGCAATCAAGTAGTTCGGTTTCAAGTTTTCCATTCGAATGAATGGAATATGTGGATAATAGTCGGGCCGCTCTTAGTTTACCACTTTCGGATTAAACAGTTATAGCCATCAATTAATCCAGGAAATTTAAGCATATCATTTAATAAAATCAACAATGTCGGACAATAATCCAATACATGCAAGAGAGTCCGGAAAATTAGAAAATAATTCTCTAGAACTTTGCTGCCCTTTGGGCTTCCGTGCTCTCTTGTGTTGTTACTATTGGTAATAAACATCCTTGACATCCGTGATCTAATTATTTTTACATGTGATAGTTCTAACCATAAATGATGCTCCAAGGATAATCCGCCAGCTGACTATTTTTTTTACTCTGTATATTTTTATTTAATATACAGGGTATTTCAAAATTCATGCGATAAAATTCAGGAGGTGATTGATCGTATGAAATTAAGATGGGTCTTTCAAATAACAAAATTTCCTCAGCCCACCCCTTTCCGAGATATCACTCTTAAACGGTGGTGAGTAAAATTGAGATTTTATTTTTTTTCATAAAATTTCAGTAAAGCTAGAAACTTGAAATTCTGCAATTTTCGTGCACTCGCTAAGGACTAACCACGGGTATTTTTTCAATATTCCCGTTTCACTATACGGGAGTGAAATTAGAAATTAGCAACCCTTACTTTATTTCATATCTTGGAAAGGGTGGGCTGAGGAAATTTTGTTATAGGAAAGACTCATCTTAATTTCATGCGAGCAATAACCTCTTGAATTTTGTAGCATGAATTTAGAAACACCCTGTATAATTTGAACAGCTACATACTTTAATTTGATGAAAAATCTATAATTTGGATTTTTTTACTTTATCACGGTCAGAGGACGGTGTAATTTGGCAGCTGACCAGTTTTTCTGTGTTTATACGCCATAAACTAATAAAAACTTTGATATTACCTGATCGTCGACAATTTCATTTTTAAAATTGTTTTCTTTGCGGGTAATCATGACTTTCCTTATTAAAAAAAAAGAGAAATTTCGATTTTTTTTAAATAAAATATGTGTTCTTTCGTACATTCAGCGCCACATTACCTGAAAAACGACGTGATCTATCAATATATGATCTTTTTTCAATTAATAGAAAGTTTTTAAAACCAAAACCGTTACTTTTTTTACTTAGTGTCGACATAGGTATTTTTTTGACGCGGGCCATAACAACTGTCTCTAGATGAAAATAATGTAGGTATTTCTACACTATACAGTTCACAGTGTTTCAGTTTTTCCCGTAAGGCACTTTTTTAATTATACCTTATGTATTGAAATTGTATTGAATGTATGAAAAAACTTGCATTTGACAAAAAATCGAAACTTGTCTATTTTTTTAATAAGAAAGCACTAAAAAACGCAATTCTTCATTTCTAGTGGATCTTAATGAATTTGATGAAAAAAAAGTATGATTTGGTTATACCTTACAATTTTGTTGTTGTTGTTTGAGAGGGTGACGACTTTTATGCAGCCCTTGGCGTGGATTTTCTGACTCCATATTTTTAATACATCTTCTCAGAAATCTCCATCATTCGCTAACTGTATGAGACCGCTCACACAATATTTTTCTATTATCAGTTTTTTTCGTACCTACTTAAAACCTAAATCTTTAGGTTTATTTGATATTCTGGTTTCATCAATATGGCAGATGTCAGTTTCAGATAATTTATTAAGTAATTTTTCACGAGTAACAACCAGTTTTTCTCGATACATGTTGTATACAGTGTGGAACAGCCAAATGGAATAAATTCGGTAACCACTAAAACATGAGGGGGTGTTGGGAAAACCGCTTGAACACGTCGATTTGTATTTTTAAAAGCTCATTTAAAAAAAAAATATACAGGGTTTGTCATGTGACAGTGGCCAATACCAACTTTCTTATTTTAAATGCAAATCCGTAACAAAACTGTTTACACAGCTTATCGATATTAGACTTACAAACTTCGCGGAAAACTGTGAAATACTACCAAAATGCCAAACAGGATTTCGTAAATCTCGCGATTGCAACGATAACATTTTCATATTTCATGCAATTATTAATAACTATTTACGTCCTTCCTCAAGGAAACTTTTTGTTTTATTCGTTGATTTTAGAAAGGCCTTGGATTATAGCGTACTCTGGGAAAAGCTTTATTTACAAGGCGTTAGTTTAAAAATTCTTAGAATCCCTCTTTCCTTATATAACTCAGCACATTTTTATTAGAACAAAACGGCAATGTCTCACATAAAATTAAAATAACGAAAGGTGTTTTACAAGGCGACTCGCTTAGTCCCCTTCTTTTTTCCATATTCATATCTGATCTGGATAGTTATTTCAAAAAACATAATAGTAAAGGAGTTACATTAGATGAAACAACGAACATTAACATGATAATGTATGCAGACGACCTAGCCCTATTTGCTGAGTCACAAAATGAAATGTATCATAATATAAAAATCTTAGAGTCATACTGCGATCAATTTCATCTTGAGGTTAACACTTCATAAACAAAAATTATTGTCTTCCGGAGAGGATCTAACTTGGGCAAACAACCGCAGTTCACATATAAAAGCTCTAAAATAGAAATAGTGAATTCTTACGAGTATCTCAAAAACCGTGAGCAAGACTGTCCCAAGGTTTAGTTCTAAAAACCATAAATTGTTCACACATCTCAGATATAAACTCAATTAAAACCCTATATAATAACGTAGTTGTACCCACTTTCACATATGCTAGCAGTATTTAGGCCCTACGTTACTTAGAACAAACTGAAAAAATGCAAAATAAGTTTTGAAAAAACCTACTTTTTTTACAAAACTGTACAGCCGCATATGTAATTCGAACGGAGGTTAATATTTCTGAGCTGGGATATTTCATTATAAAGCAAGCTATAGAGCTTCTAAATAGAATATCAAATCATGAAAACAACAGATACACTCAAAGCACTTGTCCGCTTAAAAAAACTATATAATGCTGATAATGTCAACTTGAAATATAATTGGATTAGTCAATTACAAGCTTGTTTAGAAACATATTGCCAGCTCCAATTAAATATTTCCCATATAGGGGTCATTGATAAAGAATATATCTTATCTAAGTTCTTGAGTCACAATTATAGAGAAGACATGAATAAAATTCTACTTAGCACTTATAATTCTGGTTGCAAATTCTTATTATGAGACCACATTCCATTTGAAACAACCAACTATATGAAATACTGTTACCCCTTTATATTAAGAGATTAATGGCACAACTGCGAACTGCTAATGTAGAACATTTGTACATATATATAAATAACACCCCGTATACAATTAAGACAAAACTAACCTGCTCAATTTGTCATCAATTAAATACCCGAATCACTCGAACATATACTTCTGTCCTATGTATAGCTGTCAAATCCGAAAGATATTCAGATTATTTAGATGCTTTATTAACCTCAAACGATATCTCGGTATTAAAATAAGCTATTTAAATTTCTCAGCGAAGCGATGAAATTAAGATCGTTCATCATAAATGATGGCACCTCAATCTTTATTTCAATTTATTTACGAAATAATATTTATGTATATATATTTTCTATTCAAACTTTTTCTACTTTTATTCTATTTATTTATTTTTAATCCAAGATAACTATAATACACTAACTTTTTGTAACCCTCTCTTCACCTTGTTCATATATTTGATTGTAATACTAAAGAGAAAGAGAAATATATATTATTATTATTATAATTATTATATTATTTTTTTTGGGTTGTTCAGAAAATTCTAGAGATAATCCATGTACAATGTCCTATACCTATCTTCAACTGTTTCGGAAATATTAAGTATTTTCAGATTCATTACCAAAGTTCACATTAAAAAAAGAAAATTATTTCATTTCACAAATAGGCTACATTACACTGAGAGTCTAATAAGTAATTCTGATTATTTCTAATAATGTAAAAAAAACAAAAAAACCTCAATTTCAATGTAGGAAATGTTCAAAATGCTCGCCGCGAACGTCTTGGCAACATGCTAATCTGGTATAGAAAAGTCTTCTAATATTCTATTGGCAGGAACTTGTGGGTTTGCTGGATCAGGATATAAGTTTGTAAAAGTTAACACGACATTATTTTGTAGCAGTTCTAAATATTTATCACCATTCAAGTAACCATCAATGAAAAAGGGACCTACGATATGATTTCCAACAATACCTGCCCAAACATTAACTTTTTCAGGATATTGCGTATGTTCTTCTCTCATCCAGTGAGGATTCTCATTAGACCAATAACGACAATTTTGACGATTAACATGACCGTGAAGTGTAAATGTGCACTCGTTAGAAAACAAAACATCTTCTAATTGGATCACATTGATATCTAACATAGCCATCATTTGTTCACAAAAATATGTTCTCCTATCGAAATCGTCTTCCATGAGCTCCTGAGTTCGCATTATTTTATAGGGATGCATTTTACTTTCCTTTAATATTCGAAAAATTGATGTGTGGCCAACGTTGAACAGCGGAGCTACTTTTCGACCAGAATTATGTGGGTTTGCTTGAAAAGCATAATATCCAATTTCGTTGTATCACCTACTGCATTGGCAGCTACTTTTTTCATCTGTCTTGCATGACCAAGCTCGTGAAACTGCTTATCTATTTTGCTAATTGTTCCTTGGGATACAGGCGGCAAATTTGTAAATTTTTCGTGAAATAAGCGAGAAACTTCCATTTGTGTCCTGCATGTGTTATCTCCATACCCAATCGTTTGTAGAATGATTATTTTGTGCATTTCTACACGGACACTGATCACTACTGTCATACAGGTAGACAACAAGTTGCTAAGACTATGAGTTTTTTACGAAAATAAACAAAACTGTTTTTGTATTCTGTTTATTTCATATCAGTAGAAAGGAACGCAGGAATAGTTTTTGCGCACTTTCTAAAAATATCAAGAGCTAAATGAGAAATAAGTATTGAAAGTAATGTAGCGAGTTTGTGAAATAAAATAATTATCTTTTTTTAATGTTTCTCAATATTTCCGAAACAGTTGAAGATAGGTTTGAGACATTGTACATGCATTATGTCTAGAGTTTTCTGAAAAACCAAAAAAAATAATATATACAGCGGATTGCATTTAAAATAAGAAAGTTGGTATTGGCCACTGTCACATGACACACCCTGTTTATTTTTTTTCAAATGCTCATTTGAAAATACAAATCGACGCACGTGTCCAAGCGTTTCACTGTACACGCCCTCATTTATTCGTTATCGAATGTATTCCATTTGGCTGTTCCACACTGTATAAGGTTCCTTATTACGTTTTTAACGCCTTCTGGTGAATCTTCAGATTTTGGCTTGGGATGTTTCTACGATTCGACCTTCTTCTACCGTTTCATGTAGATAATGTAGGATATTCTTTGATATTTTACAAGTATTACTCTACACCCCAAGTAACAAAAATATAAAAGTTATAAACACGTTTATAATATCATGTTTGGAAGGTAAATGGTGCCTTAAAATGTGAAATAACCATATATACCGATCTTATTCAGCTGTTATAACTCTAAATTGGCCCACGTTAGGCAACCATTTTATAAGAGTATTACGAGCAACTACATTATAACTGTTCTATAGTACTCCTATGATACTCTTATAAAGGTTTGAAATATCCTTTATTCGACGTTTATATATCCTAACCTCCAAACCGCAGTAGTTATGGACATTCTGATTCAGAACTTATATTATCATGATATAAAGGTGTTCAAGAAGGCAAGTACATTGCAATAAGGTTATATAAAGAAAAACAATTAGTAATATTAAAGTTTAAGTAGGTATGGCATCTATCGCACACTACTACATTGAATTTTAAAATTTTTCTGAAGCATTAATTTATTTGACAATGTTTTTTTAAAAGCGATAATTACAGTCTTCCAGACAAAACTAATTTCTGTGAGTAGAGCAACTTATTTTAGTACATAATTATTATAAAATTGTTCAGAATTATTCATTTTTAACCAAAATTGAATTGTAGCATATCACTCGCAATTAGATTGCAATATGGCGGTAATCGGTATGAGAAAATGCAAACCGCTAGTTCAGTAGTTTTATGACAGGAATTTAAGAGCTTATATTACTTTATTAACTCCTTTATGGATAGTTTGATAAATGTGTCTATTAATTATAGTTTCGTTAGACATCATTTGAATTTTTGCCTTTATCTTAGCAATTTTACCTTTTACTTTGCGTTTAAAGTTACCACTTTTCTTAATATTTTTCCATTCTTTTGGAATCTCACTCACAATGTACTAGCACTTACAGAATTGTTCAAGCTAATGTATACTTAGGTTAAACTTGTTATATAGCACCGCTATCGAGCTACAATATTTTATAAAAGCATCCCTCTCTAAATAACTGTCAGAAAACGACATCTGATCCAGTGGAGTTTATCACCGCTATTTTGCTTAAACCACCAAACTACTATATAAATCGATTATATAAATGTTTACAAAGTATACTATAAAGTATGTACTTAAAAGTGTCTATATTGCTTAATGGTCATCATAGAGAGCTGTATAAACCAGTTAAAAAACTGTTATATAGAAGTCTTCTAATTATGTTCTAAGATCGCTTTTATCACAATATAATAGAACTAACCAGTAATATAAGCAAATTGGTATTCCAGAAGTGTCTAATAAACCAAAAAAGCTTTCCATGAAACCGTTAATTAAACGGTTACGAACATGTTACTTGAGACTTTCGACAACTTGGGCTGTTTACCAATAAAATCCTCAATATAATTTCGATTACCCATGTATACTAAATATTGCAATTTGGAAGACATTGGCAAGTAAAAACTATTTATTTTCTAAGGGTGTGTTGTAACTCGGTAGGTTAACCCACTAGTCACAAGACCAGTGATTAAACTATGTTTAACCACTATTCAGTGATTAAGCCATTTTCCGTTGTAACACGAATTGTCGATCAAGGGTCACGTAACCAATGGATTTCAGTTGACACTTCAAAAACTTTCATTTCCGTTATTGTCATTTATATTTAGTAATTTAGTTTCATGCTGGGTGTTTTAAAGTGTTCTTGATTGTATTTGGTATGGGCAATAAGCGTTGTGTAAAATAATTTGACTTATTTTTTTATAATAAATATAGCTATTTCGGTTCAGTTTATTAGTTTTAATTTCCTCTATATAAAGGGATAAGTTTCTAGAGGCTCTAGGAATCATTTTCGGCTCGAACAACTCATCATCTGTGAGTTCTTGTAAATCAACTCATGCTTCTTCCAATTCCCCCATTTTGTTTATAACAATTCGTACTTAATGTTGAACGGGATAAATTTATATTTGTATAAATATTATTGTTTTACTTAGGCCCGGTCTTTCCAAGTCCGAATAAAGTTGTGAATAATATATATTTATCAAATAAGAACTAGATTCGTCTTTCCAATATTGGATAATTCATATTCGCAGAATATATAGCATTATTCTACAGTTAAGTTATTAGGAGGTTTAAGTTCGAAATAAAGTTGTTCGGGTTGTGAATAACAACCGACTGATGCCGATTAACTACGAATTGAGTTTTTCTCTTTTCAAAGTGTTGGCATGGTGCTGGCGATTCTAACCTAGTTTAAATAAAAACTGTCACATCCATTTTGAAATGGATATTTTTAATGATTTCGAGGAGATCGAAGATCAAGAGATACAAGAAATTGTAGATTTTTTAAACCCAGATCGTCACCCATATACGGTTAGAGAACGTATTGACCACTTTGAAAGATGGGATGATAAAGAATTTTTACGCCGTTTTCGATTATCTAAAGAAACTGTGATTAACTTATTGGATGAGATAGGGCCCCAACTACAACATCGTACAGATCGGTAAATCAAAGTAGAATTTGCAGTGTACCTATATTATTATATTTTTTTGCTTTTTGGTAATACACAATTTCAGCAATTATTTAAATATTTACTTACATGAAATCCTAATTTCAGTGCTGTCAAGCAGGTGACAGCTAGCCTAAAATCTATTTGGCAACTTACAACGCGTCCGCGAAACATAACAATTGTCTATCACTTTCTATTATATACACATTGTGCATGAAACTATCTTTCCCTACACATATTATGAAGTTAGCTATTGTAATTTTATTGCAGCCAACGTTAAAATAATTATTTTTGTTATGTTAATTCACCGAATAAGAAATCAATGGTTAAAGTCAGTTTGAAAGACATTTACACTTTATTTGTTGAATAAGACTTCCTAATAAATTTATTTTCCAGTTAGTTATTGGCCACTTTATTCGTACTTGGAAAGACCGGGCCTTATTAACAAAAATGACTATAAAACGACAATTGCAAATATAAATTGTCAAATTAAAACAGACAATCAGATAGAACAAGTAAAATTGCATTGTTCCGTGTTTGACCATAGGTTAACTCTCCGAGATCTGATGGTAAACTTTTCGAAGGTTAACCAGTTGGTGAACGTCTAAAATTTCGTGTTACAACAACCTTTTGAAGTTAACCAATGGTTAACTATAACAATGGTTTAACCTACCGAGTTACAACACACCCTAAATCGTTTTATAAGTGAAGTTAGTTAGTTCTCGAAGTAGGTAAATATTAAACAATATATTGTTTCTGTAATTGTTTATCGGTCATTCTCAAATTTTATCATTATCATTACCTTCGTAAGTACATAGATTAGGGCTTTCCAAGAAAGTAATAAACTAAGAGCGGCCCGATTATAGTCCGGGAACCAGATGCAGATTACGATTAGTCATCCTTGATTGGATGATTTTTACATGTGATAGTCCTCACCATTAATGGTGCTCAGTCGATGACGCTAAAATAGTTGTGGATTTGCGAATCACCCAACTCACCCGCATAGAAATCAATTTTAAAAATAAAATTGTGGACTATCAGGTAATATCAAAGTATTTACTAGTTTATAGCGTATATAAGACTTATCTGTTTATAAGACAGAAAAACTGGTCAGCTGTCAAATTACAGGTGGAAGCACCATCCTCTGACGTGAGAAAGTAAACAAAATTCCAAATGATAGATTTTTCGTTAAAATTGAAGTATGTGGTTGCTCAGAGTATAACGTATTAAATAAAAAAAAGAATGTACAATGTAAAAAACATAGTCAGCTGGCGGATTATCGTTGGAGCATCATGGTTAGAACTATCACATGTAAAAATAATCAGATCAAGGATGACTAGCCGTAAATGTAGGTGGCTCCCGCACTATACAGCCAACCCCGCTTGAATAATTATCCAGTTTATTGTCAATAGTAATAACACAAGAGAGCACGGAAGCCCAAAAGCAGCAAAGTTCTAGAGAATTAATTTCTAATTTTCCACACTCTCGTGTGGCATTTATTGGATTATTGTCTGACATTGATGATTTGATTGAATGATATGCTTAAACTTCATGGATTGATTGATTTTTTTCGTAAATTGATGGAAAGCGTCGAGTTACGTGGAAAGACTTCAGGAAGTTTTAAAAATTGATGATTTTATTGATTTTTTTCATAATTTCTATTTTGTCACCTCGTATTTGCGCCTTATTGAAAGATGATGTTTAAAAATTGTTATTTGTCAATATCTCCTCTCCGACTCGTTTCACGATTTAAATAGTTATGTCATAAATAAAGTAAGGAAAATTTACTATAATTTATGTGGTCACTTTTTTATATAAGGATAAATTTCAGCACTGCAAAATCTACTCCATTACGTATTTTGGCCAAAAAACTTATTTCCACACCACCAAGAGGTAAAGTGGCGCGTTTTTCTATCATAGCATAGAAATAGAACTAGTAGAAGAGCTCATGGGAATTCTGTCGCATGAAAATATGCGCATAGGCATTTTGAAATGTTCTCAGTTGTCAAGCAAGGATCACATACATTACCTATATCACTTTCTATAAATATAGACAATACGTTAACTATCACGCGAAATTACAATGACAAATAATGACGTAGCAAAATGTTGAACGACCGTAGACTCTTAAAGATTTTGAATGTGGTGTAAAAATTCTGGGTCTAAATACAAGAAGAGGGGTTTGTATGAGTTCACTTGACCTGAACTAATAAGTAAGTACAACCTTATCATTTACTTGATTACAATTTCCTGTATCAATTGTCATATTTAAGTAAAGCGTGTTATGTAATGTATTTACAACCTAATCATTTTAAGCTGTTTTCAAATTTCCCGCGCAGTAACTTTGAATGCACCACTGCTCCAGTCAGTCTATATAATACTGTATAGCAAATTTTGAAAATCCAGCCCAATTTATAGATGTTTACCATGGTGACTACACGCATATGACTGATAGATTACAATATGTAAAGCTAGGTAAATCAACGTCTGAACTGTTAGAAAATAACTTAGGAGTACCTGAAGGAAGTATATTAGGACCGCTTCTATTTATCATATATTTAAATGACATTAATTATATTGAGTGTGATTTTATTAATCTATTTGCAGATGATACACAGTTAGCATGTTATGGGTATAACCTTGAGGAAATTTTAAATAAACTGAATAATATATTGAAAGTCTTAACCCAGTTTTTAAATAAAAATAAACTTAAACTTAATACTAAAAAAACTAAAGCAATGATTTTGGGAAGTAAATATAAATTAAATCACATAAATTATAATAGATATAACATTAGAATTGAAAATGAGTACGTAGAATGGGTTAATGAATTTAAATACTTGGGATTCATTTTAGATGAAAATTTATTGAAACCTCACTGCGAATATGTAGGTATGTAAAAAAAATAACAAGAAAGCTATTTTTCTTCTCAAGGATTGCTTCAAATCTCTCTCTCTTCTCTAGATTAACAGTGTATAAAACTATCATACAACCTCTTTTTGACTACTGCGGATCATTACTTTATAAATTGGATAATAAAACTGTTAGACTACAAAAATTGCAAAATAGAGGAATGAAAATAATCCTTCGATGTAACAGATACACACCGATAAATAGTATGCTGACAACTTTAAGTTGGATTTCAGTCAGACAAAGATTTTATTATTTAGCAATGACTTTTGTTTACAAAGCTGAAAATAAAAAACTTCCTGAGTACTTCAATGATTTTATCATCTATAGTAATGAAATACATAACTACAATACTAGATCTGTTAATAATTTCTATATACCACAAACAAGACTAGCCACAGCAAAAAAATTTATTTTTATATGCGGATTACGTGAATTTAATGCTTTGCCTTCTGGAATTAAAACGAGTTCCTCTCTACCTCAGTTTAAAAAATATTTGGTACAATTTATTTCCAATCCGTAAATTAACTTTGTAATTTTGTATGTTTATTTTAATATGTATATTTTAACTTTAATACTAAAACTTCTTACTTTTATTACTAATTTTATCAAGATTTTATTTTATTTATTCAACTGAATTTGTGCGTACTGACTACAATATGTGATTTTTTTTTAAACTACTATGTATTAGGACTTCCTATATTAAATAAAGATTTTAAATATGCACTTGAAGATTATTTTGATAGAACACTTTTTTTTTATTTTTCAGCGGTCGTTACTTCTTCAAATCAATGTCGAATATATCCAAAAGCTCTGAATAACATTTGCTGGAGATCGTTCTACTCTTTTCGATGTAATCGATGTAAATGCCGCGCTGGTCAATTGCAAGCAATTCCATGACTTTTCTATGGTAAATATGACCTACCAACCCGATCAGTTGAGTACTTTCAGCCTCAGCCACCTCACGCTCTTTCATTCTTTAATTATCGAATATCATTCCGTATATTTCATCGACGATTTCGGACGTGCCGACTCCCTAAATTATTGATAAAGACATTTCTTGAATTCGGTGGTGACTTTTTAACGCAAGAAATAAGACACACGAAATTCAGTTTTCTACATTTTCGCTAAAACTTCTCCCGTAGTACGTTATCATAATAATTACACACGTTTGACGGAAGATAAAATGAACACGAAGATGAGGGTCGTTTGTTTCGAAAGGCATATTATTTTGGGCTTCGTCATTTGTTACAACTACTTCGTTTCAGTACCTTTTCAAATCAAGTAAATGAAAGATTGAAAGGGAAACGTATGTTTTGTAATCAAGAGATTGGGTAAATTTTCCACTAGGTATAGCTTTATTTAACTCTTTTATTTAAAAATTCGTTTAGAAGTTATGAAGTAGAAGGCTATAATTAATTAAATCGTTTTTCGGCGTATTGTTCGTTGACAATTTCAAAAATGATTTATTCAAATCATTCAGTGCCTTTTTGTGAATATTCAAATGTCTCGTAAGTTGTAAAGGGTGAATTCATCCTGAATTAAGTTCACTTCTGCAAAGTTTTATGGTTTCAATTTTTTTTCATTCCATAATGGTCTTCAAAAGCCACGAGGGAGGCATTTAAAATAAGTTCAGACATTTCAAGAAAGTCACACCATTCTCATGTATGTAGAAGTAGCAGGTGGGCACATAAGAAGGGCGGTATGCGATATACTAGCATCGGATTGTAGTACAGCTTTTGAAAAAAAAAATGGAATAAAAGTGGCGTCGATAAAAACCTGGGAATTATTCTCAGACACGTAAGTCGTAATTAAATACTGGATGTTAAAAATGTAAAATTTTTCAAAATTTGCACATTTAAGGGGCATTTTAGATAAAATAATAAACTTAAAAAAACTTCTTTATATTTTTCATTCTATTTAGTTTTGTCTGCATTTTCAAATAAAAAGTAAGGGAGGGTGAAAACTTTTTTATGGAAAAACGCCTGCAAATCTGGTTCTGCTTAATCGAACTTTGCAGACTTTGCCTTATTGGAAACTGCTTTTTCCTCCATTGGTAGATATAGCTCATCCATTATAAAAACCGTTTTCCACGTGACAAAGTGCCGACACAGGGACATTCGCTTGTATTATGTTATCCGTTTGCAGCTGTCAATCAGTATGTTTTACTACTTTAATCCTAATAAATATTGAAATTTGTAGGTAGCATGTTATTGAAAAAATAAATGTATGCTTAAAGGAAGGATTCGTGATTAATTTCATATCAAATACAAGTCGTTGGTTTATTAAATACTAACTTCAATCTAACGTCAGTCGTATTAAAAACATTATATGTTTTATATGTTTGCAAAAATGCGCGCTAATGCCGCTATTAAAATGGTTTATTAGGTTCACTTAACGTCTTGACATTAATGGGATTATGTTGTGATAATTTTATATAGCTCAATTAATTTTTCGATTCTTTTCTCTGTCGGTTAAATGTAACTTAATAATACTGCAATATAAATATGATCCACATCCACACAAAGGACTTATGGAACTTTCAAATATATCTGCAAAAAGGGAAGGTATTAAGAAGAAGAATAAATCACTGTATAAATTCGGTTTTGTTGATAAATCCTGAATTTTCCAAAACGGTGCTGTAGGCTGTTTATGTCGAAAGGTATGTTACTATAATGTTTGTAAAATTTTAAGATGCAAAATTGTTTTCATTCTAGATATATTGTACTACATGGTGAGAATGGAGATGGTTGTATTAGTGGAGCACAAAGTATATTTTCCTTTGAAACTCAGTTTATGATTGGGAAACAAATGAAGAACATATTTTTAAATGGTTGAAAACCCATTACTATTGAATCTTTCCGAACGTTCAATAAATTATGGTCAATGCTTTTCAGTAATATTAGGTTAATGACACATACTTAATCTAATATTCAATGAACAAATTTTGATGCAGTTTATTCATACTGAAGCCCAGTACGTAGATTAAAACTGTATTCGAATAGCGATAAAGCAATTTATATATTATAGGATTTAGAAAACAACACAACTATTTTAATACATTTAAAAATACAAATTATACCTAATAGTAATAAATGTTTCAATTTTATTTTTACAAATATAATTGTTTATATTTGAAAATGAATGAATGTTTTATTTGAATACTGCCCTTCCAGTAATACAATACATTGCGGATTTGATGGTCACGGAGTTTCAAGTGTTCCTTCCTACCAC
Organism: Lochmaea capreae; assembly: GCA_949126875.1. NCBI lineage: Eukaryota > Metazoa > Arthropoda > Insecta > Coleoptera > Chrysomelidae > Lochmaea > Lochmaea capreae. The sequence continues at coordinate 11,300,382 of OX421404.1, read as the reverse complement.
TCTTTAGTTAAATCCTATTGAGTTAATACACGATACTACCAAGTGAGCTGAGAGATTATAGAATTTAAGGAATTTAAGGAATCAGAGAAATGATAAACAACTGATACTAACTGTCTTCTCCATTTTCATCCATTAAAATTAAATTTTTAAATAATGCTTGAATAGAGGTTTCGTATTTGCTTTTAGATCCTGTTGTTCAATCGAGGATAATTCTGCGATATCAATTGAACCAGATTCACCAAGTCATTATCTGTTTTTCAATAAATAAGGTTCAATAGATAAACCTAGTTTAACAGTGGTTTAAACTTATCTTAGGTACATACCTGTTCACAGAGTTGAAGAACATTGAATTTTCTCAAAATTTCACTGATTAAAATTATTTTTTAACCCAGAGATAACCGATGTACAGTTGTTCAAAGATGCCAAAAATGTAATTTCAATATTTTTCCAGCCCTCAATTTCAATCAAGCAAAGTATGGACTTCTGGTCAATGAGAAGCCTAGATGAATAACCCACAATACTGAAATCGCAGTTCTTTATAACCATGATTAAACAGTCCCTATGAATAGTTCCAAGTGTTACCACAACACCAACACAGTAATTAGAAAATATGACTTTGATCTTTTGGTTGTGATCTTAGCATTAGCTTGTTCTGGAAAGAATATTTATTTCCATAAGAGTTGAGGGGAAAACACACTTAGTGTTTTGTATTCATCCCCTTCCTGCAAGTAATTGTGTCAGTGGATGTTACGCTACTTCAGTAACCTTTGGAATTGGACAGAAGAAGGTAATGCAAGTATATAAGAAAAATCTGTGGCTCTCAGAAATAGTTGGTGTTTTCAAATATCCTGATGCCACACCACAATAAATTGTTAGAGCTGTAGAGAAGTTGTACGATGATAGATGAAATAAAGGATCTGCAGTATCAAATGCTCTCATCAAATGTTAGGTTAGGTTAGTTTCAACTAGCAAGATTGCCACCTAGAAGAGATGTCGTCAAATGCCAGTTTTATGGGGTGTACCGGCAAGTTCAAAAACATGACTTATAATGGAAAGGGAGCCACAAAGGACTTCATCTGCTTTGAGCTAGATCCTTGTGGTTAGTATACGCCCATTACAAGGACTATGGATGCTGCTCCAGTTCACAACATTCGAATTATTTGCTGCAAATGTACGTCCAAGATGTAGCACGTGACCTGCAGCTAAAGACAACAGGAATCTGGTGATCTTCCATATGTAACAATTGGTTTGGTACCACATCTGAAAATTCACCAGAATTAGACTCTGGAGAATCTAACTGAAGCAAAGTCTGGATCCTGTTCATGTCACCTGTTACTTATTTTTTTTACTTTTAAAGATCATCATGGTTATAAATTATAAATAATTTACAATCAATTATCAACTAGCAAAATTATTGTAACGGTCGACTACTATACCCTAGTGATGAGCAAAGCAAGACCAGAACTCGGGTAGTCTTGGTCTTGGTCTTGCTAGTCTAAGGATGGTCTTGGTCTTGCGAAAAAAGAAGACCAAGACCGAGAGTGCAAGACCAAGACCAAATCTGCTCATCACTACAGCTGGATAGAAAAATTCGTAAGAAGAGACCAGGTTTAGCAATAAAAAAATTATTCATGTTACAATAGGACATTACAACTTATCATAGGAGTGTTTTGAGTTAATACAAAGAATTGAAGCTACTAATTGCTTAATTATCGGGCGTACTCACCAAATTTGTTTCCCAGCGACTACTATGTTTCCAGAAAACTTAAAACAACTTCTTCGTGGAATTCGTTAACGTGTATTTCAAAAAGGTTCCGAAACCTCATCACAGGAATGGATAAAAATTATCAAAGGACCGTTGTACTAAGTGGATTGAGATTTTAGGAGATTATGATGAATTATGCGTATTTATTTTTCATGCGATTGCACAAAGGACCAACCCATAGATTTGGTATGCAAGCTTAGAATTAGTTATCTCATAATACTATATATGGAATTAAGTCGACCAACTTTGATAACGATTTGCTTGTTATACATAGTAATGACCTTGTCGTAATTACTAAGGACATCATTTGACAGTGAACAATATTGCTAACTGAAACGAAAACAAACGTGCATGAAAAGCTAAAAACTTTCATAAAGGACTAAAATTCAAGAGCACACAAACGGGGACTGATTGCATTTCAAAGATGCGAAGTTCGTGCATTCAAATAGGAAGATAAAAAATTACTAAGTAGGATTTCCACTCCAACAAACATGTGTGTACAGGCAGATGAAAGATCGGAGATAAAAGTTAAGATTCAGTTATTCATTTCAAAAAATAAATATAGTGCCGCATATCTTTTAAGATTAATTTACAGACTCTTACGAACCATTCCGTAATAGAATTTAGTAGGTATCTTGAATATTTCCTTACTTTGGAGAACTTTGAAGAAATTACTAATTTCCGGTGTAAATACACTTTTTTTTAGAAATGTAAGTTCATCAATCTCCTCCTAACGCTACTTTTTAATACCTTTTGTATACAACTTTAAAATCTAACCCATATTGTTTGAACGATATAAATTTTAAAAATGGTTATTAATCTATTCTTCCTTCAATACAAGTATAGGCCACCAAACATACATTGAAGCTGGCACTTCAGTATATACAAACGTATGTTTGGTTGCCTATACAGAATAATAAGCATGCAATAGAAGTTATAGGTGGTAATGGCAAATTAGTCAAATATTGTTGAAAAAAGCCTGATCGCAAATGGCTAGAGTATCCAGTGCTCGTCATCTTTGTAATTTAAAATAATATAATAACTTCAGTGATCATTGATCTTTATTTATAATCGAATATATTTTCTCTATTAAGATACAGTCGACTGAAGCGCTGCGAGTATAACTAACTAGTCGATTAAATAGCGATTAACAATTTCAGAGAGAGCATATCTCTGACATACTGATGCAAAAAACGCTACGCTACATACGGTATACGGTTGATAAACCGTCGACTGGAGAAATCTCAGGAATTGAAGGTATATGGAATTATATATTGAAAATATTGCCATTTTTATTCTACCCTTTTTTCACTGTCTTCTGAAGTATTCTGAATATCAACTAACGTTGCTTCCTGAGATTGTCAAATAATTTTCCGCTGCCTATTTAACTATGACTCATTCATTCGTTTGGGTTGTTCTCTACAGCTCAGGCACTTTAGCTGAATCTTGGTTTCATATCTCATACTATCTACTTCCATTCCAGAATCTTCGTGTCTACTATATAGGCCACTAGTTTGACTGGTGGGAATTTCTGGAGGTTGTATTGGTTCTATTATTTCCACTACAAAATGTTTCCGTCCTACTCCTTGTAACGTCTCACCTAAACAGAGTATGTAAGTAGGTGTTTCATCATAGAATTATAGAGTTCACATTTTCTGTACATAGGTTCTGTCTCGACCTCTAAACTCTTTCAGTATTTTATTTAATTTCTATACTCACCTATGTGCGAAATTTATTTTGTAGCCCCGTGAGCGATTTGAATACGCACGCTCGCTGGGCGTGAGCTCGGGTGCCCATTTTCGCGGTACCGGCTCAATTTCTTCGGTACTAATTGAGTCTCGGTGTAATAAGCATGTGTAAATTATCTATGCTATATTTGGTAGCAGAATTAATAGAAAGTATATGTTGTGTTGAATGAACGTTCTACTTTTTGTGTGACTGTGTGGAACATTATTTACAAATCCAAAAACACTAGGTACTTGTCGAAGGAATGAAAAAGCTCATTCCCTTACCAAAATTTTCCCATTTTGTGCAGATGTTTCCTCAGGATGCAGTGTCTCTCACCCAGTTTCAATAACCTGGTTGAGAGTGTCTACCTTATTCAACGAACTCTTTGTATGGAGGTTTCCTTGTGTCAACCTCCATTAGAGTTCCTTCTCTAGCCAGTTCTCGATTTCCCTTTTTATGCAATCAATTGTGATTCCGGACATATGAAGTGTCGTTTAGAACATTATTTAGCTAACCGGACTGCCTTTTCATTACCTGCAATCCCTTCATATACCAGCACACATATTGGAGACGCTTTGTTGTCCCTTGCCAGCCTGTTAAGAGATTATTTACAGGTTTCTACCAATCTAGACTTGTTGAATTACTAGTAGCTTTAAGCAGAGCCTGGATGTCAGTGAATATTACAATTTTTTGTCCGGTGTATCTTCTTCTGATGTTTTCATCAATACAGGGTATAACAGCAATCGTATGATATTAAATGCATCTTTGAAGAAGTCGTAACAAGTGTTGATTTATTTATTTTCTACACATATTGCAGCATCATCGGTATACAGTATGTACAATAGAGGGCTCAACATGCTATCTTTTTGGAAGACCCATGGATTTTATTTAACATATACAGATTGCGAAAAGTCTATTCGCGCCTTACGATTTACACAAGTACGACAAGGAAAATATGAGCTAAACTACTTGAAAGAGAGAGAAGAATAATTGTGCGCTCAGCGATGAACGTGTGTTCAGTTCCAGCTACCAAAAACAGTTGGAGGTGTGTTCAGTGCCCTCCATATTTTAACCGCTGTTGCCAGAAGCGCAGATTAATTTGTACAAACGATATTTTTGTCTCGTTATCGTTAACTTTTTTTCGGCAACAGTGTCCTTTACAGAGAGATTTCACATTTGAAATGTTACACGCCCAACGTTGAGCGCACAAATATTGTTCTCTCTCTTCCAAGTAGTTTTGCTCATATTTTCCTTGTCGTATGGCGCGAATAGACTTTTCGCAATCTGTATATCTCTATTAGTATACGAGTTTAAGATGTTCCATGATATGACGTCGGATATACCTAATTCTAAAATTTTTGTATACAGAATGTGTAGATTTACATTATCATTATGTCCCTTTTATATCTAAAATGAATGGACTAACCGATTTCTGACAGGTGACGGATGAGTAAATGTATATTAATAAGTAGCCGAGGCTCTCATAGATGGATCCATTTTTTCTGAAGCCAATCTGAGTCCAAGGCAATAGCTTGTTCTTTTTTATCCAAAATTCCAGACGATTGTTAGTAAGTCTCTAGTATGTTTTCATAATACATGATGCTAAGCGTATGGGGCGGTAAGAATCCCAATTCATTGGCAATTCCTTTGCTTTTAAAATATGAAGTATAATATAGACAGTCGTCGGGGATCTGCCAAATTTCATTATAGATGTTTTGAAGGGCTGTCCTACCCGTGGTTGATAAGTTGGCATTGAATAATGGATGTCGTTAGAGCTTGGAGATGTATTTTTTTTGTGAGAATTTTCTTGCAATCTGTCCTGTCGACATTCAGCTATTGGTTATGGTTTTTACTGATGGCATTGAGTATATTTTCACTCTGAAGTGGAGTTCAGTATCTGAAAGTGGCTTAATTAGATAGCGAACATCTTGTGTAATCAGTTCCAAAATGGTGTGGGAATGCCTAGGCAAACTTAATGAACTAGGCGAGAACAATATAGTCACCTTACTGTGGATTCCAGGACACACTGGAATAGAAGGAAATGAAATAGCAGATGAACTAGCGAAGAGGGGGACTGAAATACCCTTTTGGGGTTCGGAACCCTTTTGCGGAATCAGCTCCAATGTAATATTGGAAGAAATAGGTAAAGGCAAATAAAAGAGAAGATCTGACCATTGGAAAGATCTAGTAGGGCTTAGGCAATCTAATATTCTTCTGGGTGACTACAACCTGTTGAGATCAAATGAATGCATTGGTCAAAGTAAAACTGCACTAAGAGTTTTAACAGGAATATTAACGGGACATTGTCGCCTGAGTGGGTACCTTAAAAAGCTCAAAATAGAGGAGGAAGAAGATTGTAGATTTTGTGGAATGGAAGAAGAAACTTCCATCCACATACTTGCGAACTGACAGCAATTCAGAATCCTAGGGCACAGCACCTGGGAGACTACTGGATAGAAGAGGGACAGTTACCTAAGTTGAAGCCTGCAGATATCCTAAAATTCCTCCGGGAAATAGGACTAAAGGAGCTGTTAGTCTCTGAGACTCTCCTCAGAAACTAAGTAGAAGTAAGGGGGCACAATAGATCTTTCAGGTCTCAGTGAATGGTACCCCAAAATACATACATACATAGCGAACATAATCGGAATAGTTATCCAGAAAATTGATTTCTACAGGAGAGACTAGTTTTGCAGAGGGAGCTATGAGATTTGGGTGGTCTTCTATCCATGTAGCTTCCAAGAGTATTATAGGCACTTTGTTTTCATATTTTTTAGATTATTGAATTTTGTCTAAACTTCTTTAATGGGAACCCGCCTACTTAGGAACTGACTGACTGAATTTTGTCCAGCTGTGTTTTCAAACTTGTTTAATTATCTTTTTATCCAAAGCGTCACCCTTTTTAAACTTTAGTAGGTTTTCTTGATTTGGATTGTTTTGAAATATGCGGAAACTTTCTGGCCTTTTTGTAACTGCTTCTTCAGATTTTGCGTCCCATCAATATTTTTCTTTGGATGTTGATTTGTTTCTCTCGAATTTAGGGATCGTGTTGGATGCAGCTATGTTTATAAAAGATTCATATGAATTCCGAGCCAAATAGATCTTGTAGAATTTTCTATGTAATGATATCACTTAGATCAGTAGTACAGATGGTAAGGTCGATTGAGTTACCAAAGAAAGTTAGAGAGCCGTCATTTTTGTATATCAGGTTATTATCATCCAAACACTCCATTATAATTTTAGCATGTCTGTTTGATTATCAAAACCCCAAGCGATATGATAAGCAATGTAATCGCCTCCTATAATGAACGGTTTTTGTATGCATTTTATGAAATTGTTCCATTTTATTTAGTAATGGGGGTTCCTGGGGGAACATAAATCGATATAACTGTAATAGTACAGTTAGTGGAAGTTCTTCATAGGAAAAGTTTGAATTTATTAAAATGGCTGAGCCTACACCAACGAATTCTGATTGGCAGTCGTCTTTTACGATATTGAATCCTGAGAAATTAATATATTTTTCGGGTTAAATCTAGTTTCCGATAATAATGCAATTTCAGCTTTTTGTTCCTCCTCTATTGGAGTTAGCCGATCTAGAATTCCATTGACATATTACTAAACTATTCATTTTTGTATATGAGAGACCTTGAAAATGATTGAATTGAGTTTACTTAAATTGATTTTTCTAGTATTTCTTTTTTTTTTGTTTCGGATTAGAATTAATATCTACCTATAGATATAAGTTCTGTCAGTTCTTTGTGTGATTCATACCCTTCGTTTGTTTTTTCTGCATTAACATTTGATTGATACGAAGACGAATAAATTATGCCTCCAGGACTTGTGAGCGTAATGTTTAATTTGATTCAATTTGATAATTTTCTGATGTTCTATTGATAATGGATTTGGTAAGATAGGATAGGTTAGTTTTTGATTTGATGAATTTTTTATTGTGTATTTATGTTAAACTGGTGGATGAGCGAATGTGTTGGAAAGTGACAAGTCAAAGGGCATTTGTTTAGATGAGTGTGAAGGTGTTGAGGAGTTTCTAATAGGGGTTTGATGTGGAGTTATTGAAGGATTGTTAGTTGTTATGGATGCGTAGGTAACTTTAGGAAAGGAAAGGAGTTTCTTTGAAAGATACATTATATTCTTGACTTATTTTTTTGGCGTTCGAATTCTGGACACGAATTCCATTTCTTTGTGAAGTGCTCTCCATCACACGAAAAAATATTTTTGGTGTAGGTTGTTTTAGTACAAAATTCTGAAAGGTGGGATTCGCGACATTTGAGACATCTCGGACATCTCTTACATTGTTTGCTTTTATGTCCGTATCTATAGCAGTGGTAACCTTTTGCTCGTATTTTTCCACGTCATGTAGGACATGGTTAATTGTGTGCTTTGGTGTGCTTTGACATTTAAATGATACAATTATCGATTTTGAAGGTTTTAATTCAATTTCATCATCTGTTTTTACGTTTCTCATTATTCTCTCAACATAATCCACTGAGAATTTAATATGGTGAACGTACTGTTTTATTTCATTAAAAATATTCTTCCGTTAGATCCGTAAGTAATTTGGAATAAAGTAGAGAGTTAGCACGCACAGAGTCTTTAACCGTGACTCTGACTGAATTGCGCCTTACCGAATCAATTTTTTCAATTTGATTATCAATGTCTGGATGTAGATTACATAATGTGTCGCTTAATTTTACTGCGTTCAATTTACCGGAGAAATTAACATCGTCATTTTCTATGTGAATGCAGAAAGGCCCTGAATCGGTTTTATCGTATAGGTAAGTAGGTCTATTTTTTTTGACTCAATATCATTTACTGAATTATTTTGTTGCGATGTTTTTATGGAATCATTTCCTGATTGCATATTTCATGGGCGTAGCCAGCGAAGGACAGGGACGGGCAACTGCCCCCCCCCTAGAAGCAAAAATAAATTAAATAATTTTAAAAAATTAAATCTAAAATATACATGTTTTTCTGTTCTGCATTTTTTTTGTTATCTGTTTTATATATTTTGTTTGTTGTTGTGGTCGTTTGGTTGCTTTTATGAACATTTTAAAACTAATTAATAAGCTATAATAAATAAAATTATTCGCGTGTGTTTTAGTGTGAAAGAATCCGAAATAAATACTCTTATAACAACTATTGAATTGGTGTCTTGTCTAGCGACAGTGTCCTATTTAATAGTGTAACGAAACGCCACTGGGTTTCTTCGGGTTCGAGAAAATCGAGATACAAGTGAATAATATATGGGTACGGGAACCGGCGAAGCGAATGTTCTGGCAATTTCTAGGCTCAAAAGGGTATATAAAGTTGCCAATCCGGCGCGAAGACAGACAGTACAGTACATAGTGCAGGATACGAAGTTGCATACAGCGAATAGAAAGCGAGGCTTAAGAAACAAGGGGGAAAATCCGTAACAATAGTTTTACCACAGAATAAGGAGGCAGAAAAGATAATATGGATATAAGAAATTAGTTAGTTAAATAATGTCAGTAGAAAATTAAATTTTTGATTAAAACTTTAGAGTCATTCCATTAGAAACGGTACAAAAATTTGAAAATAATGCAGAATCTTTCATGAAATTTTATAAGTTGGGTGATATATCTGCAGAATTAGATTTGTGGTACAATATGTGGAAGAAAAAGAATTTAGCAGAAGACAAATTAAAGGACATTGAAGTGGCTGCACTTTCGGAGGAAGCTAATGTTTTTTCCCTGCAACAAGGCACGCACTGCTAATATTAGGTGCTTTCCCATCCACTACTGCTACCGTGGAAAGATCGTTCAGTACCCTACGAAGGGTAAAAACCTGGCTCAAGAGTACAATAGGTGATGACAGACTCACTGGGTTGTGTCTGATGAGTGTGCATCGAAAATTTTTAAAGGAAAGTCAAGACTGCGTAGTGAAGAAAGTTTTGGATAAATTTAGTTTAAACCCAAGAAAAATGTTATTATGTAGTTTAATTTAAGTATGATTGAAATCTCAAAGTTTTGTTTTCATTTGCCTTTTCTTTTTATCTTAAAATTTTACATTTTGGACGACCATGGACCATGGTTTGCCCCCCTTTTATAAATTCTGGCTACGTCCTTGGCATATTTAATTGCTGTTTATTTTCATTGGAATTCACTAAATTAGTGTGATTATTAGAGGTACTTATCGAATTTTGTTCTTTATTGACTGAGAAGCCTTCGAGGTTATTGACTTCATCCTGATTCCGCATTTGAACGTTTATTTCCCTTAATTATCTATCGAGTGGTTTACTAACTAAATAATTTTTTACTCAACTCTGCTAGTTCACTCCGACGACCTGAATAATATTGCGAAAAAATTAGGACGGAAAAAGTTTTTATTAATTAGTTTGTATTTAAAAACTTTGTCAGTTAAATTCTGTAATTTTTTGTTAATGAGTTTAGTTTTAGTATCCAATGGAATTGTTCAATTCTCAAGACTCCGCTATAATTAGTTTTTGATACACAGAGGGCGGCTAAATTATGGAACAAATTAATTATTTTGCAAATAATTTATTTCAGATAGAAATCCAGAATAGAACGATTTTCAATTTTAACTGCCGATTTTTTTCAATAATGTACGAAAATGATGATCAGTTTTGACACGGTGACTAATCGTTGATTTTTTTTTAAAAGAAACACATTATCCTTATTATTATATTACAAATATCTTCCGGAGTAATTCTATTTTCGTTTCTAATTTGGTCTTACACTTCTTGTAGATTTCACGGTTTATCTACACAAACCTTTGATTTTGAATAACCCCATAAAAACAATTCTAGAGGTGTAAGATTTGGGCATCTTGGGACACTCTACTGGTCCTCGTCTACCAATCCACTTCCCAGGAAAACACTGGTTCAAAAACGTTATGTACGAGGTATGCGGGGTATAAGAGGGTGCACCATCTTGTAACCAAATACTATCATCTGGTAAGTTAGGATTGTTGGCGTTTGGAAACATATTGGCAAAAATTGTTCGTAGAAATTGTAGATAACGTTCTTCAGTAAGATTTTCATCAAAAAAATGACCTCCAGTCATCCAGTGAGGATTATCCTTACTCCAGTACCTGCAATTTTGACGATTAATTGAACAGTTCGGCAAAATGTATCCTCATCAGAAAACATCTTTTGTTTAATGAAACGTGGATTGCGGTTACATAAATCCTGCAAAATGTCACAAAACTGCATACGGCGATGGGTCGTTGAGTTCTTTATGTACGGATTGTACGGATGGTACTTTTCGTCTTTCAGAATACGTAATACCGACCGTTGAGATATGCCTGGATCCATGGTAATTTGGCATGAAGTATTATGTGGAGTATCTTCAACACTTAATACATCATCAAGTTTCACGTTTTCACGTTTTTTTAAGTTTTACTGACTGTTGATCGGCTGATAGGTCCGCCTGGTTAGTTTGCATTAAACAAACCGCATGCATGTGGCTGAGTACTCGTTTTATCTCCACTTCCTATACAAATTAAAATTTGTATTCATTTGGCTCTACTTAAAGTATCCATAATGTACTCCAAAGCTTTTTTTCTTGAAATTTGGTGTATTCGACAAAACGTCAAGTGATATTTTAATTCACATTAGACAGGCTTGATTTTTATCTATTAATAGCAGATTGATTTTTTACGATTCATTGCTGTTGTGTGAATTTACTATAAGATGGAGCTCATTGAATACCGGGTGTGTCGCTTGAAATATTGAACTACAACAGCTTCTTGTTAATAATTTGTATCAGTAGTATCAAATTCTAGAACTGAAAAATAAAATAAACGTTTGTTCACTTCGTAGAAATAATCATTGACAAATTATGTCATTACTGAAGACAGTATCAAAAGACCTTTCAAATGAGGTATCACAAGACACACACACAAAATTAACAATGCCGTTACCACGTCAAAAGTGGTAACGTCACCAGGTTCGCAAAATTTTAAAAAAATTTACATTAAAAATTTAAAATCGACCTATTTCTGGATTTGTGTAAAAAGTAAATTGTTTGCAAAATAATGAATTTGTTCCATAATTCAATGGCGCACTGTACATGCCTGTTTTTAGAGTTAGGGTCAATCAGGATTTCATTAACGTCATGAATTATAATTCAACATGAAAAATATATTTTAGATTAAGTTGTAAATTGGGCACACAACAGTGTACAAATAAATATGAAAAGGCAGATATTTTTACAGTTTCCTCAAATATACCAACCAGGTAAGTACTTAAATATTATGCATCTTTTCATATACTGAATAATGGGGTGTTAAACCGATATCCGACTTTTGGTATTTTATTAAAGTACCTACATAAGTATTACTTTGCAAAAATTGAAATACAAATTTTTAAACCCAATATTTTAGGAGAAAATTGGAAATTAAGAATTCCTAAATGTTTGCAAATGTCACTACAGATACGTCATATCACTAAAGATGAAGTTAGCCACTTTCTGACTTGAATGTTTTTTTGAATAAATATCCATGTAACGGATAACACTCGAATTTGAAGTTTGAAGAATAGTCAAAGTCTATAATATAAATATGAGTGTTTTGGTTTTGTTTACAGTTTATTCGAGCTTGAAGTTTCAATATAATGAAAAAATTGGGTTAATATTTTTTTAGTTAAGTTTAGTTAGTTTTTCTCCACAATTTTTCAACTTGGAATAATGTTAATATTATATAAATCTTGTTTTTTTTCATTACACCGCCTTTGTTACTATGCCTGCAGTAAAAGTTAAACGAAAATTATGCTTTGAGGCTGCTAGAAGAAAATATAAACAGACTACAACCAGTTACTATTGCTGTTGTTATTCTAATAATTTTAGAAAAATATCTAGCACTAACAAAAATAAAAACTAACTGAAAATACGTTAACAAAAACTTATAATGGTAACGGTAAAATTTATAAAATAATGGAATAGCCGTAATTATAAATCGGAAGTAAAAAACAACTATAACGGCAATATGACATAAGCATAACTTATAAGTACTCTCCTCTTTTTGTGTGTGTACGTCACAGCATAAATGGCGGATTTTTTAAATCATCTAAAAGTTGAATTTTCAAATCGACATAAATACCTTGTGAAAATAAAAATATTAAAAATAATTGATTCCCCATTATGACTAGGTAACTATTAATATTGAGAAAACATTATATTTTTGTTAAGTTTAACACCCCATTGATATATATTCAATTATTCAAATTAATTATTTCATTCAGTAAGCGTTTATTTTTTAAATTGTATCCCATTTATTTGCAGCGTCTTGCATTCAATCTAAATCCTCTTCAAATGATCACGAATTGCTGCCCCATCCATCATGATCACCTCATCGGGTTCCTAGTGATTTCTACAATACAAAAAAACCAAAAAAAAACAGATTTGAAAAGACTGTTTGAAAAAATTTAATCGACGTACTATTAATAATAGTCGCATAATATTAGTGAAACATAAAAAGTATTTGCTATGTTAGTAGAGTTATTTGAAAACAAATTACTACAATTTGTTAGTTTCACAAAAGAGGACATGTTACTTTATTCATAGTAAGAGAACAGGTATAAAGGAAATTTGATCAGACCACCCACAGAATATTCACTATTGAAATAGGAGTTTAGTTACTACATACTAATTAGGAAATACATTGTTAAAAAAAACCAGCCCCTCTCTTTTCACGAATAAGAAATACTCGGATGGTATGATGAAAAAACGAAAACTTTTTAAAGAAATTCGATACGAATTCAGTAGCAAGGTATGGGATCCCAACCAGACTTTAAATAAATTCCATTCAATGGTATACAGTTGGCCCTACAGCAATAGAAGAGACTGGAATAGGAACCAAACATTTTCAAAGTTTGGGAAGTATCCCAAGCATGTTGAAAGTGGAAATTCACGCCATAGGACAGTGTCCCAGCCCAACATCGCTATAGTATAGAACGCGAAGAAATAACATCTTGTGGGTTGGTCAAGCAGCCATTAAAGTACTGAGTTCATGTGTAATCAGTTGTAAAATGGTATGGGAATCTCTTGGAAAACTCAATGAACTAGGTGAAAACAAGATCGTCAACTTACTATGGGTTACAAATAGGAGAAATTGGAATAGAAAGAAATGAAATAGCAGATGAACTAGCAAAGGAAGGGGCTGGAACACCCATTTATGGGTCGAAACTCTTTTGCGGTATCAGCTCCAATGCAATATTGGAAGAAATAGAGAACGCCGAGAGAATATCTGACCATTGGAAAAGTGTAGTAGAGCTGAGAAAATCAAAGAAACCTCTGGAAAACTACAAAAAATGTATGCCTAAGCCAGAGTAAGACTGCAATAACGCCTGAATAGGAACCTCAAAACTAGTGGAGCAAGAAGAATATAGTTTTTGTGAAAGAGAAGAAAAAAATACAGAATCCTAGGTCACAATAACCAGGAGACTACTAGATAGGAGAGGAACACTTACCTACACTGAAGCCTTCGGATATCCTAAAAATCCTCCAGGAAATAGGTGGAAGGGAATTACTAGTCTCTGATACTTAAGTTTTAATAGATATTCGTGGTTCAGTTTGCTGTTAATTTAGTATGGGTAGTGTACTGGTTACTCTTTCAACTTTAATCTTCAGAAAGTGGTCTAATCAAAATTCCGCTCATACCATGTCACTCGCCATTTAATTAAATTATGTATTTGTAAAGATAAGAAAGCAACACTAAACACTGCTGTTTTATTTGATTCGTATAATATCTTATAGAGCGAATAAATACATATATTTGTTTACACGTACCAAAAACTTGTCCCTTAATATTCCATTAACTAACTATAGGCTTTAGATTTATATATGTTTTGTGCCCCCCACTTCCTTGTTGCCATAATTATTGTCGACTTTGCAAGAAGGGTTCCGGTGCAATGAATGGCATTGATAAGCCTTGTCTAGCCTCTTAATCCGCCAATTCGTTGCCCTTAAAACCCTCGTGCCCTGGTACCCAGGCTACCATGACCCTGGTCTTCAATTGCGTTTGAGACACCTATGCAATCCCATACTAGCTTACACCTCTATGGAATCAAGTGCCTTCAGTGCTGCTTGGAGTAAATATGGCAACTGAATAGTATGTCCTTTTCTGCCTTTTCTTCGTCTTGGAAAGTGGTGACGTCCTTATATAGCCTTATTGGAATAGCTATCCTTTGGTTTTAGTACTACAATTCCTACAACACCTACTTCTGTCTTGGAGCCATCCATATACCAGGTTCCCTCAACCAGAATGGGTCAGTCACACCTTCTTCTGCACCTGCCGAGGGTGTTGTCTTCTGAACCTCTAGGTACTTTGTTTCTTTGGCAAATGGCATCACCTTTCCTCCTAGCACTTTGTGTTTTCTGGGCATTGACTGTCACTACCAATTATAAACCATATTTAAGGCTGTTTGCATTATTTCCAGTATTACCTCTGCAATCTTGACTCTGATTACAATAGCGATATAGTCTGCGTATCCAAGACAGTAAAAGTCTGCTGAGGACAGTTCTGTAAGGAGTTCGTCTACTAAGGCTCCCCATAGTCGTGTTGATAGCACTCCTCCTTGTGGACATCCTGCACCCGAGATTATTATCCTACCATCCAGAGTCGCTTTCACCCATCGGCATATTGTTTTGGATGTCCCCGTCTATTCATTGCATTAACCAATTAATTCGTGGTAATTATTGAATGCTCCCTCGATGTCTAAGAAAATGGCCATCGCTATCTTTTTGTCTTCAATTGACTTTGGGATAAGTCTGTTTAGATCATCGAGCGCTAGATCCCTAGATTTGCCTGGTTGATAGGCAAATTGTCGATTGCTTGGGGATTTATTCGTTAACACTTCGTCTCTTATGCACACGTCCAGAAACCTTTTCAACGTTTTTAGTAGAAAGGAGGATGGGCTTATTGGCCTGTATGACTTTGGCGTTAAGTCAAATACTTCACCTACCTTGGGTATGTAAATGACTTTAACTTTTTTGCCATTCTTCCGTTGTGTATCCCCACTAGACTAGCTTTGAGGATCTTAGTTACGTGAGGTATTACGAAGGAAGTAATGCACAGATTTTGTATGAAGTACTATCATTATTAATAGCTCCTATATTATTTTTGGTGCGAACTCCTGTATTGGAAACGATTGACCCAGTTTTTATAAAAATTGGTATGGATGGATTTTTTTTTTGGAAGCCGTTCTTGTACCAGGAGCACTGCAGCTTGTTGGCTTATTGTACTATACTCCCACCTTTACTCCACCCACCAAGACATTCCCGTACCCTCGAGTAGATGATATAGGTCAACCTCTCCGAAGATTGTCTGCCTCCTTGAATCCAATGCCTCACAGTCGGATAAAATGTGGGTTACGGTCTCGGTCTCCATGCCACAAAGTCTGCAGCTGAGATCTCCGTTATATAGCCACATTTTAAGCAGATGATCGTTTACCGGGGCATGACCCGTTAGATAACCTGTAATAATTCTTAGCTTGTTCCTACTATTCAGTAGTTCTTCCGCCCGTTTTACACATATATCACCTATGAAGGTCTTACTGTGTACCTGCTTTGGAGTGTTTCTCCACTGTAGTCTATGTTGGCGTTGTACCCATTTTCGTATTTGTTCTCGGACTACCTTCTTTGTGGTCCCAAGAACTGGTTCTGGTCCAGCATCTGTCGTTGCTGAACCTCTTCTGGCGAGTTCATCAGCTTGTTCATTTCCAGAAATATCATTATGTCCCGGAATCCACACAGTCTTACTCTACTGTGGTCTGCCAGTTCATTCAATTCTTCCTGGCATTCTTTTGCCAGTCTGGATGTTACCTTGCGGCTATTCAGAGCTGCAAGGGCTGCCTGGCTGTCAGTTAATATGTTTATCCAATGAGTGTCAGTCCTATGTTTGTTAATTCTGACACATTCTAGGATGGCATAAATCTCCGCCTGAAATACAGAGGCATGTACTCCTAGTGAGAAGGAACACCTTGTGTTTCTCATCTCACTATAGATGGATGGATTAAAACTTATGTTAAATAGAAAAGTATTCGACTGGCTTCAGCAACTTACTGTACGTACATACTTCTCCGATTCTACGTTAAATTTTAATGTCACTTCGTGTATAATCTTCGTTAACAGATGGAGTGAGGCATACATTTTATATGAAGTGCTGAGATTAATTTTAGCCCCTCTATAATCTTCAAGTTTTTAGTACTTGCTACTCTGGCTAGTGACTTTAGAATTTATCACGGCGTTCGAATGTATTACTTTTTCTTTGTACAGCTAGCCTTGTGAATTTTAACGAAAATGTGTGAAAAGTTGATCTTGAGTGCAGTTTAAGTTCACTTTTTTCCATTGTCGTCAAAATTCTCGAGGTTGCCTGCTTCCAACGTTAGTCAAACTTAATGTGATTAAAGATTGACTGAAGGCTGAGGTGCAAAGAAATCGAAACCTAACCAATTAATCAATCAATCAATTAACGTTTCCTTGTAATGTCAATAGAAATCTGAGATTCATAATAGTTTATATTGGGGACATATCACGTGAACGATGTATACCAGCAAATACAATGAAGGTTCGAATTGCTATTTCATATAATCATATTTTTATTAAAATAAATATAATCGCACATTTAATGCGAAAATAAGTGATTTCTTAAAAATCTTTGCATTCTATATAATTATTTCAATTCACTATTTCAGTTATTCTTAGATACTGTCATCTTGACTAATATTGACGTAGATACCTAAAGCAAATATCTGGAGTCTTATAGTGTTTGTATGAATACGTATCGATATTCAGCCATACGTTACTGTACAGAAAAGACACCAAAGTAAAAGTATTAAGGTGAAAATATCTGACAATCAAGCGACTATAAAAAGCATCAGCTTTATTCAAGCCAACCCCGAACTTATTTGAGATAGACGTCAAGATAATAGTATTATCTTGACGTCTATGGATAACACGCTTTACTTAAATATGACAATTGTTACAGGAAACTGTAATTAAGTACAAATAAAATTATTTGAGATAGCTTGGAAACTTTACAAAAGTGGTATAATTAAAATAGAAGCTTGGCTATTAGATCACACAGGTTATAGGTGTAATGAAGAGCATGATTCACTTATTCGAGAAGCCAAGGAGTACAATGTACCTGAGTTGGTTCAGAACCTTTTACGGTGCGAAAAACTTACACGTTGATAAAAATTATCTTGAGAATGAAATAATACAACAAAATAAGACTTTAGACAGTTTGAGAAGGATGGGTCTTATGCCCGGTTGCAACAACGCTAATTAAATCTCTCATCATGTGATGGTTGATTAAAAAATGATGAACCATCAATGGGAACCCGATTGCACGAAAAAAATAATAGTCGATTCATTGTTCATCATTGCAGGTACCTATCCGTTGCATTTTGATTTGTAAATGATGGTTGATTTGAAGAATTAACGAGTTATTATTTCATTGATCAGCCGTTAATCATTCATCAATTTTAATAAGCGTTCTTGCAACCGGGCATTAGCCTAACATAAGAAATGGAAATTTTCAACAAAATAATAATTTTCTCACCTAAGCCTTACAATAACCACCGCTGCTTAAACTTTCTTCACAAATCGTAAGTTGCTTAAAAGGATTTATTCCAAAGTATACAATTATAAATTAGAAGTGAACTGTGATTAAACAAATTGTAAAGTGTAGTTGAACAATGTTTAAATACAAACTAATTATTATACGAATCAAATAAATTTTGTTTGTTATTAAAAGCGTTCGCACAGCACGAGTAGAAGAAGAAGGATTATTTAGTGTCTTCAAAATACTCACTGTGGTTTTGTTTGTTCACTATACGTATCGAAATAATCTATTGTATGCTCCGGAAGGCTATGGAAAGGCGACTCTCTGAATTTGCGTCCGTATAATGCAACAAGTCCAGAAATTATCCCAACGGCCCATGAGAGGGATTTGCCGGTATGTGGGTCAGTTTCTGAAATTGCTAAAGCTATAAGCACTCACCATGAAAGCGTTTTATTTTTATACATTCTATTTTTTACACCTAAATGTACTACTTTACAATAGTAATGAATGAATGTCTTTATCAAACAAACGTGTACAATAAATCTGCCCCGAGAAGGCGAAGATTAGTTAGAAGCTACTCTTTAACTTTTGGCCTTCAAGAGTTACTAAACATGAAACAAAAAAATATACATATATTTCACATTATAACAGTAGAATACATGAAAATAGTTCAATATAAATAAGAATAATTTCACTAAATTGTATATGAAGGAATGTTCAAATATGACGGAGGAATGTATCATTGTCATAGCGTTTTGTCGAATGTTGTGCTCATGAATAGAGTTACGGAAAATAATTATCTTATATAAATAGACTGGGGTTCTAGTTTTCATCAAACGATATAGGAAAATTAGAAAATGAAACCAAAATAAGTTATTGATCTTCAACCAATTAAGCTACAGGTTGGTAAATTAATTTTGGCAGTTGACGCTGCGCGAGAAAGCCATACAACTTGACAACGTTGTAACCCAGATAACTCACGATCATACAATGGATGTCCAATGGATATCCACATTGGACATAAGGGATATCCATAGGATATCCGTTCAGGTCCAGAAAGATATCCTATGGACATCCATTGGATATCCATTTGCCACAAAATTGGACATCCTATGGATGTCCGTTTCGTACTAAGAATGGATATACCTTGTAAAAATATGGACATTCACTGGACATAATAAATAAACCATGGAGAGCTCATGGACTTTTCATGGACCTGAACTTGATACGTTCTGTACATGGACAGGATGGGATATGGACATCCCGTGTACTTGTTATGGACGTGAACTATTTATTTTGTCCACGACTATTTGATAATTTTAACAATTTACGTATACTTCTTCACTTCACTTCGCATATATTGAAGATTATTCATATTTATACAAATGCCACAATTTATTATTTTAAAATTTTCACCGCGACGGGGATTCGATCCTATGTCTAAAATTCCTCACTTCACCAAGTCAGCGCCTTAAACCACCATGCTATGCAGATACATGCAATAGTTTATCAAGCTGTGGTATATTTACGAGTAGATCGTTTTATATGCAGTTTTTTATCTAGTGTGTATGATGTATGTCAAAAGCAAAAGTGACAATTTAAATAATTAAATACTTATTAAATATATAATCTGTTGAATAGCATAAGTAGCAATTAGTAGTTTTTTGTAATAAAGTATAGTGTTTTAGTTTGACCAAAAATATATAGGTACCTAAACAGGTAATTAATAGTCGTTGACAAAATATAGTGTTCTACTCGCATATAATGGCTATTATTCACTCATCTGCGGTTCACGACATAAACGCACCATCGTGAATAATAGCCATCATTATATGCTTGTTGAATAATATACTATAGGACATGAACTGGAAACATTCAGGACATGAACTGGATATCTTTTGTACAAAAGCTCTCTACACAGTCTTATTCATTCTTCCTCCTTCCAAATCAGATACAAATAGACATTTTATGTAATGCCATTTCCATTAGCCGCACTTGTCTAAGCTTTTGCTACCTTCAATTCTTTTTTTTTTCATTACATGAAACTAAAAATATAATAGGTACTCATTATACGAGTGTAAAAAATTAATCGAGTTGCTGATGGAAGGTATAAGTAGGTATAAAATATAGCGGACCTAGTACATTTTAAATGAGTGCATATTTCGATTCGACCAAAGGATTAATAATGGATGTCCAATGGACGTCCATCACTCAAATAAATATTCACGTCCAGTGGTGAACGAGAATTGAAGGTCCAGTGAATGTCCCCAAACGGATATCCATTGTACTAGTAGTAAATGGACATCCATTGGATGCCCATTCTGTGTCCATGTCCATATGGACCAATCGTGGACATTATATGGATATCCATAGGATATCCTGTGTTTACTGGGAAACGCAGTTACCGGGAAGAGTAGGCGACGTACATTCCGCATGCAAAGTTTTAAAGGTTGTGAGGCTTACGAATTCTGCCAGCAAAGTGAGCTCTTTCAATCCGAATACGTCTTTGCTACGGCGCATCGGACGTTGCCAAACTTCCGACTGCCAACCTGTATTTGAAAAACGTTGAAATATGATCATATTCTCTTCAATTAAAGATGAATCTACAGCAAGTATTTTCTATACGTTGTATTTGATTTTTTGAAACAAACACGTGTAATATACAATGAAACCATAATAATTTAAAATCGAAAGAATCAACGTTTCACAAAGTTATTTGCGAATTTTAAAATTTAAAATGTGTGAGAAATATGAATATTCATAAAATTCAACCCGCGTCACAAATATTTTGAGTTTCGATCTTCACTAAGTTCATCCAAAAATGCTGTTTTTTCTCTTCTTATTGATGGGGGGGAGTAATTACGGCATTCTTAATAGTAAATCCAATCTTCTACGTTCTTTCTTAATCTTAATTTATATAACGCTTTATAAATAAATTTCAGATTAGAAGTTAACCAAGGTGCTGGTTTTATACTAATTTTATAAGTTTTTAGAGCAGCATTAAAATTTAAATTTATATTTTTAGTCTAAAACTTTATTATTAATATTCTTCATATAATACACTGTGGGCCAAATTTATTTGGAACCCAATTTGTCTCTGAATTATTTTTTTTAATCTGCCGGGTTTTGGTGAAATTTTGGGTGAATATTGGGGAGACCTTTTCTTCATTGTAGAAACATTATCTAATCAAAATGTACAGAGGGAGCCAAGTAAGAAGCAATATTTTTAATCATTGCTTTTGGGGCTGTTGCAAAATTAAATTTTTTACCCTAAAACTACAAATGTTATTTGAGAATATTGAGAAACTATCGGAAAAGAAGCTATAAAAAAAATGTTTCGAAAAACTTTAGGTTTTGTATTTAAAAAGTATTTTTTGCGAAAACTCTGTTTAATATAATATTACTATACAGCGTAATAGGGTTTTATTAAATAACAAATTAACAGAGCGAAAATATAAAATAAAAATATTTTTCAATAATTTTACAAGAACTTATAGTGAATATGACCTCCCTGATTATCTACAACAGCTTGAAATCTTCGGCGCCGTTGTCCAATTGACTTGTTTATAATTTCTTGATTATATTGATGCCAACAGTAAACTATTCTCTCTTTAAGCTGATTGATGCGAGTGTTCTCATAAACTTTTTCTTCTAATGTTCCCCAAATGTTATAATCAACGGGGTTTAGCTCCGGGCTATTTGGAGGCCACATGTTTGGTTCAATAAAGTCAGGACAATTTTCCTGCAGATATCTTAAAGTACTTCTTGACGTTTGGCTATGTGCGCCATCTTGCTGGAATGTGTAGTTGTCGTTAATTGTTTCTATTTCTTGAAGCATATGTTCTAAAATGATAGATTTCGGAGTTAATTTTTACTCCAGAGTCAATAAAATAAATTTCAGTTTTTCCTAGCATCGATACAGCCAAAGAAACCATAACTGATTTAGAAAAATCTTCTCTGGGAACCAGAAGATGTTCCAGTGGTATTTCCGATTTTTTTTGTACATTAGAATATACCCTGTTGTTCTGAGGATTTTGTAACATGTCTATCGACCTGTTTCGATTTTATGAAATAATTTCCCGATTTACCGCTCGCTGTCATAGTAACCACTTCCAATATAGTTCTGTGATCTAAATTTCTCCTACTTTGGTTGACCGTTAAGACAATTGACATATGATGTCAACGGTTGATTCCATGGGGTGGTTTTATCCTTTTCCGTTATCGACCCTTGAGTTGCAAGGACGTACCATCTACCGTCTCTTAAATTTATTTAAGTTTTTTCCTAAATTGCTGTGGTAGGTCCAAAATTATAATTTATATTTATCAAGCTTTTTCTAAAGTAGTGGCTGATATAATTTTTTTGTGCATTTCTTATTTTTTTACAGAGATAGACGAATATACACATACCACGTGGTCAACTACATTTCTTTTATACTTGTACATTACTTTTAAACTAAATCTTTTATCATAAATCACTGTTACCTTTTTTTAATGCAAACATTTGCTAGATTCTGTGTTGTAGAATACCTAATTATTTTCAAAGATAGATAACATTTGCATTTTAACCTTTTCAAAATATTCTCTTATCATAAAAACCTGCCAGTGCCGGCTTCGCATTTCACTAAACATTTTATTCTCTTAGAAATGGTTTATTCATAACTTTTTACTATAATTATTACTTAAAGCTCATTAGGACTTTTTTAATTTGGTTGATAATTTTTACTGTTTAAATGGGACATATATGTTGGAAAGCGTTCGGTAAATTTAAATTTCATTATTCCAAACAACTGCCTTCCTTTTTTACCTGAAAAGCTAAACCAACATTATGTGCCCCATTACATTCAAGTTCCTACATATCCCTAATCCACCTGAACTTCTAGGTAAGCACAGATGCCAGGTTACCGCTGTAAAGATACCGTTACTGCCAGGTTACCGCTGTCAATATATCGCCAGGATACCGTTTACATGCCAGGATACCCCTGCCAAGCTACATTCAAGGATACCGTATATTACTAGATACCGTTACATCACAAGATACCGTTACATCACAATATATACTTCCACTCCGACAGCTATACTTCAACTCCAAGACATCTATACTTCCACTCCGACAGCTATACTTCAACTCCAAGACATCTCTACTTCCACTCCGACAACTTTACTTCAACTTCAGGACCTAAGCTAAGTACCTTCCTGAAGTACAGGTTTTTTTTCACTTTTCCTTTGTTTTACCTCCTGAGGCAAAATAAATTTGATATTTTAAATCTCTTTTAATTTCTTATATACCCGGCTGTAAGAGCTATAGGGGATCGTGTCCGGGTTTATGTAAGTTTGTAACTTTTTTTTTATTATTAACTTTAATCAAATTCTACAAGGTGTTTCTACCTTTTTCACCTTAGTTTCTTTTCTCTTTAATTTAAATTATTTTCTCGTCGATGTCTAAAAGGTAGTGGCGCC
Source organism: Lochmaea capreae (assembly GCA_949126875.1). Taxonomy (NCBI): domain Eukaryota; kingdom Metazoa; phylum Arthropoda; class Insecta; order Coleoptera; family Chrysomelidae; genus Lochmaea; species Lochmaea capreae. Next base: position 11,276,873 of record OX421404.1, on the reverse strand, counting down.
CTAAGTTCTTATAGTCTCAACCCTCTGGCATACCTAGTGTGACATTAACATGGAGTCGATCCACCCTTGAGAAAGTCTCTAACCGGGATCTGTCTCTTGAGGAGAGAACAGTGTTACAATTTTTTGGTTGGCGCAAAGAAAAAAATGTTTCATCTGAGAACCAATATCTTCACGTCGCCTGAATCTTCTTAAAAATGCTTGACATATTTCTACTCTTTTATCATTTGAAAATTTGTGACAGTATATTTTTTTAAACGGTCGATACTTTAAATCAATTTTAATAATTCTTCTTACCGACGATCTTTGAATAGTAGTAGTTTTTGTTATTTTCCTTGAACTTATTGTATTTCTGGGTTCGGCAGCATCAAGAATTGTCCTTACTCTTTCAATGTTTTCGATCTCCCACCAGTTTTCTTTCTTCCTCTTCCAGGCTTCATTGGTAATGAACCATTAGTCTCAAGTAAATGTCTTAAAAAATAACTAATGGTACTTAACTTCCAATTACGCTCTGGGAAAGTTTTAATAATCCGTTTTGCACCATAACCTTTGACTCTTAGAGATTTAATTAAAATTTTATCTTCAAATGACAAATACGAGTATACCATTTTTAAATAAATTTATACACTGTCAAGTTACTAATATTTACATACTGTTGTCATTGTTGTCAAGGGATCCAATAGCGTTTTTTTTCACAGGTAACTCGACAGTGTCTCTGAAAATTTGTTATTTAATAAAACCCTATTACAGTGTATGGTAATATTATATTAAACAGATATTTCCAAAAAAATATATTTTAAATACAAAACCTAGAGTTTTTCGAAACATTTTTTTATCGCTTTTTTCCGATAGTTTCTCAATATTTTCAAATAATATTTGTAGTTTTAGAGTAAAAAATTTAATTTTGCAACGGCCCCAAAAACAATGATTAAAAATACTGCTTCTTACTTGGCTCCCCCTGTACATTTTGATTAGATAATTATTCTACAATTAAGAAGAGGTCTCTCTAATAATCACACAAAATTTCACCAAAATCCGGCAGATTAAAAAATAATTATTCAGAGACAAATTGGGTTACAAATAAATTTGGCCCTAAGTGTATATTATAATTCCATGAAATGTTATCGATATATACCTTTTAAAATTAATATGATTAAAATCTTTGAATTAACGTTAAGTAATATATCGTTCCTCAGGTTTATCAACGTCAATAATTATGGTACAATAAGTCAGGGATTATGTTCACTGAAATGATATAAAACCGCTTTCACGATAGGGAGCCTTGGCTTAATTGCGTGTATGAGGACTATCTACTATAAAAACCTCCCAAATCCTAAGGTTAAGTGGTCGCTGAAGGGATGGATGGGTTATTCGGCTTTTAGGCTACTAACCCCGGGACACCTGCCGCACCCCGTCGAATTTAGCCTTGTATCTGTATAAGAAGCTTTGCAGATATTGACCTCCTCTCTCCTATACTCGTGGGAACAAATATAGACCAAAAGGTATCGAAAATTCTTACGGAGCCTACAGAGACTCCTAGTAAAAGAGATTTGGCAGCAATGAAGACAGAAGTGTCTCCAAGGCAGCCAGATAACTCTGAAGCCAAATACACAACTATGCCACCAGGAGAAGCTATAAAGAATCCTGTGGAACGTAAAATTTCGTTTGGGAGAATTTCAGGTACCAACATAAAAAATTTAAAAAACAAGGAGTTGACAAATGTATTTACAAAAAGGAGTGCTTAAGAGCATCCCTCTACACAGAATACAATAGGCTTATCAAGCAGGGTCATCAGGAGAAGCTGCCCTTACATAATTTGGTTTCAGGTCTCGAAAGTAGTCTGAATCATAAGCCTTACAGCATTTAAAGATATCGAAGGTGCTTTTGACAACACATCGATGTCATCAATAAACATATAATTTGAAAAAAGAGGGATAATCAGCACCACATGCAAATGGATAGGATTCATGCTCGAGCATGGGAGAATAACAGCACATATGCATGATAAAACTTTGAAGAGCATTGAATATAAAAGGTGTAGACAGTCCAAATGGATGTCAGAACTGCTCACCACTAGAGTAGCAGAGACGGGGACAAGCAAAGATAATGTCTCCATCTATACAACCAGAGGATGTCCAAAGGGAGGAGTAGCATCCCCATTAACGTGGAGTCTGACGATTGACGAGCTCCTGTGTGGTTTGATTGACCTCGGAATATCCTGCGAAGGATATGCCAATGATATTGTCATAACAGCCAGGTGAAAATTCGAAAACACCCTTTGTGACGTCGTACAAGGGGTCTGGAGCCAGTGAAGTACCTGTACAAACTGGTAAAGGAAACAAGAGTTCTCATGGAGTAGGTGTTGTAAAGCTTAACCCAGAAGCCAAAATCCCAAGAGGTTGAGATGGAAGCTCAAAACACACAAATATCTCAGCAAAAAGTTTTGTCATAGTAGCTTTCGGGATTCTTTATTCATTTTCATCCTTTCCTCATTGAGATTCTGCTTATTCTGGATGTCTCTCAAAGTCGATTGCTATGCAAAGATCCAAGATTCGTTCCTTGTGTGTATATTACCTCAACATTATTTTCACTCCAATCGAAAAACACCCGTTTTTCACAAATGTATAATCCTACTACTCATTAGGACGTTAAATTTGCGAGATATGAACTCAGTTCTGTTTTTTTATTCCTATTAATTATAACGATATTGATGGCACGCCAACTTTCCGACACGTATGCGTGCGTTATTTATTGCTTTTTGACCGCATTTCGTGTTTTTTTACTCACACTTTGATCATTATTCATGGTCATTTTTTTATGGTAATCTCTTTTGGTATGCATCGATCAACTTCAGAACTAAATATTTGGAAAATGTTGTCGTTCGTGATTCGTCGTGTTGAAACGATGAGATAAGTAGAGTTTGTTTGAAAATAGTGGATATTCATTTGGTTTGTATGAATCCTAATTAGGATTATTCAACGATATTATGTATATTTTTTATCTAGACTGATAATTTTTTCACTACTAAAGACTTATTGTTAATTTTTTTAACTTATTGAAGCATTCAAAAAATAACTAAAACCATGTATTAGACCAAGCAATAGAGCATACAAAATATAGTAATTTTTAACAAAAATTTAAGTAGAAAACTTGTAACGTTCTAAAAATATCTAGAAATTTTTGGCACCTTTATTAATATTAATAGTTATTAATTAATTTTTAATAGATTTTTGTACCTGCTTTTTTTCAGGATTGACATGCAGAATTTCCAAATGTAAAATTTTCTTTTAAATGTGGTTGCTGTTCAATAAGTTTAATATGTCTTATATTAAGGGCCCGTTATTGAACAAAAATATAAGCGTAAAAACATGGCTTACGTTTTTCATTCAGATAATTTTTATTACTGATTTTAGTGGAGGCGTAAGGTGTAACATCGATTGCCAAACTGTTAAGGCAGTGTGCATCAGAATTTATGTGGGTTTCTTGTTAATAATAAATTTCACAGACATTGTCAAATATACCCAATTTTGGGCAATGAAGATTGAAATGAAATAAAGTCAACACACCCTTTATAACATTATTTTATAGACAAATGTGTGACAATGCAACGGAAATATTGTTATATTATCTAAATTTGAATGAAATAAAAGCGGCGTAATTCAAAGATGGTAGCCAAAAAATCAGTCTTATTTGGTTGAACCGACTTGGCATCAGAGGGCGCTGACTGAATCAGTATCATTCGAGTGATATGTATCGAGAGGATGTAGTTTCCGATATATACGACTCTAATTTCCCAATCCAGTGTTTTGTGTCAGATTTGGTACTCTCGATAACCTAAATGTGCGGAAGTATTTGTTATACATGAACTGACTATCTGAGATACATTTGCGTACCCAAATATATCAAAAGTATACTACGTAATGTCTTTTATATAATGGCACCATCGTTTTCTACTAGGTTTTTTTAAATATTTACGTATTGCTTTCGACTTTTTCTCGAATCTATACAGCAAGTTCCTTTTCAAACCCTGGACGTAGTCCCATTAAATACTTCCAGCCCACAGCTCACTACAAAGCAACTGACAACCGTTAATTATATTCTCAATTTCCCCACGCACTCTTTTCGCAACCGATTGTCTTACTGGCAATAACGAGATCGGCTAAAATTTCATCTCAACTTTCATGATAATCGGTAATGAAAAATGTCCACTTTTTTTTGAACGATGGATTAGATGGGCCCTTACAAATCATATTAGCGCAAAAATTCAATGGTTAACAGTTAACAGAATTTTTTTCATCGATTTTAATAGTGTGTTTTATATGATACGTACCTATACTGTGATTTTTTTAAAACCTTCATTATATTTTAACCACATTTGAGAAATGGACTAAATATTAGATATGGATATAAATAGTTTTTTGGTATTTACTCACAGTCTTTGCACCAAAGAGCAGATGGATGCTTTCAAAAGTTTACATGACTACAAATATTTTGAATTTGGAGTTGTGTTGAAAGTATAGGATCCCATTTAGTCAATGAAGTATTTGTCTTAGTTGGCAAGGTAATACTTGAGTTCATCATTTTGAATGTTATATTAGCAGTATATATGAAAAAAAGTACTTGAGAAACCCTACAACATGTGAAGGAAGTTTCCTTAGATGAATAAGAATAGAGTTCATACAATAGCCTTTTTGGTGTGCGTCATCGATTGTTAATACCCTTCTAACACATTACGGTGAAAAAAATGGAAAAAAAGGCAGGTCTGTGATTAATCCTAATCAAAATATCACAATAATGAACTGTTTAAACGTATTACAAACGTTAACCCTAATCTTTGACAGAAAAATTTGATTGGTTGATGTTTAGTTTACGTGCAAGCGCGACCTATCAATCGGGCGAATTTATATCGTTCAAAATTCTATGTAGACGTTCCCTTTGTAGGTTATGTCTTTTTCTAATGTCCCACTGACAGTTCTCGTCAGGTCTGTACTTTGCTGTTCATGATTATTTATGGAAAGTGAATATTAATATTATTGTTAGCATTTTATTTCTTAAATAATACAAAAATATGCCTAGATACACGGAAAAAGAGCAGCAACTAATTTTGAAAGTTATTAAATATTTTCAATTAGAAAAAGAAGCTGGTAAACCATTGATACCTTTAACTTCAGTGCACCAAGTAAGTATTTTTTATATAACAATAAGTGAAATTAATATAAATCAAGTTAATCCTATTTCATTTGGATTGTTTAAATATTTTATTTTTATCTATTGTGTTTCAGATGCATTGGGAATATCCTTGCCGACTGTAGCAAATTTGGCAAAAAATGGCATTCACAGTGATTCAGAGTATACCACTAAAATAAGTAAGTCTGTCAAAATGTCGAAGGGTCCCACAATCCGAGAGAAACACGAGCATGCCATTAGGACGCGTATATACAGAATGTTTAGTGAAGGTATGTAGAAAAATGTTTTCTATGCATCTGACATTTTTAATTAGTCCGATGAGTGAACCATTTTTACACACTTTTATTTAACTTCACTTCTCTGTTTGTCTACATCAAATCTTACAATCCACTTTTTGAGTGAGTATGAGTGGTATGTAAGTAAAATATTCGAGAGCTCATATTAAATGTTTGTTTAAAACTAGTAGTCACATTTTATAGATTGCGCCACCTACTTTAATCATAGTGAGAAAGAGTGAATGAGAAATTAAAAAAAAATTATTATTCACTTTTTAGTGCATTTCCTAATAAAAGTGTGTAATTAAAAAAGTGTTTTTGTATTTTTTATTCATTAATATTGTTTGTTTACTTATTTATTTTAGGTGAACATGTAACTCTACATTCACTGAATAAAAAACTCATTGATCTGGATGGAATCGACATGTCTGTTAGTTCAATGGCTAATGTTTTAAGGGAACTAAAATTCAGATGGCTAAATTGCAGTATTTCCAATAGAAACTATCTTATGGAACAACCACAAGTAGCTCAAAAAAGATTACATTTTCTGAGGGAATTCAAGAACAATGAGAGTTCTCCTTACCCTCTACAGCCTGTTTTTTTGGACGAGACCTGAATTTTTAGTAAAGGTAGTTTTCGCAAGAGTTGGCAAGATGGTAGCACTAAGGCAGTAAGGAAGACGAGTGGTGAAGGTGTACGGTACATTATTTTACATGCAGGTTCTGAGAATGGTTTTGTCGAAAATTGTAGTTTGATTTTCAAAAGTGGGAGTAAATCTGGAGACTATCATGATTCGATGAATTCGAATAACTTCGAAAAATGGTTTGAACAACAGCTCCTGCCGAATTTAGAAGAACCTTCTTTAATAATAATGGACAATGCATCTTACCATTCAAGTTTAGTTGAAAAAATCCCTAATTCATCTTGGACTAAGCAATCTTTAATTAGTTGGTTACAAGAAAGGTGTATACCTTTTCCAGCATCTAGCATGAAAGATGAAATTATGAAAATTGTGAAGAAACATATACCGGATAAAGAATACAAGTATGTAATTTATTGTAGGAGGTAAGGCTAAACAGTGTTAATGTAAGCGTGCTGTTTTATAGATTAGATAGACTGGCTCTTCAGCACGGTCATCGTATTTTAAGACTACCTCCCTACCATTGCCAGTTCAATCCAATAGAAATGGTTTGGTCCGAGCTCAAACGGTATTACGATGCTAAGATAACCTCTGTTGACCGTGTAACTGCAGCAACAATAATAAATGTTTGGCAAGAGGCAATTGAGCAGGTATGAACAAATAAGTTTACGTTTCTGCCGTACTGCCAGTATTTTGATTTTTTTTTGGGAGTCCTGAAGACTGTATTTTAATTATATTTATATTATTGTAGGTTACACCAGAAAAATGGAAAAAATATGTTAGGCATACCCAAAACATTATAGAGGAATATTGGGAAACAGCAAAAATTATTGACGCTAGTGATACTTCGCCTGTAATTGTTGACTTGAATGAGTCGGAATGTGAATCAGATTGGGACTTATGGGAAGATGACTGCGAAAATTGAACTTTCATAATCCTCTTCTTTTTAATTTTTTATTAGTTGGTTGGTTTCTTGACTATTTACTATGTTTATGTTTGTTTTCTACTAAACGTGTAACTGAAGATAGAAGTCGTAGCTTCAAAAAGCTATAGAATAATATCTATTTTGTTAAATTTTCAATATATCCGAGGTGCCTTAGACAACCAAGAAACTGTAGTATGTGCATTTTTGGACATAGAAGGAGCTTTTAACAACACTCCTGAGACTCTCCTCAGAAACTATGTAGAAGTAAGGGGGCCCAATAGATCTTTTAGGTCTCAGTGAATGTCAAAATACATATATACATAAATTTTCAATACACCACCTGTACATATTTTAATGAAGATCAAGTACATGAGGTCAGTAAAGACATCAATAAGACAGTGGCCACATTTAAACAAATAAAAAAATGAAATTCACTAACAATAAGAATTATAAGTGAAGAATACCTTTTTCCATAAAACTTTAGAATAAAATAGGGTTCCATATGGTGCAGACTTAATTGAACAGGCTGTATAATTCTTTTGCAGGACTATATTTACTAATGTAAAGTTATTTTAATATGTAAATTGAATATACAATTTGTTTGTTTTGCAGTGTTTTCATATCCCAAGTATTATTAATTTCATATCATTTTCGAATATGGTTGAATACGATCCTGATCATTTCATTTTTCAAATTTAAGGTTAGCTAAATGTCAATATAGCAAATATAATAAACGACATGCCGAAAACCCGGATATACGTCACAAACGATGACGCACACCAAAAAGGCTATTGTAAGAACTCTAGTTAGGTCAAGAGATAGTTCAAAATTGCATTGCAAGCATATATCATCATCCCACGCAGAAGTTTGACGAAAGAGAGAAAAGCTTTTTTTGTAGTGATGTTGATGATGGTAGACCAATGATATTGTTTGATCAATTAAATTGTAAGATAAAATGTTACTATTTTGGTTGCATAAATTCAAAAACTGTTCCCTATGACTTATGTTATTGCAGTGTGTTTAAGAGAAGTTTAATTTTTTTTTGGCGTAATTGAAATGAATGAAAATTATTTTTCAATTTCTGTGATTTGGAAAATGTTAATACATAATAATCGCCTATTTGAATTACCCATGTTTTATTAACGTTGAAATTATTTTAATTTATATTCTTATGTCAATGTTTAAGTTTTAAGATAACTATGTTCATAAAATGATAGCAATTTTTCTTGACAATAAATCATATTCATCTCTCTAGCTTATTCAAATACAAAGAGATATGGTGATTAAACTTAACTAACGAAAAATTAATGTTTTTATTTGGACACAATCCAAAATCCACAAATGCAGCTCAAAAGTTCTATAAAACCAACCTTTTTATTGTTTACTAGCTTTTGCACCGAGCTTTTAAGTGAATTCAACGTTTTTTGAATAAAGTCGGGAAGAGTTTTTAAACGTGTCAAAATAAAATGCGATTTAAATCAAAAGCATTAAGGAGTAGGTATTGATATCAACTTCCATGCAAATCACCCAAAAAATAACTGTCTACCAATTTTTAACACCATTAGGCGATGAGTCTCAATAAAATACGAAACTCGCCTTCCATCAATTCTGTTAAAGAATGTTTATGCAAACTTTGAAGTAGATTGGACCAAGAAATCAGGTTGTCCCATACAAACTTTTCTCAGATTTTTCACCCCCTTAGGAGTAGAATTTCGGAAAATCCGTTCCACCAAAATAAATACTCTTGTGAATTACTCTTATAAATGAAACTAACTGTTTCTAATTAATTCCACTATTTAATGAAAAAAATTATGAAAATTCCAAGATAGGTACTTATCTATAATTATGAAACTTCTGTCATTCTGACGATGATATGTCAATATCGAAATAATTATCAATTAGGCATTCCAAACCACGTGATCCAATATGGCGGTTGCTGGCACACAAACCATAGATGACATAAACAACCCACATAACAGTGGTGAATCATCTTTGTTGTAAGCAGTTGTAAGCGCGAGATTTTTGTTATTTTTAAAGTGTTTTTGAGAGTGTTACCGAACATTTTTGTGTTAGAAATATTTTTTAAGTTATGTCTGATGGCGAGTGAATATCTTCGCAGATTCTTGCAACAAAGCAGCGATGTTGGTGAAAGGTGCGTTTCATAACCAAAGTTCTTTTGTTCTTTTTCGAGGAATTCCCAGTAAGCGCGAGTCATAAGCTCGCGTTGATTACGTCCCTGCCCTTTGTACACACCGCCCGTCGCTACTACCGATTGAATGATTTAGTGAGGTCTTCGGACTGAGCGCGGCGGCGTTTCGGCGTCGCCGACGCTTCGGAAAGATGACCAAACTTGATCATTTAGAGGAAGTAAAAGTCGTAACAAAAATTTTTAAAATCAACAAACAACTTTTACGTCGTCCTCATAACTGGGACATAAAAAAGTAAAATTTTTATTATTATTATTAGTATTTAAAGTGACTGTTATTGAAAATTATGCTGTATTTTGTAAGTGCGTAGTAGTGTTTTCTATACACTTTTTTTAAATAATTAAGGGTTGAGAATAATTTATATTATATTTTAAACATGTTTTTGAGTCAACAACTTTTACGTCGTCCTCATAACTGAGACAATACATGTTACAGGCATATTATTTAATAAAAAAACAAAAAGTGCCTCTCCGCACTTAACACCAAAGAAAAAAGAATTTTAAAATAAGATATATAAGGTTACTTCGGTACGTACTCTACTACTGTATGCCAACAACCGCCATATTGAATTAATTTGACAGGTCGTTGGAATGCCTAATAGGGCTTTTCGGAAACTATGATAGGGTTATCCCGATCATGATCTGAATATTCGGAAAGTAATCCGGATCACGATCACTTACGTTCGGAAACTGAACGAATTGAGCGGGTCATAGTCATATGATTGGATCCTTTCTACCCAAGTATACCGGTGGGTAAATGCGATCAGCTGACGTGTTGTTCCGTTTTAATCGTTTTCTTTAACCTCTAACCTAAAAGACATGTAAGCTGCGTAGTTGACAGGTGTTTGAAGTTTGCGAGTTTTGTACTTTTCAGCTTTTCTATAAAAAAATAATTTGTTGGCTTCAAAATTTAGTGTTAGTTGGTTGTTTTTTGTCAGTGATTTAGCGTGAACGATCAGTGAAAAACAAGTTATAGCTCTTCGTTACTCTTAGTCAGGATCATTACCAACGAATAATGAATGGCCTTTTTGAAGCATTCAACGCATATATTAATAAATATTCCTCCTCGTCTTCCTCATCCTCCTCAAAAATAATAGTTTGGACGTATTGTATAAAAAACCTGTCCATGTTTGTAATTCGTTAATAATAATTAAAATCTTTTTTACAACTGAGTAAAGGGTCTCTGATAAAGGTCTATAAACACAGAAAAATAATAAAAAATCTATCAACGAAACTTTTGATAATAAAAGGTTTGTAGGTCAAGTTTTAAGTTTGACGTTTCCACAAAAACAGCTAGCGTCGTTTGGAAACTCAGATAAAAATCTCGTTCATGGTTAGGATCCGCAATCAGCTGATAAGTGATCTATCTGATCCAGGATTACGGTTTCCGAAAAGAATTTTCCTAATTTTTTTGGAGTGAATTTAAAGCAGTTAGTTTCATTTATTAGAGTAATATGAATAGATTCCACAAAGTAGGGGTCCAATCAGTAATAATATTGTGTATACCAAAAGAGTGAAATCTTCTTTGTTTGCCATGGGAAACTATATTGAATGAAGAGTTCAAGTTGAAATTTCACCCCACCTTTTTTTACATTATTTAAATAAATAATAAATTTATTTTTATGGAAAAACGATTTTTCCGTTTTTCTCGTTAATATAACAAAAAAAAACGATATTAAAAAATTACTGCATCTATGCAACTTGTAGTCCATTACGTCACTTATGTGCATTAGCTGTAACATGATATGAACGTAGGCCACTTTCTCTAAATAAAATATTTGTTCAATGTGTTTTTGGTTTTAATTGTATTTGTGAGTTTTACCTTTGTTTACATATAATTTGATTCCCATTGAAAAAGTTATGGATAGACGATAAAAATATTGTTTGAATACAACAACTAAAACATGTCTATATGAGGAGAATTATTAGAGTTTTCTTTTACAAACTAAGCCACCATCTACAAAAACCAAACACAAACAAAGATGGAAAACGGCTCTAGGACTCACACACACAGTATATATCTTCAAACTATCAGTTTGAGTTCACAAGTGAAAATAACACTGATGTGAATATTAAATTTGTTGTTATATTTCATTTTGGTATCTGAATGATCTCTCAAATGGATTATCCCTATAATTTCTAGGTATAATTTTTACGAGATTTAACTAATTTGCATCATTTTAATACACATTTGTTGATGTCCTTTTGGTACCTGATTATATAATTATAAAATATTGCATTAGGAACGCTTATGTACCAAACGGCAAATTGTTACACGTTCTTGTTACCTTTTTCTAACAGCAGAGCCTGTTATCTATTCATCTCTCTTGATTTTGTATACAAATTCCCAGTGATACGTCGAAGTTTTCATCTTTATCCAATATTCATATAATAACTTTCTCCGTCTTTGTCCGTACAAGAGGAATTTTTTTGATTATCATGTTCCTAGGTTCAATTCCCGCCATAATCAAGTGTTTTATCAACGAACTTACCGAACGAATATATACAAATCTTCACCTCTACACTTTCTAATTAAAAATTATTCTAATATAGAAAAATCTGTTGACATTTTAAACTGCAGCCAATTGTCAATTAGACATTATTGTTTAGAAACCTAAATCTATCTTACATACGAAACAGCTTTCAATAACTTTTGTTTCTCTTTTGTTCTATATTTTAATTTTAACTGGTGCTAGTTCAATTTATGATATATGTGTAGTTTGAGCATACATGATCGTAATGTTTTTTTATATATTGTGATAGTTTCTTGTAAATTATTGTATGTTATTTATCTAACTACTACTAACCTTATCCTGTAAATTGGGTATATCCCGTAGGATATTGTAAATAAATAAATAAATAAACAGCTGTAGAATAATGGTTTTAATTCGCATGTTTTTTCTTCACACGTTTGTGTTTAATGGCTTGTTGATAACTTCATAGCATATAGGTGACGTCACTAACGCAATGGCGGGATATTCAAATGGTTAAAAATTTGAATGTTTATATTAATATATTTTAAAATGTACCTCAAATTACGGTATTAAATTGAACTCAATAGGATGGGTTTGATTCATTCTAACTGAATGAAGAAAAATATAAGGTTAATTTGTTGTTGCACACTCCATTGTATTTGACAATATTTGCCTTATAGTGGCATCGAATGTCAAAATAATTATTGTAAAAACGACTCGCCAGCTGAACGTCACCAGGCAAGGTGACATAATCATTAGTACTTTCGCGTCCATGTTTCGCGTCATCATCCGTATTCGGTCACATAGTATTGTTAACGTTTTATCGATTTTTTCGAAGATTTTTTTTTATTTATTTATCTTCGAAAGTCTTGAAAAAATTACTATTCTTCAGTTTACTACTTACATGATTCACAATTATAATATGATAATGGTAACAGTGTGTCCATTTCGACTATTGAAAGAAGTATTCTATCCATTTCTTATCGATGCTGGTGAATTTATGAATGATTTTAGACATTGGTAGACTCCGCTTCACATAAGAAGAAGCCACGGGAAGTTTGCCAACTGTCGTGCGCAGAAATCAAAATCGTTCTTGTTTATCTATGTCGTATGATATTTGCAGCTTGTTCTTCGACACCTTTAACTTTGTCTATTAACATTTGTCAATCGTCATTATCCATTATAAAAACAATAAATAAACAATTAAACTCCAAAAACGACAAAACCTAAACATACATTTAATCATAGAAACTAAGGAGACACATGACATATGTCGGGTTATGTAACGTAGTTATTAAATACTCTGATATTTTATAGAGAACGTTTCATTAATCAAGAATATGTACTCCAAAAATAGACGTTAGTTACTTCTGTCACGTTAGAACTGACATGCCTTAAGTTGTGCCTATAAGTACCTCAACGTACTTATACCATATATAACATCTCCTTTCTTTCCATGACAGAAGTTAAATACAGAATAACATAAAATTAAAAAGAACCTTATCTTAAGATCTAGCATAATCCTTTAACTAAAAGGGCGGTCGCACCTCTCTTCGGGCTCTACCCGTTAACAATATATCAGAATTAGTTTGTGCCTCTGCTGGGCAATCTGTACTCTCATCTTCCTTTCTTTCCTCAATGGAGGGTTCCTGAGGAACTTTCAATTCTTTATTTGGACAATCATACATTAAATAGGTATCTAGTATTTTATTGAACAAAGTTACATTTTTGAAATTATCTACATCAAATTTCTTCAGGAATTTCCGATTCCTTATAAGTATATTTTCATTATCATTGCGTTTAACAAAATAGGACCTAGGTCTATTTGGATCTAATTTTAATACTGTACCAGGTTCCCATTTATCAGAATTCTGAATAATTATTTTATCACCAAGTTCTAGTGGGGGTAAGTCCAAAGCTGTTTTGTCATAACTTGTCTTTTGTTTAGTTTTATTATTATTAAAGATTTTAGCAGCATCAGTGGTTTTATACAGGGGTAAAAGAGTTTTCTCATTCTTAGCTTTTGATCTCTAATTCCAATAACGATTCTATCCATTATCAATCTTTCTTTTAGGTCTCCATATTCGCAATTTTGGGCTAGTTTTCTTAGCTCTCCCAAAAAAGTATCAATTGACTCTCCTGGCCCTTGTATTCTTGTATTAAACTTGTGAGATTCTACACATAAATGACTCTTCCGACAAAAAACTGTATTAAATTTTCTTATTAGGGCTTCATAATTTTTTTTATCATCATCTGTTAGTTCTAAATTATTCTCGTGTGGTTCTAATACTGCTTCACCTACACATACCAAGAACGTGGCAGCTTTTACCGTACTAGGTCTCTCATTGCAGCCTGTTGCCACTCTAAATAGTTCAAATTTATTCTTAAACTTCTTCCAATTGGCACTTAAATCTCCTTCTGCGGCCATTGGCAATGGTTGCTTTAAAAATTCCATTCTTAATGTTTATCAATTCTTCTTCACTGTCAACTTCTCACTTCTATTTTCAAGTTTATTTCTACCTACTAATCTTTTCTGCGAATCTTTATATATGTTAGATCTTAAGATAAGGTTCTTTTTCTGACTGCGCCATATAACGTAGTTATTAAATACTTTAATATTTTATAGAGAACGTTTTATTAATAAAGAAATATGTACTCCAAAAATAGAGGTTAGTTACTTCTGTCACGTTAGAACTGACATGCCTAAGTTTTGCCTATAAGTACCTCAACGTACTTATACCATACATAACAGGTTACAATCTTCAATTTCTATTTTGTTGGCATTTATCTATCTAATTCTGTGACTAAAGACAATGTGCGCAAGTCTATTTTCTCAAAATCTAGCAATTCTCTTGGTTTTACCCAGTAGAGTACTCGTATAGGAGTATACGAGCATTCTCTCACCATTCCTGAATAAAATTTTTATAAATTTAGGAGAATGACATGCGCAGTGAAGCTCAATTGTGAGAGAGAGCTCCTACAGGACAGCTCTCCCGATTTAGTAAATAGGCACCCAGATTGCACCTCAGTTAGGACATGGAGGTTTTCATTTTTGCCTTACAGAAGTACCCGTGATAATGGCATGTTACTAATGAAGATGATCACAATCGTGATATGATCATATAATGGTTATATGAAGGACTTAGGCTGGGAGCAGGTTTTTGTATTAAAAATGGTAGCGGATAGGGAAACTAACCACACACCTTTGGAAACATTTTATAAAATATGCGTAGACTCGCGATGTACGCGATACCAATCCGATTTTCGGAACGACTAATCGGAGCAAAAAATTTGATGTATACGACCGGCCAATTGGTGCTCAAAATCTTCAGCTTGTGTGCCTGCTAGAAATTAGGCAATCCAGCGACCTGTCAAATAATTCAATATGGCGTCTCAGGGCAAATAAAAATATGATTTTGGCCTTGTGGTATACACAAGAGTGTTTATTTTGGAGAAAGGTGGTTTTATTTGGCTTTAAAGAATTGTCTTGGGTCTTGATAATAATTATAAACAATTAAAAGGGTAGTTTTATAAGACTTTTGAGTATATGTGAATTTCGGACCAACTTTTGGTTAAGTTGTGTACACATAAAAACATTCATTTTGCGTTAGTTTAGTTTCATGACTATATCTCTTTTTATTTAAAAAAGCTAGAGCAGGGATGCACAGACTTATAGGGAACAGGGGCCACTCAGCAAAAATATAAGCCAAGGACGGGCCACTACAAACAATATTTATTAACACAAAATTTTTTATTTTTAAACAGTATGAAATACAATGATAAAAATAAAAGAACCTTCAAAAAAGTTTGTTGTAATAATTATGTAATCATTACAATGTGATATTTCATGTTTTATTATTTTGATGCATGCCATTGCATTGAACTAACAAGTTTTTTCATATTTGGCTCCCCATTACTTTAGCCACACGTATAATTGCTTCCAAATTTTCATTTTGTTAAGTTTTATCACTGAAAACGTTTGTCCACAAATAAGCTTGCGTATTTCAATGCATTTTTTCGCAACTCTTTATAAGCGTTTTTATTAACGCAACGGTAGAAGTTGAGTAAATTACCTTCATTAAATTTGTTTCTTAAATTACCTTCATTAAATTTGTTTCTTAAATTATCATCATTTTGCATGTCTATTAATTCCAGCTGCATTGATTCCGGCGCATTTTCGGGTGAAATGTTGAAAGGATTGCTGAAAATGTCCAATAGCGATTTAACTTTTTTGAAGTCTACAAAACGATTTTCAAAAGTTTGTATCAAAATATCTATTTTTTCAACATGAGCGAAATTGACGTCAATTTTATTGAACTTCTCCATAATTTTTTTGTAGTTCGGAAAATGGCCGTAATTGGCTGAATTGATTTGTGTCCTGAAAAGACTCAATTTGCATTGGAAAGACGAAACATGATAGCATAGCTGCGAAATCAATTGATCTTTGCCTTGAAGTCGCGTATTCAAGACATTCAAGTGATTTGTGAAGTCTGCAAGAAACTCTAAGTCACACAGCCAATCAGGGTTGTCGAGTTCGGGGACGTTGTTTTTCTTTTCCGCCAGAAATAGTTGGATTTCTTCAATCAAGTTAAGAAATCGCTGTAGTGTCAACCCACGACTTAACCACCTTCCTTCAGTGTAAAACAGGAGATCACCATATTCGCTTTCAATATCCTCGAGAAATTGTTTGAATTGTCGGTGATTGAGACTTCTTGATTTTATAAAGTTTACGGTAGGTACTACAACTTTCAAATCCCAATAATTTTGAACAGAGGGCCTTTTGATGTATAATACAATGATACTGCATTAATTCCTTGGTATTTATGTTTTTAGTTTGTAAATATGTTTTTTTTAACAGAGTTACCATCCCAGATGTACTTCCAACCATTGAAGGTGCTTCGTCAGTTGTAGTTCTAGATATTTTCGCTAAATCCAAATCCATTATAGAACATTTTTCTAGAAGAGCTTTGATCACGTCACTTCCCCTGGTTTGACTTGTCAAAGAACTCATACCAATCAGTTCTTCACTCACTTCAAAATTTTGCGTTACACCTCGTAAAAATATTAATAGTTGAGCAGTTGAACTTATATCTGTAGATTCGTCGAGCGCTATAGAAAAATACTCAAAACTTCTCGATTTCGTAGCTAATTGCTCTTCTATATTATTATCTGCTAATGCGGTAATTCTTCTTTGAACAGTCATCCGATTTAACTGAATTCTTTCAAACTTCTCTACATTTTATATTCACTCGTCACAGATTACAGATCTCAAACAGTATAACGTTCGCTTATCCTTAGTCAACACTTAGGGTAACCGCACACAGTCGATTATAAAACGACTAAACTGTTTAGTTGAGTGTAGTCAAAAGGGTGCACCGACTGCTTTTGATTTAAAAATTGAGTTGGTCCCCCGTTGTACTGTGTGCGTACTTACATTAGAGCTAATACCATTAGAAAGCCGACTAAATTGTTGTACAATTAGAAATCGACTGTGTGCGGTTACCCTTAACTGCTCCGGTAGCTGGCGATGCGTCGTATTTATACGAGTTACGAGAACCATCCACTTTGTTCGGGGATCTACCGACGTGTTTCGCGAATCTGTAATCTAGTTGATGCGACAGATTTCTAGTCTCGTAATAATATGCTTGGACCGGAGCGCGGCGAGTAGAATGCTTTTAAAATTCGATGGCAGGCCACATAAAAAATCGCTTTTAAAATTCGTTGGTGAGCCGCATATACATCGACAGCAGGCCGCGGTATGTGCATCCCTGTGCTAGAGAGATGAATATTCTTCATTGTCATTTTATGACCAAAGTGAACTAAAATCTTAAACAATAAAAATAAAACATAAAATAAAATAACTCCTTCGTTAACATTACATAGGTAATTCAAATAGGCGATTATTATACAGGGTGGCGCACCGAAAACGAAACAGATGCATTTACTGGCAGATGATTCCTTTTTAAAAAAATCCCTCGGACCCGTCGATTTTGTTTTCGAGGGGGACACAAAATTGGCATAAAATCACAGTAACATTTGCAGCCCCTTAAGCGGGGGTGGCATCATCCCTAAAATCTTAAATGAAAAGGGGGGTCGAATGATCCATCATTTAAAAGGTCTTTCAACTCCCTTTATAATGATGTAAAATTCATGTATTCAATTCTGTAGTTTTGGAGTTTTATTGATTTAAAGTTTAAAGTAGACTTTAATAGGTACATCAAATTAGTTTGTACTTCTTTCAGAAGAAATTTGAGTAAAAGCATTTTCTTGATAAGTAAATGCTTTTATTTACTACGCCCATGGTTTATTAATAATAAAAATAGCAATTGAAGTGTCCTTTGTGACAAAAAAAGTTGTTTCTTGAAGAAAGATAAGTAGAGAATGCCACGTACTTATTTTAAATAGGAAATAGTACATTAGTTTGCGATTGATTTGACCAATCTTTGTTGTTAAAATATCATTTATTGCTTTTACATAAATTAACCATGGTATATTCCACGGCAGAAAGGGTTGAAATTATTGAAATATTTTTCGGAAATAATCAGTGCGCTAATAGAACAGCACAAATTTTTAATGAGCGACATGAGAACAATAATGTGCACCGAAAATATGTTATAGAACTTGTAGCTAAATTTCGGGAAACTGGATCAGTCGCCAATAAAAAACGTAATATTGAAAATCCTATAAGGAACGAAGCAACAGAAGTGGGGGTTTTAGGGCAAGTTATTGTAGATCCTACATTAAGTACCCGCAAATTGCAAACTTCGTGTGGTGTTAGTCGACGTACTATCCAACGGATTCTAAAGGCACATAATTTTCATCCGTATAAAATTCACCTTGTACAAGAACTTAATGAAGACGATTTTGATAAGCGATTACAATTTTGTGAAGTTATGAGTGAACGAATTACAAACGATGAACAATGTTTATTTAACATTTGCTTTTCCGACGAATGTTCCTTTTTTTTAAATGGCGAAGTAAATCGTCATAATTGTCGATATTGGTCGGACTCTAATCCCAGAATTTACCATGAGGTACACACACAGCAGCCACAAAAATTAAATGTTTGGGCTGGCATTTTTGGCGATCATTTGGTTGGTCCTTTTTTCTTACCTGGAAATTTGACTGGTGAAATGTATTTGGAATTACTGCAAAATGCCATAGATCCTGCGCTAACAGATATAATTGAAAATCAGAATGATGGTCGATACGTTGAGAATATGTTGATGTTCCAACAGGATGGTGCCCCACCACATTACGCATTAAGAGTTCGGCATTATTTAGATCAGACCTTTCCAGGTCAATGGATTGGTAGAAGAGGTGCCGTTGAATGGCCCCCAAGATCGCCAGATTTATCACCTTTGGATTTCTTTTTGTGGGGTTACTTAAAAAGCAAAATATATGCTACTCAGCCAACATCCTTAGAAGATTTGCGACAAAGAATTGTGAATGAGTGCCATCAAATTACTCCTCAAATATTGCAAAATGTCCGGCAACGTTTTCAGCAAAATCTTTATTATTGCATGGAAAGTAATGGTGGTCATTTTCAACATTTACTCGGCTGACAGGTCAGTTCATTCTTTATTTTTTAACAACTTTGCTGCTATGTATTGATCTCCTCTTACGATGATGTATTTAAACTTTAAATCAATAAATCTCCAAAACTACTGAATTGAAGTACATGAATTTTACATCATTGTAAAGGGAGTTGAAAGACCTTTTAAATGATGGATCATTCGACCCCCCTTTCCATTTAAGATTTTAGGGATGGTGCCACCCCCGCTTAGGGGGCTGCAAATGTTACTGTGATTTTATGCCAATTTTGTGTCCCCCTCGAAAACAAAATCGACGGGTCCGAGGGATTTTTTTAAAAAGGAATCATCTGCCAGTAAATGCATCTGTTTCGTTTTCGGTGCGCCACCCTGTATATGTATTAACATCTTTTATATCACACAGATTTAAAAAAACATTCAACTTTTTTCAAACACACTGCAATACCATGAGTCGTAGGGAACAGTTTTTCAATTTACGCAATCAAAATGGAATCTTTTTATTATCTACTTGATTATACAATACCATTTGTCTAACATTATCAACATAATTAGAAAGAAAGATTTTTTCTCTTTCGTCAAACTTCTGCATTGGATGAGGATATGCTTGCAATGAAATTTTGATCTATCTCTTGACCTAACTATTTTCATTCATCTATGGAAACATCCACTACATGTTGTAGGGTTTCTCAGGTAATTTTTTCTTATATATAGGATATTGCTAATGTAACATCCAAAATAATGAACTAAAGTATTACCTTGCCTACTAAACCTCCATTAACTAAAGTAGATTCCACTTTCAGCACAAAGACTAATTCGAAAATGGTTAAAACCAAATGAAGGTTTTCAAATAAACACAAAGTCAAACCACAGTGTATACATAGGGTCGGGATAAATTATCGAACCAAGTAAATATCTTTTAAACGGAAAGAACGATATTTATGAACATTTTCAGGTAGGTGCAATGGAACAAAATGCATCTGATGTACTTTTTTGTCAATAATATAATTCCGGTTTAACCGGAAATGCCATCAACTTCTTTAATTTAAATGGGACACCCTATATATTTTTAGAGATTTTGAATTCATACTGAGTTTAGTGTAAAAAAATTTGTAAAAACGAAGAATAACTCACTGTTAGTTGTACAATAGGTGTACATTTCATTATTTTAGAATAATGAGAAACAAAATTACTTCAAATGTTCAAAATGCTCGCCGTTTACTTGCTGACAATATGCCATCCTATTAACAAATTCTTGAGTCACTCTTTCCAAGACTTCTCCACGTATTAGTTCACATTCATCAATAATTATTTGTCTCAATTCCTGTAAGTTTGTTGGTCGTCTAACGTAAACACGTGATTTTAGATAATCCCCAAAGAAAAAAATCTAACGAACTAAGATCCGGAGAACGAGCAGGCCATTCTATGAATCCTCTACGTCCAATCCATCGATTTAGAAAATTCGCATCCAGAAAATACCTAACCCGTCTATCATAGTGGGGAGGTGCTCCATCTTGTTGAAGCCAAACATTTTGTGGTAATTGCCCATTCTGTTGAAGTGCAGGAATAATTTCGTCATTTAGTATATCCAAATACTTGTCACCATTCAAGCAGAAGCCTATTTTCGACAATTCCCATCCAAACATTTAACTTCTGCGGACGCTGGGTATGTGCTTCATGAATCCAATGAGGATTCTCATTTGACCAATACCATAAGTTACGGCGATTAACTGTTCCATTTAAACAAAAAGTTGTCTCATCGGAAAAAACTATGTTAGAAGCAAAAGTGTCGTCGACATTACAGATGTCCATTAGCCGTTCGCAAAATTCCAGCCGTCGGTCAAAATCATCGTCTGACAATTCTTGAACCAACTGTACCTTATACGGATAATACTTTTCACTTTTTAATATCTTTCCTACAGAACGTCGACTGATACCATGGTTTAGTACCAAATTTGTGGTGGAAGTTTGAGGTGATTCTTTTAAATCGATTGCAATATTTTCTTTAACAGTTTCGTTCGTTGCAGTCCGCGGTCTTCTAGGTTTTAGCAAATTTTTTACCATCCCAGTTGTATTAAAACGTTGTAATGTTTTAGTTTTTGTTGAGCGTGATATAGGATTTCTCTCCGGATGCAATTTATTAAAAATATGACACATTTCTTCCTGAGATCATCATTAAAATTTCAATACGCTCTTTTTCACTTAACTGAACCATTCTTAATTGTAAAATTTCTTTCCGTCAATTAGAATTTGACACTTGGAGAACAAAAGACGTACTAAACAGTACCCGTTTATTTATTACTATGCATACAAACAACATCAATCAGTTTATCTAAATAGTTTTTTCGTCTAATGCAAAAAACTCAAAGGAGGTTGATTAAAGTGCTATATTCCTCGTTTTTACACTAAACTCAGTATGTATGAATCCAAAATAACAAGCTCTTTCAAAATCTGTAAAAATATTTAGGGTGTCCCATTTAAATTAAAGTTGATAGCATTTCCGGTTAAACCGGAAGTATATTATTAACAAAAAAATGTACATCAGATGCATTTTGTTCCATTGCACTCACCTGCAAATTTTCATAAATATCGTTCTTTTCGTTTAAAAGATATTTACTTGGTTCCATACTTTATCCCAACCCCGTATATAAAACAAACTATTAAAATCGAAGCAAAAAATCTTGAACACTGTTTACCATTGAATAGTCAATACAAAACTGACCAGCTGTCCAAATTGTTTGCCCTGGAAGGTAAACACGTGAGCTGGATTTCCTAATACCTTAGAAATTTCATGACACGTAAGTGTTAAAACTAACAGGCAATAGTTCTTGAAGTACAAATTAATATTGAATTTAATTTGGGAATTTACCAAGTTATACCATGCACTCTTATTTTCCGACAATTCAAGTTTCTAGCTTCATCCCAACGAAGTTACTTATAGGAGGATCGAAAATGTGCTGAATAGCTATAAGAAAATGATGGCAAACAAGATTACCATGAGAGAATTTAAAAATGTTTTACCACTAAATTTTTCCTTGATACATAAGTGAATTTGTAGTTTATTCTATCAATTTTTTTTATTTTCTAATGAAGTTTAAGTATTTGCCATGTACTTGTTTATTACACGCTGAGTTATTGCTAATACCATTAGGTTGCAAATGCTCTTTCATCAGGCTATAATTTTTTGAAAGAAAAATGACGTATGCAATTTTAATCTTCCTTTTATGATACCTATAATATTTCAGTATTTTTTACATAACTGATATGAAGCGATACTTACAACGTTTTTATTGAAACAAATATGGGTATAAAATGAACATTTACATAAAATTTTCAGTTTCCATCAGTTTAAAAAACATAATGATATTTTATTTTAAGTGCTCTTCAAATAAATGAAGGGTATTTGATTAAGAATGCCCAATTTTCTGAACTATAGATTCTAGACCTCACAATATTATACGCCATATACAAATATTACAGTTTTCCGAGATTCAGAGTTTTCATTATTTACTAACTATTATCCCTGTTAGCAATAATTTCAAAGTAATGGTCATCCCATTGAACATTTATTCCTATAAACTAACGTAATGAAAAGTTTCAGTTCCAGAAACAGTGATAGACGCCTACTAAAAAAGGATGAGTTAATGACTAAAAAATGCATTGAATTTTGAAAAAGCAAATTATTCGAAAATTAATCAAGTTTACTCTTTCTAAAGTCAATGTGAAGTGAAAGTATTTCAAATAAATCTTCATGTTTAACTTCGGAAATTATTCATTTCACGAAAATATTTTGCACAGATTTGAGTAATGGTTTTAAAAAACTAAATACGAAAGGATTTGCAGGACAGGATAATACACCATGCTACATTCTCAAAGCCTGTCAATAGCACTTGTATCTGTCAATGATATTTTTTAATAAAGATTTAGATTAACGCCTATATACAAAAATGGTAATAAAATATTAGTTAATAATTATGAGCCAATTGCTAGCATAAACTGTTCCGCAAAACTCTTTGAAGTTATTAATCAATAAGAAGTATATTTCTCATTAAATAATCTACTATCTGCTAAACAGCACGGATTTACTCGCCAAAAATCTGTCGAAACCAATCTACCCACTTTCCTGTAGTTGTCAAGTTGACTGTATATAAACCGACTGTGTCAATGTTTTTGATGAGGTGACTCATGACAGGAAAATTAAAATTGTTTGGATTGTGTGATTTCTTAATCACCTTTTTCATTTCTTATTTGAAAAATCGAATACAATTTGTAATTTTTCGTGATAGAGAGTCGCATAACTTTTTGGCGGTATTTAGGTATCGCGAGGCTCAAACCTTGGCCAACTTTTGTTTCTGATCTTCATTAATGATTTACCATTTTGTGTATCATCAGAGTCACTTCTGTATACAAACGATCATAAAATATAAAGAAATATCATTGACCCAAGTGATTATCTTGTTTTGCAAAATGATTTGAATGAACTCCAATAAATCACTGTTTAATATTGTTACGAGTAATTCAGAAGCCGGACCTGTCGGGAACTATGAATTTTGGCGAAAGCCATGGTTTACTCCAGAACTTTCTGGAACGGTATCCATTCACACATATACGAAGAGCGTGGTAAATTCAAGGACGTTCGAAAATTGAAAAAGACTATATTATATACGCGAGTTTTTTATTTAGTCGGACAGCTTTAGTAAGTTTTTCAGTTAACAGTGAATCGGTGAACTACAGTGAATCGAATAGTGAATGAAATTAGTGCAATATTTAAGTGTTACAGATAAATTAGGAAAAGAATTATACCGAGTGTAGATAAATTAGTAGACATTAAGTAGTGTATATAAATTAAGTTTATTATAGTGTGTAAGGGTGATCATGAACTGCGGACAACCGATGGGTTGAGAGCAGGTAACGCACGAATTGCGGACAGGCCATATCTAATCAGCTTAACCGCCGCAACCCTTCTTCTCAGAAATGTAATTGAATTGCATCGTTTAGAAAAACATCTCTAGGGACGTATTCAGGTATTTCGTGTCACAAATCATTTCACTTTCTTGTTAGGTGGTGTTAAGTGGTGGTGGTGTGCTGAGTATCTAGTTCTAGTGGTACGGTGAGTTTTTTTACAAAATTTGTATACCTTTTATATCTTTTTATTTGTTTTTTTGATTTTCCAATTAGATTTTTTTCTCCTACCAAATCGGTAAAATGGAAGTAATGTTGAGTGATAGAAATATGAATAATAATATTCAACTAACCTAACCTAACCCACTAACCCCCTAACCCTTTACCTGTTCATTTTACTTGACCGACCCTTGTCCGCAATTCGTGCAGTGATTAACGGACCTCTACGGCACTTGTCCGCAGTTCATGCATCTGTCCGCAATTCGTGCGCACAGGTGTGTAAGTGTTTCTTCAATAAATCAGTAGTAATTAGCCATAGTGTTTGTATAATTTTATCCCACTGTTTAAATAAATAAGAAAAACATTACAATATGAATGAATGTAAAGTTATGACCCATACTACAGAAGTATATTTCCATCAGTTTGTGTACAAGATGGGAGATGTCATGTTGGAGAGAGTTACTAAAAAAACTGATTGTGTTTTATTTCAGAGTAACTTTAGATTCACTGAACATATATCGATGATCTCAAGAGATGCTTTCAAATTTTTGGGCTTTATTAAATGAATAACTTATAATTACTTCGAAATATATTGGTTTTACAAAAGGTATCGTACGAATCTGGAGTTTACTTCATATATATACTTCTTATATAGTCCAGTAGACGGTTGGCCGAACCTCGGCAAACTTCCAGACCCCATTCATTTATGGTTTTATTTGTAGGTATTGATGGGTCATTTCATAATCTGATCCCTTCGACGGACATGAAAAGGGCCCTAAAAGTACCAAAAACCAGTTTTACGCCAATATCTGCCAAAATATGGCATTTAGAGAATTTTTGATTAAATAAAAAGTGAAGATCAGTTTATTACCTACAAAAATGGTCTTCATCAATGTTGGCGAAAATGTAGGTAGAAAGGGCGCTTGCAAAGTACCCCATATTTTAAGCTCCCGCTCTAACTCCCGAAGAGCACGTTATTTCTATGTACACATAAGCGGGCGGACAAACTGTTCAAAAACTCAGCCAAAAGTCATGGAGACCATTTTTGTAGATAATGAACTGATTTTCATTTTTGATCTAATCAAAAATTCTCTAAAAGCCATATTTTGGCAGATATTGACGGAAAACTGATTCTTGAGACTTTTAGAGCCAGCTCAGCAGAGGCAGCAAAAATCATATGAAAATACTTTCGTCCTAAATTGAGAGAAATGATATTTCAAGAACAAGAAGAGATAACTTCCACTAGCCTCCCACAATAATATACATTCTCACAAATCCTGAATATACTCCAAATTATGCCTCCTACATACATTTTTATACAAGACGGAGCCAGATCTGAGAAAACACAAAGGCAAACGCACGGTGCTGACTATCGACCAGGGTTTTCGAGGAGCTAAAAGTATCCATACAGGCTGAGAGTCAGAGACAGAAGTAGTTGCAGCAGCAGGAATTGTAGTGATAAAACAAAGGAAAGCTATTCCAATAAGCCTATCCAAGGACATGACAACTGTTCAAGTGGAAGTCTCACCGGGACAGAGACAGGCTAAACAGTTCACTATAGGACATTTGCCAACTTTTACGGCAAACTTAATAAGTGAAGATAGGAAAACTGTTAAAGCCGTAAAATGTTTGTTTAACAGGCACGCAAAGCTAATGGGGTTGACAGACGAAGCCATGTGCAGATATTATTAAAGAACCTTTTGGTCCCTAGTGTTCACCGGTGATCCTAGTAACTGAGAAATATGGATCCATTCGCTTTTTTGGAGACTATCGAAGACTAAACCAGGTTACACAAAAAGATAGTTATCCACTGCCAAGAATAAACGATAGGTACACTAGATACTCTATCAAGTGCATAATATTGGCAAGTAGAAATACACCCTGATAATCGAGACAAAACTGCTTTTTCTAATGGCAGCAGTCTCTATCAGTTCCAGGTCCTCCCATTTGACCACGTTTGAACGACTGAAAAACATGTCTATTATATCTTGATGATATGATGAACCTTTTGATGAGCATCTCAAAAATGTTAATGAAGTATTTGACAGGTTGAGAAATGCCAATTTAAAACTGAACGGAGAAAATTGAAGCTATAAAAAACTGACATAAACAAAGGTACAAAAAGGAAATTAGTAGTTTTCTTGGAGTCTGTTTTTATTAGTGCATTTTCGTCAAGGATTTTGGTCGAATTGCTAAACCTCTTCATCGACTAACTGAAAATAACATTGAATTTGACTGGACGTCGGATTGTCAAAATGCTTTAGTAGAGTTGGAGGAACGATTTTGGCCTACCCACTGGAGAAAGGAACATTAATTTTTTGATGCATCCCAACACGGCATAGGCGCCGTGCTATCACAAGAACGTACTGTAGTAAAACCATGGAAGAGGCTGAGAAAAACTATTATGTCACTATAAAATAACTATTGGCTATTATTGAAACCCTTGAACACTTCCATACTTTCCTTCATAATAAAAGTTTTAATGAAGTAGCGCTTTGTAGTGTTTAATGAGTTTTAGGAATCGTGTAGGACAAGTGGCTAGGTGGATAGAGAGACTACAGAAATACACTTCGTTATAATCCACCGGAAAGGACGCCTCCATAGCAATGCCAATCTACTTTCTAGGCGATCCTGTTCAGAACGACAATGCCGGTACTCTAAAAGGCTTGAAGAAAAGGAGGACACAGTGGAAGAAGTTAGTCTAGAGATAGCCACAACCAAGCCAGGAAGTGATGATAATCTGAAAATGGAGTCAGACTTGAAAAGAGGTAGCTAGACATAATGGAAGCATAAAAGAGACCTTGGCTCTGAAGCAGACTGGCCAGTAAGGAAGCGAGCAATAAGAGATCTTTAGGAGCGTTAGACGTTGCTGAAGGCGTATTGAAAAAACCCGATCCTTTTGACACAGGTGCAAATGAAGCTGAGTTAAAAAGCATATAGAGTTATCTGATCTTTATATAAAGGCTAATAGCCTAGTAAAAGCAAAAAATACAAAAAACTTGAAAATTCAAAATTGGGTTATTTGAAAGGGTTGTGTTTAACATGAGAAAAACTTTACGATGCTAGGCATGCGATTTTCCGGAAAACCGTCGAGTGAAAATTTTTGTTTTTGTTTTTTCGCTCTAATTGTTTAAATAATAAATATACAGAAAAACTTCCAAATCAAACTTTGTAGCTGATTCATTTATCTACAAATTTCGTATGTAAAGTTTTTCTGTAAATTAAAAAGTTTACGAGATAAAATTAACTTCAGTGGTATTCAATTCGTGGTTACGCCCGAGCCAAATTTATTAACCGCTCGACTTAAAAGTTAATAATTTTGGGCTTATAACATTCTGAAAAAATAAATAAATTCATGTCAAATGTAAAGAAAGATCTCAACTTTTAGATAGAAATACTTTCAAATTTGAAAAAGACGATTTTCTGACTGTAATATCAGTTTATTATAATTCCTATTTAATTAATACTTATCCCAGCGAAAATTCCTTTTGGATTTAGCATTGAAAATGAGCATAAAACATTATTATTATAAAATCAAAGCCATTAATATTTAGAATTTTAAACTAATGCTTCTTAAAAATCTGTTTTTTGCATGCTTAATTTTAGTTGTTTTTTTTAGACTTCATTCAATTACATCTTTTTTCGAAATTAATATAATTCAATGAAACTTTACCACTACCGAAGCATCTACTTTCGAAACTACTATACAGTTTTTCTATAAATATCAAATTTTTTAAATAATAGATAATTATTTACAATAAATACTTAAATCAGAGGTCTTTCAGCAAACCTTCTATTTTTTATACCGTTTATGATATTATCTAAAAATTTGTGAACTTCATAATGAACCTATTTAGAAGTGATCGCGATACAAAAGAACACACCTATGGCTCAGGTAAGAAAGAGAAGGGAGCACAAATAAAGGAGAAGAAGCAGGTGAGAGAGCGGCTTAAAAAAAAAAATAATAATAACAACAATAATAATAAAAAAATATTAACAACAAAAATATTCAACAAATTACATTAAAAATAGAGGCTGTTATTACAACAATAATGAAAATAAAGTGGGGTCAAAAAAATGAAGGTTCTCGTGGAAAATCGTATGTATCTTTGTGAAAAATGCAGATACAAAAAAAAGTTTCAAATAAAGTTTGAAGATTAAACCATAATCTTTGAAGTACGCTATTTTATTATATAATTTAATTTTTCAATTTATTAATGTTAATTACAGGAATTTGGTAAAAAAAACGACTTTTTAATAGAGGTTTACGTGTAAAGTCAATAATACATTAAAAAATTTAGAAAAAAAATTTTTCCATGTTTTGTAGATTGCCCATTTTAGAACACATTTCATATGAAATTTTTTTTTCTAAATGTTATTGTTTATTTACTATCGTAAAATTAAAAACATGAAAATTGATGATGTTTAAAAATACTACTAGGGAAATTTCGTATATTTTAAAAACTAATGCAGATACAAAAAAAATGTTCAGACAATTTTTGATTTGAACATTTTTCTGTGATTTAATTAGAGTGAAAAAACAAAAATTTTCACTCCACGATTTTCCGGAAAATCCCATGCCCAACATGTTAATCACAACCCTTTTCAATACACAATTTAGAATTTTCAAGTTTTTTGTGTTTATTTCCGGAAAATCCCATGCCCAACATGTTAATCACAACCCTTTTCAATACACAATTTAGAATTTTCAAGTTTTTTGTGTTTATTGCGGCATTTTACGGATATTTTGTGTACTTTGACTAGGCTATAATTAATAGTTATCCCAAGTCCACAATAACAACAGTTACTGATATAGTTTATCAGAAGATAATGGACAAAGAAACAGCTCATAAAGTTTGGGAATAGTTAAAATTACAATTTGAGGTCCAAAGAGCAGTTGATTAAAATTTGTACAGAATTCTTTGCTTTCAATTGGATTCAAGGTGATCACGTTTCAAGTCATATTGCTAGGTTACGAAGTTTATAGAACGAGTTAAATAATGGACTTAAAGCTAAAAAACTAGCTGTACTTCCTCATATAATGTTAGTTTACCTTAGAAAGCTGCCTAAAAAGCAGACAGATGATAGACTAAGCAGAACAGTACTACCTACTACCAGCTATGGCTCTAACGTCCATTAGCACTGAACTCAATATGGTAGATGTAGATTCGGAGTACTGGTGGTTTGATAACGGTGCAACCAGGCTTCTTAAAAATGGGTATGATGTATTTGTTAGATACAAACAATTCGTAAGACCTTAAAGCATAAAAGCTGCAGAAAAAGAAAGTTTAAATGCTCTTGGAAGCGGTACCATTAGAGTTCAATCTTTTATAAGAAACGAATTAGTTAGATGCTTGGTTTGTTCCAAATCTTTCGAGAGATCTCCATTTTAATAGCGCAAGATAAGAATCCGAATAGTGTGTTTACATCTACAGCAGCAGATTGTTAGCCAGAAGTAAATGGAGAAAAGAAGTTAGATGGTTTTCGTGCCGTAGGCGGAAACCTGTATAAAGCATCCATTGAAATAATTACACCAGAAACCAAAGCTTGTTCTATAAGTGCAAATAGTTCATTATTGCAGCTATATTACGAACGATGGGGGCATCAAGATAAACGCCATGTGGAAGACATGCTTACGAGAGAGCTAAGTATCAACGTTAAAATAAAAAATGATGTCTGCTAGCCATGTATATGTGGAAAATCCCATCGACTTTGGCAACAGGAAATCAGTAACAGAACCAGGTGAACTATTCTCTTCTGATGTGTGTGGGCGACTTGATCAGTCTTTCCAGAAGAAAGGTTATTCAGTAATTTTCAAAGACAGCTAGCAGTTTATGAACTGCTCGGTATAATGGTGGGGAATTCGACAATGAAGATGTTCTACAGATTCTTCTAGAGCATGGAGTGACACAGCTCCCAGATACCTGAACAAAACGATGGTAGTAACGAGAGAACCGTACTGTTGTGGAAATGGCAAGAACTTCCAAGTATTCCAACCCCAAAGTTCAATGCCCAGAGGCTATTTGGAATGAGTGGGTTAGCACAGCCATATACGTTCTGAACAGGACCGCAAAATCATCAAAAGAAGGTGTAGGTTCATATGAACCGGGGTTAGGAAGAAAGCCAGGAATAAAGCATCTGAGAATTATAGAATCAGATTGCTACACACATATTCCTGAATAAAAACGAAGAAAAACGGATGAAAAGGTTATTACTTTGTAAGATGCGATGGTGGTGAGAAGTATAGAATTTAGGTTAAAGAAACTCATAAAGTTATTTTGTTCAGTGATTTACAATTTAATGAGATATTAACAGATTGTATAAAAAGAGTAAGATTGCCATTACATGATATTCAGTTCAATAAATCAGGCCTCAGTTTTAACAATTCTGAAAACAATATTGACGAGTGAACATGAATAGGACATAGATAGTGGAGACGATGATGAAGTGATAGTTGAAGAATAGATGGAGCAAGATGACGTAACATCATCCACTCGTAGGTTACAGTTGAGACCACCTAATAAATTAGATTTTATAATGATTCTAGAGAATATACTAAGTACAATAAAAAATTCTGATAATTTTGAAAAAGCAATTAACAGACAAGAAAGCAATAAGTGAAAAATGAGTTAGCCTCATTAAACCAAAATCAAACTTGGGAGCTATCAACTTTACCAATTGAATGTAAGGCTTTACCACGCAGGTGGGTTTTCTGGATAAAAACTAATCCAGTTATTAAAGGATTTAGTCTAAGAAGAGGAATTCATTATAGTCAAAATTTATTCCTGGAGCAGGATTAACTAATATAAAATCCATTATAGGTATTGCAGCAAGTGGAAGGATGCATCTAAGTCAGTTTGATGTGTCTACTGCATTCCTTTACGGTTATCTTGAAGAGATAATTTATATGAATAAGCCAGAAGGTTTTTATGACGGATAAAACATGGTAAGCAAGCTTAAAAGAAGTTTGTATGGCTTGAAGCAATCACCACGATGTTGGAACAAGCAGATTCGGAAGACTCCTGTTGAGCTAAGGCTTCAAAGTTAGTGATGCAGATCCATGTTTATATTCTAGAGAAAGAAATGGTAAAAAACTGCTATTAGCCTTAAATGTTGATGATGGATTGTGTGGTGGGAGTGATTCGAAAGATTTAGAGGAGTTTCTTAAGGAGTTGAAATCAGAGTTTAAAATAACGACAAGGACAACAGATTACTTCTTTGGTATTGAAATTGAAAAAGAAGTTGATGGCAGTATTATAATCAGTCAAAAAGGGTATGCACGTGAAATTTTAGAACCTTTCAACTTCTCAGAGGGTTACCCAGTTTCAAACCCTATGTTGAAAAATACAACAACCTCAAAGTCAGGGAAAGGAGCCAGAGATACAAGTAATTTTCCATACCAAGAATCAGTAAGTGCACTAATGTACTTGATGTCGGGTACAAGACCAGACCTAGTTTAATGTGTAGGATTTATATCAAGATCTTCAGAGAATCCATCTTCAGAAAATACGAATTTTTAAATATATAGCAGGTACCATAGATCTGGGAATAGTATACAAGTCTTATGCTATTCAGCGTGTCCTGAATTGCTATAGTTATGCAGACTTTGATGGATGTACTATAACTGGCAGATCAACTACTGGTGTAATAGTACCTACTATATGCGGATGGATACTGTAACATATCGATAAAATTTTACCAAAACTTTGTATAGATAATGTGTAAATGCTGTCTATCTTTAATACGTCATTGGTTTCAAGAACGATACATCGAAATTAAAAAAAAATAATATATTTTTCAAATACATATTCATCGTAGAAAAATGTGTGCGTGGTTTATTAATTCTAACACGGATTTTACGGTCTAATTACAATTATAACACGAGATGACTAAAATAATGGGTACATTCCATCTATTAACTAAGTAATGCTAATTAATTTTTGCACGTGAATGCTTTTTACATCAGCAAAGTTTCTAAATCACGTAAAAGAATAATGTTAGGTACTTTAATTTGTTATGGTTTATAAGAATCTTTCCAAGAAATGTTATAAAAAAAATCATTATAAGCCACATCAATTGTTCGTAATCCTTGTTAAATGGTCTTTGTATGATTTTTTTTCAGTCCTACGATAGGGTCTCTTCAACTTTAGGTCACGTAGGACTCATTAGTGAACTTTTCAAAACTTTTTCGTGGAAAGACAGTCGGGTTGCAGGGAAGACAAACATTATTTTTATTTTAAATCATTTTTTATCGAAAAAGCTTTATAGTTACATGACTTTTTTTGTGAATTATTCAGAAACTAATACTAGTTGTGAGGGTTTTATAAATATAATGAAAACAGAACATTTTCATTGCTTAGCCGTTAATATATTAAAAACTACTGGTATGACCTAAAAACAAATTGAGCTGCTAAAAGAGGCTGCAGAAATATTAGATGTACAGATTTTATTTAAAAACAAAGTACCGGGTGTTTGAATGAGAGATCAGATCGGCTGTGAAACGTTAACATTTCAAAAATAAAATTAGTTGAAAATGTATCAAAATTAATTTTAGGTGGAATAGACATTAAGTCTATTCGTTCCAAAAGTCAATACTTATAATTTCTATTTATATGAACGGAGATGCTTCCGGCTGTCTGTCCATCATTGTCTTTGAAGCAACAAGATAGAAGGGATTTCTGCAGTATTCCTAATATCGTTAAATGAATTTTTCTCAAAAATATGTGGTTTGGACTCTTCTAAATCTTATAGGATTACTGGTATCTTAAAAATCTCAATTCAAAGGACGTAGCGTTGTATATGTTCGAAGATTTTGATATAAAGTATTATCTAGTTTTACAAAATGGCTACCAGTTTTTATAAAACCCAAGAACGCAATCAAGTACCTGGGAGTTTGGTTGGACATACAGCTAATATTCTCGGAACATGTGCACAAAGTGTCGCAGAAAGTGGATAAGACAGTAAGGGCTCTTTCTGGACTTATGCCCAATGTAAAAGGACCAAAGGCATCCAAAAGAAGATTGCTCTTGAGTGTGGCACATTCACAAATGCTGTATGCTGCTCCTAGTTGGCATACAGTTATAAGCAGCCAAAAACTTACCTCTAAACTCACCAGCATCTAACGCAAAATGTGCATCTGCGTATCGAACCATCCCAACAGAGGCAGTTGGAGTAATAGCTGAGGTACCTACCACCTATTGAACTGCTTATTCAAGAAAGGAATGAGAAATATAGAGGAGTGGATGGATCCATTGCCAGAACGAACCTCATGACAAGATGGCAGAGGAAATGGACAAGTGGGAAGTATGGTAGATGAACTCACCGGCTCATACCGAATATAAAAAAGTGGATGGAGAAGTCGATTACTTCATAACTCAGGCGTTGAGTGGGCATGGGTGCTTCAAGAAATATCTATTTGGTCGCATGAGAGCAGACTCCCAAGCCTGCCCATACTGTGGAGAAGAAGATGATGTGCAACACACCTTGTTTGCATGTGTACAATGGGAAGGAGTACGTCAAAACTTCCAAAATGACACGGGTGTATGATTTGGAGTGGAGAGCATGATGGTATCCCTGATTTCAGGGCAGGAAGGATGTAGAAGTGCATATAAAATCATAAGGTACATAATAGAAAACAAAGCAAACGACGAGGGAGAGGGACATAGGGAGAGCTGAAATGCAGACATATGCACTCCCACCGAAGTAATGTGTAAACGGTTCCAGTGGGATCTGCGAGAGAGGAGAGGTTTTAGTCGGTAAGAATCCGGCACCTCGGAAAGACCGAGGTCTCATGTAAGATTTCCTCTTCTTGGATAAAAAAAAATTTAAGAATGCTAAATGGCATTTTTTTACTTAATTAATTTTAATTCGCATTTTCCCATTATACTTTTTTCCTTTTGCTTATAATCTTCTGTATCTAAAATAGATGTTTGTCCAGAAGGAATCATATAGGTAATTGTAAAATTATAAGATTTTATATATTTATCTGGACAGATATCCGAATATGTCTCATTTTGTAGTTTTTTTCAGTATTGTGAAACTGATTAACATTTTAGCACAATTCCTGGGTCACTATTCCTGGATAACAATTACAAGACTACGGTTCCTGGATTACAATTACTGGGTCACAATTACTGAGTCACAATTCCTGAGTCACAATTCCTCGACAAATAAAATTCCTGGGTCACAGCTCCTGGGCCAATACAGTTCCTGATCATTTTTTATAGGCAGATAACAGTTGTTAAAAGCTGATTTTATAATTTGAGTTTTTTTCTAATTTTGTTTTAAGAAATAAAATTAGTAATTTTTTTTCGCTTATTAATATCTGTAATATTTCTTCATATCACTTCCATCAGATAACAAAGCCCTGAGAACTAGCTTTGTTATATCCAAATATAAATTCAGTTTGGCAAGAACCTACCCTATCCATTTTTCAAGTTTTTATTAACGCGCATCGCCGAGAGTCATTTTTGTTTCAACTGTATCTCAGAAAGTATTTGCCGTATAACTTCTGGAAAAAAAATTATAACAAATTTGGCCAAGAGAAAATAGTTGAACATATATTTTTTTAATTAGCAATGTTAACAATGTTTTATTCAAAATGCTGAGCAAATATAGTTTACAAATAATAGAAATGTAGTCCTAAAACAATTTTATGGTTATGAACGAGATTATATTTTTTCAGTGAATTTTTTTCTAATAATAGAAAACGTTATATCTTTCTCTATTCAAAAATGCTAAATTCACCACATTACCAAAAAAATATCCTATATCAGTATTACAGTATTAATTTACTCGTTTATTCTAATATTGTTGGTACGCCACTGGTAGACAGTAAGCCAAACAGCGCGTATGTTAACATACCCACAAACATAAATGATTTATTTTGATAACCTGCATACATCTTCAACTGCAAGCAATTTATCCACAAATTAATTATCAACAATGGGCTTGTTATCAATGAAATATTTTCTCGGTTTTTTTTCCGTTATTTTGTAAAACTGAATCATCAAAATAAGAGGTAAAATTTTTAGCTCTTCAACTTTCCCCACTACTTAGATATTGAAGGTTGAAAATGGAGCTCCGTTAAAAAGCGGCAGAACCGACTGTGACGTCACATTGCATATTGTGGTCTGATCACAAACCACCTAGGTGGTTTGTGGGTCTGATATTCGGCAGTACACCGCTGCGTTTGAAAGTTGGTTCCAGCTGCAATATCTTTAAATTTCAAAAGTGTAAGTGGTTGCTATTAAAAATGTATTCAGTAGATACTGGGTTTATTAAAGCAGATTCTGCAAATTTACCTGAAGTCGATATCTTTATGGTGATGGACTACTTTAATAAAAACTGTGACCGTGGCTTTGAACTATGCGTTGTAATTCTATTTTTTTGACAATCAAAAAATCTCGGTACAACTCCAGGTTTTAGTTTAACATTTCCACTGTTCATTGTTTTAATGTATACTATATAATTTTCTATATCTTCCTCTACCTAATACAAATGATTTGTGTTAAACGCTATATAAAGCTTATAAGTTATCACTAATTTCAAAAATCTATAAATTTTGTTATTCAAAATAGCAGAAAGTAGACTTTTTTTTTCATTTGAATTTTTTTTAGCTCCAATGAAATTTTTTTAAAAATATGTTTAGGTTATTATTTATAAAAAGGGATTATTGTTTTAGCTAATCACGAGCTTTTGCAAAATAAGGATTTTGGTAGAATATCTTCATTTTACTTCAATTCATAGATACATCCGGTTTTCGAATTTAGGACAGAAATATTATACAGGGTGTCCCACTATAAAGTAACACATTTTGACGGCTTATTACTCGAGAATGGAAAAAGATATCGACGTGCAGTTTTCGCTAAACTTCTTATATTTCCTTCAAATTTTTATTGACATAGTTGCCAAATTTATATTTTTTCCTGAAAGCACCGAAAAAAAATGACCATTTTTGAAACGAAATTATCGGTTTATTTTAAATACAACACCCTATATTTTTTAATATCATCTGAAAGTCCCTTTCTTCCCCTTTCCAAAAATGTATACATTATCGGCATATACTCAAGTTTTTAGGGGAAGATTTAA
This sequence comes from Lochmaea capreae, assembly GCA_949126875.1. Taxonomy (NCBI): domain Eukaryota; kingdom Metazoa; phylum Arthropoda; class Insecta; order Coleoptera; family Chrysomelidae; genus Lochmaea; species Lochmaea capreae. The sequence continues at coordinate 11,240,408 of OX421404.1, read as the reverse complement.
TTTTTTATGAAACCATGTTAATAACTTCCAAAAATTATCACATTTTAACAGCTTGTAAGTCTCAGATGACGTCTAAAATTTTCGTAAGAAAGTTACTTTTGTTAATTAATAAAAATGTCCAGGATAAGATTCAGAACCATTTTTGACAGAAATACTCCTATACACGAAAATCGATATTAACTTGGGTACAACAATTTACAGAATCGGGAAAACTAGAAAGAAAGAAAACATTTTTATTTACATATAAGAACAAGGAACCAAACATAACTTCATAAAACACATCAAAACAAAAAAAAATATATTTAATAAATAAGTTGTTGTATGTGACCTCCATCTGCATCTCTACATAATCCTAATCTCATCCAAAAATTACTGAACGCATTTTGCAGCATTTCTGGTGTTATGGTATTAAAAACATTAACTATGTTATTTCTTAACTCCTGAAGGTTTGTAGGGATTGGGTTATAGTAACTTTCTTACGAAAATTTTAGACGACTTTTGAGACTTGCAAACGGTGTCATAAAAAATTTAAACATTTCAGTGAAAGCCGCTCATTAATCCCTTGTCTCATTTTCGAGTTATAACGTTTCCAAGCTGTTAAAATGTGATAATTTACGTTTGGAAGTTATTGACATGGTTTCATAAAAAATTAAATCTTTCCCTAAAAACTTGAGTAAATGCCGATAATGTATACATTTTTGGAAAGGGGAAGGAAGGGACTTTCAGATGGTATTAAAAAATATAGGGTATTGTATTTAAAATAAACCGATAATTTCGTTTCAAAAATGGTAATTTTTTTTCGGCGCTTTCGGGAAAAAATATACATTTGGCAACTATGTCAATAAAAATTTGAAGGAAATATAAGAAGTTTAGCAAAAACTGCACGTCGATATCTTTTTCCATTCTCGAGTAATAAGCCGTCAAAATGTGTTACTTTATAGTGGGACACCCTGTACAGCATGCTATGGTCCACTGACAGATTAACAGTTTCAAAGTGGGTTAGGTAGAGTCCGTTTCAATAAGGAAGAAGCCACCTGAAGTTGGCGTACCGACCTGCGCATAAGTCACAATCTGTCGAGCGATCGTTCCATGCCATTGGCGTTACAAGCAATTAAATTGTTGACATTGAAACATTTGAAACAATCATTTACTGTCGAATATTTTTCATTTTTGAATATTTTAAGACGTTCTGCTAGTTTATTTGCGAGTGCGGTGTGTTTTATTTGATCTAAAACCATGCCTCCTACAAAACTGGTTGGTGTTAAAAGAAAAGTTATCCACAGTGAAGGGCGACAGATTCTTGAAAACGTTGCAACTTTTATGGTGTCTGAAGCTGAACATGGAATCCAAATTCCTTTAAAAAATCATCGGTAAGTCAAATAAGAAAGTATAACAATCCAATATATTACTCATGGCATTCAGATTGTTGTAAAATATATGGAAGAGTATACATTACTTCAAAAATAATTGAATTCTGCTAATAATTCATATAGTCTGCTGCACTTAGCAGTTATTTATATGGTTCTAATACTTCTAATTTTGTGTTACCCTACAAAATGTGAAAACGTTATGCTACTGATTTAGATTAAAATATCAATTTTTAAATATGGCGCTGGTTTTGACATCAAGGTCGCGCATCGACTGCAACTTCAGGTGGCTTCTTCCTTATTGAAACGGACTCTACTCTATAATATATCAACAAAATATAAAATAATATTTAAAAAATGAGTGATTCAAGCGAATTTGAAGATATAAATAATACACCACCGGATATTTTGGAACAAGTTAATGTAACATTACAATCTCTATTGCCCCAAAAGTCTTAAGAAAAATTCGAAAAACAGTATTTACATTTCAAGCAATGGGCCGAAGAAAAGCATATTCGTATTTACTCAGAAAAATGAGTTGTTATTTGAGAGATGCGGAAAAATCATATGTATAACATGGGAGTAAAATGCCTTTTCCTCCCTTGGAAGATTACTGCCCTCTGCTACTCGTCGGGCAGTAAAGTTCATCCTCGGAAGGAAAAGTAGCATTTTGCTTCCTTGTTACACAAATAGATATTTCTGGTGCATTCTTGGATGTCAGTCAGGAACCAAACAGTATTTATTTACCACTTTTTTCTCACTCATTATAAAATAAAATAACGAAACAGTACAGTCAACAGTCCAGCGTTTTGTTTCTCACACAACACGATAGGTACCTACTTACAATATACACAGTACACAGCTCTCGACTCGCGGCGTTTCAAACGTTAGGTATAGCATATGCAGTGTGACGTCACAGGTAACCACGCCCCGTTTTCGTTCAATCCAATTTCTTTAATTAATTTGAGGGCTTAAACGTTCGCGGAAAAATCTAAAATTTTGGGAATCCGTTTAAAATGAGTTTTAGTTTCGATTTTTAAATTAATATTTTTTTCTTGAACAAGCCCATTATATTCTAGGCTTCCAAGACATATTGTATTTTTGACAACAAACATGGGCACACTTTAAGCACTTATAGGTAAACTTTTAATTATTTGTTATTATTCTAGTTAATATTTTGGTGATTTAATATGGTGTTGAAAGTTATATGTTATATATTTCTGACTTGTGTTTCAGATATTTTCTTAGTGAGCTGGCCTTAATCCTTAAAACCATTTGTTATCCGAAGAGAGCTAATCCTAACAAAACGAATTTATTTCATTCACTAACAGGAGGAAATTGAAAAGACAGTCTCCGGACATATATAAACGAATACAATTTTTTCCAAAAGAGAATAAGTTCTTAGGAATCATTCTTGACACCTCCAGCCTCCACCTGAAACGCACTCTCGCATATGTCACCTTAAAAGCAACAAACGCTCTCTGGACGTGCCGCAAGCTTTTTTGGAAAACGTGTGGTTAGGTCAGACAAATTATTATTTATGCTGCGCTGGAAACAAAGCAACAAAGGGAAAAACGGAGCTGCAAGATGTGCGACGTCTCGCCTGCATGGGAATCACCGGTGCAATGAGATCGTGTCCCAGCTCAGTCTTCGAGTTTTTGCTAGACCTTCCTCCACGACATGTATATTGTGAGGATGACTCTAGAAAATGCCTAACGGCAAACTCACGCTAAATGTTTGGAACCGAGCGATATAACGAGATATCTTAAGACACTAAAGGTTGCAGCAGCCCAATCCATAAAGATGCCTACGAACTTTATGTCTGCGAAACAGAATTTTTAAACATGTTAGAAGTTATTACCAACGAGCGTGTGTTAACACAAAACGAAATCTGTACTTTCCATACTGATGGGTCAAAAACAAACGAAGGAGTAGGGGCTACATCCCAATACTAGAATAAAACAGTCCTGGGAAAATTCTAAACGAAACTTTTGGCATTAAATTTTTGTGATCAAGAATGCATAAAAAAATGTCTCAACTCCAGAATATTCTTCTGCTCAAAGAATTGTGAAAGGTAATAATTGGCATCGAGACAAGGTTGATATACAAAAGGTATAGGTAGATGATCTTGTCAGAAGACTGAGAGTTTGATAACAACGAATATGCTACAAAAAACTGAATTTAACTGATCCAATTTTGTTTTATCCAAATGGCAAAGATGATGAAGAAAATTTACGATCTAAGGGGTTCAAAAGCAAAAGGCTATTTTAGATGTGAGAAGTTACTTAGGAAAGTGTTTTAAATATAATTTTATATTAATTCAATTTATCCAATGCTTATTTTGGAACTTTATGTAGACTGTATTATATTAGTATATATTGAATAATATACATGCCTTGTACTTTTTAGATGGTAAAAACGATTGAGGTTTATTAGAGAAGCAGTTTCACTCAGTGAATTGTCCCAAGAGAGAACCATTCAAAGAACTTACATTAACTAGTTCATCCTTCACGGACTACTTACGATTTTGAAATTAATTATTTTATTTTGTCTTCGCTTACGTTATGAAGATAAGACTTATTTCATTATTGCTAATGTATCAGATGTGAACAGTACATATATTTTTATATTTCTTCCAAGGATTGAACATTACAAAGTTTCATCAAATGCATAGAAATGTCTGGACCAAAATTTATGGCAGATCTAATGGGCAATGATAGTTAAACTATTAAAGCCGTAGTAGGGATTGTAAATTTAATAGAGACGCAAAGCAAATGGGATTAACAGACGTTGAAACCATCTAGAGGAGCAAACTGATAAAGAAATTCTGTCCATTGATTTATTGATTTCCCTGAGATATTTCAGACCAACCTACAAGGGCAGTGTAATAAATCAGTTACTTTTGAATTTTCCCACTCTGGAATTTCAAATACAACACTGATCCCATCAACTGACTGCAATTAACAGATGACTGTAAAATTTTGAAAGCTTCGTCAGTTAGCTTGAGTTTGACAGCTATTGAAAGTGCGCAACCTCATGAATTTTAAAGAAAATAGAAAAAAATTCATTTTGACCAAAATATCTAAAGAGCTCAGCATTTCTTCAGATTTGAAAACAAGAAATAGTCGCAGCAGGATAATGCTGGAGGGAATCCTAAATGGGGTAGTAGCCTCCTCACCTCTCCTCAGCCACTTGAACGTTCGGACAGAAATCAGTAAATTACTTCTCAACCATTGAAATTAATGTCTAGCATCCCCATAGTCATCAAGCCTTTCCTAGTTTTCGGTGATTGTTTTTTACATAAAAACTAAGCTTTCGATGACTGTGAAATATAAACTGAATGACGCTCAAAATTTGACAGTAGTCTATTAAAAGATAGTAGGGAGATTCCAAAAGTCACCAATTCAGCAGATTAGGGTCGGTTGAACACTGCTAATATATATTTAGGTGTTTATATAAGTATAACAAAATTAAAAGATTTTTTAGTAGGAAATATAATTTGTTTCTATGCTTATTGAAGTAGTTAGGGCTAGGTAAAGTTTGTGGTGGGAGGCTCTACTGCCCCCCTGCGAATCGCTATTGTGGCTCACACCTATTCATATTTTACCAACAAATTCAGCTTCTTAACAAAGCCAATGAGTTTATTTGGTGAATGATGTTACAGGTCTTAGCGCGAGAGAGAAGCCCTGCCGGTGGGGCAACCACACTTTATATGTTATTCTGTTTCATCATCTTTCAGACAAAGACTGCACATCGGGTCCTCCGACAGCCAAGTCCTACCATATGAACATTCAGATGACAGTGGCCTGATAAAGACCTGCTAGACAATGTATATCATGGTCCGACACATTCTTTGTAGGATGTATAAAAGCCTTTGAATAAACCAATTTCGGTACGTTATACCAGAAGTTTAATGCTCTTCTTGCTCTCCACTAAATGTCAATTGCAGGTTCTGGTTCTATAAAATCACCTGCGCCACTCTTTGTACTGCAGTCTGCTTTTTCGTTGCCATCTATACCAGAATGGTCAGGGATCCAGCCCAGAAACACTTGGAAAATTATATTGTGGAAAGTCTTTTTTGGCAGTTTGTGTGAGTGCTTATAAAGCCGCTTGGTTTTCGAAGAAAATTGTATTTTTTTATGTGTGAGATTGGTTTCATGGTTTCGTCCAATCTCTCCACACATAAATCAATGGCGAAAATTTTCTCATAGCATACAGTTGCGTAGGATTCTAGGGAGGTTAACATTTCTATCCTATTTCTGTGACCTTACACATCTACACCAGACCCTGAGGTTGTTTTTGAGCCATCCTTGTATCAACAGTTTTCTGCTCGTAGTAGGGGCATTTTGCCAGAGGTCATTCCCAAACTATTGTTAGTTTCAGTATCCACCAGCAACCTACATTGCTCCGTATAAGCCTCTTTGTGCATTTGGGAATATGCGCAATTTGAGTGGTAACAGAAATAGAATAATAAGTTTCTGATACTATACAGATCGGAAGAAAATTCGGCACGAGAGACGAACTCGTGAATTAGCTTTTGCTATTGATTTTGGATACACTAATGTTTTATCTTAAAAAAATATACTACTACTACTACGAATTTTTTATAATCTGATGAGAATTATTATTTTTCGTCAAAATGCATGAGTAAAGTGGATAAAAAGCATATACTCACTCAATGCCGATAATGATCGAATGATGTTAACTCACCTGCAACAAAAACAAAACAATAAATTAGGTACATTTGATTAGTATAAGCATTAGTAAATCTTTTGAGACGTTGAAATTTCATTTTCCCATTGGTTAAAAAAATTTCGTATCATTATTCATACTTTTTTAAACATTTAGGGATTATAAAAAAACTGAAAAAGATAAAAATGATACTTTTCAGTGGAAATTCTATAAGACGCTAAAAAAATAATGGATAGTGAGTGGGTCTATTAGGGCTGCCACTCTATTGTGGCGCAAATCTATTCACGATGTGGTCCTTTTTGGTCCAGAACCTTTCTGAGATATAGCGAAGACGCTCGGATTCGCAGACATAGCCTGTAGGTCTTGTCAAGAAGATGGAAAAACCTCAGTACACATACTGGCTACGCATTGTCACTAGTTGATAGCTGCGTAATCCCCGTTTGGTTCAGGGTTATTCCTGAAAAGATGACTGTGTGTTAGCCAAGTGTGGCCCAAACGTATTGTGAATATTTCCACATTGTTCAACTTAGTGTTCCCACTTTTCCATCGGTTTCCCACGCGCTGCTTATTTAAGCTTTAACTGTACTTTTCACATCTGCACTCACTGCTTCTTCGTTGCCTTGCATTGCTATGTTGGATGGAATCTAGATAAAAATATGTTGCTGTAGTTATGTTAATTACCTCAGTACACATAATGGATACGCATTGTCACTAGTTGATAGCTGCGTAATCCCCGTTTGGTTCAGGGTTATTCCTGAAAAGATGACTGTGTGTTAGCCAAGTGTGGCCCAAACGTATTGTGAATATTTCCACATTGTTCAACTTAGTGTTCCCACTTTTCCACCGGTTTCCCACGCGTTGCTTATTTAAGCTTCAACTGTACTTTTCACATCCGCACTCACTGCTTCTTCGTTGCCTTGCATTCCTATGTGGGATGGAATCTAGATAAAAATATGTTGCTGTAGTTATGTTAATTACGAGAAGATAGCCTGGACCACAATTCTTGACTGTTCGCAACACTGAAGGTTATTGGCTTCCTAACGAATTCTTCAAATCTTCTGAAAATATTATTCTAGATCGCTCTTTGCCATGCGTACTCGCTTGGTACTGTTCAAGTTTCAATACAAGCGCAGACATTTCATTTTGAACATTTAATGAAATAGTAACGTCTGTTAATGTAGAACTACTACATACAGAATAGTTTCAATAGTTTATTTTTTTGAGGATATCTCAAATTACTCTTTTTTATTGAAAAACGTTTGTGTTTAAATTATTTGGAAAAGATCTGCTACTAGGTACTACAAATTTATTAAAAAAAAATACAACTTAAAAAAGTATCTTACTGCAAAAAAAAGTTAAAAATCTTGAAACTGGAGTGTTGTATCGAGTTCAACGAAGAGTACCTTTTATTTTGGAGAAGAAGTTTACGAACCCCTCGTGCTTATTAGAATTCGACAGAATTATAACTATTATTGTGTTTTGAAGAGACAAGAAACTACAAAAAATTTTAAATTTGTACTTCCATTCCCCAAGAAGTTACGAAATAAACCGTATTTGGGTATTTTAAATATTTCTTAACAATCTATCATGTCTCTAACTTAAGGTACTTATTTACGGGGCACCCTGTATAATATTATCATACTCTTACTCAGAACCAAGATCAGAACGTTCGATTGAAATATAAAGGCACCGTTATATTTTAACCGAGGCGTTATTTTTGACAGCTCTCTGTTAAATGAAGATGAAATCGTCAATATAACCAGCCATAATATAATAAGACGGACCTGTTTTATGCTTAATAGTAATCAGAAACCAAATTTTTGTTAACGGATCCGTTATACTCGACATAATCAAGCTAAAATATAATCAGTCAAACTTTTAAAAACTTGCTCATAAAAGTTTCATAGTATTGTTTGAAAATACTGTGGAAAATAATTAAAATATGAATAAACATTATTAGTAACGTTCTATATAATTTTTATTGAAATAAGACCTTTATTCTCCATAAAATATTTTCATTCAAATTTGACATTTTATTTAAAAATATTTAATGTTTTCAGGAACGACCTTGAAATGAATTATCAATTAAAATACAATGAATAGGAAAAACTAATTTTATTTCAGCTTAATAAAGGTTATTTGATTTCTCTACCAGTCTTTTTTTCCTTTTTTTTATCGCATCAACCCTATGATTTTCAGCCTTGGCCGATATACGATTGTGTTTCAAGCAGAGAAGATTGCCGCTATAGCCTGTATTGATGAAAACGGCCAGACTTTGTTTAAAGCTATCAGTAATCCAACAACTAGGTCTAAATTGGTAAAAAACTGTAAAGAATCAACTCAACAGGCTGGCAAGAGACAACAAAGTGTCTCTAATATGGGTGACGGCACATGAGAGGATTGCTGGTAATGAAATGGCGGACCAGGTAGCTAAAGAAGGTTTTAAAGCAGACTTCATAGGTCGGGAACCGTGTTGTGGAATCAAAAAACATTGCATAAGAGAGGAAATCGGGAACTGGTTAGATAGGGAACACCAACTAAAATGGAGGTCGACACAAGGGCACCTCCATATAAAGACTTTACTGAACAAGGTAGACAAGGAACTTTCAACCAGGACATTGAAACTGATTAAGAGACATTTGAAGACAGTTACCGACCTGGCGACTGGACACTGCACTCTGAGGAAACATCTGCACAAAATGGGAAAGTTAGTGAACTTATACGCAGGAAATGTGAACTCTATGATGAAACACCTACTCACATACTCTGCTTTCGCGAGAACTTACATGGACTCAGACGGAAGCATTTTGAAGAGGAAATAATACAACCATTGCAACTACTGAAAATCCCTCCAGTCAAACTAGTGGCCTATATAGGGGATACAAAGCTTCTGGAATGGAAATAGATAACATGGAAAATGGTACAAAGATTCAGTTCAAGTGCCTGGGCTGTTGAGCACAACCCTATCAAATGAATGAATGAGTAAAATTTGTGTGCCGAGTCTGAGACGTGTTACTATCACTTGGGATCTACGATGCACAGGGGGGTGAACTGGCCACGGCTTCACTGTTGGTTTCGTTTTTTTTCTGATGCGATGTCGAGTTCATCGGCACTCGACTATTTTAAATATAGACAGCTTGTTTTAATTTCGCTTTTATACTTGTAAGTAGAAGGATGCGTGAGGATACCAATTCATCAAACAGTTTAACCATTTTTTCCATATTGTAATATAGTAACGTATAGTACGTATAGTTACGTATATACGTATAGTAATGTATAGTGAGTATAGTAACGTATATACGTATGGTAACAGTCACGTGATGGTAAAGCTCCACCGTTTCTACTGTATCTCATATATTCGGTCATAATAGCTCAATAATTTGTTGTATTCGCTTATCGCAATATATCATGTACAGGGGAGGATATCATTTGTGACGCAATATTGATAGAATGGGATCCAGAAAATGAGAGCATAACGAAGAGAAGGAAATTTTTGCGGGACGTACGTAGGTATATTATTCCATTTTAATAAAATATTCAAATTATTAAAAACTTGAATGGAGGCGAAGTGCATTTATATTAACTTAATAATCACCTAAGCGCTGATGCCGGTTAAGGTATCTTCAGAGGTTTCGTCCCAAAGATGAAAATCAAGAATGTAATTTCTAATATTGTATTTCATATGTGTTCGCCACAAGCGTTTGTTCACTAGAAATCTTTATTCACTACAGTACTACTTCATCAACGTCCATCACTTCACAAAAGTAATGTGTCTGTCATGCAATCCTCACATATACTACTTGTTTTGACGACTACTTCTGAAAGTAGCTTTTTAGTAGCATTTACGTATCGAAACTTACGTTTTGTAAGTTCCATGTGCTGAAAGTTGCAATTCCGTACTACAAAACACGTTATGGACGCTCTGGGGTGGACAGCTTTAACAACTTCCTAGACTAGATGTAACTGTACCCACGTCAATGTTGACAGTTTTATTGACACGACCTTCAATTATTATTAATTTCTTGCAGTATTTATTGATTCAATAAATATTAATAATGTTCCTGGAGGTACAATTATTATTACTTTTTACAAATAAATCAAATCTATTAATATTGCAAATACGTAGGTTACATTTTTAAATAATATTCAATAAATTGTTTATTAATTCTGTATTAATTAATTATTTTCTCGGATGAATTTTATTTTAGTAGATTTATTTAAGTCGTCGCCAAAAACATGTTGTGTACGCCAAGGCTGAAAGTGTTAGTTTGTTGGACTCGCCCGGTGCTCGACTATTTTCACTTGTCTCGTAATTTTCAGACTCGTCCAACAAAGTAGCACTTTCACTACTTGGCATACAAATAACTATTCCAGCGTTGTTGCAAGCGTCTTCAACTTTCAACCACTCACAAGCGTTCTTAGTAGTATTTTTGTTATTTGTTGGAAAATTAAATCACACTATTTTTTGTATTCTTATTTCAACGTTTCGGTAGCATTTCAGCTACCATTATCAAGATTAAATAAGATTTTTATAAATTCTGGTCCCTATCTGACACTACGTAATTATGGACAAAATTGATTATGATTCGAAAGTAATGGATTTATTAATAAATGGCCCTTATACTAAGCTACCAAATGATCCTACCAAGAAAATTGAAAACAACAACATAAGACACTCTTCAAATTTGAGACGTAGTGTCAGATAGGGACCAGAATTTATAAAAACTTAATTAATCTTGATAGCGGTAGCTGGAACGCTACCGAAACGTTGAAATAAAAATTTAAAAAATTTTGTGGTTTAATCTCCCAACAAATAAAAAGAATAATGAATACACCAAAACGAACATACAGAAGACGTTTTAGCTCGCAATTCTCAGACGAGGGAGGATAATATATTAAAAAAATAGCAAGTGCACTAACGATAAATACGAAACAGAGCCAATTTAAAAAACGTCGACTCGGTAAGTAGAGGTCATCAGTCTTTGCTCCCTATTTTTCCTTTCTAGGCTTATCTCGAACCCTATGTCGCATTTATCCCCTTTTCTTATTAAATAATCCAATGAAAACAGAAACAAATTCTTCAGATCATGCAGAACGTCAACTTTTCGTGATTGTTGATATACACACAAGTGGTTTCAACGCGTTTACCCACTTTTTGGACGCAGGTATCAAACTTGACTGATTTCGGCTGCCAATATTTTGGTGGCACCAACGGATCATCATCGTGGCTGCAGGTGCATTCACACACGTTTTTTGTGTACTTAAGGACGATTTGGCGACGCTAGCTAGAGTCCGACCACAATAACTTTGGGACACCACGTGATCAACGTAGGGCAGCCTCGAATGCAATGCCGATCTCTGACTGGCTGCGACTTCGAGCCAGCGGCGGAGCAGTGGGCGCTTTATTTTATGTAGCTTCTTCGTTTTCATTCCAGTGTTGACAGCAGACCAGAGAGTACTTTGCTTTCGGTCTTCTTGTGCGATTTTGTTGTTGCGAATAGTGAATTATTCATGTCTTGGAACTTTTCGTGTCATGTCTCCCAAGAGAGTGAAACAAGGAAAAGCTTTGCATAGGCAAACGAAGGAAGTTATAGATCGGGTTGCTTCATTCATGCCCACTTATGTGTTGGATCAGTTGTTAGAAAATCATGGACACAAAGTTTTGAGATTGCCGCCATATCATCCTGAATTGAACCCTATTAAAAAAATATGGGCATCAGAAAAAAAAAGGGTAGCAGCTCATAATACTACATTTGTTTTAAAGGATGTTGAAACATTATCCCGAAAAAGATTCGACGAGTTGCCACTCAAAGTGAATGGACGAATATTTGTCGACACGTCAAAGAATATGAAAACTCACTAATAGAACGAGAACACATCCTCGATAATACTTTGGATTATTTATGTTTTAACGTTAATACTGGCTCTCCTGATGAAATTATATTTATATATTTATGATAAGTTTAAGTTGACATGTTAGATACATCTGTGAAAGTGTTTAGGTTTGGAATATATTAACTTTAGATTAGGTAAATTGTTTTCTTCCTAGTTCCTTGCTAATTATTTAATGAATTCCAAAAAGGACCAGCTTTAATCCCGTCGCCTACCTTCAAAAAGCGAGTGTAATTTTCTACAGGTATCCAAAACCATTAAGTTTGATATATTATATTTGAACTAAATTCCTAACAATACATTTGGTATGAAAATTAAATATTCATATGAAAGTCAGTAACGCCAGTGGCTGATACGCCACACACGCGACCACGTGGTGTCCCAAAGTTACTGTGGTCGGACTCTACCGATACGCTGAGAAAGAAGCATGCGTGTGGAGCACATTAACCATCGAAAGCGCTTAAGAGAATATTAAATAAATAGACAATTCTTGAAAATCTGACTTTGACAGGTCGGCAGTATTGTGCTGGGTCCCCGGATCAGTTGAACTTTACGTGTCTTAATATGTGGTGTAAGTCAGCTGGTTGTCAGACAGACTTTGTAGAGCAATGTCAATGTAATATAGTATATATTTCATTTAAATAATAAAAACTTTACAAATAAAAAATGGAGCAGTCAGTAAACTGTCTCTGAATTGAATTAAATAATAATTAAAATCTCAGCTGAGCAAAACAGCAGTGAAGAAGAGTTATGTGATTCAAGAGCAACAGTATCCGGTGCACAGAGATATCAATTAAATTGTCACCTTGCTTGGTTAAACCAGCTGGAAATTCGAAAACAAGTTACTTTATCTCGTCCTCTCCGCATTGCACACTTATCAACACTACAATTTTACCAGTAAACACTGAAAACTAAATAGAATAAGACATGAGGACCCAGAACAATATGGCCGACCTGCCAGTGACGTCATTCTGAAATGGTCAATATAAATGCACTTTCCATTTGTGTAAGTTTATAATACATTGTGCATTTAAATAATTTTGTTTTTGACAAGGGATTTTTGAGTATCTCCACAACATTTATGTTGCCATTCGTTTTCAAATGGAGTATAACACAATATGGTGGTTTTATGTTCGCATTGAAGCGTAATCTTTATTTTTATCCGAATCTGTTCTACCTAAGCGTTTCCATCCCAAGGATTTATTATCGCCTCTGATCCCATTTTTCCTCCCTATAGCCGCAAAGTAGCAGCAAATTAGGCGCTGAAAACCCACTTCGTTCAATACCTTTAAACGTCCAAGCTAAAACACGGATAAGAGAACACAATATTAACTTGATAAAAGTGTTGGGATTGGTAATTTAACAAACTGACAAATATCATCATATTTGGTTACAACTGAATTAAAAAAAAGCTTTTAGACATGGGTTGAAGTGAAATAGTTAAATAAGGTGTGGTGTTAACGGGTTGTTAAGTAGTTTTAGGATATTTTCGTCCAAATGTGATCTCCTAGGGAAACTAATCCATACAAAAGTTATAGATAATAGAGAACTACATCTTTTGTTTTCAGCATAACCTCAAATTTTTTTCTCACGTAATAATTATTTAATTTACATAAAATCTTGGAAAGTATATAATTTATGAGCATTATTTTTTTTAAGGAAGAAAAAGTTTTTTTGAGGTATTAAATTATTTTTCGTCCTACTCCTATAGAAGGTACACTGTTTCCTCCCTCTATCAGGGAGGATACTCATACTTCCCAGACTAGGAAGGAAACAGTATGTTGTGTCACAAGGGCAGAAAGTGAGCTTTAGCAACCCGAGACTATTAAGTACACGAACGAGCGTAGCGCGAGCAAGGACAGCTGATACTTGAGGGCGGTTAAAGCGTTTCCTGCATGTGTGACACACAAATGTTTTTCGTCTACCAAATAAACAAAAAAATAGGAAAAAATTTTGTCATTTACTGACGTTTAATTGAAAAATTCATGTGAAACGTCAAATACCTCAAGTGACAGATGGTAAGAAACATCAAAAGTCGTGGAGTTAAGAATTAGTAAATAGTGAAATATAGAAGTGAAGCTGACCAAATCCGAAAGCTGTAAGGAAACATCCGGCCGTATATCTAACGCTATTTTTTGCTCTATCGGTATTTTTCCGCTACAAGTAGTTCCATACCAAGTGAAGCTACGTTGATTTCCAATAACATAAATCAAGAAGTACATCACCAACAAAGTAAAATGCCTTTTATTTTTAATAATTATGCTTCAAACTGTTGTATTAATTTTCATATGCATTAATTTAAAGTTATATTGATTTGTTTATTTTGATATTTTGCTACCATGGTTTTACGTTATTTTTTAATTTTGAATAAAGTTTTTGCATAAATCCCAAATTTTTACTTATAAAAGTCCAAGTAACTTACTTACGGCTCTAGGGTCGTATTTACAACCTACTTCTATGGTAACAATGTGGGTAAACTAAAAAATAACGATTGTGCAAAAAGTACTTTTCCGCCTACCTTACCGGAAAACCAATCATATGAACACAAAAATAGGACGGAAAGTATTGTTTAGCAGCCCAAGGGCGGAAAATTCATAACGCCACGATTTTTGAAGTTTTTCACCATCTGTCACTTGATTGCTTTGACTTCTCAGTTTTTAATTAAACGTCAGTGTATGTCAAAGTATTTTGTTATATGTTTCTATTTTTTGGTTTATTCGGTGGAAGCAGTTGTGTGTCACACATGCAGAAACCGCTTTAGCAGCCCTCGTTTCGCTACGCTCGCTCGTGCATCTAATAGTCACGGGCTGCTAAAGCTCATTTTCTACCCGTGTGACACAATACAGTCGGCAGAAGCAAACGTCAGCCCTGGGTGGGCGTGTTCATGTCGCTGTAGTTGTATTTTTGTAGTAACAATCGATATTTTGAATCGACAACCAAATATCGATACCATATGTGTTAACTGTCAAGAGTGTCAAGGGATATGTAAACAAAGTCAAACTTGCTAAAAATTTAACTCTAAATATTAATAAAAAAATTTATATTGGACCAAAAATAAAACTACCATCTGCCCTAAATGTCTATATTTTCAAATTTCATGTAAAAATCGGATAATTATTATCCTCGCATTGACAACATTGATACAGATACTAAAATTGATGTATGTTGATGAAATCACTCGGTCATATTATTTCGATTATATTAACAATTACTAATGTACAATCGTTAACATTAACTCCGGATTGGCTCGTTGCGATGACCTTTCTTTTAGTTCGCATATTTTCCGGGGCTCATATTTGCTTCTGTTAACTGTATACTATTTCCTCCGTATTTACTGTGTTTTAAATGAAGAAACTTGTAAATCTATGACATTTAAATTGTTTTTGTAATTTCCATAACACCTTGTAAATCATGTATTCTGGTAAAAATTAATTATGAATATGTTTTCAACGTATGGTTCAAATAAAAATTTCAACTTCAGGATTATTAGATAGTGCTAATTTCTCACGAGTGCCACAATTCACACGAGTGAGAAATTAGCATATGTGCACGTGTTGCACACTGTATTTTTCATACGGCCCCCATCCATAAATCAAACAAACGACTGTGTTGCATACGGTACTTTTTTATGAGCACTTTTTCTAAAGTGAAAGCGTATGGCGGTAAAAAATAGTACAAATTCTGCATTTCATTTAAATAAATTACTAAGATCGTATTTAAAGATTCATTAAAAATTACAGTAGGCAAAAAATTCACGTTTTAAGAAATTTATTTTTATTATTACTTTCCTTGCATGGGATTTTTCACATAAAATTATAACGAATTGTAAAATGGGAACAGTTATGGAAAAAATTGGATAGATGAGGATAGACTTGATGTAGGTATTTATTTTGGGTATACCCAATGTCACTCTGGCTATGTTTTATGTCACTTTGGCTAAGCCTTATGCCACTTTTTCCACAACTTTTGTTGCTATGAGAAATTGTTAATTTTGCGTATTGTAACCAATGTGCTTCCGCACACATTTTATTTCAGGAGGTTCTACTTCTCCACACTCTCCTACTTTTCCTGCGGCAACGCACTTTCTGCTCGAATTGCACACAAGATTTTTTCTACAATAACATTATTTTAGACAAATAATTAAACATGAAAAATACACTTTATTAGAATGTGATGTTGAAAACATGTAACAATTACTTATTATTTGTATTTATTGCCTACAATATGTGATGTTGAAAACATGTAACAATTACTTATTATTTGTATTTATTGCCTACAATATTAAAGTTGAAGGTACAGTTTTGGCAATCTTTAATATTTATCCCAGGACCTAAAGAAGTCGGAAGTAGGGAAACTTTTTCTGCAATATCAGATATATGAGGAATCGAAAGTTCTTCGCTAGTTGGCACTCCTGCGTCTTCAGCCACATTACTGCTCTTCCACTCACTATGTTTTTTAAACTGAATTACGTCGCCTCCACCATTTACTAATAATGTCGCCGACGTTCGTCGAAAGCAATGACCAGTAAGTAAGTAAAATTTTGATCGGGCAATTTCGCTTGGTACATTGCCCACAGTATTCATACCAATACCTTTGGAGCATCGTAAAAGTAAGAGCTGGATAATGTTATTACTTTTAATTTCACATTAGGTGTAAAATGGTTTGCCTACCTTCTGACTGTTATATTTGTACTAGGACAATTTGATAAAATAAGGTTCAAATTCGACAATTTCGTTCGAAATATCTTCAAGTGTTAATATTTCAACTAAAATATTCAGACTGCCCTACATTTTGTTTTAATATACCTATTATTTACTACCTTTCTTTAGTTTATTATAAATGAAAACAGGTGAGCGGAAAAATACGATCTAGAGCGGAAATAAAGTCAAATTGTGACAGATCACGGAAAACATCAACTTTGTGGTTAGATTTGAGTGTGCAAAAGCCTACTTTGGGTGAGGATAGTAGAAAAAGATACTTTTCAGCGCAAGGTATTAACTATTGCCGTTGAATATCAATCAACACTATTGCATTATATATATTTGCTAGTTTTTATCTACTATGCCCCATTGAATGATATTTATGTATGTGTATGTGCGGTCACGTACGGGAAACTATCACTCTCCGCACTAGTTGGGGAAATGAATATTGATATATTTGTGATATAACTGTCTTCGAAAATTGTGAAGAGTTATTGCGCAGAAATGTTCACTGTTATATGCAACCTTTGCATGAAAATCACTTGTGGAAATTACCTACTCATTTTTTGTTTATAACTTTTTGAAACTGAAATACCACAATCAAAGAATACACTAACTTCGGAAAAAATGAATATGCGGAATCCATCTTTTAAATTAGTCGTCATATGACATACGATCACATGTAGGCCTCTTTCTTACGGTCTTCACAGACCCAGATTAGATTAAAGTTTGCTTGTGGGTCGAAATTATTTTTTTAATTAATCCATATCACGTGTATATATTGTCAACGAAAAGTGCAGAAATAGCGACTGATGGAAAAATACTTATACAATACATTTTATGCTGAAATACTTTTTCTCTTAGTATGATTCGAGTGAAGCTGTGAGCATTTATTATGATTCTTAGTGTATGCCAGAGTCAGCTGTCACCTTCAAGGTTATTTATTTTTGACCCTTCAACATCAAAGGATTTTCGCCGGGCTTCACTTCTTGTAGTTGTGTATTCTTTGCTTGCCACAATGAAAGGTATAGTTCTTTAATGAAGCGCGTGCTAGTGGCTGCTAGCAAACTGTTTACAGTTTTACCTTACTTATCTGGTAATCATATCGGATATTCAGTTAGAACTATGTTATCACACATACCAATTATTATTTTTGTTCTGTCTTTATGGCGCACACACACAAATCAACCCAGTATAAAAGAAATAATTTTCTACTGGAAAGATATGAATCTTCTTACACGCTATTGTAATGTTATATCGTGTTTGTTTGGTAGAAATAATAAGATCCGTTATTCCATTTATAACTAGTGAAACTGGTGTATACCGTGAAGACGAAAATAAGTGTGAAAAAATGTATGAGTATATCTATGTAACGGATGGGCAAATAAAAACAACCGTCGGTCATATATTAGGATAGGATTGTAGTATAGCATTGGAAAAAAATTTTATAACAGGAATGGAAAAACTGCACGTGAACATAATAGAAAGGAAATTTCTTTTTAAATTCGAAAATTTCTTTTTAGGTTACTCCGTATTCGGAGATGTTCGAGTACCTAGATACGTGTGAATATTCGGCAGATAGAAATAGAAACGACTGAAAGGGACTTTGTATATACATTCTTAACCCGTTTTGCCATTGTTTGCGTTGATTGGGTTCTGAATACTGTTAATCTTTATTTGAAAATAAATAGGTATTTTTTTCATGTTGTCATCGGCAGGACATGACCCGACGAGCCTCACTGTGCGTAATTGAATTTAAAAAGCCAAAGTTTGCAAAATCTTCCTCATTAAGAAACATGACAAAAAAAAATTATCGTATTTTTTTGAAATATTTTGAGTATATTTGATATTACAAGTTTTACTCTATCTGGTTGTAGCCAGCTTGAAGGTACATATTTCAAAATTAGTCGCATTTGTACAGCGTGTTCCAGATCGTCGTGTCAGATGAAAGTTGCATTTTTTTCAATTTTACTTCAAATTTGAATTCTGCTTCACTTCTCTATTGCAATGGTTTGAGGTTGTGGTAAGTTATAAAGTTTATTTAAAAAGTTTTGACCAGGTTTTCCTGAAAATCGTAATAAGTTCATCGCCTCGTAACTTTAAAATGCACAATTTTAAATTAATATGTTAAAGCCATACGTCTGAGATGGTCTTCTAGTATCATAATTCACTAGACCTTCTTCC
Source organism: Lochmaea capreae (assembly GCA_949126875.1). Classification (NCBI taxonomy): domain Eukaryota; kingdom Metazoa; phylum Arthropoda; class Insecta; order Coleoptera; family Chrysomelidae; genus Lochmaea; species Lochmaea capreae. The sequence goes on along the minus strand of OX421404.1, from coordinate 11,221,573 downwards.
ATATCTAGGAAACCATATTCAGGGCGAGTCCAGATTCGGATACATCAGTTTCTCAATTTTTACAAATGGATCACTATGTATTTTATTTCGACAAATGAAAGTTACTTCACTATACTTCCAATTTGGTTAAGTATTACCTATACCCAAACTGAATAGTTTTTGTGATGTAAGTCGATCTTATGAAGACCGTTTTTAAGCCTGCATCGATGTTAAGTATATTTTATTGTTGTTTTTATTATTTTAGTATATCTGTTAAGTGAATTGATGTTAATAAATTTTGTATTGTTGAATTTTTCAATAATAAAAATGAAATATCACAAAAACTATTCAATGTGGTAATCAAATTTGAAGTATACTAAAGTTACACTTACACTTAAGGGTGATCAATTTAACAAATTTGTGATATCGATGCATTTGACTGATTTCTTAGATTTGGAAGCTGGTCTAGTGAAGTATAATACTAGAAGTCGTATGGCTCTAACAGATTAATTTCAAATTGTGCAGTTCAAAGTATACGGGGTGTTGAACTCATTACGATTTTCAGGAATACGTTTTCCGAACTTTTTAAATACACTGTATAACTTTACTACAACCTTATATCATTGAGAAGTCAATCAGAATTCAAATTTGAAGTTTAAAAAACGTAACTTTGAGCTGTCGCGGCGTTCTGGAACACGCTGTACAATTTCGACTAATCTTAAAATGTGTGCATTTAGGCTATATACTCAAAGCACCTCAATAAGCAACGTACACGTTAGAGGACGCCATTTTTATTTTTTTCAAATCTATAGGTGTCTTTAGAAAATTTTGATAATAAATATACTAAATTAACATACTGGATATGCTCCAATCCCTCATTGGTCACGACAACTGCGAGCTCTACGGTAGATATCTCACGTAATTGTGAACTAGTTCAAAAAGTCGGAACACTCCCAATCTAATAACTTTTAGTGGTGTGGATGTGGTTTCTTAAAACGGTCATTCTAGCTTAAAAACAAGGTATAGTAATGAAATGACGCCAAAATTACCAAAAAAAATATCGGTGCATAATAGCGAATATAAACTTGTAACATGCTGTTTAGCCTGTTACGTTTTTCGTTTGAGAAACTATTTTATTTAGTTAATTTTTGTGGCTCATTAGTCACTTCCTCCCAAATTTCTACTACATTTCTAAACATGCCGTTTCCTTGTCGCATTAGTCACTCCAAAATAAAACTTTAATTTTTATCAAATTCCCCTTCTATTTTTGTCTTTAGATATTCGAAATTTCAAGTTTCAATTCGAACTGACTCTTTTTCCTCTAACTGCCACTGAGGCAACATTCAAATACACTTTTAACTTATTGTTGGTGAACAAATTTTTATCGTCTGGTTGGTAAGTTAATTATTGTATTTTCCCTAGGTTATTTTCTAGGGTAGTGCTTACTGCTTATTTATGTTTATTGCTTATTTGCTAATTTGCATTTTTTGTATATTTAAGGAACAAAACGAATAGAATAAAACAGATCACTGTCAAGTTGTTTTTTAACACGTGGAGTTCGGGTTTTATATGCGTTATAGCATAAGCTCCTTTTTACCCGATCTGTTCTATTTATTCGTTCCTTCCCTAATGTTTTTTCAAGTTCCTTATCCCTTTTTTTCTCTTTTTTCCGCAGCTCTGCAGCCGGCAACTTATAGGCAACTTATAGGCAACTTATAGGCAACTTATAGGCAAGTTTTAGGCAAGTTTTAGGCAAGTTAGGCAAATTCAAGAGGCACACTTCAAGTTTCTGTTCCTGTTTTGTTCCCGTGCACGAGGTACACCGCCTGCTGAAGCCATCGTCACCATCGTCGCCAGAGCTGCCCAACATCCCAGCCCTCTAAGATAAGTTCCTTCGTCTTATCTTTAGCGTGTGTAAGATTTGAAGTTGGCGTGTTATATTACACTTGGTATCCTACTCGTTTGGTTTTTTTGAGCATTCAATTTATGCAAGTTTTTGGATAAACCAATAAATATTTAATATCTTCAATTTTTGTATTGATCATTCAATATTTATTAAATTGGATACACGTATTCGGGAATAAGTAGCTTCATTTTGTAATATTTTCTTAAGTCACTTAACGTTAATTTCTACGAAGTGTTTCCAGCTTTCCACCTTTTGTTTCTGTTTTTTTATTGCATTCGTTTGATTAAAAAGCTGGTGGCGTCCAATTTAATATTAATTGTACACCCCATCCCAGTGATAGCGAATAACATAGTTTAATTGGTGCCGAATTCCACTCCCTGAGGTGGAGTGCTCTAGCCTGGGACTTTTACGTTACAAACTAGAGATCATTTTTTTGAAAAACTTTATAGTTTTTGAATCCAATGTGAAACTTGTCATAAAACTGTTACACAAAAATGTTCACAAAATTTACCAATTGCCCCTTCTACGTTGAATGCTTGTGATGGCTAGAAAAAACGAGGGTTTATCGGGCATATCATTGCAGGGTTAACCTATGTATCGAGTTTAAAATATGTAGGTAGCGGTTTTTTGAGATATGCTTAGGAAACTGACAGTGTAATCTTGAAAGGGCACCCTTGCTTCCCTTGGGAATAACTTTTTGGATAATGTAAATTTGGTTAGATGGACATAAATTGACATCTAGTATATTTAATTTGGTATAAGATTTTCTGGATATCCCGTATATCCTCCACTTTTTGAAAATATAAATTTAATGTTTTTTAATGATTCATACAAGTGAACAGATAATGTCTAAATAAAAAATTTTAACTTTAAAATTGGTTGTAAAAAGTGCCCTGGTAAAACAAAGATAAAAGGGGTTTTGAAATGAGAAGTTTCAATTATTTAGTAAGAGGCACACGTTCTATGCAAAGCACAATCCTCTTCGAGAGAGCGAGTGTTGTCGAATACAGATAAATTTATACTGTATGTATCTGAGAAATGTGTCTTTCAGTATTTAACTTAACGGTTCTACTCCGATTTTTGATGGGACACTCAAAACGTTCAGGTGATTAATGATTTACTATACAGAGTGCCCCACATTTGGACGACGAAGATTTATTGGAGCCATTTCTTCACTTATAGACCGGTAGCCCATGAAATATATATGGGGTTCATTATTTCGAATGGAAGTTCGTTTCACCATCAAGTGTCGTGTGAAAAGGATATTCCCCAAGACCCAAACTGGATAATTGACGCTACAGTGGACATTGAAAATCTTCGAATATTCATGAAACTAGAACAATTCATTTCATAGTAAGAAAAAAACTGGTTAATATGTGCCGCACATTTTCGAGGCGTAATGGTAATGTAATAACAGCAATTAACTACAGTTTACCTATACAGAGCACATTACTAAATATACATAGATATACTTATACAAGTGTTCAGAGTTCGTAACGTCATTGTATATTTTAGGTGGTCTGATCAATTTGCTGTAAACTTATAAACGTCAAACAAATTCTATGACAAGTTGAGTAGATATAACTAATAAATAAAGTGCAACGCAACGTTTTTTATGTAAATTGATTTTATTTATTATTAGCGCATCAAATTGTATGCCACGATGAAAAATACACAAAACTAAAGAGTTGATTCTCTATTGTTCGAGAACACTCGATATTTTTATTCATTAACAGAAGTTTAAAACAATTAGAGTCATTAGGAATTGGTAGCCAATCTTCAGTTATCATTAGAATGTTTCACCGTACAAAAAGATTCAAGCATTAGTTAATTATCTTCTGTAGTTCCTTTGGGTGTATTCATTATTCTTTTTGTTAATCTTTTGGGATAAAAACTTAATTATTCTTGATAAGGGTAGCTGGAACCTTACCGAAAGTTTGAATTAAAAATATAAAAAAGATCACTAGTTAATTGTTCTAAATTATAACCTTCACATCATATTGAGAAAATTATTAACAAATGAAGTATCGCCGCAAAATGTTTTTAACATCAACTAAGATAACAAAATCTAAACTCTCTTCGGCATACATTAGTTAATTGTTTTTTTTTCACATTTTTATTAATTTTTAAGTCTTGCTTATCAGTAGTAATACCACAAGTAATTGAATTTTCACGATAAGTCTGTCGATTTATTTTATAACGAAACTGAGTTGCTTGAAAACACCACAAGTCCTCAGCTGAGTTGTGAAATAAAAGTCAGAATTATAAGATAAATTCAGTCACGAGTAGAATTTTATTAAACTATTTCTCAAACAAAGTGGAAGTTAAAAAATCTGAAATTAGGCAGGATTACAGGAAATTAGCAAAAAAGTTAAGAAGTTGATTAGAGAAATAGTTTAATAAACAGGAAACATTGCCACCGAACGAAATACATATTTGTCCACGACCACTTAAGTCAATACTTTACCTCCTAAGAAAAGGTATATATGGTACCCATATATCTACTGGAGTGAATTATGGTTCATTATTCACGCTTTTGTATTTAAATAGCATATGTCGCTATGACAACACAACAATCAAAACATTCCGGCACATAGGTGACTAGAGATGAGGGTACAAAATGAAATAAACTATTAAATTTTGGTATTGATACTTTTCATAACGATATTTCCTAATATTGATATTTTTAAAACAATATATTTATAAAGGTACTTTACTTTTGACTTTACACAGTATCGCCCATCTCCATATGTCACATCATTTGACGTACTCCAGAAATTTATTAATTTTGACGTTAGAATTGTCAATAATTCCAAATACCAAATTATTACTTTCCGTTCTACACTTGGATTATTTAGGTACAACTTTTATTTAATAAAGAAATCAAGGGTCGTGGGCCTAGTATAGTATTATTATTCTTTCGGGTGACTTGCGCCCTTCGCCTACGGCTCGGGACGCAAACGTCACCCTGCGTGAATAATGGCTATCATAAACTGCTCGTTTAATAATATACTATTAAATTATTAATAATGGTACAGTTATTATATTATACAATGCTTTGAGCTTGATTATTTGAACACCCGCTTGTACTTGCAATAGTTGTTATATCTTGTTGGCTATTATTTCTCACATATTTTCATTGATTAATTCGATGGAATTTATCCCAAATCAGCTCATTTTTAAATGCGTGCACGGCGGGATTATTTATATTTGACGTTTGGCTGTCACATGCACAAATCTGAAAATATCGAACTTGACAGGTCAATCAGGATCAAGAGTCAAGTTTGGTGTTACCTCCGAACTTGACTAGAACTCCTAATTGGTTCATTTGTCAAGTGCGTGAAATAGTCAATCCTAAAGCGGGATTTATAGTTTGACGTACTGTAAACGTAGACGCACTGTGAAAAGATCAACTATAGAATTTACGTACCTTGTTTATAAAAGAACGTAAGTGCATGACGTAACGTAAGGGGAACGGACTGGAACGGAAGAGTTGGCCAACTTTTATCTTTTTACAGTGCGTTCTTACGTCCGGCCAACCAAAGGAAAGAATTTTGTGTGATGTCAGCATGGCTATCAGCTGTCATTTAATGTTGTGTTTCTGAATGTATAATACAAAATTTAAAGCTCAAAACAACATAGGACAAAGGCTGTAGATGATTTGTATATTTTCTAGGTTAATTTGAATGTCGAGAGTACGTTGCCTCTGCCCATGCGCAAAATTTCCGTTCCGTTTATTTATAACTGCAACAATTTTTACATACCGTTCGTTACGTATCCAGTGCGTCTACGTGTGGTATACGTTTACAGTCCGTCAATCTATAAATCCCGCTTTAGTATCACTTGGATTTGTATGTCAAGTTTTTTTTAGGATAAAGTAGTACCCAAGGAATGCATCCAAGTATACTGCATCCATTAGTTAAAAGTTCTAGTTTCGTCAAAAAAGAAAAAAGATTTTCAATGTCCACTGTAGCGTCGATTATTCAGTTTGGATATTGGGGGATAGCTTGTTTTTTACATGAAAGTCGATGGTGGAAACGACTTCTATTCGAAATAATGAAGCCTACATGTGTCATGGGCTACGCGGTCTATTAGATTTTGCCCTTCTCCCATGAGAATTATATTTTTTCGCCACTAAAAAAAAAGTGGAAATGAAAATTAATTTATTGAAAATTGTATAGATATTATTTGTCTATTGCTTTTTTTTGGATGTGTCCTTTTTATTTAGATTCAAATAACCATTTTGAAAAAATGTTTCTTACATTTTTTGTATGTAACGCTTCTGTAATTCACGACAATCAATTTGAGTATTATTAGAATTCAAAACGGTAATTAAAAATAACAATACACAGGCGTATGTGTAGACACGATATAGCTGTACATCGAGTATGCACCAGGTTCTTTGTAGTATGAATAAAACAGTCCGTTAGTCCATTTGTTCTACAGAGCAGAAAGATTTTAGGGAAATTTTATAGTACCAGAAAATTAGCAACAGTGCAGTGTTTTTGATGATGGTATGTTTAATTGGAAACAATAAAAGTTTACCATTGCTGACTTCTTATTTATAGATTCAAGTAAAATATTCCATTTGCTATACACTATTACACTGTCTAAGTCTAAACCAATATTATACAGGGTGTTACAGAATAACTATTCCCAATTTTTAGAAATGACAGAGAGTACTTAAATAAACATTGTTTATCAATAAACTAGTGTCCGGAAATTCTTCAATATCGAGATGAAATGAAATAAAATTGAATCATAGCAGCCTTTGGAGAAAGCTATTTTCGTAATTGTCATTTCACGTGTGTCATAAATTATTTCTTATAGGATAAGTGCGTGTTTCATTATCATTTTTCGTGTCACAAATTAGTCTCTATTAGATATATTAGTGTTTGATTGAAAATTTATTATTTTATAATTATTGAATTAGGAGATATGCATATGGCCTACGGTAATGCTAACAAAGCAAGGCGGCATACAGTATCCTCAGCGGTACATTCCCTGTCATACATCCTTTTTAAGACTGGATCAGCGTATTCGAGATACTGGTAAATTGAAAGTAAAGAAAATAAATTCGGGGGCCAATTGTGTACCTATTAAAGAAATTCCACAAGCATACGTTTCACATTCAAAAAGTGCAATCATTAATTCCAGTTTATTATCCCAGCAGAGTTCAATTTGCCGAGTTTCTAAGAGTGTTTTATGGACAGACGAGGCATGTTTAACAAAAGATGTCTATTTTAATACACATAATAGTCACATTTGGAGTGAAGAAAATCCTCACGCCATTCACAGTGAAAGTTTTCAGTTAATACTTGGGCTGGGATTGTTGACAATTTTGTAGTGGGAACATATTTACTGCCTGCACGGTTAGATGTTCAGGATTTTTCTGGAACATACTCTACCAGAATTGCTTGAGGAGGTCCCACTTAATATTCGAAGAAATATTGTTTTCCAGCAAGACGGTGCACCAGAACACTTTTGATTGAATTGCCGAAATTATCTAAAAGCAGTATTTCCAAATGGATGGATCGAAAGAGGAGGGCCGATTTCTTGGCCTGCACGCTCACTTGATATAACTCCAGTTGATTTTTGTATTTTGGGTCTTATGCAACACCTGTTAATACAGAAGAAGAGTTAGTAGCTCGAATTATTCTGGCGTAAACGTCCGCAGTTGTTTCGAAGAATTCTGCAGTCGATTATAACTTGTGTATCGAAAATGGTGGTCCTAACTTTGAACAATTTTTATAAAGTTTGATGCAGTATTATTTCTAACATAATGTTTCTTTACTTAATTGCTACAATTTAGTAAGTAATTACTCTTTCCAGATGTAATTGTTTTTAAAGATTTCTAGTTTATCTTGATAACGAGAAATTCCCGGACACTAGTTTATCGATAAACAATGTTTATTCAAGTTATCTCTGTCATTTCCGAAAATTAGGAATAGTTATTCTTTGACACCCTGTATAGAGTAGCTATTTTATTTTATAAGTTTGTAATGGATAAACTCAAAAACCACTTAACTGATTTCAAAAATTTGTTTCAGTTCTGAATTTTATTGGTGAAACTATTGCATTGTTTATTTATTAAATATTGTACCATTATGAATTATGTCATGTCACATTACTGTAAGTCTTCTTTTCAACAATAGGTAAGGGCTCTGGTACTTAAAATAAGCTCCTATAATAAGCTTAACAACTTTCTTCTATGTTTAAGTGCATTTCAACAGAGTTTGACAATAACGTTTTCCCTTGGACTAATACGAAATGCACCTGTTGCTAAGCGTAGCACTGTAAGTGGAAAGACGTCTAACACGATTTCTGTTATAAATAAGTAGTAGTGCGTTTTGGTCACACCCCCAGTTGATATTTAATAACATTTTAAACGGGTTAATCCCAGAAACATGATTTTTTCAAGCTTTCAATATGGTGGTTCCAGGTTAATTGGTTGTCAAATTTAATCCCTACATAATTTACTTGATACTGTGGATATAGCCTCTTGGAGATTACGCTCAATACTTTTAGCATTTCATGTATTTAACAAGGTCATCAGCACAGATGCTGGTGTGTATAGGTAATTTTATTTTTGATAGCTCCTAAGTATAATGTGACACTTAGGACGGAGCCGTGAGGGGCTCCATTAATCTGAGTACATTCTCTCGATCATGTCCCGTTAACTTTAACATTAAAATGTCTGGTCTTAAGAAAGTTTGAAACAAAGTTGAATATATGTCCGTTCAGTGCCTTTTCTGCAAACCATTTGAAGATACCATATCTCTAAACCATATGCTTTGCTTATATCAAAGAACGTTGCTACACATATTTGTTTGTTTGACTTTCGTGTACACTTGATTCCTGTTGGATAAGGTTGTCGTATGCTGATCTATTTTTTCTGAAGCCGTTCTGATTATTGGAAATGAACTTATTGAACCAATACAAACAGATTTATATTCTTTATATTTTCCCTTTCTATTCACTTTTGTAACTTTTCCAATGTTTTACAAAAACATTATATCAGATTGACACTTTTATGCAGCGATCGAAACCATGTGAGAAGTATGATTTCATTAGTCTTACTTTTGAGAGATTAACCTGTATACTGAGCAAAAATAGATTATCAGGTGTATTGTCGAAAACACTTAAAAGGCAATTATATCTTTATTTAAGATTACAAAACTGTCACACTGATCAAAAAAATTATATTGACATCTAATCAAAAATTGTAAGTATCTAAGTATCTTCAATAAAGTCTAAACTAATCACTAACATTCTCCGGGACTCCCGAAATTGAGCTGCTTTTTTTAATAATATTAATTTAGTGATTGGTCTTCTGTATTCCTCCAATGATGTCTCCACGTTTACGACTCTAACTTTACCCTATTTACCTATTGGCCGTGTGTTTCTGGACTGCCAACATAACTAAATCGCTCGATAAGGAAATGATTTGGCGTTAAGGCCTCGTCATCTTGAAGATCAGAAGAAACAATCGTCAGAGGGCGACTATTAACAGATTGCTCTATCTCTACCAATAGAGTCTGCAGCATTTCTTCTTTCGGGCATTGCTCTTTCAATATTGTTCGAAGAGTATCTTTAACAGATTGTACGAGTCTTTCCCACAATCCACCTGCATGACTTACTCCGGGAGCGTTTCTTTTCCATTTGATATGTTTATTGGAGCAAAAATCTGCTTGAGGGTTTATTTCTAGGATAGCCTTTTTCATCTTCTTGTATGCTCCGCAAAGATTTGTTCCATTATCAGAGTAGATTTCAGATGGGTAACCTATTCCACAAATAAATCTTCTGATCGACATAATGGCAGAATCCGTTGTGAGAGAAGAAGCTAATTCGAGATGAATAGCTCTAGTGGACATACACGTGAAAATAACACCATATCTCTTTTCACGTCTTCTCCCAATCGAAACTAGCATAGGTCCGAAATTATCCATTCCAGTTATCATAAAGGCTCTGACTTGTGGTGTTAATAGAAAATCTGGCATCTGACCCATTTGTTGCACTACCAACCTTGCATTTTTTCTTATGCAAACCACGCAAGAATTTTGGCAATTTTTTAGGCAATCTCTTAGATGGCTTAAAACATGTTCTCTCCCTTGGTGATAGTTTATTTTGTGATAATGTCGGATTAACAACACCGTCATTAAATGTAAGGACCATCATGTTTTGTCGAAAACACTTAAAAGCCAATTATTATATCTTTATTTAAGATAAAAAAACTGTCACACTTATCAAAAAAATTATATTGACATCTAATCAAAATTTCAAGTAACTGAGTATCTTCAAGAAAGTCTAAACTAATCACTAACATCAGGAAGTGTTAAGCACAAATTAATTTATCTCAGTTAATTTGTAATTTTTACGGTTAGGCTTTACGAAATAATTTATCTTCGAAATAAGCTAAAACAGCAAAAGAATAACTAAAATAAGATGTTGGAAGATAGAGGCATACGAGTATCATTCTAAATAATTATAAAGTTATGAAGTACAGAGTGCGACGTTAATGCAGCCTTAATATTAAGAAAAATAGTTGGAAGTAGGGTGTGATTACAGTAAATCTGACAGTTTTTGGTATAACATACATTGCACAGTAGCGAAACGTGGAAATTATATCGATGCGTTCTACATGTGGAGGTATTAAATAAATGGCGAAATGCAATAGTGAGATTTATTTTCCAGCCTATCCCTATCCAAAGTATACATTTCCTGGTCTAATTTTAGGGAGCAAAGGTCTTTTTTTCAATAGGATGTTCATCTAATATTAGTATAAATAATTACTTTACGACAAATTGAAAATATGTAGACGCAAGAATGAAAATAACGTGCCTATATAAGTTATATTGTACCTACTTCTTAGTTTCAGTTCTTTAATAAATTTTGATTGTTAGTTTCATAAATTAATTATTTAAAAATGACTTGTTATTTGAGAGAGGCGGAAAAATCATATGTATAACATGGGAGTAAAGTGCCTTTTCCTCCGTTGAATGATTACTGATTTTCGGGAGGAAAAGTAGCACTTTTTACTGAAATATAAATCAAAGGAACCATTGACTACGAAACTAGTCCCTCAAAAACTGGGCTATTCCACATTTTTTGGGTTACGACCGAAATTTTTCTTACATTCTAATAGTACCGGGTGTCCTATTTTCATAACAAATAATATCTTTGAACTCATAAACGATAGAGATGGTGGGTTTTATTTAACAATTTCTTTTTACCTGTTTTTTTCAAAACGAATGTTTATTCAATAATGTCCTGTATATGGTTGTAATGCCTTTCGTTTAATAAAATAGATCATTAGTTATTAAACTTGGAAATTTACTTTATTACTCGTAACAGTAGAGTCAGCAGATAGTTACAAATCACTTTAACAATATAGATTAGAGCGAAAAATATGTTTGGATAAGGATTATATCATATGACAAATAATTATAATTGAGTAAATCATGATAAAATTCGATGAATGCCAGCTTGACAAAGTTCATTGTAACATGATATAGATAATGGTTTGAGTTAAAATATAAAATACAAGTGACTTTTAATAAGAGTTTATCTACTCCTATTATATTATATACTAATTATTCAACTGCTTTTAAGCAGGTTATAGTATCTGTAAACGAACAGCGTGAGTTATAATAACTCACTGCTTATAACTCACTATAATAAATCGGAAATTCTTGAAGGTATTTACGAACCGAATATCAACGTGGCTCTGTACTCTGTACTTCTGTACAAGCACAAGCCGGATGGGGAGTAATGTCACTTGTGACACTTGATTAATTTTGACGTTTTCAAATTAAGTTAATACCGAATTCTTATTATTGTGAATTTTGTGCTGAAAAAGATGAATTCAGATAGTGAAGATGAATTATTATGTACACCGCCAGAAATAAGACAAATAGCCAATGTTACCATACAGAATTTATTGCCTGAAAAATCCCAAAACAAATATAGAGGTGTATACAAAAATTTTCAAGATTGGTGTCGCAGTAAGGACGTTAGGACATCGTTTACAGAAAACGTACTTTTGGCATATTTTACTGAACTTAGCACTAAATATAAAGCATCGTCTCTATGGACTTTCTACTCCATGCTAAGAAGCACACTCAACATAAATAATGGAATCAATATAGAGAATTATTTAAAATTACGTGCGTTTCTTAAACGTCAATCAGAGAAACATGTAGCTAAAAAAGTAAAAACATTTACGCCAGAACAACTTAATAATTTCATAAATGAAGCTCCTGATGAGAAATATCTGGCGACAAAGGTAGATCGATTTCACAATAATTCAATCGTTTTTATCATTATATAATTTATTTTAGGTTGCTTTAATAATGGGCATTATGGGTGCTTGTCGTGCAGCAGAATTATACTCTATGCAAATTACAGATTTAGAAGATCATGGATCTATTTTTATGGTCAGTGTACCAAATACAAAAACAAAAATTGCCAGAAAATTCACTGTTACGGGAAACTTTTATACCGTAGTTAAGAAATATTTAAATCTTCGTCCTACCGATATATCGCAAACGATATTATTCTTTAAATATCAAAATGGAAAATATCATTCACAAAGAATTGGCATTAATAAATTTGGAGCAATGGGGAAAGACATTGCTACATTTTTAAAATTACCCGACTGTAATTTATATACAGGGCATTGTTTTCGCCGCTCATCGGCAACTTTATTAGTAGATGCTGGAGGGGATATAACGGCACTGAAACGACATGGCGGTTGGCGATCAACTACTGTGGCTGAGGGGTACGTTGATGATTCCGAAAAAAATAAGAAAGATACCGCAAATAGAATATACAGTTCTATAACACCTCAACCAGTACCTACATCATCAACATATATGCAACAAACACAAAAAGAAACAATAAACTTCCATAATTCGGTCCCAAATATTCAGTTCACTGGTTGTTCAAACTTTACTGTTCATTTTATTAATAAACAAGATGAATAATCACAACTAAAGTTTTTAAAGCAATGTTATAGGTACCTATTAAGATTTGTTAATAAAGTTTTTGTCTGTACTTGTGTCTTAGTATTTATTGTTATAGTCGTAGATAAAGTATAGTATTCAACGAGCGGTAATGGTCATAACTCACTTGATGAATTACAGCACTCGCCTGCGGCTCGTGCTGCAAACTTCATCTGCGTGAGTTATGACCTACATTACCGCTCGTTAAATAATATACTATTCTATTCACGACCAAACCTTCTACCGTTACATGGCGACAAATACTTCCAGCAAACAAATCGATATGTATCAATCAGCAGTAACAGTTTTTTGATCTGTCATAGAAACTGTAGCTTCATGAACCGCTTTTGAGACAAATGTCGTCACCATCTTTTTGGAAACACTTCGAGAACGGATAACTTTTATTGGTTTTGGTTCATCTTGGAACACTCAAAAAGCCACCTGACGTTTATTTTCGGGTTTATAAGAGTAAATGGGTTAACTAAACATGATAACTAACTTTGAGATTTGATATTTGTTGACAGGCGCCCATTCTATGTTGTTATGTGCAACGATTAAAAAATTATTAATTAAATGCAAGTGTACAATGATGTACCTCAAAATGTATAATTCTGCCACTGTTATATTATATAGTCTTTCATAAGGAAATCACTTCTCTCTTTGGTATCCTCAGTGTGGAGACCACGATGTATGATAATATCAGACAACTGACACAAATTTTGATTGTGCCTAGTCCTCGGAACGTGATGTTTCAAAGCAATATTAAAGATGAATAAGAAGTTCTTGAGGTAAATCGAGACAAATAGGTTTTTGTGAAAATTATCAATTATTGATATGTTTAGTAATATTTAGTTCCACGAGATATTGGCTAAGCGGCCTCGGAGAAAAAAGTTATATTGAACAATTGCGGGAGTAAAAAGGTGAACAAAACCACTAATTAAAAAAAGAAACAATTTTCGACAGGATAAATGATTGCATCGAAAATAAATGAACACTATGATAAAAAGTAAATGTTAGAAAACATATATTCGATTTCTTGGCACAGATTTATTGCTTACCGGAGTGTTTCCTGTTGGAAAATCATTTACTGGGTATAATATTATTTGAATATTCGTTTTATTGTCTAAAGCTTCGCTAACTAAAGCTATTCCCACTTTTCCTGAAATTCGGCTAGTATAGAAACGTTGAATTTGTATGTAGAACCAATGTTATCATAAAGTTTCCAACAATATTCTATATAAGTTCGTTTTACTCACCATTCAATGCAATTAATTTCACAGGAAGTTTATAGAAATATGAAACCATTTTACTCTTCATCACCAACTCGGGGTAATAAAATTGTCGAAGCTGATAATTTCATGCAATTCCTTACAGGATACACAAAATCGGTGTAATGTATGAACATTTATTCCAAATAGATATAAAATAGGTGTTTGAAACTGTTAGTGTGAATGCTCAAATATTCATTATTACCCAAGAATTGAAGTAATTTAATCAGACCATTATGAAGTAACTTGATGAGTGTAAGCAGTGGAATTTATTTATAAATATATATTGGCACAAGATAGACAGAGACTCCTTTATTTCAGACCCATTTTTACCTACAACGGATATACAACTGTCAAATCAATGACCGTTTTTGCTAGTAAAAATACACTTATCTACTGCATAACAATGAATTGCCCAACCTGAAATAGTTCCACCTGTAAGTCAACATCCCATCATTATCTTCGACTGTTAATAGCTGCTAAATTTCATACTTATGTGAATATTTTTCGAACAATTGTACTGTGAAAACGTTGGGAGACACCCTGTACATAAATTACGTTCTGTTAGGTGCAGCTTAATGCTTAGTAATCCTAGCAAAAAAAGAAGGAAACATTCAGTAATCTCATGACTTTCCAGTAGTGGCAACTGTTACAAACTAAGTAACTTCATAATCCCAAAAAACACTTAATTGTGTGACATGAATTTCAGAAAAATGTTTGCTTTGGAATTTCTACTTGATTCGAATGCCTGATTTAATTACTATGCAGTCGGTGTACGAATCAGATTTCCTTGTTGTAGTCCAACAAAAAGTTTATTCAATAACTACTTCCATTTAAACTTGTAATTCGTGAAAGCTCAGTTAGACTGTACACTATCTAAGCTGAATGAGTTTACTTTCAGTAACTAAAAAATATAACCTGGTTATGGAAACACGCCTAAGTAGTGTATAGTGTCATTGTTGGTGTAGTGTTAGTGTAAACTAAGTAAAAATCAAAATGTTAAACTACAATTTATTGGGCAATAGAATGGGAAAAGAATATATGCAAAAAACGATTGGATTGAAGGAACAATACAAAAGCGGTGGTCCTCTCTTCAGGGATTAGATCCATATGCCGCTGTTAAGGCGATTCTGAATATTTTCTAACTCTGACAATTTCTCGCAATCTCTGCCTGCAATGGATCAATACAATCCTATAAATAAATTCAATAGCTTTGCACCTACTAAACAGATATGGTTTTTTCAGAATTTTGGTTTAACTATACCTGAAAAGCAGGGTTTCGTATATATAGATGTTCAGTACACTCAGTCAGGGTTTCAAGTCCTCTACACTTCAGCCTTTTATCTTTTTATGCTCTTGGTTGCACTGAATATGTGAAGAGACTAGTTTGTTGTCCTGTCCTCATCAGACTTGACAGTTTTTACTTCATTGATGGAATTATGAGGTGGTCATAATAAAGAAAATGAGGACGGTTCAGGTGAGTGAGACTGGACTAAAAGGAGGGATAACTTACGTTAAGCTCATAAAATAATGTTATTACAGCACGTTCGCACAGTAAGGAGCATATTCACGATATCTACAAAACAAACGGCTCATTTTATAGTATCACGAAAAACCAATGAGGTAATAAACTGATAAAATTTATAGGGAGCTGATGGTATCAATTTTACGACAACTGAATTTGCATAAAGTAAAATAAATTTTTGGGAAAATGATTCAATAAAATGTGTTTTGTTTTATACTAATCCTCCAAGAATAGAATGGTTAACAAAGTTTGGTATATGAATTATATCATTCCAATTTTGTTTGTGTTCAGTTGATGCTGATGCCTGTGTTTAATAATATTGAAATTTACAAATATGCATTTTTTATATGGATTAGGCAGTGATAGTGCCTTAGAGGTCAGACGTTTGTATGTACTGCTTTGTCCAAATAACCGCTTACCAAGTTCTGAAACGTTCACTAAATTGCTTCTTCGTTTACAAGAACCTGGATCTTTTACAAAATCAAGGAATATTATTGCATAACATAGAACTGCTCGAAGATGGGGCTCTTCAAATTTTTGACGATCATCCAGGAACGAGTACTAGGAAAAGTACTCAATAAGTAACAGCTAGTCACATAGCTGTTTCTGATATTCCAAAAGGAAATTTATTGTATGCTGTAGTGCCAATTGATTTTGAGAAAAATTGCGAACAAACCCAATTTTGCTACCACTGTTTTGTTTACAGCTGGTAGCTACTTCTTGAAACGTGGTATACTGAATTTGCATAATAATAAAACATGGGTTGATGTAAATCCTCATGCCATAATTGTAGCACGGTTCCAGCACTTCTTTTCGGTCAAAATTTGAATTGGTAATAAAATTATTAATCAGTACAGTAACAGGTGACAATATAAATATCGTCGGAGGGTTGGGTTTAAGGAAATTATTCCGTACAACAACGCTTTATTTATTCACAAAAAATAAGGAATATAAAATGGTTATGAAAATATAATATAAAAGTCGTTGATAATAAAAAGCGGAAATGAGAAAAGCCGGAAAAGAAGGACAGTTTTGATGTGTTTATTCTTTAGAACTAATTAGCACACTACTCCAACGGATAGTTGAAAGGATGGGTTAACCAAAAGGCGCAGTTGCCACGTTGGTTCAAACAGAAGGGGATCTTGCTATAGTACCATTTTTCCTTACTCAACGATTGAACCGTGATAGTGATAGTGATCAGTTATTTGGAAATATGTACATAACTAGAAGACATATGTGCTTAATACTCGATAGTGCGTCACCACTCCCCTACAAATGCAGTAGCCTACGTTTCCCAGACCGACGGATAGGACGAAGACGTCCACACCCATGGCATTTAAAGTTACCTGAACACAATCCTCTGGATTTTTGTCTGAGAGGATATTTAGAATCTCTCGTTCAAGCAAGCACGATCCCGAATTCACAAAATCTTCAAAATCGAAGCTGTAGTCTTTATCATTCAAATGCTTTTATATATCCTACGAAAAATGTCTCCAAACAAGTGATATACTTTAACAGGCTTGACTATGACTTACGTTCTCAAACATACCTTTAAACAGACCACTGTTGTCTGAATCATCATAATTAGGGTGAGCGTTGAACTTTTAGAAGATCTGTCGTGCCGTATTTGTTAAACACATGACGAAGCTGCCCTACCCTTGCCCTGCCGCAGTTCGAATTATAGCGCATCCATTATAACACCGCTTTCCACGTGACAAAGTGCCAAAGCAGACACGTTCGCTTGTATTATGTCATTCGTTTGCTGCTGTCAATCAGTATGTTTTACAGCTTTAATCCTAATAACCAAAATGTTGGTTATATCTTGCAGATATACCAACCCCGTTTAACTTAGAAGTGCAGTTCAATATCTGTGGCATATAACCAGAGAAGTAGTTGTTGTTTCTTTGAGAACGGTATGCTCTTTGATAAGTAGTTTTCAAAAACTTTTTAAGGCGTTATAATAGTTTTTAACTATTAATAGCCAAATAGATAGAAAAATATTTGCTAAACTTCATTTGACATTTACTAGATTCTTACACTATTTTAAGGGATTGGCAACATAGTTCAGTTGTGACTGACGTAATGGAAAATGGTTTTTATACTGTACGAGCTATAGGTATAGTTGACGTGAAAGATATAGTGCGAACTTAAAGTTGTCGGCTTTTTGTTTGACTCTAAGACTAAGAGTAGCCCAGTCAATATTATAACTTACTTACTTAGTTGACGATAAATTCATTTAATGTTATAATTTCAACTAATAATCGTTAATAGTGATTTAATAAACTAGTTTGTTCATGAAGGCAATAAACGAAACTGTTTAAAGCACGAACGAGCGATAGCGAGTGAGTGCCTTTAATAGTTTGACTGAACTGTAACTATGTTTGAGAGAGGGTTTGCAGGTGTTCTCTTTAGTCGGTGGTCTGACATCAAGAAAGTGTGTTTTTGTGTGGAAATTGTAAGTAAGTATACAGCATATATTTATTAGCAATTATCTATTTGGACGAAACTCGGTATGATACACACGATACGGTTAAGAAAGGATGGACTGATGGGTCAAAATACAAATACAATATAGAATTATGTTTGGTAAGTAGACGAAAATAATATTAATACCTTTCAGAGTTTAGCTCCGCAACATAACTTAAAAGTAATATACGATTAGATAGCTGCACTATATCTTTTACGTCAGGTATATCTGATGTTTGACAAGGTATCTATCTAACCCTCAGACTTTAACTATCATTCACCATTCATCATTCACAAACCATACTAAATTACTATTTCTTATTGAACTTTTAACATGCACCCTTGGTTGATGGGGAGAAATAGGAATAAATTTGTTATGTTTGCTGATTTATGTGTTATATAATCGGAACGATTTCAACTCCTCACACATCTTTTGACATAACACATTTTAAATTGTAATTCATCGATCTATAGCACCTTTATGTAACTGATACTGGTAAAGAAGGAGTTGTATAACATTTTATTGGTGCATTATCTTTCAATAACGGATATAAAGTTACGAAAAATAATAAAATATCACACAAAATGGGATATCCTATATTAAACAATACTTATATTAGGAGTAGCATGACTCGCCGTGATGAAATATAATTTTTCAACAACTGCTTTGAAAAGTGACGTATTTCTCATACCTTACTTAATTTCAAAACCAAATATTGCTCATACTGTGAGAAGTATCATTTCTCACGGCACTTTGCCCACGCCACATACATTTATATGGAGAATCAAATAAAAACGACCAAAACTTAGTAGGCTACTGTCATCTTTAAATTACCAGCAGGATAGGTAGTTGGCATTAACAAATTCGGTAGTATGGCAATAACTATAGCATTTTTTTTAAACTAGAAAACCCCCATCTACATACAGGTCACCGCTTGAGACGTTCTTCGGCAACAATTTTAGTTAATGCAGGAGGGGATATATTAACGTTAAAGCGCCATGGAGGGTGGCAATCCAGTACCGTAGCAGAAGGATACGTTGGAGAGGAATAAAATAAACGTTGCTAATAAAATCGTCAACTGTATTGAAAAACCAGATTCTATACTGAAATGGAGACAGAATATGCACCGTATATGAATCAACCCACAACTTCTACTATTAATATAACGGAGAATTTAATGAAAAGAAATGACGTTCCGGGTTTGACCATACAAAATTGTACAAATTTCACCATCAACTATAATTTAAAATAAAAGTATTTAACAGTTTAGAGATAGGATACTTTAGTGTTACTTTTGTTTTACCAACCATAAAAATAAATATTAAGTTACTTTACTTGTATTCTTTAAATTGGTGCAGTTGTAGAAAAAATATAGTGTGCAACATATGAGGAATGTACTTTTCTCATTCGTGCGTTTGCGGCACTCACCCTTCGGGCTCGTTCTACAAACTTCCATACTCGTGAGAAAAGTTGAAATTTCCCCACTTGTTGCACAATATACTATTTCTTTCAACTGCAATGGATCTATTAAATTTGGTAATGGTTTTTATTCGGAATTACAATCGTCAATTGATTAAGGTGTAAAATTTTCCTATTGAAACATTTTTTGGAAACTTTTTGGAAATTCCGGATATAATTTGTTCTGTTATAATCACAAGTATTAATTTATCAAAATTATCGCAAACATTTTGAAAATTGAACAAAGCTATTCATGAGGTTATCATTAAACCACATAATGCAAACTACTAAAATCTTGGAATTTAACCTTAACTTGACTACACTGCAAAATAGTAGGTACTTCAAAAAGGGAATTTCGGTTCATCGGTATAATTGACGTTAGTCAAAATGCAAAACTCGTCGCTTTAAATTTTCGTAGGTCGTGTTCATCCCATATAACCGCCGATAATTAGATTCCCACACACTATTATGTGCACGTACTTGGGATAACGTATAATACCTTTGAGATGCCAAACGAGACGATTACGTGATTATGTTATGCAAAAAGGTACTTTCCCCTAAATCAAGTAGGTGAATTAGGAGGGGTTACGGCCAAGATCTTGGTAAACCTAATACCAAATACCTAATTCACGATCTACCAACTATAAGAACTCAATATTTGAAGTCAGCGTTATTCATATCCAACCTAAATCTTTGTATCCAAAATGAACCTTCGTGAAAAAAATAAAATAAGAAGTGTTCCGATCAAAATAATTCCATCTATTAACATTAATTTAGATACATTATAATATACAGATTAAAACTCAGATTAATACATTAAAAAGATACATGTGTTCACATTTAAAAGTGAACCCATCATTACATCACATTCTAAGGTAACTTGCCGACCCTTTGCCGGATGTCTCGCTTTTCCTTTGAATTGCGACACGATAGAAACGTACAAAATAAAAATGTACTCTTAAGAAATTATATAAAAACGACTATAAAATAATTATTCTAATAAGTTTATGTAATCAAAATATGTTTTTGTCTGCGAAACCAAATGTCATTTCCAAATTTGAATATCACTTCCAAATTTGACATTTCTAAAATACTACAAAGACAAGGATTATTTTTTATTGAATACCAACAAATACATAAGTACTTATATATTATTTAGGATGAATATTAACATTAATTGTACAGTTTGTATTATTATTTATATTTACTCCAGAAGTTGAAGCAAGAACTGTCAAAATATTTTGTATATATTGAAACATATCATTTCCACAGCACACATTGTTAAAACTGCTGTTGATTTTAGAGCAATAATATATTTATTTACAATTATCTAGTTTAATAATTTTAACGATTGCACGAAAAATAGTGTGTATGAAATGGCCGCGAAACTTTTTAACGACCTCAAGATTATCTTGCCTCGGCCGCAAGCGGCATCCGTGATAACTGTTCTTTCGGTACGTTAAAAAGGTATTTCGCGGCCTAAGCATACAAATAACTATTGTGAAAATCATGGTTTGTAAGTGCCAAATTTGCAAAAAAAGCTGTCGGAATGTTCCTAACCTCTCTTTTCACATGTAAGTAAATAGTTCTATTGGCCAGTGGCACTGTCCGACTAGTCCGACAATTTCTCCCCACTCCTTGAAAGTCATTGATGAAAACATATGTATGGCGATAGAATGTTAGCAGCATTTTCGGATAGTTTTACGAATGACTATTTGTAGTATTACTCTAAGAATTATAATAACAAAAAATTGATAATTATTAGATGAAACACTTATTGGAATTAGGGCCTGTTTCATAATGTGTCGGTACAAACGGGACGGAGTGAAATTCGTATCCTTTGTAAAATCGAGAGTTGACAGAAGTGTTTGGAGTGGATTCATTTATGGCGAATAACCGATTTAAATGTTGAAAAAATAAAAAAAAATAGTATATTACGTAACAAGAGTTGTAAGTAACCCATTACGCAAGAAGTGAAAAAGTTTGCGGCGAGTGCGTAATGGGATTACAACCCGTGTAACGTACTATACTTTTTCTACGCCCATCTATTTTCTTCTGAGTGCTCATAATTTCATCTTTTTCATTACTAACAGTCACATTCATAGGTAAAGTTGAGAAAATGTTCGGATACTATAATTTGTTACCAAAATTGACAGCATAAATGAGATGATGTTTTTCCCATATAGAAACACCGAATTATTTTTTTGGAAATTGTAAAATGTGTTGCCGACGTTTAGGGGCATCACTTTTTTAATCTTAAATGTATTTCACTAATTCTAAGAGCTTTTATGTTTTTCAATTGATTAAAAGTATGTAAATAAACCAAATAAAGTATTACGTAAATGAAAATTTGATTGTAATTTGTTTCAACAAAGAAATCTAAGTTTTTCTATCTAAACGCACATGTATGTTATGAGATTTTAATTACGTGCATGTTATTGTTAAATGACACTTACAAGGAATGTTGTCAGTGCGATTTTTGACGTTTACAGACATGGGCGTAGAAAAACATACTTACATATACATGTTTGTACAAAACATTTTATTAATTCCATTGGTCCAACGACAGAAAATCAGAATCCATTATTGGCAACAGTATCAAAGCTTAGTAATTGTATGATTAATGAATTTTATATTTGAACTCAGTATGTTTATCAATATCATGATAGTATTTCCTGAAAATTTTGAGAATCGTATGAAATTATTCCCGCCAATCTTGATATAACAACATAACCTAATTGTATTTGATATATGACCAGCATCCAGTATACTGGACATACCGGTTTCTTATTTGTAGCCCGCGTCCACTTAACTGGACGGGCGTTACACGATGATTCTCTATAGTTTGATTAATTCCGGGCTACCAGTATAAATCTGATAATCGTTGTGTGGGCTATAGTTGAAGAATTAGGTGAAAATTTCGTTATTTTTCTGTTAATATTGAAGAGATGCTGTCAGTGTACAAAAACATCAGTGCACAAAAAAACAAGATATTACTGGCCAGTTTGTCCTGACAAACCAGGTCTATGTGTATATCCTTGATTTAAAAATTGGCATGCTAAATTTACTAACATATTGTAAAGCTTATTACAGTTTCCTGTGATATTGTCGTATTTAATAAAGTGTTTTATCAACATATTATGTTGAAGAATAATTTTATTTATATTCACACTTCATACATTTTTAAAAAATAGTATTTTTCAAAAACAGTGACCGTTCAACTAATGAGCAACAACTACTTCCCGTGCAATATGCACCGCCGGATATTGAATTACACTCCAAAGTCAAACGGGGTTGGTATATCTACAAGATATTTAAAAACCAACCATTCTGGTTTGCGATTAGAAGGGACTACACAACTTGTAGACCGGTTTCGGCGTATTGTAACTATTATAACCTGTTTCTTTTTCATTTTAAATAAAAAAAATTAATAATTTTTAGCATTAGTTTTTAGAAATTTTGGCGTGCAGTAAACTGGACAGCGATTCATTTATGGTAAAATCATGCCCATAGTCCGATATTATTTTCTAGATACACATGTTTAAAATATCTTCAAAAAAAAATTGGTTATGTGATTGTATATGTTTATTAGCAGGATATATGTCAAATGACAGTTTAGTTAATCCATCATTGATCCGTATCGTGGCGTATTTCAATTCTGATGGGAAAAGTATTGGGAAAATAGCGACTGCTACCACAGCACACACATCAATCAGTCGAAAAAACACGCGTTCAGCAATAAAATGATTATCGCTCCGGTAGCGCTATGTTGGGATGAACGCGACCATACAGATTGCCAATAAATATGTTTTGACAGTGATTGTCAAAAATACCAAACTCTTGAAATGGAACAGATGAGGCGGAAGAAAGTTGGTCTTCAGATAAAGCAAAATTTGTTTTCAATAAGTTAGGTCAGGTGTGTGGCAAATGGATAAATTCGGATATCTGTTGCGACACTAGTCTATTGTAGCTCACACATGTACCACCAAACAGTTTTTTAACAAATTCGATTAGTTTATCATGCATACCATGAGCATATATTGTAGGGAGGAGCCTATCCGTTGCATCGGTTATGCATGAAAGAGGAAGAAACAGCCACATATGTTATATTCAAATACAAAGCACTGACTCCAGGGTATAGAGCACCTAAGGAGACTCTTCATGTAAACGCTACAACCAAGGGCACAAAAAGCCTGAAGGCTGAGGTGGTGAGAACTCGACACCCCAACTTGACTGAATGTGTGTCAGTGTGTCTGCTAACAGCGCACTTCTTGCGGATATTGCCTCCATTTTTACCGACATCTAGTCGTTGGCAAAACATTCAGGAAGAGCTGGCGGGAAATGTTGTGGGTGCCAATAGTGTACCAATAATAACTAATTTTGAATAATTGTGAAAAATATTAATTTAATGAGACTTATTTTGCCAACATCACAATTATCTTCCTTGTGGTGTATTCATTGTTTTTTTTCCCAAAAAATAAACAAAAAAAAAACATCACAATTAATTGTACGTCCATGAAATATTTACAGATCTTTGTGATATTCCGGTATTAAAGTTATTGGAATGAAGATTATTTTCTTTTAAATAATAAAATTTATTTCTCAAGTTGTTTTAACTAACAGGCAAGTTGCTTACAATAAATGTGTGCTAATATGAGTTGACAAAGATAGTAAAACACTATAAATAAATATAGCGAACCTAGTTCCATATTTGACTGTACTAAATGTACAAGAAAGCTCTCGTTAAACAAAAACGTATTCAATAACACTCACGCCAGCATAGTGCCGGTGTATCCTTCTGTCCGTAGAGAACAAAAAGGCGAGGAATCAAACTACTCTTTTTGTTAGTTCTTTCACCGTGTCAACGCTAACGCTCGAAAGTGATTGATGTGATTCGAATACATTTGGGACTCTATCCGGAGTGACAAAATGCATAGTTGCGGTCGTTTTTATTCAACCCGTTTGTGATTTAGTTTTTCCATTTTTGGAATTGAAAATTGTTACGATTGTTCGAGTGTGATAAAATTGAAGGGTTAAAACCAAACAGGACGATAGGTACAGTACAGAGCAATTTGAATCATGAGGAGTTCATTCGTGAAGCACAGAAAGCACTCGGGATTACTGAGGATGGTTTATCGAAAAGGCAGAGTCAAAGAAAAAGAATGTACGTATCAATATTTTTTTCGATTGCTGATATTATAAGAGAATGTGAAGTAAATGTTTGATATAGGATTGCGATCAAAATAAGACTAATTAGTAAGAAAATATCATTTATGTAGAGGAAAAATGTATATACAGGGTTATTTATTATAAATTAGGTACTCATTCGATATTATTGTTATCATCGCTGAGAAAGGTATACATTATACAGTGTGCAACAGCCAAATGGAATGAATTCGATAACGAATAAATGAGGGCATATTGGGAAAAACGCTTGGACACGTCGATTTGTATTTTTAAATGCGCATTTTTTTCGAAAAAATAATTATATAGGGTGTGTCATGTGAAAGTGGCCAATGCCAACTTTCTTATTTTGAATACAGGGGATATTATTCATTTTTTGGATTCTTCAGAAAATTCTAGACATAAATCATGTACTATGCCCTATAGGTACCTATATATAACTGTTTCGGAAATATTAAGTGTTGTCAAATTTATTACAAATATTAACATTAAAATAGCATTTAGCTATTGATATTGAGAAAGTAAGCAAAAACCATTCCTGTGTTCCTTTTTACTGATTTGAAATAAAAAAAATACATTGCTGTTCCACATTGTATATTTCAGGATTTCTTTCTTGGCACACACAAAAATCGTTAAAATGTGCATCAGGCCATTGAGTCAAACTGTTTTTCTTGTTTAAAAGACCACGTTGCTGAGAACAACAACAACCTTATTCACTTTTTAATTTAATTTAATCTTAAAATATTTAAATATAAGAATTTATAATCAAAAAATATCGGAAGTTAAGGACTCTTTGCGGCAACAATATACAAAATTAATCTTATTTAAGGGTCAGTAATATACTTGAGATATACTTATATTAGGTACCTATATATAATTATAGACTAATGAGTTTAGTAATAATTAGCATTTTTCCTGGGAATATTTAAAAAAAGATCCGCTAGGGGCAGCACCAGTGGGGGGTACATATGTTTTCAATTCTGTATTGACAACAACGTACTGAATTAAAATGGAACTAATCCAATTAAACTGGAGCAAAATTAACATTTGCAAAAATACAAGATCATCTGGTCCGAGACTTGACCGAATGATTTGCATGTCGTGGTTTACTCGTGTCAGGTAATAAAAATGTCTTAATCTGAAGGTTAGTTGGTTCTTGAAGAGTCTATTATATTACGTGATTGTGGTTTAAAAAAATTCAAAGTTCAAATATAACCTCATTAATTATACAATTACCAACCTTTGATACTGTTGCTGATAATAGATTCGGATTTTCTGTCGTTGGCCCATTGTTATTAATAAAAAATTTTGTACAAACATACGTATGCTTTTATTATTTCTTCAACGTTAAATCACTTCTTCACGATAAATGAACCCACTCCAACCACTTTTTTCTGTCAACTTGCGGTTTTACTAAAGGTTCGAATACCGTCTGTCAGATGTAAAATTCGCGAATGCACAATGTTTTGTGGGCATAATAATAAAACAATTTTTTCTATTTTTTTCAAAGAACAATATTTATTTATTTTTATAAATATTAGATCTGACGTTGTTGTCAATACAGAATTCAAAACATATGTACCCCCCACTGGTGCTGCCCCTAGTAGATCTTTTTTAAAACTTCGTAGGGAAAAGGCTAATTACTATTATATTTTATTATTTTGTAACAAATTTATCATTTATTATGTAATTTGTATAGAAATAGAACAATTTCCTTTTTTCATTATTAACAACATACATTATAATTGAATAAAAACTTCACATTTAAGGGATTTCAGCAATTGTTTCTTGTTGCTTATTTCTAACATAATGTTACGCCTCTGATCAAACCGCATTGGTGCCTGAACGGAACACGGCGCTTGTCACATTAAGAGTCCTCTATTTTCTCTTGTCTAAAGGCGGCTTGACATGTTGCAATGCAAGACGCAAGATTTCTTGATTTAAAGCATGCGCAGTTGAGACCCAGCTGATCAGTTTCTGCAATTCGGCAATTGCCATTTTATCGGTTTGGTGCCATATCTATTGCTTGCAAGGCGCAATTCTAGTTTCTTTTGTGTTACCAACCAACTAATTATTTTCAATCGTATGATACCTATCAGCTGATTGTGGTGACTGATGTTTTGTCATTTGTGATTTGATAATCGACAGTGGTTCAGTTTTTTCTCTGAGCTTTTCTCACTTACGCTAACTTCATTTTAAATAATAATAAACTTTATATATTATTTCAATAAATTATTTTTTGAGGTTTTTACACACTTTTCTTTCTACCATTGCATTGGTTGGCCTGGTAGCAATATTCCAGTGAAAGAGAATTGCCTGATGTCAAACGGCATGCACGATTCATCATTTGCAATATAATGACCTTGCAAGAAATTGCTGCAATTTCTTGCACATTGTATTGCACCATGTCAAGCAGCTTTAAGGGTTTAGGTCTTAAGAATATTTTAGTAAGCAATATGCTGCAGCAAATTCATCTCAAAGACCTACCACCAAAGTACGTTCCAAATATAAAAAGAAGAAATTGAAAAGTGATATCATGACATGACAACGTATAACCTCGTTAGAAATATTCTTTTGAATTAAAAATCAACTTCGAAGCATACTGTTTTCATTAACCTACATCGTGTACTCATTGAATCCTATTCATCATTTTATTAATATTCATAAACCCGTAAACTATTTTGACTTCTTGATAAAACGGTACCACAGAATTGTACGGTTGTACCATATGGCTGTTATCATCATAAATATGTATATTATTAAGTATTGAGAAAAACGTAACTGTACTCATAATATACTACTAAACAATTAACGTGGTTCAAATTTAATTACGTAACCGCTAGTAATGAAATTGACACCTTATTTTTGACCGTATTTAATTGACTTTGCAGAGGCGCACTCTCAAAAATAAGAAGACGAAAAAATAATGCTGAGTGATACCTTCACACATTGACTTCATTTACTGAAAAAAATGAAAGTATGTTTGTCATCAAAAAATTGGAATCGATAGTAAAAGCCATATAAAGTTCAACATTGTGAACATTTGCAGCGTTGTCGGATTGTTAATGGAATATAAAAATTAACAGAAGATAACTGAAGTGACTGAAACTGTTAACTTTTTTTCTCAGTTTGACAAATGTTGCTTACTGTTCTTACACCGATTTTTAGAAAAGCTACTACACGCTAAAGTAATACAAAGTAAACTAGTGATATTTTATACAAATATTACCTTTTGCACAGCATTTAAGGGCAACAAAGGGCCATTATTATTTCTTTCTTGTTCAAAATAATTAACTACTGAAGCCACAAGTTCTTTGCATTTTAACAATCAGAGAAGAAAATGCTTTATTTTGAAAATTTGATTTTTGATTATAAATTTTTCTCACACGTAAATTTCATAAATCTCTTAACTATAACCTCAAAAATCGATGACACTACGAGTAGAGAAATCACAACCGACGCGGCAACATGACAGTTTTTCTGCAGTGGCCTCGGCAGTGGCTATTTTACCGTCATTAATTGGTGACTTCCTTGTGAAAATTTTCAAACAAAATTTGACATTGAGGGACGTCTAAACCCAAAAAACCTATATTGTGCTTCTCAAAAGTCACCTCCCCTCCTCTTTACTTTCTGATACTTAGACTGATAAAATTTGGAGGGTGAAAATGTACTATTGTAAGCGAGTGATAATAGGTGACGTAATCGGCATCGGTGACCACGCAACCGAAACCAATAATATTAAATGGGACATTATGGCAAGTGACACCTCGTTTGAGAGGTATTTAAAATACTTATTAAACTATACTTTTTTTACGATGTTTTTGATTAAGATAAATAAACTCTAAAATTTGAGTTTCGCTTATAATCAATAAAGATTCAAAAGTCCGCCTATGGTTAATTATCAAAAAAGTTTTTTAATGGACGTTTTTACATGCAATATCTTGAATTTTTAGTTTAATTATATGTATTTTAAATGAAACTAAAAGTTTCTAAATAACTCCACTTTAATAATTAAAAATATATAAAAACTTTAAATTAAATTGATAATTATTTCGATATCTCAGAATGAAGATGATATTTTTAGAGTTTTTTGGGGAGTATACTGACATTTGAATATTTAAAATATACATTTGTATGGTTGTAGTTTACAAAATGACTGAAAAATTAAGCAGTGTTAAACCGAAATCTGACTTCATTGGAAAACATTTTAGTATTTGCAATCAATTTACAGAATGCTACAAATTTCACGTTCAATATTAATTTTAGTAACAATTAATTTATTGATATGTATTTTATGATAAAAGTTTCTTTATGTTAACTTTTGGGTTTTTTCCGCATGCTAGTAGAAAAAATAGTGTGCATAACACGTGCGTAAAGTAACTTTTCTGCTCGCGGCCATCTGCATCACGTGCGGAAAAGTATCACTTTTCGCACTCAAATCAGTGCGGTAAGTAGTTATTTACCGCACGCTTGTAGATAAATATTTAAAACGTTAGTATGATGCTTAATACCAATAATAATATTCAAGCTACGGTTGTAATGATCTACTTCCCTGCTAGGTATGTTATATACTATAACCTTGAAAAAGGTGGACAAATTATTTCTAGTATTGATAACTATAACTTGACAAGTGAATATTAGATATCCTGTATACTGAATATTGTTTCTTTTTCCATATATTATGTTTTCCATAAATTTCGATATTACTTATCCTTTCCATGTTTTTAAAAAATATTCAAAAATAACAAGGTGGAAATTACTATTTCCATTTAAAATACACCGACTCTAATCCTATTACGAATGGATGGATCAAAATAACCTACAACCCTATTAGTCATTAATATTTAAAACGAATAAAAGCACAAAACCCTCTAACAAAAGCCTACCTATATAATATATTTCAATCCAATTTGCCAAATGAGAACTTTCAATTCGATTTTAATAAACACCTCGGGTATAATTCAATTTTCATATTTGCGGAAGGCGTTCTGAATAATTTGTGGATTTGTGTATGTGCCTGGACACATTGGAAATTAAATTCGATTCATTCAATAGAAAATGTATAATAATTTTGTGAATGTGGATTCCAGGACACACTGGAATAGAAGGAAACGAAATAGCAGATGAACTAGCGAAGCCCCTTTTGGGGGCCGGAGCCCTTTTGCGGAATCTGCTCCAATGTAATATTGGAAGAAATAGGTAAAGCCGAAGAAAAGAGAAGATCTGACAATTGGAAAGATCTAGTAGGGCTTAGGCAATCAAATATTCTTCTGGGTGACTACAACCTGTTGAGATCAAATGAATGCATAAGTCAAAGCAAAACTGAGTTTTAACAGGAATCCGAACGGGACATTGTCGCCTGAATGGGCAAAATAGTGGAGGAAGAAGATTGTAGATTTTGTGGAATGGCCATCCACATACTTGCGAACTGCATAGTAATTCAGAATCCTAGGGCACAGTACCTGGGAGACTACTGGATAGAAGAGAGACAGTTACCTAAGTTGAGGCCTGTAGATATCCTAAAATTCCTCCGGGAAATAGGACTAAAGAAGCTACTAGTCTCTGAGACTCTCCTCAGAAACTAAATAAGGGGGCACAATAGATCTTTTAGGTCTCAGTGAATGTTACCCCAAAATACATACATACATACTACTACACTAAAGAGATTTTAGTAAAGCAATATTTACTGCCATAGCACATATCTCTCTTAGCGCCTATTTTAATAGATTTTTATACAAAATTTTAACAACCTAAAGAAGTTGGGGTTACTTAGCGTTAATTTGATCGAGGAGTTTGTGCGAATTGTGTTGTAGAGAAACATTATTAATATAATATCTACTTGTTGGTTGATTATATTACAAATATTATGAGTTTTGTATGCAGGTTAATTTTAATCTACTATATTAAATTCAATGAAAAACATTATTTCGCGATATCCGAATTTGTAAAACATTTATATACACGCCATAGGGCGGCATTTCTCATCAATGGGATTAAAAATATGTGTCGTTACATTAACATTAGAATAACTATAACTGCGAATGATTTTGAAAGAAGGATAACTTTCTGTAAATGGGCACAACAACAAATAGTTGTACAAAGAAATTTTTTCGATTTTGTTTTATTCGGAGATAAAGCAACGTTTCACAAAAACGGATGTGTCAATCGGCACAACTTCCACTATTACTCTACAACAAACCCGTACCACAAAATTACAAAGAGTCAAACTAGGTGGTCCTTGAACGTTTGGGGTGGTATCTTAGGTAATGATGTAATAGGCCCTTTCTTCTTTGAGGAAACCGTGAACGGAGAGGTTTATTTAGAGTTTTTAGTAAACCATTTACCTATTTTACTTGAAAACGTGCCCCTCAACATCCGTCAACAGTTATGGTATTTACATGACGGATGAGCTCCTTCTCATCACAAAACATTGATCCAAAGTGAATTGAATGACCAATTTCCTAACAGATGAATGTAGATCATTCGAAAACCGTCTTCAAGACTGTGTTGACGTTGTGGTAGCTCATTTCGAACACCTTCTACAATAAAAATAACAATTTTTTTTATCTTATGTTTTATTTAATTGTTTTTTGTTTGTTGATAATTGGAAACAGTAAAGTACCTACAAAGAAATAATAAATTTAATTCATAAAATATCCCTTTTTCCGGACGCACCGGAATTCGGTCCCGCTACCTGCGGACGGGACTATCTGTAACGGATTAAATTCGAAGTGTGGTCACACCAGCGAAAATGCGATTTCGGAATTGGGTCCCATGTACCTACTATTTGTTTAATTTGACTTTTATTTTCCTTCACATTTTTTTGGGCTTAGGACCAACAGTACACGCTTATTGTTGTTGAACTGGCATGTTTAAAAATGTACACTAAATGCGTATCGTCAAAAATAAAAATAGTACGTGAAATAATAACCCAACCAAACCTACCCCCACCAAACCTACCCCCACCAAACCACCTTCGTATTTTTAGTCAATTTTTTTGTAGAATGAATTATAATAATTTTCAATAATAACCCAACCAAACCTACCCCTACCAAACCACCTTCGTATTTCTAGTCAATTTTTGAAGAATAAAGTATAATAATTTTCAATAATAACCCAACCAAACCTACCCCTACCAAACCACCTTCGTATTTTTGAGATAATGATTTTTGAAAACAAAATTTAAACCCATCTATTATTAATAAACGCTTACCCTTTTCACTCGTCATAGAGGTGAAATTAATATTTTCCAAGTCAAACAAACAAACAAAATCACAATAACGGACACAAATAAACACGTCTTACACTCTGCACTTCAGAAGAACAATTGCTAAAAATAATCTTTTAATACCCACATGAAATCTACCTGCTTCGACAGCGGACCGAATTACGAAATCACCCTTTCGGATTTGGACAAGGTCCCTATGAGCAGGTAGCCCTTTTGCTAGGTACCCGGACCGAATTCCGAAACACCGCTTTTTCCAATACAATTTAAAACATCTCCAAAACTATTAAGTTCAGGTATAGGGAATACTAGGTATACATTAAACTACAGTGACTGTAGTTTATGATGGTGATATAAAATACAGAGTGATGCATTTAAAAAAACTGAGCAAATAGTGAATTTGTATTTTGATGTAACCTGTATTAAATTTAAACAGTATTAGCAAAATCAATCATTTTTATGAAGTTTGACAATCACTTAAAAATCATGGCTTCAACACATCACTGCTCTTGTACCCCTTTTCTTTTATACAAGACGTTGAAGCTGCTACGATTTTCATAGAAATTTGGTAATAACTTTCTAAATACCCTGTATAACAAATAACAACGTTGTATTCTTGTACCGAGGAAGTGAAGTGGTTTTTAAATTTAAAATAAAAGGTGTTTGATGCTGTACAGTGTTATGGAAGACCCTGTATACTTTTAACTAATTCAAAATGTGAAGCTTATAGCTGATTCCCATTTTTGTAAATAACTTTCTTTGGTATCTCCTATAATAACAGATATAACGGACTTTGTCACAAAAGTTGATATCCCTGTATAATGGCTTGTGGGGTTAGGCCGCGTATGCTTTCTAGATCCGATTAATTGGGGTGGATCAGTCCTCGTTTCCTATTATTTGTTTTTTCTTTCCAGTTTGTTACCCTGCTCTATTGAGGTCTACCCCTACTTCATTTTGCCACTTTGACCTGTGCCTACCGCGTCTCCTCCTTCCTCCTAGGTTCCACTGCAAAATATTGTAGGTTACTGATTCAGCTCCTTCTCTCCATACGTGTCCTAGCCATTTAACTCGTTGAACTTTTATTCTTTTTACAATGTTTTCACCTTTCTGCTTGTCCAATATTCCACGTTTCGTTCTAATCCTATATTCATGCTCATTTATTTTTACAGGCCCCAATATTGTTCTCATGATCTTCCTCTCAGTTATTCTTAATTTTTCCTCTTCCTTGTTTGTTAACGTCATTGTTTCTGCTGAGTACATCATTATTATCGTTTTATATATATTTAATATTGTTTGTTTTGTTAACATTTTGCTTTTAAGTAGTTTTTTATCTTTTCTTCAATTTCAGTGCTTCTATCTCCTGCGTTGTTAATCATGACCTCTGAATATTCATATTTTTCAACTTCTTCAAATTTATAAGCGTTGATTTTTCTTTTTTGTTTTTGGCTTACGCTCCCCAGTCTCATTAGCTTTGTTTTACTCTCATTAATTTTTAGCTCCATTTTTCTTCCCTCTGTTACTATCTCCTTCAGCATATTTGCTGGCAGACTGAAATCCTATAATCCCTTTCTAAATTGGAGAAAAGAGAAAAAAACAAGTAATTAATAGTGGTGGACAAAATATAGTATTCTACTCGCATATAATGATATATATTATTCACGAAGATGCGATTATCTCGCGAGCCGCAAGCGAGGCTAGTGACATAAACACCTAATAAATATTATAAACACCTAATAAATAATGAAAACACCCAATAAATACATAAATAATATACTATTTTGCTTCACGATATTATTGGTTATTCAATCAACATTATCTTTTAAATAAATCAGTGGTGTTGAATAACGAGATAAATAACTATCACATCGCATATCCATAAATTTTCAAAATTAAACCAATTCAGAATATCGTATGTGCAAAAAAAACTACGACTTAAATTTAATGATAATCACAAAACCATATTTTATTACCCTATCACATTTTGTATTAGTGCTATATACAATCTAAATAGTCATAAAACTACATTTTTATGGGGTTTATCGATAGATGTTGTGAATTATTTATTTACTCGGGTAAACATTTTCTGTGTGAGGCGACCAGGATTATGTTGTTGGAATAATGTAGTTCAACAGAATTGAAATGCCATTTTTTGGCATAAAGAACCTACAATTATTATGAAAAACATAGACTTGACGGTACTCGACTTGACGGAAATGTTTATCTGAACAACCGTCATTTGACAGGAAAATATAAATAGAGGTGTTCAGCAGGAGGTTTAGGTATAAGCCACAGCAAAAAGTATTTTCACATTCAAGAAAAGAATCAAGATCAGGTTTGTGTCAGAAACAATATCAGGGACGATACAGCTAAGAGGAGATAAATGAGGAATTCAAACCACGAATGCTATTTTTATAGTTAAGGAAATACTAGGAGTCGTCAGATTTCGGCTTTGTGAATATCACCAAAGCGTTTGATTGGGTGCGCTTGCTTAGTTATACTGATAA
Source organism: Lochmaea capreae (assembly GCA_949126875.1). NCBI lineage: Eukaryota > Metazoa > Arthropoda > Insecta > Coleoptera > Chrysomelidae > Lochmaea > Lochmaea capreae. The sequence continues at coordinate 11,187,054 of OX421404.1, read as the reverse complement.
AAGTTAAAACTGGAAAAAAACAACATTCTGGCAAAGATATATTCATACTTGGTGGTTGGAAAAGGACCGTGTTCTCCGACAACGAACTAGTTGACGTTACAGCACTTAGACTGCAGCAGTTGCTGATGTTTGATAGCTCAAAAGGGTATTGGAATATAAGGCTAAAAGACATTCGCCATTATGAAAAATATATTATTTATCAACTACCGTAGGTCGTAAAGCTACAGTAATTGATGCCTCATTGACTTCTGTCGCTTTGGAATTAATAGGTCGATTCTGTGTTTTTCGTAATAGCTTACGAATCTGTAGCTAACGAAAGTTCTGTAAATGGGGTTTTACAGAATCTGTAACTTTGCGATTCTGTGATGTTGTCTGTAACTCACTGAATTACAGATAGACATTTGAACTACTGTACGTCAAATTTCGATACTTCTAACGTATAACTTTAACCAAATAACCAGAGACAACCTCAAACTGTACAAAAATATTTCATTTCCAACGACAGCAGTCAATACACACGTAAATATTTACCAAATCTGTAACTATTTTAAAGATTCCTGTAAGATACAGTTGTACGCAGAATAGCAATTCCCCTGTAAAGTTACAGATTATCTTACAGACGTGCACAGAATAGACCCATAAGACCCTTCCAGATTAAAATTATAAATTGAATATGAATAGCACCGACTACCAATGCTAGTCTCAAAACTTATCCTGCGCTTATCCTGTTAATTGAAATTGATTACAGAAAAAAAAAATACTCGCGAACAGAATTTGTTGACTATTGAAATGGAAAATACGATTATTTTCGTAACTTATGCACTTGACACTGTTTTTCATGGGAATTTACTTTCGCTAAAAGAAATTTACTGACTTTCGTTTTGAAAATTCACTGACAACTCCCTGACACTTCTCGAAAGGGTCAGGTAGGTAGTTAGCTGGTTTACTAATTAATTGTGAATGAAAATCGATTCTAAGAATCGATAGATCTTCCACTGGTTTGAGAACATAGTTCTCGACACTTGGTTTCGGAAGTTTTGGGAAAATGACAATAATAATTATGAATATACCACCAGGAACATACAGAGGATTGTTTGGATAGACATCATGCAACTCGGACAACGTTTCGACTTGTATTTCGAAGTGACTGCCCATGCCAAAAATAACAACTTAGAAGGTGGAGGTGAAGCCCAAACTTTATAGAAGCGATTTTATTCATTGTTTAGAATGCAGATTTTTCAAAAACGAATTAAAGAACAGGCATATGATTAAATTGATGTCTTGAGCAAAAATAGGTAGATGCACTCAGTAATTTATGGAAAAAGTTATAACGGAAACAACTATTGTTCTGCTAACCAAACTGATCCAAAAGTATTAGATTTTTCGATTTTTTAATATAAAACAGCTTGATGGTGCTAGCAAACTTGAAAAATAAGATTTACATGCGTGTCAGATCAAGGAGAAATACTAACCAAAAGCCTTTCATAGAATATCTAAATGCCATTAGAGTAAAATAATAAGTACGTCTAGCGATAGGTACAAACATTTATAACCTACTGCTACTGTGGACATAAGACAACACAACTTTGACAAATATGACTTGATATTGAATATAACAACGAGTCTCCTAACTGATCACTAACCTATGAAGTCTGCATTTAAAACCGCTAAACATGAACAGTCAAACTCTATTAGTTGAAGAATCACAAATTACCTATTCGCTCCGAGTCAAGCCATGGTAGGGGAAGTCAGATCGACACCAACGTTCTCACTGGTTAGTTTGAGCAAACAATACACCAGCTTAACAAGAAGCGAAGTGAAGATGTTTTGGTAATGTATGACCTTGAGAGACCAACGTTGACAAATAACTTAGTAAATACACTGAGGAAACGATCAAATTTTCAGATATCGGCGATATAATTGGTCGACAAAGTGAAGTATGACAGGTATCTTATTGTAAAAATGGCTCCTTTCAGACAAGCGCATACAAAGAAATGATTGGAAGCTTCGCTTCTTGTTAAGCTGGTGTATTCTTTGGTTTGAGCATTCGAGGTGTAATGAAACAAATACACGTAAGAATTTTAATTTTGCATTAATTGAAAAAAATAACGAAAATGAGTCAACTAAGTTGGTGTGTTGTGAATTGTAAAAATACAAGCAGAAAAAGTGATTGTAAATTTTATAAATTTCCGACGGCGAAATGGAAAATAAATCAAAGAAATAAATAAAACTCACAACACAGATAAACTAAGATATTCAAAAATATTCGACAGTAAATGATTGCTTCAAACACAACCTAAAATGTCAATAATAAAATGGCTGTCGGAATGAAACATCGTTTGTATCGCCAATGGCATGAAACGGTCGTTACGTACGTCTTCTTATGTGAAACGGAGCCTACTCCGAATTGGACGTCGACGAAATAAAGCTTCGGAATTATTTTCGTATGTCAAAACGATCATTTGACGGGCTTGTTGGGCAGACAGAATACAATCTCAAAGTACAAGACCTTTACAGAATCCTTATTTATCTCAACTGAACGGGAAAGCATCCGAATTTGCCCATCACCAGAAGTGACCTCAACCAGTGTTGCCACAGATCTGGCTCGTTTGAATTAAAAGTTCCTGTTGACTCCTCTTTATTAAAATTGGCTCGTTTTTAAATACTGCTAAATTTTTGTTTAAGTTGAGTATTTCTGAAATTTCGTGAATTGAACTGAACGGTGTTGAGTGTTGGATAACTTGGATTGGATTATTTGAATTAGACAGGGCGGGCGAGTGTAATTCGTGAAGGCACCACCGCCGATCAAGAGAAATCACGAACGAATGATGTTAATGTTAAATGTATTTCGAATACATGATTAATACTTAAAAATATATATTTCCAAGAAATATTCACTAGTGAATAACATTTTTGAAAAAGCTCGTTCTAGTATGAATTTGACTCGTTTCCGCCACATCTCGAAAAAAAATAGGCATGCGGCAACACTAACCTTAACTTAGCCGGCATGCGCTAATCGTGTGGCCAAGCATGCATAAACCTCTCTGTGAAATTAGTAGACGCGGATCAGTATTGCCATACAAACGGTAATTACCGTACATATACGGTAATCCGACCAAAAGTACGATATACGATCCAAATGTCGAGACCGTACGCCAATGTACGGTATATGGATAATTCCATCGCAATTGTAAAAATTCAACAATAAATATGCGCCTTCCACTGCTTTGTATTTTCCAATGTTTTCATTCCAATTAAATAGTCACTCCTATAATTATGCAATAATTAATATTCATGATGAAATTGATGAATTTTGGGCAAAACTGCATCAAATGAAAAATGACGCAAATTTTCCAATATTTGAAAATTTGTCTGCATTTGTTTTGAATTTTTTGGCTTTTCCTCATTCCAGTGCTAGTTGTGAGCAAGTGTTTAGTAAGACAAACAACATTAAAACAAAATCTAGAAATAGATTGATAACCAGTACGATTAATGTTTCTTGCTGGCCGAAGAATGTGTGGCTCAACAAGGCAATTGCGTAAGATTTAAACCAAAAATTCTTCCTTATTACTCTAATTTGATTTTAAATTATAAAATTTATCGAAATACGCTGTATCATGAATAATCTCTAGAGCATCCAATTCACGTCATCATGCGCGTTGGCAATTCTCCCCCAACTAAATTAAATAACTTCCACAAATGGTAATGTATTGGATTAATATTGATTTGTATAATATTGATTTGTACTTAGATATTTATATAACTAAGGTAAGCTTCCCTTTTTTTATATACGAATATTGAATAAAACCTTATCTAATTAAAACAACAAACATACAACCTATGAATTAAAAGTGTTTATGAAAGATAGAAACGAGATTCAATATCTTAGCCAATGTCTATTTCAGGTTAGAAATCCTCTTGAAAGGCTGGTATGCAGTACAAGAAAAATATCCACTATATTGATATAATAGACATAAAATAACATTAAATCGGCTTACATAATATATTTTATACAGACTTCTGTAAGTATAAATTATAACTTGCTATCTATTTATGGTAAATAGACTGGCTTTCTGCTAGTGACTCCTGATGGCTTCGTCTTCAATTTTTAATTAATAGCAGAAATAATCTTACCAACACATCATTTAAACGTTGTGACGTCTCTCACTGGTTAGTATTTTCTTTTGTGAATGTTTGTAGACTTACTCGATGGTTTTTTATTTATAAATTCCAATTTTACTTTTAATAAAAAAAAAATTTCCGTCCTTTCTCCTTCTCATATCAAAATCAACAACCTCCTAATATTAATTGTTTCTTGTTTATTAAAACCTCGCCGTCTTCCTATGTCAATATTTCCTTTTTCTACTCCTATACTATAAGTTGTTAATTAAATGCCAATTTTCAGTTTCATAATGATACTCATTATAACAATGGTTTTCATTACAAAACTGATAAATTGTCCAATAGAAATCTAGATTTTTAAATAACTAAGTAGGCAGACCCAATATTTTCTGTAGAATGTTTGACCGTTTTGTAAGAGATTCGTTGGTTTTATGACAGTTTAAATCTTTTGCGTTAGTTTTTGAAAGAAATGTCGAGCACCAGACCAAAAATACTTAATAACCAAAGTAAATACATATTTAAACTTATTAATTTTTGTTTACAATAATTTATTACAGTAACATACCTATATACGCGTTATGCTATTAGTTCAACAATGTGGACAGTAGCACAGTAAGCAAAGGCGCCGCATAAGGTTGTTTTCGATCTGTACATGCGGGGTTCGAGACCCGGTTACTGCGTATTTGTTATATTTTTTTCAAATCAAATTTCTTGTTCGTAGAAAAAATAGTGTATGCACCTCTCGTGTAATGGTTATTAATACATGATCGTTGCATAATATACTATTTTACAATTGATTTCGAGAATCTAAAGATCTAAAGATTATTAAACGAGCAATTTATCACGCGAGTGAATAATGGCCATAAATTGCGAGTTGAATACTGTAGGTACTTTGTCCACGACCCTTGATTTATTTATTAAATAAAAGTTAAGTAAATGATGCGAGTGTAGAACGGAAAGTAATAATTTGGTATTATTCTAACGTCAAAATTAATAAATTTCTGGAGTACCTACGTCAAATAATGTGACATATGGAGATGGGCGATACACCGTACTGTTATAAATATAGTGTTTTAAAACTATCAATATTAGTAAATATCGTTATGAAAAGTATAAATACTAAACAAAAATACGCAGATTTAATAGTTTATTTCATATGGTACCCCATCTCTAGTCACCTATGTACTGAAATGTTGTGGGTATTGAGTTGTCATGGCATGTTATTTAAATGCTGAAGCGTGAATTATGGAACCATAATTCACTAGAGTGAATTATGAACCATAATTCATTCTAGTAGATATATGGGTACCATATACCTTTTGTTACGAGGTAAAATATTAAGTGGTCGTGGACAAATATATTCTTATCTTATTGAAGAAGCAGCGATTCTCGATGTTAAACAAATACTTTGTTAATCTTAATGGTCCTTTCTATATTAATTTCGCACTTAATGAAAGAGTTGCTTTGCTAGATACTTTCAAATTGTTGAATATTCCACAGTTTGTTAATATATTGTTCGTTACTTGAATGCTCTTGAATATAATGTAATGTCGACATGAAATCCCTGATGTACGTAGTTACGAGTTATTATTCAGACATTCGCAAGCGGAGGCTAAATTGAACCATTCAGCAGAAATAATCCTGACTGGTGTGTTGGGTCACCTAATTCAAAGTAATTATTTCAACTTGTTCTTCAAGTTTGAGTGAAATGTTTGATTTAATATCATTAGCAGTCTTATTCATAGTGACAGCGTTAGTAGCTATTAAATACTGTACTAACAGGTAGCCACTAACTTGTTAATTAATGTGTTATACTCATAGTCCGTACTTTATACCTACTTATTAAACTCAGAGGAGCTATTTGAATTTAAGTTGGTATTTCTGCTGCCAAGTTATTGGACATATTGCCGCCCTTTTCACGCAACTCTCTGATACAACTGACAACCGCATTTGTTAGTTTGTGTTTATGTATATAATATATTCATTCGTTCAATCTTTACTGTTGGTTATTTTTTTTAATTTTAACAAAGGATATTAAATTCCAGCCAAGTTAATTGCTATTTTATTATTTATTCCATGCTTTTCTTTCTTGTTAATAATATAAGTTTCCAAGTAAAATCTTTTTCTAAATATTTTTACATCAAGTCTTACATACATCTCAGTACAATATTATCAAAACTTTTGTTTTCTTTTAGTTTATGCTGTATAATGTTATTGAAGAATAATTTAATTCTATATACTTATTCTCTAATTATTAACAAATTTTACATAAACTACATTTTTTCACAATAATATGATATTAAATAACCAAATTTTGGTTACTTTTTGATAAAACTACTACTGTTCAGAATACCTTATTGTTTATTAGTATTTTTCTTCCTGTAGGTAATATCTTGTGCTCTCCTTCAATGTAAAGTTGTTCATATATTATTATATGATTCTCTTATTTTTTAAAATGAGTCTGACAAATATAATCATTTGCTTCCAATATAACGGTTAACGTATTGATTTATTAATAAAATTCTAGAAATAAAAAATAGTAACTTAAATATTTGATAAAAATTATTTCCGTATTTTCATCATTTCACGTCTAGCTGGACAACTTTTCACAACACACCTTTTCACGATTATTGTTAAATTATTTTTAATTTTTATTAAAATAAACACTACTAATGCCACGGAGGTTTTGTTAGGTTAACTCGGTCGGTGTACTTCACTCTGTCTTTTTAACCTCTTGCTACTCCCGCGCCATCTGCTATTTACTGCTAACCGCTGGACACATTTTCGACATTTTTCCTATACAAGTTTATGCTCCTTATATCTAGTCTGCATGTCTCAAATAATTAGAAAATTCACCTTCTGTTTAAAAGCGCAGTTTATGAAATGTTTGGGACGCACCTAGACATACTCCAGCATATTTGCTAAATATGTATATGAATGGGTAGGTTATTTGTAATTTTGAGCTCGTAAAGTTTTAGTAGCCACTCACTTTGTCTATGAATAAGGCTGTTGATGATTCATTGAAATCACTCCGGAGATAATTATATGAGTGCCAAACTCATATAATTATGTTGAAATATTCCTGAGTTAAGCTGAAACAAGCAGCACTAAACTCGAAATGCTGATAAATTCTCAAGTCTTCTATAACAACTCATAAATTTTGAGCCGTGATATTTCTGGAGTAGAACGGAGAGAGATAATCTCAACAATACCTAGGGTTGTCTTATCAAATTAAAATTATTAGTTATTAAACTACAAAACAAGATGGATATTGCTTGAAATTTTACTTCTATATTATGTTCCAATAAAATAAGGTAAATTTGTTACTGTATAATGAAAAGCTTACGGAAAGAACCATTTGTTTTGGTGTTTAAACATTCATTCAGAACTTTCAAAGCGACCGTCCACATACTTCGAATGCAACATTACTTTCTAAAGTTCATACATTGTCCCAAGTGCTATTAACTTCGAAAAAACGTGAAAATAACAGTCACCACCCTGTACATTTATCAACTCTACGTTTTCGCTAGGTTGGTCGATTCTGCATTCTACCTGCGATATTAATATCGAAATAACTGAAGTTCCGTACTGGAACAATTCAGTATAATATTAAAATTTAATCTTTGTGAAATGGAGGTAAACATATAAGATTCATTGCTAAGGAGCCTTGGAATGTTTATAAATCCGAACTAAAACTATATTGGCAATAATTTTACAAATTTTACTGATGGCATTCAAGAAGAACACACTATCTAAAATTACACTTAATTCAACCAGTATTTACACCATAGATGTGAAAATATAGTGTATATCTGGTAAAGTTTATCCAAAATCAATTGCAAAGCCTTCAGCATGTTCGTCTCCCTTTTGCCTTCGATCTGCATAATATATACCATTACAAAGGAAAAAATCGGCAAGGGAGACGAACAGGCGCTAATACTTCTGAAATTGATTTTGAACAAACTTTACAAAATAAATTTCAATAAACGTCATTGAAACAGTGATGTTATCGCAGTTATTTATTTGCTTTCGACCGTTCGTTTGATGCTTCAATCCACTGTCAATCAGTATGTTCTGTCATTTTCATTTATAATGTTACATTACCCATGCTCTTGTCCTAATTTGATATTCGGTATACTACATAGTTGAACCTTATTTTAAGCTTAAACAACTTTATTGACCAGTTCCACAAATACATGTATACAGTAACCGTCAACTACTTAGATGTGCCAGACAAATGAGGTAGCAATATCAATTGTTTCATATCTACAACTGTTGGTTGAGCACATTTGAGTCAACGCCTAACCAGTGTGAAATACTCAGTAGCGTGCAGGCTGTAGTCGTGATAGAGGGATTCCGACCCGTAGCCCCTTCTATGGCGAACTTTTCAGTTTTTCCAATTGTTTGGTTTATGTTTATCTCGAGTCAATAATTACCTCAAGATATTTAACATCTATCACCATTTGAATCTCCATACCTTGAAGGAATGGTGGTCCCTATCCCATTAGGTCTCTTTGTTTCGTGTAATGTACTATGTTTGATTTGGTGGGGCTTATATTTAAACTTACCTCGTCATTGATTAGAACCTCATTTTAGTCAACTTCTTGGCAACATAGTCCAATGGTGGCAAAATTCGGTAAATTATACGGAATCATGAGTTTCTGACTGATTTTGCAAAAAATCGATAGTCCTCACCTATTTTGAAAATTATACGTAAAAAAGTTTGCGGTAAATTCAGAATTTCCAGAGAAAAATCTAAATGAAGGTTTTTTTGAACATTTCAATGGCAAATATTCCATCCGATACTTTCAATAAAACTTCAAATGTGTTACATTAGGTGTGTTCTTTTTGACTGAGATCTCAGTTAATCTCAGCTCATATCGGTAATGTGCGCGTTCTTTTTGATTTACTCACTTCGAAGTGAGCTGAGATTTTTCCTCCCCCTTCACCGATACTGAATGTGTTGTAAGGGGGTATCAGTTGGACTTGAGTCGGAAATAAAGTGGAGGGGATGAAGAATTATTCAGAATTATTTGATTTTGTTTACATATAAACACACATAACCTAATTTTCTTTCTAATAATGGATTATTTGCCATAATAAAAAACTATTTTCTTTGAAACTATTTTATACCAAAATCAAAAGTGCCAAACGTGGTTATCGGAGTTATCCAGATTCCAGATAGGTTTATGTTTATATGTTTTATGTCTCTTATTCACGCAAGCGTCTGCAGGTCACGCGTTTCAATTGAGTAGTTTGTTCTTTTTGGTGCTTACTCACATCACTTTATCTCAGATCACTTTAACTGAAGTGAGCTGAGATCTCAGTCAAAAAGAACACACCTATTATACAGAAGAGTATTCAAAATCATCTTTTTTTTTCAAGAAAAAATTCCTTAATTTTCTCTCTAATATTGTTCTAAATATAAGATTAGATTAGATTAGACTTGATCAGGTGGCTAATCGGCCTATTCCACTGCGACCTTTTCAGATCTTTTATGGTCCTCTGAATCTATATTAGATTATCCACAGCCAAGCTGCACTGAAGGCACTTGATTCCATAAAGGTCAATTCTAAGCTAGTATGGGATTGCATAGGTGCCTTAAACGCACTTGGAGACCATTGCAAGGTCATGGTAGCCTGGATACCAGGGGACTAGGGTCATATGGGCAACGAATTGAGGGATCAAATGGCCAGACAAGGCTCATTAACTCGATTCATTGGACCGGAACCCTTCTGCGGCGTCGCAAAGTCGACAATGAATATGGCCACAAGGAAGTGGGTGGCACAGAAATCTCTAGAATGGTGGGACATTCGCCAACCAGAATCGACCAACCTAGCCAAAACGTAGAGTTAATAAATATACAGGGTGGTGACTGTTGTTTTCACGTTTTTTCGAAGCTAATAGCAGTTAGGAAAATGTAAGAACTTTAAAAAGTAATGTTGCATTCGACGTATCTGCACGGTCACTTCAAAAGTTCTGAATGGATATTTAAACACCAAAACAAACGGTTCTTTCCGTAAGCTTTCCATTATACATGTAACAAAGTTACCTTATTTTATTGGAACATAATATAGAAGCAATATCCATCTTGTTTTGTAGTTTAATAACTAATAATTTTAATCTGATAAAACAACCCTAGACATTGTTGAGATTATCTCCCTCCGTTCTACTCCGCAAATATCATGGCACAAAATTTATGATTTGTTGGAATACTTCAGAATTTATCAGCATTTCGAGTTTAGTGCTGCTTGTTTCATCTCAACTCAGGAATATTTCAACAAAAATATATGAGTTTGGCAAACTCATATAATTTTCTCCGGAGTGATTTCATTGAATCATCAACAGCCTTATTCATAGTCAAAGTTAGTGGCTACTAAAACTTTACTAGCTCAAAATTACAAATAACCTACCCATTCATAGACGTATTTAGCATATGCTAACGGTAGTAACTTTTTAAATATGCTGTAGTATGTCTAGGTGCGTACCAAACATTACATAAACTGCGCTTTTAAACAGAAGGTGAATTTTCTAATCGGTTGAGACATGCAGACTAGATATAAGGAGCATAAACTTGTATAGGAAAAATGTCGAAAAAGTGTCCAGCGGTAAGCAGTAAATAGCAGATGGCGCGGGAGTAGCAAGAGATTAAAAAGACAGAGTGAAGTATGCCGACCGAGTTAACCTCAGGAAAGTGACAACAAAATCAAATAATGTTTGTTAGACAGTATATCAACTACTTGTAAAACTATAAGTAGAGACGGAATTCCTATAGTATCAAGATCTGAATTATTCCAAAGCTGTTATTAGGAAGAAACAACGAGTTTTCAACTTTTTACGATTTTTTTTTAACATATAATTTGGATCCTTTTATTCTATACTGTCAATGGCACAGAAATAAAACTATCAAGGTATAAATCCATTAGCCTGTATAAATATAGTGTTATGCAGCCCACCAAAGAAGTAGTCAATATGTTTGTCTGTTGTGCTGCTGCCAAATTTCCAATACCAATTAATAGTCTTGAAGAAGGGAGGGAAAAATAATGTTATGCATATTAATTTTTTGAAGCTGGGAGAGGAAATGGTCATTGCATTTACCCTTCGCCCTCAAAAACTAATATGCGTTATTTGTAACGTATATTAGGGAAAATAAAAATAATTCATGAAACACTTGTATAGATATTTTTTATGAAAGGGAAGGGTGTATGGAAAAATTATTTTCCTTTTTTTTTAAATCCATTAATTTATAACACAAATTCATTTTTTCTATTGTCGAGAAGTATATCAATCTATAAATTGAAATATTTATAATTAGCGGACTCAACAGATGTTGTCCTGTTTTTATTTTGATTAAAAAATATCACATTGTTACTTATTTTTGGTGGAAAAGTCAGATAGTATTGTTAATTTTTTGATAGAAGGAATATATTTCTTTAAAATTCGACTTTCCTTAATTTTCTTCCAATTTTTCGGAGAAATAAATTTTTCACCCATTTTTTGAAATGACCGTATAAAAAAAACTATGCGAAATGCCATCAAATCGGCCCATAGGTTTAGGAGTTGTTCAGTATGAACCCGATTGCATCGCCACCTACCGTGACTAATTGTGAATCTACACCAACCAGTTACTAACTCAAACAAGCAAAAACAATTTCATCAAAATCGGCTTATCCGTTTAGGAGTTGTGAATTCCATTACAACACCACCTACCGGGACTAATTGTGAATCTAAACCATCCAGTTACTTACTCAAACTCACACAAAAAATTTCATCAAAATCGGTCCATCTGTTTATATAAATATAAAGATACATTCAATGAGAAACGGAATATAAGGATTTAATGTATTCTCCGATCTAAATAGTCCACCAACAAAAAATTTCTCATAGGTTTAGGAGTTGTTCAGTATGAACCCGATTGCATCGCCACCTACCGTGACTAATTGTGAATCTACACCAACCAGTTACTAACTCAAACAAACAAAAACAATTTCATCAAAATCGGCTTATCCGTTTAGGAGTTGTGAATTCCATTACAACACCACCTACCGGGACTAATTGTGAATCTAAACCATCCAGTTACTTACTCAAACTCACACAAAAAATTTCATCAAAATCGGTCCATCTGTTTATATAAATATAAAGATACATTCAATGAGAAACGGAATATAAGGATTTAATGTTTTCTCCAATCTAAATAGTCCACCAACAAAAAATTTCTATAAAGGAGGAGGCAGCCGGCTTATGGAGAAATGGGCTTTGGTGAAATTTCATGAATTGTTAGTATATTGTAGATGACGACTTTCTGAACAATAGTGTCCATGGGACCAACTCAATCCTATGACTAGTTTCAGAGATACAGGGTGTTGAAGTTGGAAAATAGCCATTTTTTAAAAGCATGTATTTCTTATTTTCTTCAATGTATCAAGAATTTTTTCCTCTGATAGTGTTCTAATTACACTAAATATCAGTCCCTTATGAGAGAAAGTTTCATTTGCTACAGGGATACTCAAAAATTAGAAAAACGGAATGTTGACTTGAAATATAATTCAACTTTCAGGAATTTCAATATCTGGCTTTATTTGCTTCTGGTTGGTTTATAATAATGAGATATGCAAACATTTGTTACAGGGCGAGTCAGAAAGTTGAATCGCCCTGTATCCTACATTTAATAAAGTTTTATATACTTTGTATTGCGTGTTAGTAGGTGACATTAACATAAACATGTCGAAACTAACTGAAATTACTGAAGGAATTCAAAGTTCTACAATATCTGGACCATGATCTATGTTTTCTGGTTCTATCCTTTCAGCTGCATCAGTTATTTCATTTAGGAGATGAGTAGATGGATATTTCACATTCTGTTCGTATCTGGCATAACCCAAAAACCATAAAACACTGACCACATGAACACATGTACCTAAAGTTCTAGCTCCCGACTTACAAGTACAATAATAGTGAAGTTCCAAAGGTTGATTTTCGATATCATATCATCATATTGTCGGGATAAAAAAACTGATCATAGCAAGATGACAAAACTTTTAAATCCGACCAACAAACTCAAAGCAAAAGTAGTATGAAAGTATCACAAAAATTCACAGAGGAAATATTTAATTATAGGGAGATTTCCAAAAAAAATCGATTCTCGGATATTCTACCATACATATCTTTTGAATAGCCCTGTATATTATATATAAATTATATATATTTCAAAATGACTTAATGTCACCTACTAACATGCGATACAAAGTATATAAAACTTTATTAAATGTAGGATACAGGGCGATTCAACTTTGCAGATATTGAAATTCCTGAAAATTGAATTATATTTCAAGTCAACATTCCGTTTTTCTAATTTTTGAGTATCCCTGTGGCAAATGAAACTTTCTCTCATAAGGGACTGATATTTAGTGTAATTAGAACACTATCACAGGAAAAAATTCTTGATACATTGAAGAAAATTTATTTTGGCCATAACGGCTTCCAAAATAAAAATCAATTCGTAAATAAAACAAATAAGATTCTTTAAATTAAAGCAAATTGAAACTAAATTCCGAAAAACAACTTGAAATGCTAAAACTAAAAAATTAATGAATTAAAGGTTCAAATAGTCCTCCTTGTTGAGCCAAACAAAAATCGCAAGGATAATCTTGCATCTCTGGGCTGATTCGGTGTAATGTTTGCATGACGCTGGACAATTTTCGCCCTTAATTCTATCAAATGTTTCGTTCAAAATTGTGAGTGACCTCCAAAATACCACGATAAAATTTCAATTTGGGCGTCGACCCAGCACTGTAGTGGAACGCCTCTGATACGATAATTACAGTGAAGCAGTGTCGAGCGCGGTTAGTACTTGGATGGGTGACCGACCCACTGGGGAAGACCGTCGACGTCGTCTAAATAGCCCGTACAGCCTGCAGCGGAGTAGCATATCACAGCTCGCAGGCGTTATACCAATGAGCACGAGGTATAATGTAGGTATGCCGTCTTTCGGAGGAGACGTAAAACCGAGGTCCCGAGTCCATGGATGTTGGGCTCGATAAAGAACCTTACCACTGGTTGGAACACCGTTAAATAACCAAATAAAAAAAAATTTCAATTTTCTCCTGATTTTTTTAGGAATTTATTTAATTTTGAATAGTTATGGGCTTGAACAGTACCGCGATATCGACTGCTGTTTAGTGTTTACTGACTGTCTGACGCTAATTAAGTACCGCCCTCAGTTGAGACTACGGAGTGGTGGGAATTGTACGATATATGTTGTAGGTGTCCAAATGAACGATTGTTATAATCGTGTTTTTAATCTGTTGAAGCTTGATATTGGTTGACTAGTTTAAAAGCTGTTCTGATACAATGCTTAAAATTCCTATGCTCCGTTTCTCATTGCATGTATCTGTATATTGAAAGTTATTTATATACAAATATCACAATATTAGAGAATTATCACCACGACCAGAATCCGAACCCTATGCCTGCAATTCTGCATTTCAAGTAGTCAGAACTCTAAACCACTCCGCTACGAAGACATACTAATTCATTAATGAACTTATAGTATATAGTGCGTATGATTATACCAAACCTAATTCACGTTTTAAATAATTTATAGCTGATTGTAAGGATTTAATTATTACACTGAATTTGAATTACTAGAAAATATAATATGGGAAGAGAATCAGACACCAAAAATAAGAGAAACAATATAAATAGTATCCTTAAATGTATTGCCAGAGAAAACGTTATATGAAAGCCTATAATCCCTTTCTTAATTGGTGAAAAGAAGAAGAAAAAAGTGGTGGACTAAATATGTTCTACTCGCATATAATGGCTAATATTCACCTGCTGCTCTCTGCATACAACAGCTGTTTAAAGGCCAATCATTTATGTGGCTGCGCTGAATGGGCGGTCGGAGTGAAGAAGGAAGATTAAAGTGTTTCTATGTGTCAGGGATGTTAGAAAGTCGGGGAAGGAAAGTAGGGACTGTAAGTAGCATTTTATATCACATCAGGGTGAGGAAGGAAGAAATTTCACTGGTAAAACTTGACTGCAACAGTACGTTTGGGTTTTGACTGAAAAATAGCGAGGCTTGTCGCGAAAAGTTTTGGTGAACATAACATCAGCTAGATTCCTGACTGGGGGAGTAGAGCTTCTCAAGAGAACAGATATTTTGGATTCGGCACTGCAGTCACAGAGTAAACAAGTGAGATGAAGACAAAATATGTGTTCTCTCGGGGATGCTCTACTCCCCAAGTCATGAATCTGGCCGCATAAAATTTGTAATTTATTACTTTGAATTGTGCTTCTTTTGGAAGATTCAATTTTCAATTATTTATATCATTATATATTATTTTAGAATTATATAGTTGGAGTGGTTAAAGTTGTAGTCTGAATTAATTGTTGTTGTCTCTGTTGCAATTATTTTACTAATATTCCAACTTTTTGTACCTTAAATTATCATTGAATTTGAAAGTATTTGAGTGAAATAAGTCGTACCTTCTATTTCAGCTTTATTTTTTATTACTCTGTAGGTTTGTACAACAGACTATAGTCGTTCGAGAGGGGGAGAAAGAGAAAACGAAGACGGTTCGCCGTGTCTGCTGCTCTCTTACATTCACAAGAAGAATACAACGTAACATCTGAAACATCAGACAATTTTCACGCATCGCTAGATGGAGATATAATCGTTGCACGATTATTTTTCTCTTCTCATTTGAGAAACTTAATTCTTGTTGAAACAAAAAACTATCTATTTTTTCCATTTGGGTATTTTTTTAAATTTCACAAAACCATCATCATTATACTTCAATAATTATCAATTTGTTTCTCCATCATCAATTTAAATTCTAGGAATATACTCACGCAAACCTCCATCATGTATATATTATATTAAGTTGGTAATGAACTTGAGACTAACCTGCAAACAAAAACAATCAATTAATTTGTATATAAGGAAAAGGAATTGAAAATAATGTTATTTTGTTGACTCATAATATCATTGATGTTGGTAATTGCATTCGACCTTGGTAGTCAGGTAATTAATTTTTTTTATTCATAGAATCCTTGTTCAAGCAAATCATATGGAAATTAATAGAAGTTTTAAATTGAATTCTAAAAATACCAGAAACTTCATAAATATTTTTGATTCTGTAGCATAGTTCAAGCGGGTATTGCAGACGGACCAAGTAGTCCACGCAATATAGAGTTGTGAGCATTGTTTCCCTCCTGGTGGCTGATTTTGCTTGACCAGTTGGCAAAATTGATGTAGAATAAGATGCACTCATCCCAATTTCTGAAGTCGTTGCGGAAAATTGTTTAACGAGGTAAGAAGGGTGTAATTTCAGTGAAATTAACGTTTTTCGTGCATATCTTTTTGTCCTTCAGTTTTACAAAAAAAAAACGTCGAGATCTTTTTTTTCTCCTCAAAATATATACAAAACTAGACTTAGCACGTCAAAAAAATATCGATTAGGTCCTAAGTTATGAGCAAAAAACCATTATTTACAATATTATTAATAAACAACCCGATGTTATTATTGTGACGTCTGTTCATCTAAGTATGCCCTCAAATTTACAGATAACATGTACGAAATCTGGAACTTGTTACTTAATTAGTTTGCAAATTATGACGTCATAAACAAATTAATTGATTCTCGCCCTGTACGACATTGCGTCTCACCCTTACTTATGATATTTGTGTTGGTAGATTTCACTGTGATAAGTCATGTGTCGTTATTATTTTTCAGAAATATGCAATTCAGAATGATTATTTAAAACGACCTCAGTTGTAAAATGCAATATACCGTATGTTCAATGAATTTTGCAATACGTTATTACGAACATTGATAGAGCATTAAAAAAGCTGAAAAAAGATTCGTCTAGGTTCTCTGAAAAACGACGGAGTGACAAACGTCAAAGTTTAAGGCTAATTGTTCAACAATTTCAGAGTGCAGCGAAAAAAAATTCAAGATCGGAACACGGACTACTTTCACTGTTTAAAATATGTATTCTAAGGGGAACAGATAACTAAGCTAAAAGCAATTTCCAAAGTTCGTGCAACGCTATCATTTTTACTATCTGGTTCAAGGCGTCGGAGTGGGGGGAGAAAATTTCTCGCTGCGACCCTTCAAACTCGACCCCGGGGGTGGATTGGTACTTTTCTCGGGAACTATCCAACATAAATAGATGATTTTTCTTAATTTCATACTACTCGACGAGAGAAATCCATTTTTATTATGTATGTATATAATATATCTATATAAAATGTCACATCCCGAGCCGTCAATAGCGAGTTTATGAAATGTCTAAATTTGAAACTACAAACATTGTATTTACATAAAAATTTAATAAACATAATGTTTCATACCTATGGCACACGTTACCTATGACTATCCCAAATTTGAAATAAATTAAATTGTAAAAAAAATTCCAAAAAATTTACTGTACAAAGAAATGTTCTTACAATTTTTCATAATTTTTAATATAATCGCTATGTATGAAACCAAAAGATATTTGCTATAAAGTAATCTTTTCACTTTATTAAAACAGAAATTTTAATTATTTCAAATAATCATTATAAATGACAGCCGAAAAAATATCGCTATATTTCCTGGACTACACTACTCTAGCCCACCGCAGTAATACTCAATAGAAAATCAAATAACAACAACAAGTATTAAGAACGGTAAGGGTTGTTTACCGGTCGACAGCAATGTTTTTGATTTTTTTGTCCTTTCTGTGAAATTGCTTTTATGCTACTTTATTACTTTTTATATTGCTCTGTTCGGTTCTGTTCATTAAAAAAATATAAATCTTCTTATTTTTTTGTTCCTTTTGGGTAATGAATGAAGTAATATATTTACTTTTTCCTACAACCACTATGCAAAACACGCTTTTCTACACACATTTTTATACGCAAAGCAGGCCTTTTCCTAATTTTTTTGATAACTGTTGGAAATGTAATGCGAAAAGTACACGCTATGGCCCTTTTCCGTACCGAAATGTCAAACAAAGCTACCTACGACCTGTCAACTTTTTTTGACAATTCAACCTAATAGTGAATTTCTTATTGGTATACAATTTTTAAATTCTAACCAAAAGTAAGTACCTAAATCATTCATTTTAATTTATCGATTATAAAAACATTAACCTATTAAGCATTATTTTTAGGAATCATGAACCAAGATCAAAATAATTTATCTTTTGAGTTGTCAAAAACTATATAAATTACTGTATTTCTGTCATTAATAAATATGGTTAAGGAAAAAATATTGTGTACAACTAGTCGCAAAGCGTCACTCTTCCCACTCGCTAGATTTGCGGTCGTGGGAAAAGTGACGCTTTGCGCACTAGTTGTACAAGCTACTATTTCTACGTTCATGCAAAAAACAAAACTTTATTGAAATCTTTAACGCTCTAGTGCAATAATAGTTATTTATGCAACAAGTGTGTAAAGTAATCTTTTTTTGGACGAAACGACGATCATATGAGTCGAAAAATGGATTTTACACACGTAATGATCGTAATGATCCACCTCAATGGTCAGTATAATCCCCAATAAAGGCGGAAATGGATTCACTCAGGTAGTCGTGGTACAGCTCGGTAGTCCCCCTTAAATATAGTAGCTGGGTTTACCTGCTTTTATCGAGGATTACTGGTATGTAATAAGAATTAATTGTGAATTAAAATATTTGTTAGTGGGATTAATTTAACATTGAATAATGTCAGACAAAATGCGTGTAACAAATGGCTACTCATTCTTGGAAAGCCACATGGTTTTACTTTTCTAAATTATTTTATTTCACATCTTCACTTTATATATTTTTTTCCAAAATACTTTTTTCTTCTGCTTTTTATGTTTGATTGTTATACAAATAGATGTTTGTACAGAGCGAATCTTTAAGCTAAAATTAAATTATTGTATTTAGTATTCTGGACAGATATCCATGTATATTTCAGATTTTCTTGTTATATCGTTTTGTTTATATAAATTTGTTATTATAGACAGTTCCGAAGGACAAATAAGGTTCGGTAGGACAAACAAAGTCCTTTGAACTCTAATCCTATTGAGAACAAATACTGAAGCCCTTAGTATTATACTGCTGGATGTAACAAATCTCCTTGCCGATCTCGTCTGATTACTGAACAAATCAAGTTTTTATTGGAATAACCCTATTTCCAAGTGAATCTACTTGAAGAGATTTTCTGGAGAAGAGGCAATTTACATATAGGAAAGTAATTTTTTTCTATGTCATTGGATTCAAAATATTATATTTAGTCTAATTTACTAACCCTTATACATTTAAATTGCAAACGCAAACTTTTTCATTATATATATTTTTTTTTATCTAGAAAGTTTTATTTACTAAACCTCCACCAACAGTTTTCATTTTAATTTTCATTATTTCAATTATTTTCGAGTAGATTACAACATACTTAATAGTTAGCTGTTCTTTAAATTTGACTTTATTTCTAGTTTTATTATAGGAAAAAAAACTAGTGGCGCCCTAAATAATACCTTTTTTCTCTAGTTTTCCCTAAATTTTGTCTTTCTTAACATATAGCTGATAACAAAGTCCTGAGAACTGGCTTTGGTATCCACCAAATTTAAAAACAGTTACGCAAGAACCTACATTATATTTTACATCATTTTTTTTAAGTCTTATTGGCAATCAACTGTAATAATTGTTTCACAAATCCAAAACTCAGTGTCCTACAATCCATCCTCGATGCTATTGTCCAAACTTGGATAGGTCAATCTGAAAAGTCAGTATATTTATGAATAAATTTTCTAATTCAGAGATCTAGATAAGATTGGATTTCCGTTTGAAATGCTGAAGCATATTAATACCGCGAGCGCGCCGGGTGATTCGAAACGTCGACACGGCGCGCATTTTTCACAGTCTGTTGATAGCTGCTCATTCAATTTTTCCATTTGTTAATTGTGTATGCATTTCTGAAAGTATACATTTTTGAGCCCGTATCAGAATAATGCGGATAATCACGTGAATTATTTTTTTAACCTGTACTATAATTCCAGAATCTCCGATTTTTGGTAGTTGCGTTTTCTCCACCCCCAATGAAATCCTTTCGTAACTCTCATCATGTGCATAACCGAACAATACCCTGTAATATAAACTTTTTGAAATGAGAATGATGCAATGTGATACTAAAAACTGACCCTAAATTCTTTCTCTGGAGGCAAATCACTATTTTCAAACCATGTGTTTTTTGCTACCGTT
This sequence comes from Lochmaea capreae, assembly GCA_949126875.1. Lineage (NCBI taxonomy): Eukaryota > Metazoa > Arthropoda > Insecta > Coleoptera > Chrysomelidae > Lochmaea > Lochmaea capreae. The sequence goes on along the minus strand of OX421404.1, from coordinate 11,166,700 downwards.
ATATCCGGTCTACATTTTTTGTTTTATTTCGGACATCGGTAAATTCCCAAATCAGTTTCTCCATAGTAATAATGGGAGAAGAGTTCAGGCCGATCTTTATGGCCCTTGAATTTCGATTAACAGTAAGGTCTTTCTGACACTAAACCATGACTGCGTGCAAATTCAAATTCTTCAGTTCGAATTCTCGGAAGAGGGTTCACTAAACGAAGACATTATTGAACAGTTCTCTGACATCAGAGTGATCCAAAAACAATAATCATTGACGTGCGACCCATGGTTAAAGTAGAATTGGCTTAGCACAAAGAAAATTTTCTTGATCATACTGCACCTTTACGTTTCCTCACCAAGGTGTCTGAATTTTCCTTTGCTCTTCACCATTTCGGTGGTTACCACTACAACAGTTTTCGATAACTACTTTCAGATGAGAGAAATTGGTGAACTAGGCAACCGCGCGTATCAGCATTATAAAATTAAGGTTTTCACTCTTTTTTCACCATCAGAACGGTTGTCATGACAACAGATTTTTCGTAAAATTAGTTTCAGTCATGCTGAGGTTGTTGGTTTGGCAACCACGCATTTTCTCAGCATATAACTTGTGTTTTTGTTTTCTCATTATGATGACAATCGATACCATGACAACGGTTTTCCCATAACTGGTTTCAGCTAAACGAAAGTGGTCAAGACGAAAACCGCGCCTTTCCTCACCATATGATTTGTGCTTTTGTTCACTACTTCACAACAATCGTTGCCGTGGTAACAGTTTTTCCATTGCTGATTTCAGCTAAAGTTGAATGTTGAGACCTTCCGCAAAGTGCTACCATTCCAAACATGATAATTACTTGCAAGCCTGAATAAATATGATATTCAGCTTCTATTAAAAATCTACTAAAACCTTCAAGTTTGTTTTTGCCGATATCCTTCTACATTCCTTTTTAAAAAAGCAGTAAACTGATTTCCACATTTTTATTGACAAGAAGAACCTCTTCTGATATTGTTTTTTCAGTATTCGTCTTCTTCACTCCGCACCACCACTTTTGGAGATTAGAATTAGCAGATTCATACGCTGCTTTTGACTTACAAATTTGCTACTACAGCATTTCTTGCAACTTCTTTAACGTCTGAAGGTAGGAAATCAAACTCAGATTCGCTAATTTTCACGGACAAAATTAAGAAGTTAATAAACGTGATTATTTCGACAAATATGTCTTGACATTTAAGCTTTTCATCATAGTTGTTATGGTTATCTCTATAGAAGCAAACAATAATGGTTTTTTACTACGGTAGCCAGTTGCAAATTACGATTAGTCATCCTTGATCGAATGATTTTCACATATGTTATAGTTCTTACCATAATTGATGCTCAGTCGATGATATGAAGCTGAAATAGTGGTGGTTGTGCGAACCATTCATCCACCCGTACAGGGAAAAATAATAAAATATCAGGTGATATCAAAGTATGTTTTAGTTTATAGCTTATAAAAAACAGAAAAAATGGTCAGCTGGTAAAGTACTGGGGCTCGAGATCACTCGAGTACAATTCATGTACGAAATTGAATGAATTTCGCAAGAAAATCGGTTACCGTATTTTCGAATCACTTTCAAAGGCTTCGTAGACAATTCGAATATTTTCATAATAGAGAGTTATTGAAGATCTGTACTAAAGGCTGCTTTTATTAAAAGTTCCTTTATTAACGTATCCTTTAATTTGACTTTTGATAGAGTAATTGAAAGTAACAAATACAAGACCAAAAACTTTATTTTATTATGACATTTTTATTATGACATTTATGTTTTATGCTGCTTATTTATGTGGATCTATTTATTGTAATATTAATTTATATTATGGAAGAACAATTAGAAATAGCAATTTTAGCGGGAGCGAATGCTGAAGAGATAGAGATGTTTATTTTGTGTTGGCAAATACTTTTGACTGTAAAATCTTTTTTAGTGAGCACAATCATACTATGTTTGACATCATCCCATGTATGTTTGCCATTTTTAAATGGATTCTGGGAAACCACTTCTCTTAAGGTACGTTTTCCTCCACATTCGCCAGTCGCTAGTAGCCGCGAAAAAGTAGCGACGACTTATTCATAAAGACACATATTCATGTATTTAAACGGGAGTGTTTTCATACGCGTACTGAGTAGCTGCTACCCAAATTCGCTGCGAATGTGGAGGAAAACGTACCTTTAGCATAATAATATCATCCTGATAGGTGAAACGAAGACGGTTTTTCAACGGTTTTGATGATAGTTTCATAATTATATAAAAAATATAGCAAATCCAACGGAAAATTGTGCAATTTAAAATATTTCACTCGACAAAACAATTATTTTCTGTCACATATTGACAGAAGTATGTCAAAATTAAAAAGCTTTAACTAAAATTTTCCTTTCCTGTATTTAATTTAAATATAGGATATCCTTTATTTACATAAAAACCTTTAAGACAAACTTAGGAAATGCGCATGCGTATATGTCAAAATAGAGGAATCTTTTAATAAAGGAAATCCCAAAAGACGTTTCAATAACTCTCTAATAAACTCCTTAAAGTCACTATAGCTAAAGTTACTTAAACAGCTCAATAGTCATCCTCTTTCATAATCACCTTGTTTGGTGTTGAGTAAAGTTAGGTTTTTACTTTTTGTGATGCAAACCTGATTGTCTAAATTTTAACAACTGGCTATTTTCACGTTGAAAGTACTGTAATTTTTTTAAAGAAAATTACAGGTTAGAAGTGAAAACGTCTATATTGTTTACCAAATTAAAAATATAAGCAACGATTAAAATGCAATCCTGGGCAATGAGTGTACCGAAAGCTCCTCAAAAACGCTGAAACAAAACTTTATAAATGCTGTATTTTACAACCTAAATATCACATAATACCTATTAGAAAGTAAAAAAATTTGGTTTTGAATATGGTTCAATATTGTTGAAGCCGCTTAATCGAAATCTATAATGGAGTTCGAAGTCCGACCAGGCATCAAATGTACGAGTATTTGTAAGTATCCTGTACGTTTTTGGGCAACGAATTCTTAGCACTATGTTTTCTTCTTTGTCCTAGCTTGTTGCCATCATGGAGTCAGTTGAAATATCTGAATCTGTCGTGTCCGTTACACTTTTTTAAATATTTCAATATTTATGTTATTCCAAAACAGATGGATGACAAAACATACAAATTTTATAGGTTAAAGTAGTTCTAAAGTGACGTACCGCCTCACTTTATAGTAAAAGTGACTTTAACCACTAAAGTGGTTTATGGTGATGAAACTCACTGGACTGGTCTAAAGTCTTAAAGTATTTTTAAAGTGCATTATGAAAATCGGCATTATTATGAAAATGGCGGTGAGTATACGATCATAACCCTATTTCTCTTTAGTTATGTGTTATATTGTGAATCACATCGGGAATGAAAAAGCTAACTAATTTTTGGAGGAATACAACTTTCTTGTGTTTTATTTATTTATAAATTACACATTAGCAATATGATTAAACACTTGCAATTTAATCAGTGGATTTTAAGTTGGGTATTTATGATAAAAGTAGTGATGAGCAAAATTGGTCTTGGTCTTACTCAAATCGTCCGGTCTTGGACTTGCCTTCCTAATCACTAGATAAAAGATGTATATCAGTTTAATATAACAGGCGTCTGCGGGAAAAGCAATAATACACTTTTTCTATAAATATGGTTTAGTTGAATAAACAGTTATGTAGTATATAACATAACTTCCTTACTTCAGTGTAGATGTCGAAAAACGCTCTTAAAGAGCTCTGCTTTTTGTAAGGGAGAAATGGAGTGGTCTAATTTGCCAATGCAAATATTTATCGCATACCGAAGATGGTTCAAAAAAACGATCTTCGAATCGTGTGCGATTTTTTTCATTCGAATTAAATCGCATACGAAAAATTCTAAAAATCTTGAAAACACGGCACCTGGTGAAAAGACCGTCCCCTAACCGTAAGAAAGTAAAAAAAGTACAAGTCATAGATCTTCCGTCAAAATTGAAGTGTGTGTAAACTGTAAATAACCACACACTTCAATTTTAACGGAAAACCCTTGGTGTAATAGATAAGAAGTTGTGTTACCGCCCATGACGAATTAAAAAAAATCCAAAACGCCGCCATATTGAAAAATCAGCCAATCAGAAAATAATGCACGAAATCAAACGCTTGATATTAGAAAATAATTTTGCCTTTCAAATTTCATATTTAACCGCAGGGAATTAAGTATATTAGGTACTTCCAATAAGCTAAGTAGCAATTCGTTTACAAACCATTTTGCAAGTTGATTTCTTTATCAGAATTACAAGCGTCAATCCATTTTTGATGGATAGTTTCATCCTTTGGGAATTGAAAATATTTGAAATTTTGATTTTTTGTGGCTCCATTCGAGTTGTAGCAGGGTAGTTACCAAAATTCAAGAAGAAAAGAAGAAGTTTAGGTTAGAATGACAGTGAGCTGTTTGCATTCGCATGTGGTTTCATGTTGGTTTAATTTTTTCATTAATGCAACTCTAAGCTTTATGCCTTTTATTAATAAAATGCTCCAAATTCAAAATTAAAAAAGTAAATAACAGAATGATAGATGTCAGATGTCAACAGTTTTGTCCTGAACAAGCTGAAACATCCTAATAAAGGAGAAAGAAAAAGAAGCTTTAACATAGAACGTCAAAGGAAGACTATCGATAACTTCACATTTAAACTAGTGCTGTATCTGCATAATTTTAGTAAATTTTTGTCATAATTTTTTATGTTAATCCAAAGACTGAATTTAAAATAATTTTATCTTTGAATATACCGTTTGTCCCTTATTAATATTACCTGATAAAACATGAGGTCAAAATTTGAAGTGGAACGCCCCACATGCTATTCTTGGAAAATCAGTTTCTACGTTCTGTTTTTCAATTACATTTGAGTGCACTTGACAACATTACGCAGGCATTTTTAATTACCAATGAGGCAGCAGAGATGTGTCACCTGTCGTTAACGGATATCCTATATTACGGTGATTTGTTGAGATTATGTTTTGTTTGTTCGACACTTTGTTCTTGTTTCAAATAAACCGGAGTTGCAGTGAGTGATTTTGTAAGCCACAATTCAATGTTCGCATGTATTTCGAGTGGATAGAAGATATCGAACGAATATTTAGTTCCGTCTAATAGTTTTCTTCTTCTACTGCAATGATTTTCCAGTTAAAAGAAAGCCGAGTGAACATGTTAATTTAAAAGTGAAACGTTCAACTAGAATCTAACGATACAAGTACAGGATGGGTCAAAATAAATAGTTTTGGAGTGATGGAAAACCTTACTGGAAATGTATAAAGATTAATGAAGGAATTAAAGTTTTTATACGTATACATTGCACGTTCATTGAGAAATCAGTTGTATTAAAATATGCCTAGGCTTTTTCGATAGGACTAGAGTATCGCTGGTCTGGAACCCTGGCCACTCTGGCATGGAGGGAAATGAGAACGCAGACTCTTTTGCAAGGGAGGGTGCCGCTCGAGTATTTATCGGACCAGAACCTACAATTGGCGTCGCAATGAGTTTTGCCAAACAAACACTAAATACCTGGACAGCAAGAAGAGCTTTAGAAATGTATCTAAACAAATGTTAGGCTATATCAGGTATAACAGGCCACTGTCGTCTGAATCATCATATGCTGAGACTTGGACTGTCATGTCGGAAGATCCGACTTGTCATCTTTGCCTGGAAAATGATGAAACAGCAGAACATTCACAATTTGTGCCTGCTCCGTCGCGGCTCGAATCAGATACCTCATGTTTGGTAGGGTCTCTCTCTCTCGCCCTCTCACCTGAAATATCATTCACCAAATAAACTAATCGGCTTTGTGGAGAAATCTGAATTTGTTTGGTGGAATCTGAATAGGTATGAGCCACAATAGACTCTTGCGAGTCGCAGTAGAGGGCCTTATAGACAACTAACCCACTCACCACAAACCTAACCTAGCCCACTACCAAAATAATCAAGAATATACCATTATTACTGATCATTCCAGGCAAATTAACTAGCTTTTCCTATTATGTAGAGATGTTTTCACTGGGTATAGTGTACGTACAGTGACCACTTCGATCTCTGTGTCTTCAAATGTTTTCTGTCAACCTCCATTTAAACTGGCGTTTTTTGTCAAACCAGTCCCGGAATATTCTCTTTGTGAATCCACAGAACGATTTCGGACCAAAGTCTTTTATAGAGCCAACTGGTCCGCCAACTCATTACCTTTAATCTTCTTATGACCCTTCACCCATACTAGAGACACTTCGTTATTTTTTGTCAGCCTATTAAGGGATTCTTCGCAGTTTTAACCAGTCCAGGCTCAGTTGTTAGATTGCTGATAACTTTAAGCAGTGCCTGGCTGTCAGAAAATATTTCAATTTTTTGTTCGGTTTTTCCTATTTTAGCGGCAATCGGTTCTGCTTAAAATACAGACGTATATTATCCAAGGCTGAAAAACATTTTCTTCCTAGGTTTATACCAGCTCCAGGGCCATGGTTAGTTTTAGAACCATCCGTGAACCAGATGATGTCTCCAGGATGATGGGATCATCTAGTACTGTTCCAGTTGTATCATGGTGTCGTTCTCTAACATTGTTCAGGTTCCATATGCCTCCAGATTTCAGCCTGAGAATCACCTCGAATCGAGAGATTCGCAATAACGAGAGTCGACTTTATGTCAATATGTACTGCCAGACGTGCACTTTCACACTACTTGACTACTATATTTTCAGAGTATCTCGGTGCTTTATATTGTGTCATCTCAGTGATGCATTTTCGCAACATGATACAGTAAAAAAAAAAAATGTTTTTTAATACCCTTCTTTACTTTTATGTCATTTTTATTAATTTTTAACATAAGATAGGACTACACTATTTGTAATTGATTTTGTTCATGACTACAGTAAATAAAATCATAGTTTTGATGGATTGTCTTAGTGATACGTTCCACAATATTGTTTTTGGATGCGAACAAATGAACATTCTATCTAAAATTCTTCGATTTTCGTATTATTGACAGATAACTTGACTCTTTAAAATGCTTAGCAAAAGACTGCAATTTCAAAGCTGTTACTGCAGACATCAACAGGGATGAAAGTATAAGAGATGTGTTTATAGATGGATTACAATCATCACTCATTAGGCAAAGGCTACTAGAAAATCATACTTTGACATTAGATGAAGCATTCAGACAAGCAAGATCTCTGGAACTCGCACAGTATCAATCTCGGCAATATTTATCATCATCAGCAGTAAATGCTGTTGTCCAGAGCTCACCTCTTACTTCAGACATAAACAAAAATGATGAAATATCTTTCAAATGTTCAGAGCAAGAAACTATTGCTGCTACCAATGCAAAGTGTTACTTTAGTGGTATTCAAAAGCATTTTCGAGCAGAGTGTCCTGCAGAGCTTGTGGTCATTGGCAAAAAGTCTGTATGAAAAAAAAGCCAAATGCAGTATTGTTCGTACCTTGATAGCGAGCAGTTGTGTTTAAAGGTGCCAATAAGTTATCAAAGTAAATAGAAGCTAACCGGTTTACCGATTAATTAAGATAAGTATTTATTCATTTGTATTTTACTTATTATTAGATCCTTTTTATCGATAGTGTTTGTTGGTTCATAATATAAAATGAATGAAAATGAGGGCGACCTCCGGTCGCCCCATTTGAATGCAGAAAGTTCTTCACCAGAAAAAATAGATCAAAATACTTTTGTTAGAAAAATCGATCTCGAAAACAAATATCAAAGAACAGATGTTGGACCATATTTGGTTTATTTGGAACATTGCGAAAAAAATCTAGGCAGGCTTTTTCCAATTAGGATAGGCCACTTTCTTCGCGAAATTAGAGAGTTCAGAGAAAATATTACCGATATCAAACCTGTTGGAATTAATAGAGTTAAAGTAATCTTCAAATCCTATGAAATTGCTAATAAACTTGTCGAGCACGAGGTTATAAAAAAAAATCAATTAATTGCTTATATTCCACGTTTTTTCACTCAAAAAAAAGGTATCATCCGTATGGTAGACACTTTCTTCTCGGCTCAGTATTTACAGGAATCGATCGAATCACCAATTAAAGTAGTTGAAGTCAGCAGACTTAAACGCAAAATTGTCGATGATAGGTCTAAAGAGGTCAAATACGTAGATAGGCAGATGGTGGTGGTTACGTTTTTAGGCAATAAAATCCCCCAGAGTGTCAAGATTAATATGGTGAATTTCCAGGTGGAGCCCTATATCTATCCCGTCGTACAGTGTTATAATTGTTTTTCTACGCCCATGTCCGTAAACGTCAAATATCGCACTGACAACTTTCCTTGTAAGTGACTTTTAACAATAACATGCACGTAATGAGAATCTCATAACATACATGTGCGTTTAGATAGAAAACCTTAAATTTCTTTGTTAAATCAAATTGCAATCAAATTTTTATTTACGTAATACTTTATTTGGTTTATTTACATACTTTTAATCAATTAAAAAACATAAAAGCTCTTAGTATTAGTGAAATACATTTTAGATTAAAAGAGTGATGCCCCTAAATGTCGGCAACATATTTTACAATCTCAAAAAAAGTAATTCATATTTTTGGGATAAGGGAATAAACGTTATCTTATTTATGCTGTCAATTTTGGTAACAAATTATAGTATACGAACATTTTCTCAACTTTAACTACGAATATGTCTGTTAGTAGTGAAAAAGATGAAATTATGAGCACTCAGAAGAAAATAGATGGGCGTAGAAAAAGTATAGTACGTTACACGAGTTGTAATCCCATTACGCACTCGTGAAATTTACGCACTCGCCGCTGTGCGGCTTCGTGCGTAAACTTTTTCACTTCGTGCGTAATGGGTTACTTACAACTCTTGTTACGTAATATACTATTACGTTTCGGCCATTCTAAAGTACAATGTAAAGGTAAAAAAAGATGTCGTAACTGCGCAGATGAAAACTGTGATGAAGATAATTGCGGGACAAATAGGCAACGCTGTAATCATTGTAAAAGTATTGAGCACATTTCCTCGTCAAGAAAATGCTCGGAATATAATAAACAATATGCTATTAAAAAAATTATGTCAACAAAAAACGTTTCTTTCAAAGAAGCAGAGTTGCTGGTTAATAATCCGTTTTATGATAAAATAACAACCAACAATCCCTTTTCAGTTCTATCAAATTTGAATAACTTCCCAGAACTTTCAACGCCTTCTACTTCTTATTCCGCTATGGTTAATAAGCCAAAAAATCAAAATACAACAAAAAATCACGTTTCTCTACCTAAGAAACGTAAACAATCATCACCCCCTCCCTCTCCCATTCCTCCAATTGTTGCTGACAGAAACAAGACAACAAAAAAATCATCCTTTTTACCTATCCCTCAGAGAGAAGACTTTAAACTTTATAAGGAACAATTAATTTTAAAAGTCGAAAATGTCGTTAGGGACATCTTTCAAAATAATATACAAGTTAACGAATCTAATATCAAAGATGTACTAAATAAAATATTTGAAAACCGTTCAATCGTCCCTCCGACTAATACAGATTATGACGACGACCCAGATATGTTTTAATAATAATAAGGATACTATTAAAAGTACAATAACCATACTACAATGGAATTGTAGATCAATATCAGCCAATAAAGCAAGTCTCATTAATTTCATTAGTAAGACTCACGTTGATATCATCATTTTATCAGAGCTTTGGTTGAAACCAAACTCAAAATTTTCGTTGAAAGGATATAATTTAATAAAAAAATGTAGAGAAGATGGCTACGGTGGCGTAGGAATATTTGTTAGCAAATCAATCAACTTTTCAGAAATCAAATTGAAACAAAATTTCCAAAAAAAATTAGAAATTTGTGCTATTACTCTTAATACACATAATATATCGCTTGCGTCTATTTATAGACCATCAGACGTTAATGTTAGTCGATTAGACTGGATGAATTTATTTCAACAATTTGAACCATCAACTATTTTTTGCGGGGACTTCAATGCCCATCACGGCATGTGGGGTCCTAACACTGATAACCGTCACGGAAAAGTATTAGTAGAGGCAATTGAAGATTTAGATCTGATAGTCTTGAATGATGGCACGCCTACTAGGTTAAACCCAAGAGGAGTCGATTCAGCAGTTGACTTAACTCTTACTACAAGCTCCTTGGTAGAGAAAATAAACTGGTCAGTTTTATTCGATACTATGGGCTCGGATCATTATCCGATAATTATACAATTACAAATATCCCCTTCAACATTTTTAATTAATCCTTCGACCAAGTGGAACGATTCCCGCGCTGACTGGGAAATATTTCAAAATGTTTTAGAATCTAAAATTAGTCAACATAGAAAAGATGATGGACACAATATTGATCATCTTTTAGAAATGATGACCTCCGCCGCATCCCAAGCAATGCCAACCAAAAAACCTTTCATTCCAGTTATCCCAAAACCGGTATGGTGGGACGAAGATTGCTCGAACTTAATTAAGAAACGTAGACAGGTACTTGAAAACTATCGCTTTCAGGCAACTTATGACAACTATATTGCGTATCAAAATATAGCAGCTCATATCAAACGAGTTTTCAAAAATAAACAACGGATCAGTTGGATATCATTTCTAAATAAATTAAACAAAAACACTCCGCTAACCGACATTTGGAAATATGTTAGATCTATTAGTAATGAGCATTATGATAGGAAAAAAACCCCGCTGTCAAATAAACTAATCGAAAATTTGCTAAACAGACTAGCTCCTCCTTCGGTATCTAACTACATCCCTCAAAGTACAAATCATTCTTCATTTCACTTAAAAGATGATTATATGCTCTCTCCGTTTAATATTGACGAATTGGATATAGCTATTAAAAATAGCAAAAACACGGCACCCGGGCTGGACGGATTTACCTATAAAATGATTTATCATTTGCCATTATCAGCAAAAATTTATTTACTCAACATTTTTAATGATTGGTGGCAGAAACAAAAATATTTTGACAATTTTAAAGAAATAATAATTTGCTTACTTTTAAAACCGCATAAAGACCCGGAATTATCATCATCCTATCGGCCCATCTCCTTAATATCTTGCTTTTCTAAGACTTTTGAGAGAATGATCAAGTTTAGACTTGAATATTTTTTGGAAAGTAATTCGATGCTGCCAAAAAACCAGTTTGGTTTTCGCAAAGGACTGGGTACAATAGATGCAGTAAGCCAGTTAGTATCTGACATACAAATATGCTTTTCAAACAATCACTATATGCTTAGCTTATTTATCGACTTATCGGGAGCATATGACGTAGTTGATCTGAATATTCTGTCAAAGAAAATGAAGAAAATTGGTTTATTTGAGAAGGTATGTGCCAATGTAATCAACTTATTTGTAAATAGACAAATTTTTATTCGAGACCATGTAAATGTGCTACACGGTCCTCGAACGGTCTATAACGGATTACCACAAGGGTCCATTCTAAGCCCACTTCTATTTAATATCTATACTGCTCACCTGCACAGGTTGGGAAATGACAATATTAAAATCATTCAATATGCAGATGATTTATGCTTTTATTTCATCCGTAGTTCCTTCGAGCAATGTGTTGAGGACTTGACGATGTTTATGCCTGTGCTGCATGGATGGTTCTCTGACAACGGCTTCTCCATTTCATACGAAAAATCTGCTTTGGTTTGTTTCTCAAGACACCGTCTTAAGACAACTAGGGCCCTTACTATAGGAGAACAACAAATCCCTTTTGTTGAAGAATTCAAATACTTGGGGATAATATTAGATAAAAAGTTGCTTTGGACCAGTCACATTCAGTACGCAAAAAAAAAATGTGAGAAGGGAATTAATCTGCTCCGCAGTGTCTCAAAAAAAAAATGGGGAGCGGATAGTTCAGTTTCACTTATGTTCTACAGGTCTTACATACGTTCGATTTTGGACTACGGATGTACCTTGTACGGTTCTTCATCAAAATCCAATTTGATAACTATCGATAGAATCCAATATAGATCTCTGAAAATTTGTTTGGGAGCTATGATGTCATCACCCAATCAAGCAGTATTGGCAGAAATGCAGGAACCTCCGCTAATGATTCGAAGACAATTTTTAGCTGAAAAGCAGTTGATAAAATATCGGTCGTTTAACACATCCATGGTCTCGAAAATCGCTTATATAAACTCTTGCAACCTCTCTCTTCCTTACTGGAGAATAAAAAACTCCCCACCATTGTCGGATGCCTTTTTAAATACCATCTCAGATATAAGTCTCATTAACAACCAATCTATTTTCCCAATATACCAGTATAATTATGGTTCATTGATATTCCGACCAACAGTCATATACCCATCATATTCGGACTTACCTAGTTTAAATAAATTGATCTTGAAAACCACATTGGCTATCATAAATCAGGATGTAATAAAATTTTTTACAGATGGGTCAAAAAATGATGACGGGACCGGAGCAGCTATTTTTGTTTCTGACTTGGACTTAGTCAAACGATTTAAAATTTCAGATGATTTTTCAGTATATACAGCTGAGGCACTAGCTGTGAGAGAAGCCTTACACTGGTGTAGTTTAAATTCATTTCAAAACGTGGCCATCATGTCGGATTCTAAATCTGTTTTGCAAGCAATAGAGAGTTCTCCATCAAAATGTTTCAGGCAACATCTTATTTTTGAAATTAAGCGGTTGCTATATAACTTGAAAAATAGTGGGAAGAAAATTCATCTTATCTGGGTGAAAGGACATTGCGGGATAGATGGAAATGAAAGAGTAGACTACGAAGCAAAAGCGGCATGTAGAATATCTAAGTTAACTAAGACCCAATCATTTTCGGACTTAATAAATAGCCACAAAGAATTAGCCCACACACGTTGGAAAAACTATTATCAAAATATTGCAAAAACTAACAGCAATCAGTATTTCCATTTATATCCGCAACTCCCCAGTAAAAGTAACCTCTTAAACTTAGATTATAGCAAAAGACATCAGGGAATTCTTACACGTTTAAAAGTGAATCATGGACGTTTTCGGGCTCATCTACACAAAATAGGTATTTTCAACACACCTTTTTGTACTTGCGATAATACATCAATAGCTGATCTCAATCATATTTTTTTTTGCATGTGAGGATCGACTGACAGAAAGAACAGAACTTTATAATTCTCTCATAGCCTACAACTTTCCCATGCCTGTTAATTTATGTTCACTTCTGGCAAAAAACGAAAAGGTTATTTTTGACCTACTTATACGTTTTGTTAATGATGCTAAACTTGAAATATAGACTCTTCCTTCAGATTAATATCTAAACTTCCTATACTCCCTGTGGTTAATGGACACCGTCCGAGACCATCTCTCTCTCACACACACACACAAAAGCCAAATGAAAGCAACTGGTTATACCTCCTTGTTTGAGACAAGCTGTTATCCCTGTTACTATAAATGGTACGATTGCTTACGGTCTAGTAGATACAGGCAGTTCATCAAGCTTTATTAATGAAAATATGATTCATAAACTCAAGATTTCTGTAACTCCAAGTAAACCAGAGAAAGTGTCCATGGCTTCTACATCACTTCATTCCTCAACAAAAGGTCAGTGTAAAATCGATCTTTGTCTACAAGGACATAAATATGAAGAGATAACTGTTAGTATTCTTCCAAATCTCTGTTCGGACATAATAGTAGGTCATGATATCCTTAGAATACACTCGTACGTGCAGGTGCAGTTTGGCGGTGAACAGGCACCTCTTAATATTTGTAGTGTGGCAACAGCTAATATCGAACCTGTCAGAATTTTCACAAATCTCTCATCTGAGTGTAAACCAATTTGCACTAAATCTCGAAGATATACTGAATCAGATTCGAAGTTTATTGAGTTTGAAATTCACAACTTATTGAAAAATCACATAATTGAAGAGAGTATTTCACCATGGCGAGCTCAGGTTTTGGTAATATCTTCAGAAAATCATCGTCGTAGAATAGTAGTTGACTATTCCCAGACTATAAATAGATACACTGATTTAGATGCCTTCCCTCTACCTAGAATAGACAGTATTGTAAATCGAGTTGCTTCAAACCAAGTGTACAGTTCTCTTGATCTCAAAAGTGCTTACTATCAAATACCCATCGTCTAAGAAGACAAGCCATAAACAGCTTTCGAAGCGTGAGGAAAACTTTATCAATTTAAACGTATTCCATTTGGTGTTCGAAATGGAGTAACTGCTTTTCAACGAGCTATCACTGGAATTATCTCAACTGAAGGTCTTAAAGGTGTAGAAGTATATTTGGACGACATAACAATTTGTGGCCATAATCAAGATGAACACGATAAAAATTTGGAACAATTTATGGAAGTTGTTTCTAAGTATAATCTAACACTGAATATGGATAAGAGCAATTTCTCAATGAAAGAAATTCATCTTTTGGGGTACGTGATAGCTATAAATGCATTCGCCCTGACCCTGACCGTCTCCAGCCTAACCGTAATTTGATTGTTCCTAATGATACATCTTCCCTACGGAGAGCACTTGGTATGTTTTCTCATTATGCTCAATTTATTCCTGGATTTGCTAGCCAGTTGAGTCAACTTAAAAGGAGTGCCTTTCCTTTGAATTCTCAAGCAATAAAGGCTTTCGAAGAATTGAAACTAGACATTCAAAATGCTGTTCTTTCATCTGTTGATGACCAAGCTACCTTTACTGTAGAAACTGACGCCTCGGATTTTGCGATTGGAGCTACTTCATCTCAAAATAATCGGCCAGTTGCCTCCTTTTCAAGATCAAAATCAGAACAACATCACTCTCCGATTGAAAAAGAAGCATATGCTATTGTAGAAGCTTTGAGGAAATGGAGCTCATAGGCCGTTATTTTCAACTTTTAACATATCAACGGTCAGTTTCTTTTATGTTTAACACAAAACACTTCGGAAAAATTAAAAATGAGAAAATCATGTGCTGGAAATTAGAACTTTCATGTTATAACTATGAAATTATTTATAGACCTGGAAAATATAATATCTCTGCTGATACTTTACCACGAATTTGTTCATCTACTACAAAAAATTTACAGCAGCTACGTTCTTTACATGAAGCCTTATGTCACCCTGGAAAAAAAAGATTGTATCACTGTGTAAGAAGTAAGAATCTTCCTTTCTCGCTAGAAGAGATACGATCAACTATATCCTCGTGTCGTGTGTGTGCTGAAATCAAGCCACGGTTTCATAAGAGAGAAAGTCATCTTATAAAAGCTACTCAGCCACTAGAAAGATTTAACATAGATTTTAAAGGACCGTTACCTTCATCTTCCAAAAATCGTTACCTTTTGATTGTTGTTGATGAATTTTCCCGTTTTCCGTTTGCTTTTCCGTGTAAAGATCTAATTTCAAGTACTGTTATATCTAAACTTAAAGAACTGTTTGTTTTATTTGGTACGCCTGCTTATATACACTCTGACAGAGGCTCAAGCTTCATGTCACAAGAGCTTAAGTCATTTCTTGGTACTGCAGGTATAGCTACAAGTCGAACTACTGGTTACAACCCGCAAGGTAAAGGACAATGAGAACGTTACGTTCGAATTATCTGGATGACAATTGAACTAGCCCTTCGATCTCATCAACTTGAAATTGATAAATGGGAACAAGTATATCAGGAAGCCTTACACTCTATTCGTTCTTTGTTATGTGCGTCAATCAACGCAACACCTCATGAAAGAATGTTCACTTTTCCCAGAAGATCAAGAAGTGGAATGACTATACCTTCATGGTTGATGAACTCGGAAACAGTCTTAATGAAGCGACCAGTGCGCCATTCTAAGTATGAGCCTTTGGTTGAAGAAGTGGAGTTGTTGGAAGGAAATCCTGAGTATTCACATGTTAAGTTGTCTGATAGTAGAGAAATAACTGTTTCCAAACGACATCTGGCACCAATTGGAACTTCTATGGAAGAACCTTTACAAGAATTATCCTCTGAAAATGTAGTTTTATAACAAACCCTTCAACTTCTCTTCAACATGCAGAATTTAAAAACACCGATGTCCATATTCCATTACCCTAAGTTTCTCAATAATCTGTAAGGAGAAGTAAACGAGAAAAACACCCTTCTGTGCATTTGAACGATTATATTATCTAGGTGGGGTGAATGTCATAGAATTAACTATCTAACTTCACTCACTACACGTTATTGTTTAAAACTAATTTTGACAAGAGTTGTCAATTATTTGTCTTCGATTTAATGTAATTTTTTTCTGTACAATAAAACCTAACCAAAGGTTTAAAAGGTTTATTTAATAATCTACAACAATACTTTATGTTATGCATGTATAACTCATATTAACTATAATAAAATTGTTTGTAAAAAAGTGACATCGGCTCTCCTACTATCAATATTTTATCCAAACATATTTTGCTAACTATTAGGAATATTTTCATATTACTAGCTTGGGCATTTGAACGGTAATTTGTTTTCAATGTCAACTATATTGGACGGTTAAAGTGAATGAAAACAAGATTCTTAATTTTAGTTAACCTTTGTGTTTTATTATTCCAGTTATTTAAAAACAAGCAATTTAGATTTTTGTTATGGTTGTCTGGCATGAATGTGTAGCTGGAAAGGCATTAGTATATACAGGCTGATTCACGACGAGCTTACACGATCTATATATTGGAGACTACTCACACGGTTTCTATAAAAAATAGCATAGATGGACAACAAGTTACGGCGAATTAAGTTCCTCATGACTCACCCTGTATAGTGAAGTTTCTTGTTTTTAAGCGAAACAAAAAGAAATTTGATAGCTGCTTTCAACATTCGTGCAGCGATTTGTTTTATTAAATGAAAATGATGAAATGAAATGAAAATGAAATTTCAGCGTAGAATCCAAAATGTTGATATCAATTTGGTAATACAAAAGATCTAAACCTATCTGAATGTATTTGTGGAAACATTCAATCTCACTAGTATTCAGACTCAACGTTGCTAAAATTACGTTTGTGTTTGATATTTGATGGTAAATAGATGCTATTTTGCAGCGTTTCGAATGAATAAAAGCATGTTTACATTTTTCCCAGGTACATTGTATATTTGTTTTATTCATAATTTTTTTGAGACTGTTGATTTTGGAAACGTATTTTTTAAATAAATTTACAAAGGACTTCTCCCTGTTTTCCAGATTTTATTTTAGAAAAATATAAACTTTCCACGTTGTAGTGATTTTTTGAGTGTTTTCCCTTTTTTAACAAGCAAATTTTATTTTGGTAAATCAACAACAACAAAGTAGTAATGGCATCTAGAGAAGTTATTTCTTCTAAATTTCCTTCAAAACGATAATCACTTGCAAGTTCATCAAAATGTCTCTTAACCATTTTCTGTCTCTTCCAAGTATAAGTTTAATGCTAAATTATCTTCAGATAATATTTTTGTTAAG
Source organism: Lochmaea capreae (assembly GCA_949126875.1). NCBI lineage: Eukaryota > Metazoa > Arthropoda > Insecta > Coleoptera > Chrysomelidae > Lochmaea > Lochmaea capreae. The sequence continues at coordinate 11,149,268 of OX421404.1, read as the reverse complement.
AGTTCTACAGTTCTACAATTCTGAAGTTCCCAGTGTCGTATCATTTGATATATAAATACTATTCACCCATTCTAATAAGAATACAAATTTATATTTGTTAATAGTAATGGCGTCGACTCAGCCCTGTAGATGAATGCCTCAGAGTATATTGAAACAGTGTCGAACGAGGTTGATACTGTGATGGGTGACCACTGGGTATAGTACAGCCTACAGCGAAACACTTTAGGCTACTAGGGTGCACTTTGGACTACTAGGGTGAAGTAGCATATCACAGCTCGCTGGCTTTATACCAATGAGCACGAGGTATAATGTAGATATGCCGTCCTTATGAGGAGACGTGAAACCAATAGTGTTTATTTATACCTATTAGAGCCCATAGAATTCCCAATGAGTTTGGCCTTCAGTTTAACAGACCAACTAGTAATTCAAGTTAGATTAAAATTATTAACGGATCAGATGTATGTATGTGTATGTATTGGGATAATGCCCATTGAGACCTAAAATATCTGTTGTCCTCCCTTTCTTCTACTTAGTTCCTAGTCTCAGAGATTAGTATCTCCTAGTAGACCTATTTCCCGGAGGAATTTTAGGATATCTGAAGGCTTTAGATTAGGTAAACGTCTTCTATCCAGTAAACTTCTAGGTGTTGTGCTCTAGGATTCTGAATTGCTACACAATCTGCAAATATGTGGATTAAGGTTTCTTCTTCCATACCACAGAATCTACGTTTTTCTCCCTCCATTTTTTTGAGCTTTTTCAGGTGTCCATTCAAGCATTTCTACTCTGGCTTAGACATACATTTGTTCTCAACTGGTTATAGTCTCCCAGAAGAATCTTCCATTCTCTAAGCCGTACTAGATTTTTCCAATGATCAGATCTTCTCTTTGTTCGGCTTTGTCTATTTATTCCAATATTACATTAGAGCTGATACCACAAAAGGGCTCCAGTCCCCAAAAAGGTGTTTTAGTCCCTCCCTTCGCTCATTTATCTGCTATTCCATTCCCTTCTATTTCAGTGTGTCCTGGAATCCACAGTAAGGTGATGATGTTGTTCTCGCCTAGTTCATTGAGTTTTCCTAGGCATTCCCATACCATTTTGAAGCTGATGACACAAGAACTCAGTGCTTTAATGATTGATTGATTATCCGACATGATAATCCTTTGCCTTCTATATATTTTACAGATTGTATTTATATAATAATAAAAAAAATCCTGGTGAAAAATTTTTTTGAAACAATAATTTATATTTAATTTCACAGCAAAATGTATTGCATTTGTCAGGAGTGATTTGTCATCTTATAATAATCATGAAATTCTTAATAAAACACCAAAATTACAATTTATTTAAAGAGTTGAAAATAACGACTGAATGCGGCAAAGTATTCCCGGTTGCATGTATGAGACATTTTCCAAACGAACTTCCATCTGTTACCAACATTTTAATTAACATAGCTATTCCATTCTCACGTTATCTGCAAACAGTTTTGCATGACACACCGTACTAACCTGTCCTACACACATTTTTTCAAGTGAAATGCGAATAACATGCATGCAATAACATTTTTAAATTGTCCAATGTCATTAATAAAATTCATTGTTTCAACCCCTCCATTTACTACAGCTGCTAACCCAGTAACAATAAACATGAAAAAACGAAAGCCAGAATTGAAGAAAATGCGTGAACGGTTGACAGAAGCGGGAAAAAGGACTTTTCGATGATTGATAGCTACCGTAATAATATTTCTGGCTTCCACGATGTTTTGAACGTCGAAGCAGTCAAAATTTTTGCGTCTGTTTTTAATAAATCAGAGAATGTAAAAAATAACACATGCCACCAGAAGGAATTGACGTATTTATAAAGAACTTCCAATATTTGTGAAGATGAAGTTTACCAGTAGAGAAATATAATGTTGACATTGTTTACGTTAACATAAGGCCAGTTTAAGCAGGGTATGATGGTGAAATTAGAGATAAAAGGGAGTATCAGTATTCAAACATATACCGAAATTGTTAACATATCGGTTTTCTGAATTGAGTTCCATTCTCAATGTTTTAACTTTTTTTTCATATCAAAATCGTGAATCCAAAGCATTTAAAGTAGACTTGCGACCAAAAGTACTTTTACTCAAACTTGGTAAGAAATTCTATTCCTTTGTGAACAACACCACCTTTTTCACCCAAAACTTTCTTTATTCTTCCTTTTTGAATCTAAACCCTATATGTCTCAAAGCTCTGCAGAAACGACCTGGAAATTTCAACTTTTCCAATACTGAATATAAAGACATATTTTTTCGCGCATTTTATATAATGTAGTGTTACGAATTTCAAATTTGGGAAAATAGACAGTCTCCGGATGTTGGCGATATTTATGTTTTCCAAATTTCCAGTTTTTACAACAAATACTTCTGCATCTGCCGATGGCAATGGTAGCTTTCTTTGTTATATTTTCAAGGTGAATAGCCCTCGGTCCTTTGTTTCTTTGGCAAATTGAATCACCTCTCCTCCTAGCAATATTGGCTTTAGGCCTTGTAGTGCTGTCTTTTCCGTGAATGATAACCTTAAGTTATTCTTCTGAAAATCAATTGGTTTAGTTTGAGTCCACCGAGATATACAACCACATGTAGCAGTTTTAGATATCCCAAATACTGGTTAAGGACCAGTGAATGCAGTCTCAGACCCTAGCTTTGCTAGGATGTCTGCCGTTCCATTTCCTACAATGCCCTTGTGCCCCGGGACACACTTAAGAGTAACTCTATTATGGTTAGCCAGGGTTATTAGTTTTTGGAGACAGTCCCAGACCAGTCTAGATCTGATCTGAGGAATGCTAAGGATTTTAGTGCTGCTTGACTATCAGAGAGTATAATGCCATTCATTGGAATAGAACCCTTCTGCGGCGTCGCAAAGTCGACATTGAATAAGGCCAAAAAAATCTCTAAAATGCTGGGTAATCTCACCAAGACAGAGACAGGCGAAGCAGTTCATTAGAGGACATTCGCTAATTTTTACGGCTGACCTAATAAGCAAAAATAGAAAAACTGTCAAAGCCGTAGTGTAGGTATGTTACAGGACACTGTAAGTTTAACAGGCACGCAAAGCTAATAGGGTTGACAGACGAAGCCATGTGCAGATTCTGTCACCTAGAAGAGGAAACTGTAGAGCACATCCTATGTCAGGGCGACTGTCTGGCGAATGTGCGGTTTCTAGTACCAGACAATGAGAAGCCACTGACAAAAAATTACATGAAAGATTCAGTCTCGAGGCTGATTAACTACTTAAAAAGAGTCTGGCTGTAGAATAAAATCTAGATTCAAAGGAACACAATAGATCTGAAAAGGTTGCAGTGGAATAGGCCTATTAGCCACCTCATTAAATATAATTATCTATCCATCTAATATTTCAAGTGAATAGCATTCGTGTAGCAGCAAAATAAATGTTAAATTCACAAAAAATCAAAAACCCTCATGTTGAATAGGTCCAGATGGTTATAAATGGGTTTACCAACGCAACGCGAATTTATTAATGAAAGACATAAACAGTGTGTACGTAAGTTGGAAAACTTTTTTATTATCAGTTTTATCACGAACATTTCTTTATAAAAAGTTCTGCATGTTCTAAAAGCCAAAATTCAACTAACAGATATTAAATTGTATCAGTTATATACGAGGTCTGTTGAAAAAGAGAGTAAAGTACCTTTATTTTTAAGCATATGAAATTTTTTTTTAAAAAAATGTTTAAAAAAATGTATTGTTGGATTTACAACTGAAAAAGTTATATTAAAAAAAAATTGTCGCATCAACCATTGAATTTAGTCCGTACCCGAGTCACAAATGTAGTGTAAACTCGTTTATGACTCCAGAAAGTGTGTAATTATGGTGTCCATAAACGGTTGAAATTCTCGGTGCACACGAATTCCCGTCAGGTTTCCTAATGACTAATATAATACACACGAGTTCCCGTCCGACACTTGCAGGTATCTTAATCCCGCACTCGAATTGCCGTCCAGTTTATTTAATCCGCTTCCAGGTTAACTAAATAGTTCTGAAAATTCCAGTATGTCGTAATCTTGAATTCTAATGAAAAAGTTGAATAACCTATTGGGATGGCTAGTGGGTTAGGTTAGGTTACTAAAATAATAGCGTGTGAGAGTGCCAAACATAAAACATTTATAACTATTTCTTATTTCATACATCTGAAAACGGACCTCCCTTAAAACTTTTACTGTTCACTTATTACAATATGCAATAAATACATAGCTAAATATCAGATGATTCAAAGAATTTACCGCAATTACCATAAACAAGTTTTGGACAGGTTAGTTATCACCCTGACGGGAACTCGAGTGACGGCTTAACGTACCCTAATTATGAAACAGGTAGACTGGTTATCCTGACGGGAATTCGTGTGCGTCCGAAATTTTACTAAATTACCAATAATCCATTTAATAATTATAATAAATAAAAAACCATTTGTAATTGCTTTAGAGCCATATAGCTCGTTAACGAGGGGCGTTAGGAAAACATTTTATATGAAGTACTACCACTATTTTTAGTCTCTCTATCGTCTCCGAATTATTTGGTATAAAGTTCTGGGACATCCATACAGTGTGGACCGATATTTGGCAGTATAATATATAATTAATTTTAAGAAAATGCTAAAGGAGATCGATTTTTGATTTTAATTTACTGTTTTAAAAAATAAAAACCTAATATTCAGGGTGAACTTCTATCGTATGATAACGCCATCTATGTTTCCACTAATTATAGGGTCTGAAATAATAATTTGAAATAATTGTATAGATTACAAAGATTTTGAAACAATCACCGATTACAAACGTGTGACGTCAACCTTTTGCATAATATCGTTCGAACTTTTATCGTATTTGCATCGTTTAAATGATATTTAATCCCTATAGATTTCATGACATCACACGAAATAATTTAAATGGGTAAAAAAATCAAATTTTTAATTTGCAAGCTGTGTGGAATATTTAAAGTATTTACAGATGTGTGATGTCATAGAGACGCCATTACTATTCTAGCGTTGTGGTACGAAATATGAATTTTATTTTAAAAACGTAAATTTCTCCTATAAAATTTTTTTTCAATAAACAAAATTTTTTTGGATAAAGCTTATGCGTACCAACATCGTGGAGCAATTTTTAAAAATCAATCATCATGCCTTTTCAATAAGAAGTGGTTAAAAATTAAAGGATGATCATTATTAACGAAGTTTCCGCTATTAGAAATGTTTTAATCTGTACGTAGTCAAGATTAGGATTTAAATTTTAACAGGTATCATGTCAAATTAGACTACTTCCACATAATTTCAACTTGGTAGGTCATTATTATTTTATTGTTATACAGAGTGTCCAAGAGGAGAAACATTTTTATTTGTAGTTTTAGTGAAAAATGTCCCTGCTCCACTTTATACTAAGTTTTATGGAAAATTATGAATTTTTGTAGTAATTGCATACTTCTAATAACCATCTCCAATGCCACAGTATTTTTCAATATACAGTATGGTGCAATTCGTTATTTCGTAAGCCGGCGACTTTAAGGAAAAATCCCAAAACCCGTCGATTTTTATTTTCAAACAGGCTATTCGTAAGGATACCTTTTTATTTTTGACGTCATCTATATGAGCGTGATGACGTCATCGCTTAAATGTTTAAATGGAAACGTGGGTGTTGTAATACATTATTTGAAAGGTCTTCTAAATACCTATTCAGCCATATCAATATGTACAGTAATTGATTTGCGTATTGTCTTAATAAAATGTATTAAGTATTGGTATGATGTAGGTATTTGTTGACACCCAAAAATAAATTTTGTGAAGGCAGTCACTGGTTATGAAATGTCTTATCTACTTACGTTTTACCTTTTCTAGAAATCTAGTTACCTTATCAACATCAACATTGACACTTGGACATAATTAACTTTCTGTCAAGTGATTGATAGTATTATTGTATTAGACGAATTCAAAAAGTCTTTGTACCTATCAACATGAAGCTGACTCAAACGAAAATAATTGAAATTCTAATAATGATTGGTTGTGGAGATAAAGCACGTACGCAGAAAAAAGTATGTACGTTATTTGATAATAAATACCCCAACCGAGAACCAATTTCACAATCAACTATTAGCAAAATTGAGAAGAAATTCAGAGAAACGGGTCATGTCAAAGACCTCACCCACACTGGATGCAAGAGTACCGTACTCAATAACCAGAGAAAGTTATTGTTTGGGCTGGAATAATAGATAATAGGATTATTGGACCATACTTTTTCGAAGAAACCTTAACAGAATTTCTTCAAAACTTCTTGCTACCCGAATTGAACCGGCTGTTTCCAAACAAAAAAGATGGTGCGCCTCCACACTATGCTGTCTTGGTGCGCAACTATTTAAACAACGTCTTTCCAAATCGGTGGATAGGTCGAAGAGGAACAATAGAATGGCCGCCTAGGTCACCCGATTTGACTCCTCTTGATTTCTTTTTATGGGGATACTTGAAAAGTAAAGTGTACCAGAACAGACCACAAAATACCAATCAACTCAAAGAAAGGATAGGTACATATTGAGGTTGCACAAATAACTCCGGAAGTTATTTCAGCTGACGGTAAAGAATTTGAGCACTTAATTTAGGTTTCGTTGTACTTAATGAGTAATACATATTAAATATTTATTGTAATGATAAAATTTTATCAATTTTTTAAACAAATACAAAAATCAATTACTCAGGCATATTAATATGGCTGAATAAGTATTTAAAGGACCTTTCAAATAATGTATTACAACACCCACATTTCCATTTAAAAATTTTAGCGATGACGTCATCACGCTCGCATAGATGACGTCAAAAATAAAAAAGTATCCTTACGAATAGCCCGTCTTAAAATAAAAATCGACGGGTTTCAGGATTTTTCCTTAAAGTCACCGGTTTACGAAATAACGAATTTATTCCTTTCATTTGCACCATACTGTATATTCTTTGTTGAAGAGTTAGCATTGTTGAAAAACAATGACAATTTGAAAATTATTCACAATTCTTTAGATATATTGTTAACGTCACTCACTGGATTATTATTACATTTTCGAACTTAGTGCCGAAATTTATCGGTTTTCCATGAAATGAACTATAAAATGAAGCAGGTTATGAAAACTACGAATAAAATTGTTTCTCCCATACGTGGACCTGTATACGTTCTTATTTTATTTCAGGAACAAAAAATTATTAACCTATGAAAGAACTCGACAGCATTTAAATTATATAAAGATTATACAGTGTGTAGAAGCCAAACGGAATAAATTCACTACTTCGGTTACTGTACATATGTATAAAAAATCCCGAAACGCACCAAATTTAACATTCTTCAACGTGAAAATGCGATCACTACCTTCAACCCCCTTCGAATGACAGGTGCAGCCCTCAGTTTTTTAAATAGTTAGCATAGGTAATAAATAACTTTAAGTTCAAACACCGATCAGAAGCACCTTTTAAAAAGTCATATTACATTTTGTATAATATTCATCAAACAAACCTCCGTTATTTTCTTGTTTTGCATCGTTTATGTGATATTCAATCAAAGCGTTGAGGGATATCTGGATAATCCATAATTAAAAGGGTGCTGAAAGTTGTAGTTCGAAACCATAGGTCGCTGGAGTAAATGAAAGTACATTAAATTGAAAACACTATAATATTTAACTCATTGATTCTTCTATAAACATTCAACTAAGCGCTGGTAATAATTATGAGACTTGACAAAATGTGACTGAATGTGTATTGGACGACTTGATGTGATGGCAATTTAATGTAAAGTGAATCTAAACAATATCAAAGGTAATACCAGAAGTGCCTCATATTTTATCGACAAATTGTTTGTCTTCCACGAAAACTTTTTATTTGAAAAAATACGGAAACAAACCGATTGATAAAATCAGGAGTAGATACGTAGGACGAGTGATTTTATCTTGATCGGCTTGTTTTAGTGTTTTTGCCTTGAAATAAAAAAGTTTAAGAGTGTAAGAAAATTTATCAATAAAATTTGAAGGACGAGTTGTATGTATTTGAAAAGAGTTTTTGCATTAATCTGTAAGAACTCATTATTTCATTAAATTAAATAATTTATCAATATGCTCTTCATCCATATTACCGAAACTGGATTCATTTTGACGTTAGAATATTTAAAATGTCACAATACATTTTATAGTTTTATCAGATTGGTCAGAGTGGCGTACTAACATTGGACTAAATGATGAAAAAGTCATATTGTGACGTAAGAAAAAAATAATCGGGGGTAAATCGACCTCTTTTTGCATTTTCTCAAAAAAAATTTGTCTTCAAGATATGCGATCTGTTTCGTTTTTGGTGCCGTAATGAATGTATTCCGTTTGGCTTCTACACACTTTATAATCCTTACACCATTTAAATGCTGTCCAGTTCTTTCATAGGTTAATAATTTTGTTGTTCCTAAAATTGTAAAAATAGGAACTTATACAGTGTGTCCACGTATGGGAGAAAAATTTTTATTTGTAGTTTTAATAAAAAATGTCAATCTGAATAAAAAGTTTCTGAAAAATTCAAGTTTTTCAAAACCTGCTTCATTTTATAGTCCATTTCATGGGAAAAACGATAAATTTCTGCACTAAGTTCGAAAATGTAATAATAGTCTAGTTAGACGTTAACAATATACCTAAAGAATTGTGGATAATTTTCAAATTGTCACTCTTTTTCAACAACGCTAACTCTTCAGCAAAGAATATATCTTGAGAAATGCTATGGCATTGGGGATCCTTCGTATAAGTTTGCAATTACTACAAAAATTCATTATTTTCCTAAAATGTTGTATAAAATGGAGCAGGGACATTTTTCACTAAAACTACAAATAAAAATGTTTCTCCTCTTGGACACACTGTATAACAATAAAATAATAATGACCTACCGAGTTGAAATTATGTGGAAGTAGAGTAGATATTTTACATGTAAAACAACATAAGATGGACATGTGGATCAAACGAGCATGACATAAATGTATTTCAAGGAAGGTTTAATGACTACAACCTTGAATCATGCGAAAAAATTGTTATATCATGCATACGTGTATGTTTTAATTTAATGGTTTTTGCATGAAATAGAGATGATTGAAATTAAATTCGTTGTGTTCGTACCCTGTTGTTACCTTGTTTTTACTAGAAATTGGATATTTGGAGTTTTTTTTTGCGAAATTCACGTTCGACAATATACAGTGCGTCCATAAAGTAACGCATAAATTCAATATTAGCTGAATAAACAATAAAATTAGAGATTCCCGAAACAGGTCGATTTTTTATTTCAATTTACTATTTTTTCAAATTATAATCTAATATACAGGGTGAACCACCTTCGTGTGATGACATCATCAACATTGTTTTTAAATGGAACCCCCCTTTTTTCAATTTCCGGATTTACCTTGCTGAGTTGATTCTAAAAATGTATAACACGTTGCTTCAAATTGGTACAGGGTGGGCAAAAATACGAAAAATAATTATGAAAATTGTTTATGGAAAACAATACGTTACTGAATGTAATAGACAAATTAAATTGAATTACGTAGTTATGGAATTACTATGATACACTACCAAAAACAAACAAACGGAATATTACAAATTGTTCTTCATTGATCGTTAGACAATGACTGAACCGGGCAATTCTTTCGTCTCTAACATTCTGTAGCAAAGCGGGTGTTACGTTCTGTATTTCTTGACTAATTCGGTCTTGTAGTTGACGGATATTTCCAGATCTATTTGTGTAGACGTTATATTTTAAATAACACCATAAAAAGAAGTCGAATGGGCTCAGATCAGGTGATCTAGCGGGCCATTTATCTGGTCCCCTTCTTCATATCCACCGTTGTGGAAAAGTTCTGTTTAAAAACTCGCGCACAGTGACTGCGAAATGTGGCGGTGTGCCATCCTGTTGAAACAAGATTCTGCGGTCTAAATTGGTGGGTATATTTGAATATCAGGAAAAAGCTGGATCATATCAGGAATAAATGTATTTTGTAGGAAATCCAGATATAATGCTCCTCATGAATTTTCATCAAAAAAATATTTAACAATAATTGTATTTCTCACAATACCAGCCCATACGTTGGTTTTTTGTGGTCTTTGCGTATGGTACTCTTGCATCCAGTGTGAATTTTCATCAGACCAATAACGGGTATTTTGACAGTTAAGATGACCGTTCAAATAAAACGTTGCCTCGTCCGAAAATAAACCGTTATCAATGAAATTGTTATTTTGGATCATCATTTACACTCGCAGAATTCAGTTCTTCGGTCAAAGTCGTCTTCAGCCAATTCATGGATAAGACGTAATTTTATAAGGATAGTATTTTACCTATTTAAAAATGTTTGATACTGAAGACTTTCCAATACTAAACTAAAATCCCTAGATAATCCTCGCACTGTACAGTGTGGATTTTCTACTGCCGACAAAATTATGTCTTGTTGAATATTTTCATTTGCGTATCTATGGATATAAAAAATAATTAAATTTAACGGACGTTTTGTCAATAAGACGAGTTTTAAAATTGGAAAAACTCCAAAATGGAATTAGAAAGTGATGATAGTGAAGATCTTGTATGTACGCCACCTGATGTTCAAGAAGCTGCCAATGATGTTATGTTACATTTGTTGCCGCAAAAATCTAAGAAAATATGTGGAAGAGCATATACAAAATTCAAAATCACATCACCTGGTTCTTGTTCAAAATTGTTCTAATTGCACATGCAATATAAATATTGTAAATGAATAAAAGTCATTTTTTGACACAATCCGATAAAAACACTATTTTTGCATTTCATCTTCACTATTCTCTATCTGTTTCATTATAAATTTTATAATGTTACAATCTTTCAAATAAATTGTTGAACAGGAGGGAAGTTTCGAGAAAATTGATTTGTGATAACATCCGAATTGTTATTGAGGATTCCTAAAATCTCCACTGGTATGTTCTTTTATTTTCAATTGAACTGTCAATATAGCCCTCAGTAACTGTCTTGGCATGACGTTCCACTGTTAATAAATTTGCACCACCAACAGAGACGTGATATGCCCAATGCACTCTCCAGGGTGACCTACTTTTAAAATAGAAGTCAATTTTCTTTCAGATTTCAGGGGCTTAGATCAAAATTTTTACAATATACGTGTGAACGATTTATTAAAGTATCTACTTGTGCAAATGTTCAGCTCGTGCTACGCATACTTACGATAATTAAGCTCTCATGCTATTTATATTGTGAATAACTACTGCTACCTGCAATTCTTCAATTCTCTCCAAGAAATTTGTTACACTTGTAAGTCCATCGTATTGTATGCGCCATCGCCATACATCAACTGGACCATGATATTGATTAGATATTATCGACGTTCTTGGTTCCTCTTCAAGCTGAACAGTCGGTGTGTGATGTGATGGGTTATTAATTAATGAGCTAGATCTGATCTCACGTCCCGATAAAGTGAAGCCTGAGTCTGGATTGTCCATTGGCCTGTTAGGATACATGGTAGACGATTTTCCCATAGAGTCGCGATAAAACCCATGTGTCGGAATAGTAGAAGGTCTGTTGGAAATTAGCCCAGTAGATGGAATCGCATAATTGACATTTCTTGTCAAATTATCCTGAGTTTCACAAGATTGTTCATATGCATTTTCCAAATGTGCAGAATATTGTGTTTGGTTTATTTTTTCCGTTTCTCTAGAAAGGTAACCAGATCCATTTGTTGGTTGAAGTTGTAAAGCCTCGAGTCTATTAATAGTATCGTTATTCTTGGAGAATGCGTCTGGTGCGATAGATTTAGAAAACTGAACTGTAGTATTTGGTTGTTTATCTGTTGTAATTAGTTCGGGTAGTAAAACAAGAGGGTCATCCAGAATTGGCAATTGGGCACGTCCTTCCCTAACTGGTATCGGCTCATCGAGGATAGTATTATCTTTTACAGCAACTTCCTCCTCATCCTCGGATATCCGCTGAAGCTCTTCTTCTAATCGATCACACCACGCAAGCAGCTTTGACCACCGCTCCATCGTGGATTGAGTGAAGCTAATTCGCCCTAACCTAAGGCTTACATGATGTAACCGGGAATTTATTTTCTTGAACTCGTTAAGTTTGTTCTCAGAATTACCGTACTGTCTGATATTTTCCGCTAAAGTAATTAATTTCTGTTCACAAATATCTAAGTCATTATTAGGTTCTAGACAAGAGTTTGTAGGAGCACTCTGACCACCAGTTCTCTCTACTCGCAATGCATCTCGCAATAAAATCCGTTTTTCTGCTACTGTATTACCTATTGGACAACCTCGAATTTGTAACTCGTAGGTAAGTTCATCACCGAGTAACCTATTTATCTCCATTTTCGTACTATAGCCTAAATCTATATTCTATTAAATTATATTTTGAAATTTACTCAATCGCAAAGGCGCACCCCACCCCAGCTTACAGAAAAATAAGTGAAAACGGTTACAATACAGTAGGTGGCGCTACAATTAGTATAGTCCAACCCGTATAAGACTAGCTTGTTTGCAAACCAGAAAACCCTAAAACTAACCTACTGCGCATGAATTAAGTTCGTGCGCGTCTTTCAATATCCTGAATACCTACTGCGCATGAGTTAAGCCTGTGCGCATCCTTTAATATCTCAAATACCTACTGCGCACAAGATTATGAAGCAATGCCGTTTGAATATTTGTTCCATGCACTAGTGTAATTAATCAATGTCTTTATATGTATAAAGAAAAAATAAGTCACGTCTAATGCCCATAATTTAATTCAACTTAAGTAATTAAAAAAATTGAAGTACTATTAAAATGTCCTAAACGTAAAAAATTAACTACAATGCCTATTACTAAGTTGACTACACACTCTATAATTCCAAAAGGTGTAAAATAAAACCACAAAACCAAAAAATTAAAATCAATTAAGTATTATCTATCTACCTAACTAAATCCAAAACTATGCATTTACTAAAAATTTAAGAGTTCTGAAAAATTAATATAACTATTACTACCTTAAATTTTCTAAGTCCTCACGAATTGTGACGTCATGAAACCCAAAATCGAATATGCACTATCGATTATCGTATTACTCCTAACTCGTTCCAAAGAACGTACCTTGTCATTCATTAAAGACAGTAAGTACTATGTCAAGCAATGTCAAATGTCAACTAATGTACCTACCTTCAAACTATCATACATACTATAAGTGGCTTGTAAACAAATAATAATTATAAAGCTAAAAGAAACTAATAATCTCCCTAGCTACTATAATATAAGATGTATCTGTATATAGACAAATCAAGAGTTACTTCAACATTTGATACCAAAAAAGATTCCACACTTTTGGAGACTGTTAAACGTTGGGGCGCCAAATTGCTACCTGCACCTGGTGTCCAGTTTGTTTATTGTGAACAAGACAGGTAACAAAAATATATCTTTTTATTTTCTTATCATAATATCTAATTTATTTACCAATTTCAGTAAATCTTCACAAAACCAAGGCCAATTTACAATAAAAGGGTACCAAGGACCCTTGAAACGACTAGTACGTACTATTCGCCTTACACTATCTGAAGATTGTTTACAGGTGATTATTTTATCAATAATTAAGTTAATAGAATAATATTTATATTAAGTTCATAAGCTAAATTTAATTAAAGTTGAGCTGTGTTTCGATTACTTATTTTATTATCTCTTTCTAGGATCCAGGGAGTGAGAGCACAGATCCAAAGTGTGGAATTTTTGATTATATTAATGGAAAGATCTTACTTGGATTCTTTGTATGATGGTATCCGACAGCATCCAGAGTTCTGCAGATCTCAGATAAAGATTAGGGGATTAGGTGTAGGCTTGGTATCAAGATTTCCTTAAGTTACATGCACACTGAGCAAGAATGAAAGTAAGCGTGTAGATAGAAGGCCTAAAATAATGTTAGTGTTCGCATTAGATTTATCGTAATCTGTAAGTATAGGTACAAACCTTTGGTGGAATGTTGCCTGATATGTATGAGGTTTATTTTTTATTTAAGAACCCTCACTAATCCTCAAGAAGTGGAGTATGTCACCCAGACATAAAAATTGAAGGTCTCTCAATAAAAATGGGATATGGATGGCACAGATATCCGAAGATTTTCGATTGTTTTTCCCAAAACTGATATGGATCATTCATCACCCATTTAAAACCCAAAAAACTGGATTCCTCTGACAGTTGACCTTCTTATCAAAAGTGGCCTTTTATATATTGGTTATTAATCAAATTAGGAGAAGGTCAAGGTCACAACATTCAATAATTAGGATTGATACCAAGCTGATACACTTCTTCCCTGTGGTCTTGTCTTTATAGACTATTTAGCGGACTGATTTTAATTATTTGGATATTGTTATTTTATTTCTTTTTTTTTTTTTTTTGATTTCTTACTAAATTTTTATTATTATTAAACGCTTTTTAAAATATTAGTAATGTTTGATGTTTCTAGTTTCATGAACCCGTAACACTACTATAAAATACACTTATCTTTTCAAAGAATTACTTGTGTGTACAAGTTACATTGTTTTCTCCTTTATTATTATTTTTAAGAATTTAAATAAAAGCTTGTTCTGAAAAATGTTTTTTCACTATTAGATTATTTTCAACACTCGGCAGTGTGTACCTACTAATTCTATTTTTCGTATTCTTCTCAGCAAACTCTTTCATTTGATACATCATGGAATTGGATAGCGAATAATTCGTTCGAAATATTTGACTTGTAATGACGTTACTCAGCTTACTATGCATCGTCATCTAAACTAAATGTGCATGAAAAATTCCAGTTCAATCGGAAACCGGGAAGCATAAGTACTAAATATACTTATCTAAAGGTGTGCTCTAAAGGTGTGTATGTCCTAGGAGCTGTGCTTGCACAGCAATTGATTGAAAAAAACAAAAAAGATAAGCATAAAAATGAAGATATAAATTCTAGCAGACACGTTACAGGAGTATAAAAAACAATTTTTTATAATTTGCCAAACAAATGACAGATTGTTATTTGAAAAAATTCAATTGTTTTTTAAACGTCTACGCCCATGTTTTTAATGCAGGTGCATTGTGAAATAATGGGATATTCAGTTTACAAATCGACCTGCTTTAGTTTTCTCCCACAAACAAATTATTTCTCGAATTATTCAGGTGTTTTCAGACTTTACGACTTCACCATATTTTGAATGCCCATGGGATTTAATAAACTCATTTCAAAGGCCGCTACACTAAGTGGACAAGGGAAATGAGTTCTAAACTTTCCCGAGCCAATTTACTACAGATTAAGCAAACTGAATCTCCTCAAAACAAAAAACCATTTTGATATGTAAAGGTTTTTGAGCTAAGATAAGCCGCGGGGATAATTGTGATTTCTTAATTGGGGAGTTGTTTTTTGTAAACGGTGAGAATAAGCAGTAGATAATTGTACTGTCCTGCTACTTATATATGGTATCAAAATAGTGTCAGACCAGTTCATAACTTTATCCTCCTAGGAGAGTAAACTCTTACAAAGTGCGCTGGGAGCACTCTACCCCTATCCAGCATTTTTGCCGAACCCACAAGTGCTCCAACCAACATCCCTGGACTCGAGACTGCGATTTTACGTCTCCTCCGAAAGACGACATACCCACATTATACCTCGTGTTCATTGGTATAATGCCTGCGAGCTGTGATATGCTACTCCGCTGCAGACGTACGGGCTATAGTTACGACGGTCTCTCCCAGTGGTTACCCATCCAAGTACTAACCGCTGTCGACACTGTTTCACTGTAATTATCGCACCAGAGGCGTTCCACTACAGTGCTGGGCCGACGCCCTACTCTCCATTATGAAGTCATCAATATGTAGCACAGTATCTAATAAATACGTTTTGTTAATAAAACACTTTATCGAGAAAGTTTATCAAAGCGGTCCTGGATTTAAACAGAGAGAACCATTTCTTGTGCAATAATCTGGATAGTTCTCTTGGTCGGCATGTTAAAACCCCTCGTTTTTTACTTCATGGGATATCTTGAAGACGTTGTTTATGACCAACTCAAACCAACACCACGAATACTGATATAAAAATTAAAGCAGGCTTCCAAAATACTAATGCAAATGATATCTGGAAATTTTGAACAGTTGTACTGCATTGTGTATTCAAGAAACATTCAATAAATCAATCTCTACTCTTTAGTTACTCTATAATTAAAGTACTATCACAGTTAATTATGTTTTGTTCAAATTAGTTTTTTGATTATTTTAACAAATACACACACTGTGACTGAAAAACAAGAACAAAGGACCACGCACTTTTTAAGTGCAATTCCGGTTCCGGTCGAAATGACTGAAATTTTGGTAACTTGTACGTCCTAACATAGCGAAAAAAAGTTCTCATGAGCAGAACTACCGAAAACCCAAAATAAGGGATACCTGAATTATAAAGGATATTGTCACACACTTCGGGGTACGTCAAAAAAAGAAGAGTATACAAAATATGACATAATAGTATTTTATGCAACGATCATGTAATGATAGCCATTAAGACACGAGCATGTTGTAGGATACGAAACGAGCCGCAGGCGAGTTTCGTATATAATATGCGAGTGTATAAATGGCCATTACATGAAAGTTGCATACAATATTTTTTCTACTCCGATTAATAAGAATTATTTAATTAATAATTATCATTTATTATAAAAAAACAAGAACAATGAAAGGAACTTCAACAAATAAATTTTACAAATTGTACAACAAATAAGTAAATTTAAAAAATTTGAACATAATAATATTAATTCTTTAATCTTCTTTGTGCATGTATACATTATTTATTGTACAATTTGTAAAATTTATTTGGGGGGCTGATCCTGTTAGAATGGTTGTTGAACTGGAGGGCATGTTTTTTTTTTTTTTTTTTTTTTTTTTTTTTGTTGAGAGGCATCGACGACGAGGTCATTAGCCTTTTATATCGGTATTCAATATTTCTGGATAAATACGTTAAATTCTGTTAAAAATATCTATCTTTTTTAAATACGTGATGACTTTTTCAATATTACTTTCATTTGTTAGGCAAAGTCTAATATCATTTGGAAGCTTCATTTGGTGTCGTTGCTTGAGATATTTTGGACAGTTTATCAGTATATGATCAATTGTTAATATGGTATTGCATACTTCGCATTTAGGCGGATTTTGTCTTATTAGCATAAAAGAGGATGTAAGATGTGTGTGTCCAATCCTAATTCTTGTTAATTTGACTTGTTCTCTTCTGTTCAGACGTAATTTCGCTATCCATGGTTTAACAGAGGTTTTTAGCCTACCCAGCTTGGACGCATGTTGACTCCATTGATTCTGCCATGTTGATATTATTATTTGCTTAATATGCAGCTTGTAATCATCTGACCTCACTGGAATTTCTTCTTGTTGCTCATTGAGTGCTCTTTTTGCAGCTAGGTCAGCACATTCATTACCAACGATACCAATATGACTTGGTATCCATAAAAATATTATTTTCTTCCCGACGGATTCCAAGTGAAACAAAATATTATGAATATTTCTAATGAGCGGGTCAGAATTAAAGTTATTTTCTACAGCCTGAAGTGAGCTAAGTGAATCAGTACATATGATATTATTTGCATGATTTTCACTAGCTATGAATTTTAAGGATTGCCAGATGGCGTATAGCTCTGCAGTGAACACTGAAGCCGCTCCTGGTAATGTCCAAGTTCTTGTTATACCGCCTGTGTAAAAAGCACTTCCGGCACTGTTTACACTTTTAGAACCATCAGTGTAAATTACTCTACTATTTGGGTATAAATTTATAATAGATAAATATTCTTGTTTGATTTGATTGGTTGGATTGTGATGTTTATTATATTTCAAACACTCAAAATGGATTTTTGGTTCACTCATAAGCCATGGGGAAACCTCATATTCTTGAAGAGAGTAAACCTCAGGACAAAATGTATTTAATTTTTCTATCAGTTCTTTAAATCTGATTCGTACTGGTCTTGTTATTGTAGTCCGCGTTTCAAACACTTCATTTTCTTGGTTAATCAGAATTTGACGAATTGGGTGTTTGGGTAAAGCCAACATTTTAATACAATAATTGGAAATTAGCTGCTCTCTTCTATACTTTAGAGGGGGAATAGATGCTTCGCAACAGAGTGATAGTGTTGGACTTGTCCGAAAAGCACCCAGTGCGACAAGCAATGCTGTTCTTTGGATTGAATCAAGTGGTTTTAGTGTTGATGGTTTTGCTGAGGCGTATACAATACTTCCATAATCAATCCGAGGTAAAATAAATGATTTGTAGAACTTTAGTAATACCTGTTGGTCACATCCCCACCTTATGCTTGATATTGATTTCAAAATATTCAAGTATTTCTTACAGTTGTTGGATAGTTCATTAATATGTAACTTCCAGTTAAGTTTGCTATCCATGATAACCCCTAAAATTCGTGCTGACGATTTTACTTCTATACAGGTACTTTCCAAAGTCAGTATGGGATCGCGGTGAGCGGATCTTAGCCTGCAGAAGTGTACACAATGTGTTTTTGTTTTTGAGAAAGAAAAACCTATTTCTTTTGCAGCACTGTTAATTTTATTTATATTCCTTTGTAGGGTTTCTTCAATATTTCCAATGTCTTTCGACTGGTGGTAAATAACCAAATCATCAACATATATGCTTTTCCCAACACTCTCTTCAACTACATTTACAAGCTCGTTAACTGCTATAGCGAATAGAATCGCACTTAGAGTTGATCCTTGAGGGATACCATTTTTTAAAGACCGGATATTGGATAACGTTTGTTGGACTCTGACTCTGAAGGTTCTTTCTTCTAAGAAACTTTTGATAAAAAATGGTAAATGACCTTTGAAGTTCCATTTTTCAAGTAATTTGAGGATACCCAATCGCCACGTCACATCAAATGCTTTTTCGATATCGAAAAACACTGCAACCAGGTGGCATCTTTCCGCAAAGGAGTTTTGAATAGCGTTTTCAAGTAAAATAATCTGGTCGTTACTAGAATGGTGTTTACGAAACCCCATTTGATATTCACTCAATAAATTCCTTTTCTCCAGTTCCCACATTAGCCTTACGCTAACCATTTTTTCCAGTAGCTTACCCATGCAACAGGTAAGGGAAATAGGACGATAACTAGAGACTGTCTCAAGATTTTTTCCTGCTTTTGGTATTGGAATAATGGTTGCTTCCTTCCATTGTGTCGGGTAGGTATGATTTTGCCAAATATTGTTAAATATTCTAATCAAGTGATTTTTCTGTTTTTCAGGTAGATACTCGATAAATTGATAAATAATTTGGTCATTTCCTGGTGCTGACGGTTTAGCTTCTTTCAATACATTTTCCAACTCTTCTAATTTGAAAGGAATATTATATTCAAAATATTGATCAGTATCAAAGCTAAGTAATTGTTGGGTATGGTTATTCATATTATTTTCTTCGCCCATTTGCTCAAAATAGTTTGCAAGTTCATTTGATATATCTTGGAGATTTGTGATTTTCGTATCATGGACTATCAGTTGGGGAGAGGGTAGGTTAAATGTTCTTCCAATTATGCTACGAATTTTTTGCCATACTTCTTTATACGATGTATTGGTATTTATCGAATTAATGTAATCTTGCCAAGTTTCTTTTTTTGATTTCACAATCAGGTAACGAGCTCTGGCTCTCAATTGTTTAAATTTAATTAGCGTTTCTCTTGTCATAGTTCTTTTGAATAAGTTGAAGGCTGTCTTTTTCTTTTTGACAGCTTCTGCGATCTCCTGATTCCACCATGGTACTTTTTTGACTTTGGATGAACTTTTTGTCATTGGAACTGAAATGGTTGCAGCTTTAATTATTGCATCATTAAACTGTTTAAGGAGCAAGTTTATATTATTTATATTTTCAGGGATGAAAGACTCGAGTAGCTCGCGATAGAGAGACCAATTTGCTTTTTTTGGTACCCATCTTTTAGGTATGTTTTCATATTTTATTCTGTCTGCAAATTCAAGAATGATAGGTATATGATCAGTGTTATGATCATCTAGAACACTCCATTTGATATTTGGTTCCAATATAGGTGAGCAAATTGTAAGGTCCAATTGGGAGAGGGTATTTGATCGACTATTTATGTAGGTACCTTCACCAGTATTCAGAATATTGAGATTAAAATCTTCGAGTATATCTTCTATAGCTTTCCCTCTTAGATCAGTATGTGATGAACCCCATAGGGTATTATGCGAATTAAAGTCTCCTAGAATAATAAAAGGGGTGGGAAGTTGCCTAACAAGATCTTGTAGGTCTTCTGGTCTCCAATTGATATCGGGGAGGTATGTATTACAGATAGTCATTTTATTTGGATAATTCAATTCAATAGCTATTGCTTGCAAATTGGTGTTTAGTTTGATTTCCTTCATTGTAATATTATTTTTTATATATATAGATACTCCACCATGTGCTCTAATTCCAGGATTAACACTTAAACTGACAGAGTTATAAGTTCTTATAGAGAAATTTTCATTTGGTTTTAGATGTGTTTCTTGTATACACATGCAGAATGGTTTATATTTGAGAAGAATTTCTTTAAGCTCTACATAATGATGTTTTAGGCCATTACAATTCCATTGTAATATTGTTTCTAGATTTGCCATTGTTACTATGTGAGTAATTTGGATGGATATAGGATTATTGATATATTTATGTATTATGTAGTAGCGTATGAGTGTAAATAAATTGTATAAATAAAATGTGTGTAAAATTAAAAATGTATATAAAATATCACAGTAAGTTTAATGAATCATTGCAATCCTGAGTATTAGCAATACTAACACTAGGATTGCAAATTTTACGTGGTTTGCCACGGGGCCATCCTCTTTTTGATTTTTTTTTAATCGAATCCGTTTGCGAGGTGGTAGCCTCACTTGTTATTGATTCTATTTCAGAACTATCTGATCTGTTTCTCTTAGGTCTAGTAAAACGGGGTGGAGTTAACTCTTTTGTGCAGTGATAGCCAGAGGATATTGAGGGAATATTTTGCGAATGTAATTCTCGATTGATTGTCTTGGTGATAATTTCTTCCAAACGAGGAAGAATTTGATTAATAACTTCACTACTATTAAAAACTGGAGTTTTCGAAGCTGTTGCGTAAGAAATATTTTTCGTGGGTGTGGATATTAACATTTTCCTTTTTGCTTCCCCATATGAAATTTTTTCAGAGATTTTCAGTTTAATAATTGCCGTTTCGTTTTTAAATTTTGCACAATCTTTACTATTTGCTGCATGCGAACCTTCACAATTAATGCATTTGACAGGCTGCTCACATTCTGTAGCTTCATGTGGAGGTAGTCCACAGGAGCATAACTTTTCATTCTTGCAGTTGTTTGCGACATGTCCAAATTTTTGGCAATTGAAACATCTGGTGGGGGGCGGGAAATATGGTCTGATCTTCAGATTATAGTAAGCTATTTTCACTTCATCAGGCAGTTTAGAAGTGTTAAATGTAAGGACGTGATTTGCTGAATCGACAACCTGATTATCAACTTTGCGCTTTAGTCTTCTTACATCAATCACGCCTTCGTTTTTTAGATTTTCTTTTATTTCTTCCACTGAACAATTTAAGAGGTCTCTACAAAATACAATTCCTTTAGATATATTCAAGGTGGTATGTGGTACAACTTCTACATCATAGTCTGCAAACTTTTTCACTTGCAAAAGTCGATTTGACTGTAGATTCGATTTAGTATTTACTAACAAACCATCCTTAATTTTTCTCACATTCATAACTTCACCTATCAATCCATAAATAACATTTGAGATGACAAATGGGCTAACCAAATCAAAGTTCTCTCCATTATCACCCTTCCTTTTAACAACCAAGAACCGAGGCAATTCCGTCGTCTCCCGAGTTGCTGTGGGTTTTTTTGGTGACCCATCAACACCTTTAATTGGCTTGTGTGATTTTTGCATATAAATCCCACGAGAACGGAAGAAGTAATCAGTCAACTGCAGCAGTGCTCCATACTACAGCAAGGTCTTTCTTACAACTAGATTCGACCAGGTATCCAGAGGGCATCGTTTTCGACCAAACTACGTATGGCCATTCATTTCTCAGCACGATGGCTTCCACTTTAAATTACGGATTTTTATGCGCATGGCGAACGAGGTTTACTCCTCGGGGGGATTTATCAAAGGATTTTAGGATAGAGGGCTCATAAAAGGTGTTTATGGAAAGAAAGGATTGCTGGTGAGGGACAGCGGACTGCTGGCTAGGGTACCTCGGGAACGCTTTCCCGTATTTAGAAAGCCACTTCAAAAAACATAAAATTTTCGAAGTAGCTCTCTAAACCCCCTGAGGGGTGGAGGGCATGTTAAAGTTTGTTTCATTCCTATTTTCAATTGAATTAAAAATTTTATTCGATACATTTATTTTATTTTGGATACTTTCTTCAATATAACCCTCTGCAACCGTAGTGGATTTCCAACCACCGTGTCTTTTTAAGGTGGTAATATCACCGCCGCCATCTACCAATACGGTTGCAGATGTCCCGTATATAAATTGGGATTGGGAAGCCCTAAAAAGGTAGCAATTTGCTTGCCCAAGTTTCCAAATTTGTTTATTCCAATGTTTTGTACTGTACATTCAATTTGCCAGCTGTCAAATTAAGTGTCACTTAATAGGTCTGTTCGCCTGCAATAAAAGTGTAGCACTCAGCTATATAATTTTGAAAAATTCAGGTCTATCTGTGAAAAAATGCGTGTAAAATTGCTAAATTTGGGACTATCTATGTATATTGCATTTGTATACTGCAAGAAGCATTAAAACATAATTAAAATAAATAAAAACGTATAGCTCAGTGCTACACTTTTATTGCAGGGAACAGACCTAATATAATTAATTTCAGAAATGTCAACCAGGTATCCATGAATATATTAAATATTGTGCGAATATCGCATTCCTATTGGTTTAAAAATCTGTATCATAATGAAAATTTGTATCATAATGAATATCATTATGATACAGATTTTAGTCTTTTAATAAGTACCTATATATTAAAACTGGAGTAGAAATGATATTTAATGACAAGTTGTAAATAAGAACATAATACGCATTTTTGATATATTTTCGATTATACAGGGTGTTCAAAAATATATGACAAATCATATATTTTTATAGAACACAGTACCTACTTGTTTTTCATATCTCAAACTTTAGGTTTAATTTATGTAAGGAGGTGTTCTAGATTTAATGACCTGTTTTCTTAATGCATAACTCGAATATTATATTTTATACTTTCCATAGAAAATAACTGTGTCCGGCGTGAATATGTTGACATGTCTAAAAACACAGTTTTTTATGGTACCTACTAATTTCAATTTTTGACAATGAAGTGTAAAAAAGTGTAATGGTTTTTTGTTAGTTTAGGATTTTTATCTAATGTCTCTGATGGTGTTTGTGTTGCTGAAGTGATTTCTTAAGACGTTCACTTATTTATAAACAACTATTCCTAAGAAATAACAAAAAAATGGAAGTTTTTGCCTTTCCAAGTTATTCACGCCAGACACGATAATACTAAAATTACATTTTAAAATACGACATAATATTGCAAGTGCTGTTTTCAACCGATGCTTAAATAAGTACTAATGTTCATTCACTAGAAATTAGAATTAATTATAAATAATTGCAATAGGTACAATAAACAGCTTATTCACTGCATAAAAAATGAAAAATTAACATAATATATTCAAATAAGCGGAAATCAACTGCAAAGATAAAAATCTGTTACGGATATCGCAGAAATGATTATCGTACGCATCAAAACTGAAAAGTAAAATATCACCACTGATATGCAGTTTTTGAAGAAATCAAAATTTGCCGGATAATCATCGAAGCTTCCATACCTACTCTGTGTTATATAAAAATATTTGATTTGTCATATATTTTTGGATCACCCTGTATAATCAATAATATTAAAAAAGGCGTATTATCTTCTTATTTTATGTAACTACTTTGCTTATTTTTTATACACTTGTCTCTTTGACGGACTCCGAAATGTGTGATAATATCCTTTACACTTTATACTTTAAGAGGTCAAAATTGACATTGTTTTTGGTTTTCGGTAGTTCTGCCCATTAGAACTTTTGCTCGCCATGTCCAGACGTACAAGATAGAAAAATTTCATTCATTTTAACCGGGACCCGAATCGCACTTAAAAAGTACGGGGTCCTTTGTTCTCCTTATTTCTTATTTTGTACATTTTCTAATACAATGTCAATAAAAAGCTGATACTTATAGAACACTTAATACTTATCTGATTTAAATAAATGTATAATCAGCAATTTATTTAATCTTTGACAGAGGATATTCAAAAGTTCATTCATACATAATGAGTGAATGTTTCTAAAGAACATGTAAATCTGTTGAGGTTTTGGTATTTATCAGTAAATGTGCCAACACTTCTTATATCAAATGTTTACGTTATCTGGAATACACATCAATTACGTGAATCGTGGTTGATTCAAATTTAAAAAAAAACATTAAACCCCCCTAGAGGTAAAATTGTATCGCTCCATTTCACTCGTACTAAATGCAAACTTCCTGAGAAAATCATCAACAAAAGAGCCTTATGGTTAGAAATGTGCAAAATTATACCCATTGTCCAATCTGCATTCCGATATCACTGACTCTATCGTGGTAACCTTTTCTTATTGCAATCCTACATCTCCTTAGAAATAAATAATTATCAGGACCTCATAACATCAGATATAATTACGATATAAATTCTAGAAATTTAACAATTATTAATAAATTATTATATCACAATCTTGTTGGTAATATTTTCTTGTTAACACAAATTTTTTTAACTGCAAGTCTTTGAAAACGTTCAACTACTCCAGCCTCGCCCCCAAAATGATGTCCTGCAGGGATCCGTATCAACTGCCGCTCTATTCATTCTTGCAATAAAAGTCTTATGCACCAAATTGGGAAAAATACTCCAGTCCAAAAAAAAAAGGTTATTACGACTTGCCTATGGTCACTACGTTAAATTGCTCTTAGAGCTTCAATTGCAAGGTAATTGTCGAGTAACGCATTAAATGCCCGGAATAGGTCTACTTAAAAACTAATTATGTTACAGACTTAGTTCCTAAGCGGATAATAGGATTCGATCTTTTGGACTAAAAATATAGATGTAGAGTATATACAAACGATCTTATAGGTCGAGGTGCATAAAAAATATGAGAAATTTGGTTCAAAAAGTATAACATAATACAGTGAACGGCTAAATTATGGAATATTATCATTATTTCGAGAACCGTCGAGTTTTGAGGGAAATCCCGAAACAGGTCGATTTTTGTTGTAAAATACCCATGTTATAATAACGTACATGGAGTAAAGATGACGTCGCCGGTGTAGGTATAGTGATGTAATCGTTAATTTTTTTTAAATAGAAGTCGGTATAATGTGACACTTCATTTGAACGAGAATTTAATTCTCTATTTAACGACATTAGATTTTTAACTAAAATATTTTTTTAAGGGTATGAAAACAATTTTTTTAAATTTAAATTCAACCAAATTACAATTAATGCTTGAATCCATGACTTTTTTAACTATATACTTGGAAAAGCAAAAATAAGTAAAAATAATAATGGACACAAAAAGTTCTCTCATAAACACTGAAACTTTTCGTTAAATGTTAATTCAAGCATAGTGTAATATAGAAGGTGTGTTACAGCGCACGACCAATTAAAAAAACTTCCAAAACGCCGCCGTATTGAAAAATCAGCCAATCAGAAAATAATGCGCGAAATCAAACGCTTAATATTAGAAAACAATTTTGCCTTTCAAATTTCATTTTTTAACGCAGAAAATTAAGTATATTAGGTACTTCCAATAAGCTAAACAATTCGTTTACAAACCATTTTGCAAGTTGATTTCTTTATCAGAATTACAAGAGTCAATCCATTTTTGATGGATAGCTTCATCCTTTGGGAATTGGAAATGTTGCAGTCACTCTTTGACTCCAACACTAAAGCAGGGTCGACTTTTTAATCTTCGAAAAAATAGACCATAAACTCATGGGTGCTGGATAAAATTTGTATTGTTTTTATCCTTTTGTAAACAAAAAAACCTAAATGATTTTAATTAAACACGTTAAACTTATTTTAATATACTCAATCACAAAATCTAACTGAACTAATTTAACAATATCTTTTCATATTATGAATTCCAAAAAAAAACATAGCTGTGACTTAACTCCTATAGCCTAAAACACACATGCATAATACCCAGGCCTGTAACAATTAAAAAACACTTTCACTTGATTTTTCAGTTCAGAGTTAACAATTTATTCGAAAAATGAACGATTACGAGTTAGGGTTTGGTTATGTAGGTTATGGACATCCATTCAAAACATTGAACATATGATTGGCAATATGACGGCGTTTTGGAAGGTGCGCAGAACATAACGAAAATTCGTCTTCCATAGGAGCACACCTTATACTCTATTACACCATGAATTCAAACAAATGATAGTGGCATAGTTACTGTAATATTTATTGTAAATTGTAATTTCTACTTTTGAATAGTAAATTATGGCTCACCTAAATGAAACAAAACGCATAGAAATATTAATTCTTAGCGGATGCGGAGATAAAAAAAGAACACAGAACGAGGTAATGCAATTTATTCAACGCAAAATATACCGACAGACCCATCAGCCAATCAACAGTCAGTAAAATAGTCCGAAAATTTGGGGAAACTGGGTACGTTAAACATATTAAGGCTGGGCGTCCTAAAATTGAAGACAATGTGAAAATTGATATTTGCTTAAATGTACCGGGTGGCCAACTAAGAATGGCCGTCGGCCATATCTCAGGAGTGGATTATAACACAGGTTCGGAAAAAACAATTTTATATCAAAAGTGGCCTCGAGAAACGCCTGGAAATTATTTTCGGAATTGTAGGTCCACCACTAGAGGGCGTATTTTCCAGTTAAAATTTTAAAATGCAAATTTTTCAAAATTTACTCAATTAAGCAGCATATTAAATATTATAATCAGATTCCTCGACAAATTCTCCATATTTTTAATATGACAAATTTAAGTCTATCTCTCCAAATAAGGGGTGGGGGAGAGTGGGAACCTTATTACGAAAAAACGCCAGTAATTCCGGTTCTGCTTGATCGATTTTAATAAACTTGATGTTGTTTGAAAGAGCTTTTGTTGAACAATCGAAAATTTGTAAATATGAAGCAATCTGATTAATAACATAAATGCTATAGGGCGCTGTTTTATTTTTTTAAATATTGTGTTTTCTCGTAACAATTTTAAATGGAAGCATACAAATTGAAGTAGGTCTTTAAAAAGTAGACTGAACTAGTAATAAAATACTGCAAACCGCAAGGCGATATCTCTTTCCTATCCTGAGATATCGTAAGAAACAGGTAAATGGCGGGAATTGATCTTCCAACGTCTAGAAGGCTGGTTCGCGTTACCAGAAGTTATTAAATTTGGCGTGAATGAAAAGGTCTTACATTGGTCTGCAGTAATTTAAACTGTTATCACACTAATGTTATGGTTGCCACTAGATTACCTAAATGTAATGCGGTCGCTACTAACAAGGAGAACGAATTTTAAAATAATGTGATAAATCGAACTATTGGTACCGCCCTAGATGTTCGAAATGTCCATTATTTTCAATGCATGAAATCAATCGCTGATGGGTGGAGAAAACAGCAGATTCAATTTCTTCCCTTGAAATACTTCGTATTGTCTGTCGTATTCTTTCAACCGTGTCAGCTCTTGTTGCGGGTCTATCGGCAAAAACGAGATCTTTTTTCGCCCCCACAAATAAAAATCTGAACAAGTTAGGTCTGGAGACCTCGGTGGCGAAATAAATGAACTTCCACATCCTATCCACCTTCCAGGGTATGATTAATCTAAGAAATTCCGAACATCTCTAGAATAATGTGCCGGGCAAATGTAAGATCTTTTCATTCAGGCTAAATTTAAAAATTTCTGTTAACGCGAACCAGCCTTCTAGACGTTGGAAGACAAATCCCGCCATTTACCTGATTCTTACGATATCTCAGGATAGGAAAGAGATATCGCCTTGCGGTTTGCAGTGTTGTATTACTAATTTAGTCTACTTTTTAAAGACCTACTTCAATTTGTATGCTTCGATTTAAAATTGTTGCGAGAAAACACAATATTTAAAAAAAATAAAACAGCGCCCTCTAGCATTTATGTTACTAATCAGATTGCTTCATATTTACAAATTTTCGATTGTTCAACAAAAGCTCTTTGAAACAACATCAAGTTTATTAAAATCGGTCAAGCACAACCGGAATTACCGGCTTTTTTTCGTAACAAGGTTCCCACTCTTCCCCACCCCTTTTTGAAGAGATAGACTCAACCTTGTCCTATTAAAAATATGCAGAATTTGTCGAGGAATCTGGTTATAATGTTTAATATGCTCCTTAATTAAGTGAATTTAAAAAAAAATTGCGTTTTAAAATTTTAACTGTCAAATACGCCCTCTAGCGGTGGACTTACAATTCTGAAAATAATTTCCAGGCATTTCTCGAGGCCACTTTTGTTATAAATTTTTTTTTCCCGAACCTGTGCTATAATCCACTCCTGAGAAATGGCCACCCGGTACATAACAATCCTCACAGTAGTTCAACACAAATGGGTGAATATGCTGGAGTTTCCCAACGATCGGTATTACGTATTTTAAAAAAAGAAAAATACCATCCCTACAAAATTCAACTACATCAGGAATTGAACGAATGCAGGATTTATGTAACCGCAAACCACTTTTCATCAATTAAATCCTTTTTTCCGATGAAGCCACATTTTTTATACATGGTACCGTGAATCGTCAAAATTGCAGATATTGGAGTCAAGAAAACAAACATTGGATGACTGAGGCACGCACGCAATATCCTCAGAAAGTGAATGTGTGGGCAGGGATCATCAATGACAGAATCATTGGCCCTTTTTTCTTTGAAGAAAATCTAACAGGAGAACGTTATTTAACTTTTTTGAGAAATCAACGTATACCTGTCCTTGCTAACATGTATCCAAATGCCAATAATCCAAGTTTACCTAGTGAAAATATCTGGTTTCAACAAGATGGAGCCCTTCCGCACTACGCACGTGAAGTGCGTCAATTTTTAAATAATTGCTTTCCCGGGAGGTGGATCGGAAGACGAGGTTTTATAGAGATGCCAACAAGGTCGCCAGATCTAGCACCTCTAGACTTTTTCCTGTGGGGTTACATAAAATCAAAAGCTTATGTCAACAGACCCCAAAACTTACAGGTCTTGAAAGATAGAATTAGGCATGAAATAAGTCTAATTACTCCAGAAGTCATCATATACTTGATGAATGTGTCCGTAGATTAGCATATTGTCAAGAAACCGATGGATGGCAATTCGAACATTTAATTTGAAATAATTGTTATTCTATGCATAATTTGGTTACTTTAAAGTGCATTATTAATTAAATCGTTAGTGTAATTTGGTTGGATTTAAATTAAAAAAAATTGTTTTCGTGCAACCGGACGCGAAGTCAGTATTTCGCGTTCTCAACACAGTCCGCGAAATTCAATTTCGCGGCCGATACCCATAGCAACAGCTGCGAAACCAAACGTCACTTCCAAATTTGAATATCACTTCTAAATTTGACATTTCTAAAATACTACAAAGACAAGGATTATTTTTTATTGAATACCAAGAAATACATAAGTAGGTACTTATATTATTTAGGATGAATATCAACATTAATTGTACAGTTTGTATTATTACTTATATTTACTCCAGAAGTTGAAGAAATAACTGTCAAAATATTTTGTATATATTGAAACATATCATTTCCATAGCACACATTGTTAAATAAATTAAACTGCTGTCGATTTTAGAGCAATGATATATTTATTTACAATTATCTAGTTTAATAATTTTAACGATTGCACGAAAAATAGTGTGTATGCTATGGCCGCGAAACTTTTTAACGACCTCAAGATTATCTTGCATCGGCCGCAAACGGCCTCGGCGATAACTGTTCTTTCGGTACGTTAAAAAGGTATTTCGCGGCCTAAGCATACAAATAACTATTTCGTACCCTTAAAAAATATTTTAGTTAAAAATGTAATGTCGTTAAATAGAGAATTGAAATCTCGTTCAAATGAGGTGTCGTATTATACCGATTTCTATTTAAAAAAAATTACGATTACGTCACTACACCTACACCGTTGACGTCATCTCTACTCCATGTACGTTATAACATAGGTATTTTACAACAAAAATCGACCTATTTCGGGATTTCCCTCAAAACTCGACGGTTCTCGAAATAATGATAATATTCCATAATTTAGCCGTTCACTGTATAAGCATGCAACGGCAAACTGTTCTCTTACCTTATGTATTCAAATTACGCACTTAAATACTCACCAAAATAACTTTTGAAATAATTTGGATCCAGACAGTTAACAAGACGTTAAAATGGGAATCGAAAATACAAATATAACATTGATAGAATTGATAGTGATGGAGTTTTTTACTAGTGGCAGTGGGAAAGTTCTATGACTTTATAATATATTCACTGGCACGAAAAACAGACCTGTTGAATATTCTTATACAATCTTTAAATTTTAACGCTTTGTGATGTTTTATTATTATAATATCTCACACAAAACAAAACAACAAGTATTTTTTCAAGCTTTACTTGAAGAATAAAGTGCGTTTGAGTAAAAAGCGTAGACTCCAAAAATCTTATTATTTAATTAGCACTGGTGTCAAAATTAATTAGGGTGCATTTCATTTACAGATGAATTCAGATTTAATCTGCGGTCGTCAGAGAGTGTGGCGAAGACCACACGAGCGTTTTGCAGAATTTACCTTCAGCCCTCGAATAGGATAACAATTTCATATTTCCACTGTTTTCTGTGTATATCTCTCCTTTCCAATACTATGTAAAAAACAAACAAATATTTTCGTAATAAACAACTTATTCAGGTCACCCAGATCTTCGTGATGGATGTGCATGTACACATTGATCGATTTTATGATACATGATATTAATATTTGCACAACAAAAATAAGTTTCTCGAAGGTCTCAAAACATATAATATTTAACCTAGCTGTAGAAATTTCTTGGGTATTTCAAAAACTAGACAACAGCTTCAAACCAATGAAACGTTTGTGAAAAAACTGTCTTATTTTACGAATAATTTTACGGATATCTAATACCTAATTGAGAATTTATGGAAAATATTTTAACATACATGTCACTCCCGGCACGGTAACTTTGTTATTTTAAATGTATCAACCAGTATATCATTAAATTTTTGGATTCTAAATTTATCTTTATTTCTTGGTGAATGTGGCAGAGTTGTTACTAGAACCATGTGTTTTATTTGCTACAAGATATCCAGATCGAACCCGACCCAGCAGTGAAGAAAACATTAAACAATTTAACACAATTTGGTTGTTTTCAAGCAATAATAAGGCTGAAATAATTGATATTTTTAAATTAGTACATGTTTATAGCTCAAAAACGCTAAGGGTACGGACAGAAAGGAAGCGGGTTGCCTGCTCGCTGGTTATCGGCGCCGAAAGACGGCGCCGGTTTAGGCAGGTTAGCGCCCAGAAAGAAAGCGTAAACATGCTACTTGTTTTCGCAGATTATTTTAGTACCTAGTTGAAAGTGAAGCAAAAATGTCGTCCTCATCCGATGAAGAAATTCTATTGAACAATCCGTTTTTAAGATTGAGGAGACCGAAAACAGGCATTCATCCTATCAATCAGAACCGGACAGAATTTGGAGAATATCACAAATTATTTAAAGAGTTACAAGGATATCCAGATCGTTTTTTTAGTTATATGCGAATGAATCTATTACTGTGATTTTTTTCACGTTTGTCTCATACAGGGATTTGTTTAAAAACTGCAGAAATCAATGCTTCCGTATCCATTGCCTGCTCGCTTATAATTAAATATTCATTCCGGTAAAATGCCAGCAGCTTGCTACACGCGCCGACAAGCTTCAGCCTGTTTTGTCTCTGTGCGTCCACGTTCAATACGCATACTGAATTTAGGCGCCGATCGGCGCCGATAACCAGCGAGCAGGCAACCCGCTTTCTTTCTGTCCGTACCCTTAGATTGGGTATAGGGAACTGAACATAAACTGCCCTTATTTTCTGCCTTAGAATCAAGTAAAAGAATAAAAAAATAATTGTCTTTAAAAAAAAATTAAGATATTTAACATTTTTGAACTTTTAACAACCCTGTTTAAAAAAAATAAGTTTTCTACTTGTCACCAATTATTTTGATCGTCCTACTAATCAACCCGACAAGTTGGTATTGGGGATGTTCAAACAGAATTTTCAATATGAAGGTCTGCACTTGTCAATTTTTTATTAAAAAAATTAATATCTCGATAAGTATAAATTTTAGATACAGGGTATTCTACACAAATTGACATTCAAATTTAATGTAAAAT
Organism: Lochmaea capreae; assembly: GCA_949126875.1. Classification (NCBI taxonomy): domain Eukaryota; kingdom Metazoa; phylum Arthropoda; class Insecta; order Coleoptera; family Chrysomelidae; genus Lochmaea; species Lochmaea capreae. Next base: position 11,116,744 of record OX421404.1, on the reverse strand, counting down.
CCGAAATTCTTGTTATTTTTTTCTGGAAAATTATTTTTGGTTAAATATTTCCACCGCCAAACTAATAAAATTTCACTTAATATTTGTTTCAAATAATGTTTGGACGAAAGTATTCATCAATAACTCACAAATTAAGGCAATTAGGAATGCTAAAGAAATAATAAAGTGCCATACAATACCATTTCATTACGATACTAAAATACAGGGTGATCCATTTAATAAAACCCAGTAAATGATCAATCCGATTTATGACCAGCCCTGTATTTAAAAAACGAATATCACGCTATGTTAATAATTTTGAACAATACTAGACTATATTAAAAATCGTTTGAACGTAAATAGATTTCTTGATATCAAATCTATACAATGGTACAGGGTGTTGATGTTACTAGGAAATTAATAAAAAAGTGCTTATATCTTTTGAATTACCTCGTATAACAATGCAATACCTCATATCACAGAAACAATAAAATCGAGGGAAATAAAAAAATGTGGAAATATACAGGGTGTTCCATTTAAAAAAAGATAAGTTAGGTTCAGCCTGCCAATATGGGTGGCCCTGTATATTTTAAAATATTTTCAAAATAGGGTCCTATTTCATCTCTCACGACAAGTGAGTTATTCGACTTCCTCGCACTAATGCCGCACCCAAGCCAAAGAGAAGAGTCTCACTGAACTTGGGCAAACATGTGAAGATATTCAAGGGAGGAGTTGCAGCAATATAGTACTGTGCAGGAGAGCTATTAAGGCAAGAGTTCGAGGAAAGAACCATTGCCATGTACTCCGACAGCCAAGTGACTGTAAAAGCATGTTCCATGGAGATAAATTCCAAACTTGTTTGAGACTGCCTTGATACGCTACAAAAGCTGGGCACTCATAATAGATTGGGTACCTGGCCACTCAGATCACAAGGGAATGAAGAGGCAGACTCACTGTCTGAGAGGGGGCACGATGTGCCCCCATTGGCCCAGAACCTTTCGAACAGAACGAATTCGCAGAAAGAGTGGTATTTTATTAGATTATTCCACTAACAAAATGCAAGGTCCAAAAATTAAACTCGGCAGTATGGAAAGAAAAATAATAAATTTCATTTATGTTTCCCAAACCTGAATGTTTTTTAAATAATTCAATTCTAAAGGGGGAGGTCTGAGGAAATTTTGTCATGAGGAAGATTAATTGAATTATTTTAAAAATCTTCAGGTTTGGGTACCTGTATTACGTAGAATATTTTTGTTGATAACTTCATTTGAAATTGCTCCGAGTTGACCCGTTTGGACGTCTGTAGCTACTATTATTTTTTGTTTAAGGGGATTCTCAAATAATATCTATCACTACTAAAACTTGATGTTAATTTTCAACTGATTCCAAAAATTAATACACTTTTGAGTTCACAGATATAAAAGCTTATGCCTTGATGGCGTTCGATTTTCAAAATTCGAATCAGTTATAATTTAAAAAAAATTTAAAAAATATAATATTTCAAAAAAAAGTAAAAATTGAAAAATTCAATCCCATCAAAGCATATACATTATTTATCGGGCAATCGGACGCGAAGTCAGTATTTCGGGTTCTCAACACAGTCCGCGAAATTAAATTTCGCGGCCGTTACCCATAGCAATGGCTGCGAAACCAAACGTCACTTCCAAATTTGAATATCACTTCCAAATTTGACATTTCTAAAATACTACAAAGACAAGGATTATTTTTTATTGAATACCAACAAATACATAAGTACTTATATTATTTAGGATGAATATTAACATTAATTATACAGTTTGTATTATTACTAATATTTACTCCAGAAGTTGAAGCAAGAACTGTCAAAATATTTTGTATATATTGAAACATATCATTTCCATAGCACACATTGTTAAATAAATTGAACTGCTGTTGATATTAGAGCAATGATATACTTATTTACAATTATCTAGTTTAATAATTTTAACGATTGCACGAAAAATAGTGTGTATGCCATGGCCGCAAGCGGCCTCGGCGATAACTGTTCTTTCGGTACGTTAAAAAGGTATTTCGCGGCCTAAGCATACAGATAACTATTTCGGAATTCAAAACTGTTTAAATTTTTAAAATCAATTGAGTATTAAGCTCAAAAAATTGACAATAAGTCTTATTGTTTTCTCAAAAATTACTGAACTCAACAGTGAAACATGGTAAACACGTACGAGTCTTGTACGGGAAAGGTGAGTCGACTACTGACGACCCACCTATTTTTATCAAATCAATATTTATTAATATTATGGTAGTACATTTATGTTAGTTATACGCTATGAAAAAATCCAAAATATCAAGAATTAAATACGAAATTCACAGTTTACTATTAAGAAAGAAAATTGCATTGTCATTTTATCTATGGAACATTAAGCTGCCGGACCAATCAGAATTGAAAAATACAGCTGGTGTTTTTGTAATAATACAAGCTTTTTTGGACTGTAATTGGTCCGATTGTGTGAAAATTTCAAGGTAAGTGGAATAGTCGCTGTAATTTTTTCTTCCTGGAACTAACATGTGAAATAAACAGTGTAGGTAACTTTTTCCGTTGTGAAAGTGAAAGTTACAATGTGGATGTTATGCGATTTTTTTTAAAATTGTAAATCGAATATAAAGCTCAGCCAAACATTTTTATACACAAAGAGCAATTCGTTATGCATTTCAAATTCACAATAACCTTTCCCGACAATAGGTTTCTATTCCCAACGTACATTTGTACCTTTTCTCATCTAAAGCATAACATACACGGATTACAAAAGGCTTAACAGTAACTTTATTTAATTTTCGAGGAAAAACTACGAGAAAAGCTTGAAAACGCAAAATCCTTTGTCTCCATGCAAATGGACTTGAAAATGTGTACAGCACTCATTCTAAGAACTGTTCTTTGTGTCTGAGAGTGTGGTTAGAGATAAAATAATGGTTGAATGTTGTTATGAAAGCAAATTATGAATTTCTATAGACAGAGAGAATTGTGCTCGGAAGGTTAAAGTATTAAGGGCGATTAATAGCGTTTAGTTATCACTTTTCTTTATTCCCTTTCGTTCTTCTACAAATAAAGGGGTTTTCAGGCTGCAACAATTTTTATCTTGCGGAAATTTATATCGGGTTTATGGTGAAAGTCATATATATCTAGTGACATTTTTGAAACTCAAACAAAAATGATCATATATTGAATAAGTTTTTGTATCTTACCTATTATGGTACTTTAGAATTTTCACGAAACTAGAAATATGGATGCATGTACTTGAATTCATTCATTGGTTACTATTTTACCATACGAAAACAACATGGCATACAAATTCAAGTGATACTAAGGGTTTATAGGTGATGATTGAAAATTAATAGGTAAAGGTAAAAATTAATCATTCAACTTATGTATATCGAAGAGATTTTGTTATTTTCCAAATATGATGTAACTTATGAATGCCTTTTGATATATAAGTGAAAATTATCGAATACTCTTTAAATATTCAACGACGGATGTTGTTTTGGGTTCAAAATAGTGGCTGCAATGGTTTAAAGGTTAAAATTTATCAATTTTCAGAACAATAAACTAATGGATGCCATTGATTTTTTTTATTAATTTTATAGTTAAAATGAAAAATGAGTTGCATACATTTTTGATGTATAATGGTGATGTAATAATAACAATTATTTGCCACAATTTGTTTCTTTATACAGAGCTGTGTAGTATATTACTAAAATACATAGACATACTCATACACGTATTTAGAGTTCGTAATCAAGACTAGCCATGGGCCCGAGTGAATAAAAACTTAGCTGTTGCTTCTAGTATAAAGTATAAGCTTTAGCTTTTACTAGGTAGATTTAGCTTTTGCTAATAGCATTTGCTTAAATTGAAGTGAATAACCTCTTGCTTTTACTTACTAGCAAAAGCTAGATATTTTAAGTATTCACTTAAAGTTCTTATTTGGTAAATCATCAAAAAAAAAAATGTTTTTATACTGACAAGGCCTATATTTACATTTTTATGCCTAATCAGTCGGCCGTTAAATTCGATAGACTGTATGTGTATGGACAAATTTTAACTGCCAATGTGCAAATCGACAAAGGCAAATATCGAGCGCATGAAAACTTTTTAAATCAGTATCATTAACGAGTGCTAACGGTTTACGTTCAAAATATGTAGTGATTCAGAAAATTCTACAAGTGATTTTTTGACGGAGGAAGTTCCTGCAAAAATTTCGTCCAATCTGAAATTGATGGAAATTTGGGAAAGCTATAATATTATATTTAATAAATCGCAAGTTCCTAAAATAAAAGAGAAAAAAGAACAAGCATACAAAGAAATCCAGCAAAAATATATTTTGCAAATTGGAAGGGATTTAACTGAAAAACAACTAAAAAAGAAAATCAAAAGTATGAAGACCGAGTTAAAGAAAAAGACGGACCTAACTGCAACGGGAAATAAGAAAATTGTTTTAAACAACAAAAAAACAACTTTTGGCGCTAATGAAAGGACAAAAAAAACCATATTTTTCAAAAAGTACCAGGTAGGTAATAAAGTAAAGTAAAAGCAAAATTAAGTATTTTTTCGCCGAATAGTATAAATTACTGTTTTGCTGCCATTTGATCCAAAAAATTATTTCAGGAGCAATGTCGATAGGATTTGTGATGGAATAACCTCAGCCATCAACGTTCAAAACTGAAGAATTTATTCCACCTCCACCTCATGTTCGGCCTTTACCTGATAAGTCTCCAGTTACCAGAAGAACCAAATTTAAGGTAACAGACGAAACCTCAAATTTGTCCAATACAAAGCTCCAACGACTGGTATTGTTGGAACAGCTGGAACTAATAAGGGTTCAAAAGGAAAAGGAAAAATTATTGTTGGAAAAAATACAAAAAGAAAATGGAAACCAATTTGAAGACATAAATAATTTGGTGTTCAGAAAGTTGTAAGTAAATGAATAAATTGTTTTGTTGTTAACGTTTTTTTTAAATAAATCAATGAACTTGATTCAGATTAAGGTACCTATTTTCTTTTAAATTTAACTTAAAAAGTAATCCAAAATAATAAAAATCCTAAAATATAACATTATACAGTGTGGCCCATTGAAAACTTTCTAGAAGGCGTACCTGCTTGAAAAAGTTGTTGTCGAAAAAATCTTCCTTCAAGTATCTTGTTTATTTTACATATTACGTATTAATATTCATGTTGTCTTATGATATTATATGGTATCGTACTTAGTAGTATATTTACAACTGCAATTGAAAAATTATATTTTTTATTTCTTCTCGTCTTTATTGACCACAACTTCTTCACCATCGTGGTCCTCGGCGGCTACTTCGTCATTTGGTAATTGGTCATTTAAACACAACATTATGCAGAACCACACCGCTGACGATTACTGACGGAATTTTGTCAATGTTGTATCTGATGTTGCAAAACAGGGAATCGACGTTTTAGTTTTCCGAAACAGCGTTCTATAATAACGCGCTCTCTTTTATGTACATTATTATACGCTATTTCTTGAGGTGTGGTGACGCGCTCTCTTTTATGTACATTATTATACGCTATTTCTTGAGGTGTGGTGGGGTTTCTATACGGTGTTAATAGCCATGGTGTTATGACGTAACCTTCATCGCCTAAAATAAGTCCATAGTTCTATTGACGTCTTCTCATCATACCAAAAATATTTGATCTTCTTAAAATACGACTGTCGTGCACCGAGCCAGGCCATTGAGCATCTACGGATGTAAAAATTTCTTTTCCGTTACAAGTTGCTTGCACATTTATACTACACCAGCCTTTCCTATTGATATACTCGTCACCATGTAGCGATGGCTTTATTATTGGTATATGAGTGCAATCAATTGCACCAAAAGCACAGGGAAATCTATACAACTGTGCCCATTCGTTGATTGCCTGGTCAGTCAAGTTTTCTGTAGGAAATTTAATCCAAATTCCTGCCTTTTCAACTATTTTTGGTAAAACGTGAGATATCGTTTTACATATTGTTGTTCTATGAACTCCTTCTTCTTTTCCGATCGCTATTTGAAATCCAGGTTCACTTATAAATCGCAAAAATATTTGCATTTGTTTTTTTGGACTCAATGTCTCCACTTTTGGCTCCAAATAATGGTTAGCTATCCACTCAACATTTTCTTCACTAAATCTATACAGACCGTGGTATTCTTCGGCACGACTTTCTTTTCTTTCGGGATAAAATTTTACAGATCTTATATTCATAAATGCAGCCATTTCTGCCAAACTGTTTAACAATACTAAATTTTTAAGCCAGGGTCTAACAAGCTTGCAAAAATGTAAGCTTTTCCTTAATATTCTTAGTAATTGCTTACTAAAAACTAAAAACTTTAGCTTTTGCTAATTGCATTTTCAGTAAAAGCTACTACTTATTTTTATTCACTGCAATCTAAGCATTTGCTAGGAAAATGTTAGTTTTAGCTTTTACTGAATTTTTATTTACATCAATGCTGATGGTGTGAATGGAATAGAGGATGCTATAGAATAACAGAGAGACAATGTGTAGAGAAGTGGGCGTTTCGTGGAGAGGAAGTTTGCTGTTCTCTCTTGGACATGATATAATTTCATGTATAGTACTCGCTGTTGCTACTATATGAGATTCTACATAATATGGAAGATAAATATTTTCCGAACATACATGCTATTCAGACAAGTATTCCAAAGTTTTATCCCATCACCCAACTAGCAAAATAGATCCCTAAAAGAACGAAATTATTTCTTAATTATCGTATAGTTCCGCTTGAAAGAATAAAATTATTTTTTAATGCGTCTCAATACGACAATTGTATCATAAAAGAGGGATTTCTATAATGCTCTTGTATAGACGTTCTTACAACTCATATCATACGACAAAGTAATACTGTAAGTATATAAAATTTATGACAGTTGCATAGCGTACTATAAAATTTCTATATAATAGTTTTAAAACAGTGTTATACAGATTATAATACGGTTGCATAGCTATTGTATTACTTATAATAGCATTAGAGTTCCTTAAGAAAAGTAATAAGATTGTTGCTTTACGCAGAAGTAAAACATTACACAATAAATATATAAGTATTTTATAATCTTCTTATTCCCATAACAGTATTCTCTCTTATGAAGAGCTTATTGAATAAAAATGTAGTACCCAGGAATAAATTTATTATTAAATCTGGCAGCGTTCAAAAGTGGTCAAGAATCAAACCGCACCTAACTTCCGAGGCTGTCAAAACCAATTTTATGGCGCTGCATTAAGCATCATAAAACTTTAATATCGTATACAGTTCAGAACAAAACAGAATAATTGTATAAGGATTCTAATTTGTATTACCTATATACGCCATAATTATTAAACGTTCGGCTGTTCAGAAACCGCCGCCACCGAAAAAATCATAATAATATAGAAACGTAAAACGGTGAAATGAAAATATATTTTTTAAAGAAATATAGAGAAAGTTCTGCATATTCTGAAATACACTCATCAAATATCAAATTTCATCAGTCGTATACGAAATTTGTCAGAAAATATGAACAACAGTAAAGTAAGTTTATTTTTTTAAATATCGGAAACTTTTATCAGTGATCTGACAATTTGATAACCTTCAAGTCTCTTAACCTTATGCATTATGATCATGCATTAAAATAATTGATACATAACAAAATTATTTATTTGACAATAATTATCAACTACATTAGAATACAGTACCTACTAATAATGTTAATTACGTAATAAGCGTGTAACTTTTCTCAATAACAATTTTCCATATTGTCAAAAATAAAGATACTTTACTCTTGATGCCATGTACTCGTGTACCATGGTCGCATTTTAAGTTCAAGGCCATGCAGAACTTTTTATAAATGATTTTTTTTTCGTAAAATTAATAAAAAAAAAGTTTCCCATGAGGTGCAAATACATAGTATGATATCCATATCTCAAATCTTCAATTTTTTACTTTCGTTAATCCAAAATCTTCTCATTTTACACTGAAAAAATCTGATCAATTCTGTATACCCCGACCGAATATCCAGACATTTTAAATTCAATAAAAGCATACACACTAATTGCATATTACGTATCAAGTTGCAAAATATCAGTTCAACGTTAATAATAAAAATTTTCAGATTTTAATTTACATAATTCGCTGTACATGTTGCAAACTTTTCCACATGACTATAATTTATTGCTCAGTGAACAACAATGCACGACGAAATTTTAAATTCATTTTAATACTGATAATTACGGTTTTTAAATGAAATTCATTTAAACCAGGTCAGTAGTTTTTCAACCTCTCTATCTAAATAGATTGTATCTGAATATATATTTGATAGTATACTAAGTTGGCAGCATTCTTATTTTTACAACCAATTAATTATTAATGAAACACATTATCATTAATTTTAGATAAATTGACACTTTGATTATTGATCATACACAGTACGTTCAGTAAGAAGATTCGGGTCCTCACCTTCTCATTCATTAGGCTTTTTGTGTTCTTGGTTGTCCCGTTTATAAGAAGAGACTAGTTATTCTTATCGGGTTTAACAGTGTTTTGTTTTAGTAGGCAAGGTAATACTTGAGTTTATTTAACCATACAGAAGAAGTTTAAGCAGCTGGAAAACCTCTTTTTTAACACGCTTGTATCAGTTTCACTTGTATGTATGTTTGTTTGTTAGTAACCGACTCATTGGACTCGATTTTGACCCACTTTAAATGAATAGATTTAATTCAAACTTTGTACACTTGTCAAGGACCGATGACAATACAATATAGTAGTAAAATATAGGGTGTTAAATTTATAACGCAGCCTTTAAACTCGAATTTTACCCACTTTAAATGCTCAGATTAATTAGAAAGTTTGCACACTCATCAAGGACCGATGACAATACAATGTAGTAGTAGAATATAGGGTATTCCATTAAAATAAAAAAATAACTTTGATCTTGCATCGAGTTTGAAAAAAAACTATAAAAAATACTTAAAGCAAATCGAACTAAACATTAAAAAATAGTTCTTAATGTAAGAATAAAATGATTAACGAGAAAATTGTCATTGTGGTAATAGCGTGGAGTTACTCTTAAGTGGGTCCCGGGGCATAAGGGAATTGTAGGAAACGAAAAGGCAGACATCCTAGCAAATCTGGGGTCTGAGACAGCATTCACTGGTCCTGAACCAGTATTTGGGATATCCAAAACTGCTGCACGTGGTTGTATATCTCGGTGGACTCAAACTAAACACCAGTCGTACTGGAGACACGTGCCAAAACAGGAACACAGCAAACTCCTGGTCAAAAAACCCTCGGAGACGCTGACCAACGAAATACTAAACCTTAGCAGGGCCCAAATAAGGATAGTGACAGGTTTACTCACCGGTCACTGTACTCTAAGGAAGCACATGCACACAATCGGCATATATAGGGAGGAACCTATCTGTCGGTTGTGCATGGAAGAGGAGGGAACAGCCTCTCACATTATCTTTGATTGTGAAGCACTATCTCACTAGAGATATAGACTCCTAGGACTAGAATATCCAAGGGAGGATTTCTCCAAGAAGAACCTAGTGAAAAGTCTGCTGAGCCTGATAAGGGCTACTGGTCTCTTCACATAAACGGCACAAAAAGCCTCAAGGCTGAGGTGCCGACGACATCAAGCCTTTGACTGGTGTGCTGATCCAATCAATCAATAGCGTGGAGTGCTTTGTACTACATTTATACACTAACTCTGTATTTTGGAATAAAACTGGTCAAAAATTATAACAATTGTTATCGATTACCATAATGACATTAATTTTCTGGTTAATCACTTTATTTTTAAACTATAATTTATCATAATCATATTGATAGTTTTGTGTGATCGGATAGATTGTAAGAACTGTTCCCTATGGCTCTAGGTATTGCAGTGTTTAAAAGTAGTTAAATTTTTTTTTGAAATATAATTCAAAGAAAAGAAAATTATTTTTATATTTGCGTGATCTGAAAGATGTTGCCCATCTGAATTACCCTTGTAATATTTACGTTGGAATTATTTTATTTTATTCTTTTTCTTATTTATTTTGGGAAATCAAACCACAATCTTTTTTATATTTTTTAATTTAACGTTTCGGTAGCGTTCCAGCTACCGTTATCAAGAACAATTAAGTTTTTTCATTTCTGGTCCTTATTTAACACCATTGTATAAAACTCGGGAACTAGAGAATCAATAATATTTTCAAGTTTAAGACTGCAGAAATTTGTTGTCAAATTTTTAAGGTCTATTTACAGAAGATCATATTCTTGATAGGGTGTGAAATATTTTTTGTACGACTTTCTTACATTATAGTCTACTATAACTTGTTTTTAAACTAAGAGGAGAGATTTGAATTTAAGTTGGCACTTCAGCTGCCTAGTGAGTGGTCAGATTGATACAACTCGTATGTATGTATGTATTTTGGGGTACCATTCACTGAGATCTAAAAGATCTATTGTGCCCCCTTGCAGTAAAACGGGAAGTGCACTTCGAAAAATATTTTGGTGGCGCTCTATTTTTTCTGTTCTCTCTTTTTGTAGTCTATTGGATTTTAAAAATTCTGATATACAGGGTGTTGTTTTGGAGATTATCGAATTTTGCAAATTTTTCTTAAACCAGACCTGGATTATAATTATTTTTATTACACTATCATATGGTGTTATCAATGCAATATATCCTTACCAAAAATGAAAGAAATATATAGGGTGGTTCTAAAGTTATGGCCTTCAAAAGCATTGGACTAAATGAATAAAACACCCTGTATCTCTGTTAATAATTATATTAGACCAGTTAACCAATGCTATTTGGAACCACCAAAGTGTCCTCTACTTGCAGTTAACCTATGGTGGTTTAACTATGAAACACTCTGTATACAGGCTAGTCTTTGAATTTTGGAGAGGTTTTCTCTCGTCGTCAAGAGGCTAGCTCTACTACTCCACGCAATGGCTCCATAAGTGATAATTGGTCTCACTATGGCAGTGTACATCCAGCTGAGGATTTTTGAGGTTGAGTTTTCTTTTCTTAGTGAAGGCTATCAAGATGGTTTTGATGGGGTTGATGCTGAGTCCCACTTGCCTACACCAGCTATTTGTATAGTTCAGATCCTATTGTACGATGTCACAAAGGGTGTTTTCAAATTTTCCCCTGGCTGTTATAACAATATCATCGGCATATCCTTGACAGGACATTCCGAGGTCCGGCATATCCTTGACAGGACATTCCGAGGTCCGTCAAACCACACAGGAATTCGTAAACCGTCAGACTCCACATTAATGGGGATGCTACTCCTCCCTGTGGGCAACCTCTGGTTGTGCAGTCTCTGCTACTCTAGTGCTGAGCAGTTCCGACATCCATTTGGATCTTGTGCTGTCTACACCTCTTCTATTTAATGCACTCTTGACAGCCTCATGTGGAGTGTTGTCACAAGCTCCTTATATGTCCAAAAATGCACATACTACAGTTTCTTGGTTGTTTAAGGCACCTCGGATATCCTCCGTCAGTTGTACCAGTGCAGTCTCCGTAGATCTGCCTGCCCGGTATACAACTTACGACGACATTCTTAAATCAGTAACTTTTTTGCTTTGGTTGTTTATTGTCTTATTTTTAAGTATAATATTCCAAGCAAGTTAACTGCTATTTTTATTATTTATTCCATCTATGCTTGTTTTTTCTTGTTAATAGTATAAGCATCCAAAGTAAAATCTTATTTTTTTTATTTTTTCAGATCAATTTATACATACATCACAGTATAGTTCCTACTATACCTAAGCCTCAAATGAATAATTTAAAAATACATTTGCATTTTCTACATAAACTACTTATAATAACCATACATTTTTTCACAATAATGTGACATTTGGTTACTACTTTCGCCATGGCCCGTGGCCAATGATAATTCGATATTTAGACATGCCTTGATCCCTCATTGTATAAAAATCATTCTATAATAACCGGGAAATTAGCATCATCACGGCCAAAGTCGATAGACGCTAAATATAGAAATACATCTCATGGAATAAAAAGTAAAAAATTGAAATTAAATATAATTTTTTACATCAAATTGCGTAATGGTTTACTAATAACTCGCCTTGAATGTACAAAACATTAAAGAGGTTTACACGAACTGCACAAATTTCAAGAGCATATAGTAAAAAATATAGAAAAATGCATGTAATTCCTAAACAACGCTACATAACTGTGAGAGGATGTGAAATAAATTAAAATAAGGTAGTTACAATTAGGGTCGTTGGAGACCAACATTATACAAAAAGGCTTTAACTGAATAATTATTTTATATTATCTTTACCTAGTAACCGGTTAAGTATAATGGTTGAGTGAAGAAAATAAAATTAATATGGCTTCAGCTCAAAATAAAGGAAACATGAAAAATACAACAAAAAAATTGTTGATCTTTTTATGAAGCCATATATTGCTACATTTTGATATTTGGAATTGAAAGAAGACGATGTATATTTCTAGTTGTGTATACTACATAACATTATTTAAAAAAGAGCCACATAATATACTACCAGCAGCAGCAGTCGTGTGCTATTTGTTGACTTTTTTATCAAAAACATTGATGTGGACATAATATGGAAGCTACGAATTCATCTTTGGTCATTAAAATAGCTGCATAATATTCATATTTATATATACAACATTACTAGCGTTCGTCTTTTAAGTTTGTTCCTGACAAGCAATTCTGTAAGCCAATGTTAAATTTTAATGCATGGTTGAAAATTAGACTCCTGCTAAATCCATTTCACTACTCCGTGCATAATAAGCTTTAAGATATTAACGGAAAACTCTCACCTGTTAAAATTTAAAACCTAATCTTGACTATGTATACATTAACACATTTCTAACAGCGGAAACTTCGTCAAATATAACGGCGTGCCATTTTTAACCACTTCTTATAGAATTGACCCTATTATGTGAATATAATTATTGCAACCCTAATTTCTCATGGTATTATCATTTTCGCAATACAGTATGAAAAGTCCCTTGAATTAATATAACACGCAAATATCTAAAGATAATTCACCCATCAGCTTATTCAGTGGAAATATTCTATGCAATCAAATATCTCCAAACGGGATCACCTTAACTGAAGCTTGATTAGTTGAGTCAGCAAATTTTCAGATACTCCTGAAAAACTATAACATGGTGAGAACAAATTAATGCCTAAACCCGAACCATACTGCACTGAGAGATATGACAGGTGACCTGACAGAACACTGCCGCCTGAATGGGCGCTTCAAAAACCCCAAAAAGTGGAGCACAAATAATGTAGATTCTGTGGAATGGAAGAAGAAACCCGATTCACATACTTGCTAAATGCATAGCAATACAGAATCATAGCGTACAACACCTATGAGACTATACTGGATAGAAGAGAGACGCTTATCTAAACTGGACATCTTGTGGATATCCTAACCTTATTCCTGGAAATAGTTATAAAGGTACTAGGTACTAGTCTCTTCGACTTTTCTAAGAAATTAAGTAGAGGAAAATGAGTACCGTAGATCTTTAAGGTATCAGAGAATGTCACCCTAGTATACATACATACATTACAGACTGTAAAAGGATTATACAACACAAAGTGAAAAGTTCAGTTTGTGCAATGTTTAAATTTTCATTCATTGGAGGGAAAACTTCCTTAGCCGAGGTTTGCGAGTTTTGGTAGATGCTAAACTTACGGTTTGGTGGCGTTACCACCTGAAAGTCACCGTACGATGAAAGGACGATCCTCAGTCGAAAGTGAAATAATAACGATTTATTTCTTCTATTAAATATCAGTCATCAACCAATCATAGGGCGAGAACACAAAGAAAGCTGGTTTCTCGCACGCTGGTTACCAGCGCGGATTGTAGGCGCGATAGTTGCTGATTGTTGAACATAAAGATGGAAGTCGGCTATTTTCTTTCATTACTTCATTATATTTCAAAATGTCGAGTACCTCAAGTGACGAAATTTGTTTGATGGAATATGTTTCTTTAAAAATGAAAAGAAAAGCTGGTGTTTTGTCCAAGAGGTACGTGAACGCCGCAAAGTATGTAAACAGACTGAATGAAGCGCGGTCCCTGCACGTGTCGCTCTGGAAAATAATGTTTTGCTAATTCCGATAAAGCGATAAAGTTATCGGAGCGTATTACTAGCGCCGACAAGCTCGGACCTGCTTCTTTTGTGCGCGGTTACATGTATCAACATGAATACATTTTTAAAGCTTATCGGCACTAATAGAGAAGCGAGAGAAACCAGCTTTCTCTGTGTTCTCGCCCTTACTTTTGTTTCCTGTTTGGCAAGACCAATCAACACGCTCTATTATCGACTATTTGCATGGTGCACAATAGTCACCGACTATTCAGCATGATACGTATACCAAGGAGCCTGTGCATCTGACAGTACTCTAAGTAACTACAACTTAATCGTCAAATTGAAGTGTTTGAAAAGGAATCGGTTTGGAAAAACCAAAAACGAAGAAATAGATAGGGCAATCAAGACTACATTCCCTGATAATACAGTGAGGTGTACAAATAGCGTATGGAAACAGTTTACCAAATTTTGCGAGCATCGTCGATATGAATTGAATTAGTCGACACCATTCACCAAGCTGAATGATATTTTGAAAGACTGGGCCTGGAATATCAAAAAAAGGAAATTGGCGTGATTAGAAAGATGTGTATGTGGAATTCTACAGCTAAAAATCTTCAAGAGATGTATTTCAAGAAGTATAACATAAAAATAGAGTCATTTCAAGCGTGAGAATTCAAAATTTCTCTAGAAGCACCGAATCCCAAGAGAAGGGAATTGCAGATACATCAGGAAACACAGAAACGGAGCTCAACGGCGTTAAGTACAGAGAATATGTTTGTTATTATTGACAAATGCGTTGAAAAAACTCTAGATTGACTTCCAAAAAAAATTTACAATTTGGCTTCAGGTAGGATAGAATACAACTCAATTTTCACAAAATCCTGTCATGGAGGAAACCATAAATGCGCAGACAGCAATAAGTGGCTTACTATAAAAATGAAGGAAACCCACATCGCTGTCCAGTTAGATTGTTCAGAGAATTGATTAGAAAAGAGGACGAGGTTTCACATGTCCACCTTTGTTCTTAACTCTAAATCCATTTTGGCAAAAAGGAAACTCATTCTGGTACAAGAATTCTTCCGTTGGGGAGAACGAACATTCAAAATGGACTAAATTGGGAGCAAAGTCTATTACCTAGTTTAGATACCAGCAAATTGAAAATTACAAACCATTTTTGCAAATCAACTGCAGTTTCTCAGGTGGCATAATCCAGAGTATCAGAGCAGCAACCTATTCAAATTACTGGTCACGCTAGACTTATGCAATTCAACCTTATTTGCAGATGGATGGAAATAAAAATGAATGTGGACCTTCTACGGTTAATACTGCCAGTTCTTCAAAAGCTGAACAAATGTCACAAATCACACATGGTGGAAACGTCACATACAATATTTCAATAGAGGAGTTCCTTCTAAGGTCAGTGTGGCCAACAAAAACTGGTTTTTCTGACAATAATGACAGATAATGTCTACCATTCAAAACATAAGATTTTTGCAGGTTTTTTATCATTACGAACATCTAAATGGCTTTATTAAAACAATGAATACACCCCCGAAGCGTGAATCTTAAAATTTAAAATGACGTTTTAGCTGAATACTCAACGCATCGGTGGCCAATATTTCTAGGAACTTTTAGAAATACTCCATTCCATTTCTGTCATTATGTCACTAGTTATGTCAGATGTCACTGGAAAAAGCAATAAGAAGAATTAAGAGATACAACTAACCAGAACTAAAAAAGTCTAATTGAAAATAAACATGAACGATTAAACGAATGTCAATAAAAACAAATAAAACTGACATCTGACATAACTAGTGACAGAATAACAGAAATGAAATGGTGACATACCAAAAGTTTCTGGAATTATTGGTCATTGATGCGTTGATTATCCAGCTAAAACGTCATTTTAAATTTTGAGATTCACGCTTCGGGGTGTATTCATTGTTTTGATAAAGCAATATAGATGTTCACAATGTTAAAAAACATGCAAAAACCTTATGTTTTGAATGTCATTCTTGTCAGAAAAACCACTTTTTGTTGGCTACACTGACCCTAGACTGAACTCCTCTATTGATAAATTATAAAGCTGGTGCTGTTTTTGTTTGGATTTTGTTTATTGTTATTGATATTTTGAATAAATGATTTCAAATTGTTTCATTTTGTGAATATGACTGAAATAAAGAATTGGATACAAAAAATAATCTTCATAAATATAACAAGACCTTGATAAATTGTCGGCTATTTTCATCGCTGCTAAATTTCTCTTGTATTTATTAATTTGACTCGACATTATTTTGGCATTAACAATCAGAGATGAAAGACCTCGAACTTCGCTCTCTGGCCAAAATAATGTCTCGTTAAATTATAATAAAATACAGTCGAAATTTAGATGCAACAAAATAGTCGACCATTTATCAAGGTCTTACCCTTGACTATAAATAAGAATAATACCTAAAACAAAAATCGTATCTATTTTCTAAAATAAATGAAACCTTAAACATACCTCCTAAAGCTATGATAATTTCTCCATGAGTTTTTATTTTGAATTCCTAGCAAGCTTACAAGTGTTACGACATCAATTTCTTTAGGGCTCGTGACAAAAGCTAGTTTTAAGATAGTTGATAACTGTACAGGTGTACATTGATATGATCTGGTCAATTATGGTATAATAATGAGCAGGGGTCATTAATGATATGTCGAGCATATCATAACTGTCGTTTATGCAACGAAATGGCGAAGATTGAAATTTATTTCTAAAAGGTATATTATAGTTATTTAACGAACAAGAGTATTAATAAGGGCTATTAACAATCGAGATATTTTAACGCGCGAGCAAAGCGAGCGCTTTAATGGATGAGATTGTTAATGGCCCTTTTAATACTCGTCTTAGTTACAAAACCTTTCCGTCGACTGTACAACCTGAATCCTTTTTTTCAATATTTGAAAACTAAGAATATTTATTTGATTTGAAGCACTGTCAAAAATAAATCATGACATTGAAATATGACAGAAGTCACCGGTTGAAATGTCACTGTTTTCCTTTTTTGCTCAAATTCTTTCTTGAATGTTTTAATATTTAATGATTATAGCTTTGTAGAATAATGTAATAAAAACGATAGGTAAGTATTTTATACTAGAAGCAAGTTTTATACCTTTTTTTGTTAATATTATTGTATGTTTGGTTGCCTATACCACAATCGGTTATTAATAATTTTGTGTACATTAATATTGCTCAATAACGCACGATCGGGGGAAAAATGATATTAAAAGAATTGTCAGTCAACAATTGCATTTGAAAACATCATTGAATTTTTAGAACGAAAACTCTCATTGGAAATTATTATTTTTATTTAAATTTTTTGAATGACCGTCCCTTATCCCAATTTTTTTTACGTCCAATAACATTTAAAACAAATTTCATTTCATTGCATATTGGATATAGTACCAAAAACAACTAATTATGGCCATATTAATGTACAGTGTGTCAGATTAAGAGAATTAACTCTCTGTGTTTCAGAAACTAACGTTGAAATCAATGAATCAAAAAAATATATAACAAAGTACCGTAGACATACTTCTTTGAATTTAGTTAATAGATAAGGAAATTGAATATGTATATGACTGTGTAGATGCCTTTGAAAGTCAAATTATTCATTTAAGCACCTTGAAAGTATATCTTCAGTTTTCTCAGCATATCAGCAAGTCTACAGATAAAATGAATCCTTGACACATTCACTGTATGCAATCCAATTAGCTCAATTACAAAGAGGTATAGTCTAGTCAGTGTAAAACCAAAAAAAAATTCAAATGACCGCTTGTTGGTGTTTGATGGTTATAACTGTATCGGATGGGCAAATAAGAACAGCCTTCGGCCACATCTCAGGATTGAATTGTAGGACGAGAAAAGCATGGAAATTATTAACATACTTGTAGGTCCACCGCTAGAGGGAGTAATTAAAATGAAAAAAATTAAAACGCCAAAAGTTGAAAAATCCACCTAGTTAAGGAGCATAACAAAAGCAATCACCGATTCCTTTAAAAAATTCTGCGTTTATTTGACTACTGAAACAAGAGGTGGGGAGAAGATTACTTTTTATATAACGGCCATCATCAGGGTCGGTAATATTAGTATGACATTTATAATTACCGCAGATAGGCCAATATAAGACCTTTTTAATAAGTCTAAATTTGTTTATTTCCGTTGAGGATAACCATCCTGATGTAATTTGGGCAAATCGTTTTTGAAAATATTTCGCTGCTATTTTGGTTTACTTAGTTAATACTGTATGCTTCCATTTAATATTTTCCAAAAATAACCAGATTAAAAAAAATGTAGCGCCCTCTAACATACACGTTACTTATTGAGGTGCGTTAAGTGTGGAAAAGAGCTATTTTACTAAGAGCAACTTTGAAAGATCGGTTAAGTAGAACCATATTTATAAGCGGTTTCCGTTCCCTCTCTCCCGTAGATATATTAAAACTTGTAATATCAAATATAGGTACGCAGAATTTTTCTAGGATTCGATGAACGTTTTTGCCATGCTCGTTTATTGGGAAGATTTTTCTAAATATATATTTTTAAATTGTTTCATTTCAATTATGCCTTCTAGGTGTAGGTACAAGTATGTAAATAATTTCCAGGTTTTTCTCAAAATACATTTTTTTTCTCAATGTTGTCCTACAACCTCACCGACGGTCGTTCTTATTTGTCTAATTAATTATCAAAGAGTATCTTGATTGTCAAAAAAAATGAATGATTGGTTATTAAAGACATAGCCTTCAAACGTTGACATTAGTAGAAATTACTGTATTTTCTTATTACAATTTTTAAAATGGCATTTCTTGAATGTATCAAATTTATTATTTTGGGTCGAAAATAAGTCTGAAAATAATGTCTCATTGGTGACGATCAACAGTCGTGCAAAATATTGGTTTTCCCAAAGCAAATATTACTTTTGAAAAATCCCTACTTTCCAACTTAAACACCGTGTATCTCAAAAACTAGTCATATTACTGAAGTGTGCTCATGGACACCTTTGCTTGGCAATGATAGGTGTACAAACAAGGGTTTGACAACTTTTGGAACAGGGTACAATAATAATTATTGAAACTTGAAACTAAACAAAACATGCTTGCAAAGTAATAGGTTAAGGAATAATATAATTATTCCCAATTAATCATAAGATAGAAGTTTAACACTTTAAAAATATATTGTTCAATTCACGCTTGTCCTACAGAAAAAAATAGTGGTTTAATTATTTTTCTTGACTTTGTGAATTTATTTTGCGCAGTTTATGTAAACATTATATTTGTGGTGCACTTCATGTGCGTTAAAAGTAAATAATAACAAGCATTTTGCTAAGTAATTTCCACACTCTATGCTATTGTAATCGCTAGAGTATACAACATCGAACTTAGCCGAATTTTACGCAAAGTAAGGTCACGTGTGTATCACCCTTAACCGAACTTTTCTTACTCACTCTGTAAAAAACGACTTAATTACAGAACCTTGATGACTGGCGTTACGCTCCTCAAGGACGTTCGTGTTTATGCTCTGTACAATTTTTAAAACAACAATCAGTAGACCACGGTAAACCATAAATAAAACACTACAATTGGATTTCAGTCGATGAGTAAAAGGAAATATTCGGAAGTGTGGAAAAAATCGTAGTGGTGCGGAATATTATGAAAAAGTGTTTTTAATTAAATTTATGAGTTTTGTGAGGTTTTGAACATTGACAAAGTATAAAGAGAGTAGAATAAAAACAGGTAATGTTGATGTAATAAAGATTAGTATTCAAAAACGTTTTTCAGAAACTGTTTGAGTGAGACAAATTTGAGGTGATAATATAAGTGAAATATAAAGGAAATGTTTCTGAAAAAGTTGATGTTTTTATATTAGTGGACATAATCATAATAGGGAATTAATTATTTTTAATATTTTCGTTTTCACAAGGTTTTTATGTCGATTGGGAAATTCAACTTTCAGAAGATTTAAATAGTTCGCCATTTGTGCTGTGACGTACATTACATAAAAGAGGAACTCAATTTTGTCATCTTTTTTAAAATCGTTATGAAATATAGGATAGGCTTATGTTATATTGTCCACGAACACTTAATAATAAGTCAATTTTTTACCTCTTAACAAAAGGTATATGGTACCCATATATCTACTAGAGTGAATTATGAACTCATAATTCACGCTTTTGCATTTAAATAACATGCCATGACAACTCAACACTCACAACATTTCGTTACATAAGAGACTAGAGATGGGGGTACAATATGAAATAAACTATTAAATCTGCGTATTTTGTTCAGGAAATTTTTTCTGATTAATCGTATGAATAAAATATCAAAAATTTTAGTATTGATACTCTTCTTTATTTGACGTACTCCAGAAATTTATTAATTTTGACGTTAGAATTGTCAATAATACGAAATACCAAATTATTACTTTCTGTTCTACACTCGCATTATTTACTGGACTTTTATTTAATGAAGAAATCAAGGGTAGTGGACAAAGTATAGTATTCTACTCGCAATTTATGGCCATTATTCACACGGGTGACTCGCCTACGGCTCGGGACGCAAACGTCACCCTGCGTGAATAATGGCTATCATAAATTGCTCGTTGAATAATATACTATTACCACGTTTTAGATTGAATAACTTAGGAGTATAGAAACAGTATACAAACTTTTTAAGAGGCTTTGTAACTGCTATGTTTGTGCAGTTTGATACAAAACTAGATTTATATGGTATTGACGTTATTCTAACTTGAAGAGTGGAATGTAACAAAAATATAAATTTCCAATTTCACAACGTCTGTTTTTAATTTCAGAATGTAAGGTTTGAAACTAACTTCACTACATTAATACATTTTTTTTATTTTATTATACAGTGTGTACCCACATAAAGTAACGAAACTTGCTAATATTTCGATTTCCGTTAGTGTTCCGCCGAAATTCCAGGATTTTTGCCGAAACTTGAAATTTTTGGCGGGAAACCTAAAATTTCGGCGGTAAACCTGAAATTTGGGCGGGAAACCTACAATTTGAGCGGGAAAATTGAAATTATTGACGGGAACCTGATATTTTAGCGGGAAGCTTGCAATTTTTGGCGAGAAACCTAAAACTTTATTAATTAATACTGATGTCAGAAAAACCTACTACTTTTTTGACAAAAATAATTTTTTTTTAATTTCATATTCAAACTTTGGAATTATTATAGGTAGAATTATGCGGTCTTGACGGTTGTATTTGTAATTTAATAGATTATGAAAAACTGAAAATATATATACGTGGTGTACTGTTTAAAAAAATATGATAAGAAGTTATTCTGGAGCAACGGTGCACCCTGTATATCTCTTGCAGATGGTCTGGATTATTTGAAAAAACTTTAATTCACCATTTTTTTTTTGTAAACCTAACGGAAATCGAAATATCAACATTACGTTACTTTATGTACACACTGTATTATTGAATCGTCAAGCTTGTATAAACAGTTTAACAAACCAATACAGTGATATATTTCATAGTCTTTTACAGCTCTTCTAACTTCAAATTCGATTGCCCTTTTTGTAACTTTTTTCAGTTTAATACATTTTTAAATTAATTTATGCAAAGTTGTACCAATATATGAATACAGTGTGGAACAGCCAAATGGAATAAATTCGTTAACGAATACATGTACAATGTCCTATACATATCTTCAACTGTTTCATGACAGTAGTGATCAGTGTCAGTGCTATTGTCGTTCGAATCTCGTTAACTGAACGTAATAAGTAATATCAGAAAAATGGTTCATTCAACAGAAATGCACCAAATAACCATTTTACAAATGATTGGTCATGGATATAACACACGCAAATTTGCCGCCTGTATCCCAAGGGAGAATAATTAGCAAAGTAGAAAAGCAGTTTCGCGAGCTTGGTCATGTTAGACAGATGAAAAAAGTAGCTGCCAATGCAGTAGGTGATACTACGAAATTGGATATTATGCTTGAGTTTCAAGAAAACCCACATAATTCTGGTCGACTGTTCAACGTTAGCCATACATACTTACATTTTTCGAATATTAAAGGAAAGGTTAATGCATTCCTGTAAAATGATGCCAACTCAGCTCATGGAAAAAGATTTCTATAGGAGAACGTATGTTTGTGAACAAATGATGGCTGTGTTAGATAACAATATGATCCAATTAGAAGATGTTTTGTTTTCTGATGAGAGTACATTTACACTTCACGGTCTTATTAATCGTCAAAAATGGCCTTATGAGAATCCACACTGATAGATACTGATAGAATAGAGATAAATATTTAGAACTGCTCCAAAATAATGTGTGCCATCTTTGACAAACTTATATCCTGATTCAGCAAATCCACAAGTTCCTGCCAATTCAATATGGTTTCAGCAAGACCGCCCCATTACCAAATCAATAGGGGAGAACACAAAGAAAGCTGGTTTCTCGCGCTTGTCTATAAGCGCCGATAAGCTTTAAAAATGTATTCATGTTGATACATGCAACCAAGCACAAAATAAGCAGGTCCGAGCTTGTCGGCGCTAGTAATACGTTAATAGTTTATCGGAATTAGCAAAACATTATTTACCAGCGCGACACATGCAGGGACCGCGCTTCATTCAGTCTGTTTACATAATTTGCGTCGTTTACGTACCTCTTGGACAAAAACGGGACAAAAGACAAAATACCAGTCTTTCTTCTGGTGAAATAGGTTGTTGGTGCCAGTCGCACCGGGTTTTCATTCTTACATACTCATAAAATCTAATTGGATGGGTTTTTAACGACATAAATAGATGATGATACTCTCCATACTCTTTTCTACCACGATTTATATGATGAACTCCAGCTTTTTTTCCATTTTCAAAGAAACATTTTCCACCAAACAAATTTCGTCACTTGAAGTACTAATAATGAACGAAACTAGCCGACTTCCAGCTTTCTTTATCTTCAACAATCAGCTTCTATCGCGCTTGCAATTCGCGCTCGTAACCAGCGTGCAAGAAACCAGCTTTCTTTGTGTTCTCGCCCTATGCCCGGCAGTACCTGAACCAAATTTTTACAATTCGGTGGATAGGGAGGCGCAGATCGATATAATGGCCAGCACGATCTCCTGATCTGACTCCATTAGACTACTTTTTGTGGGGATATGTCAAAAGTATTGTATACAAAACTAAACTCCTCAACTCAGATGACTTGAAAAGACGAGTCTCGCCTGAAATGTTGAGTAACGTTAGAAGACATTTCTATACCAGATTAGCATGTTGCCAAGATGTTCGAGGCGAGCCAACATTTCCTACATTGACATTCATGTTTTCTTGTTTTTTTTCACATTATTAAGAAATAATCAGTATTAGTTATTAGGTTTTTATTGTAATGTAGCGAATTTGCGAATTGAAATAATTTTCTGTTTTTAATGTTAATTTTTGTAATAAATCTGAAAACACTTAATATTTCCGAAACAGTTGAAGATAGGTATAGGACATTGTACATGAATTATGACTAGAATTTTCTCAAGATTTAAAAAAATAGATAATATACAGGGCGTTGCATCTAAAATAGGAAAAATTGGTATTGGCCACTGTCACATGACACACTCTATATAATTTAAAAATACAAATCGTCGTGCTCAAGCGTTTTTTCCAGCACGCCCTAATTTATTTGTTATCGAATTAATTCCATTTGGCTGATCCACACTGTATACAAAATGTTCCAACTGATAAAAAAATATGTTTACATAGAAACTTGGAACTTATATAATACGGTCATTAAACGCTAAACGCCATTGTACTAAATAGTTGAAGCAAATCATTTAATTGAACGTTTCCGCTTCTTGATTCTTTGATTTAATGTTCGTAACCTTTGCACTGTTGGTACTTGATTTTTTTTTCGTTCGGAAAATTAAAACCAATTAATTGATTTTGAAACCGTGACATAAATAAGTATAAGATTATAATTCCATTATTTTTTCCTACAGAGAGTACTTTTAAATTCAGGACGGACCTTGTATCGCATTTATACTTTTCTCTTTAATATAAAAAAATATGTTTCTACGGCTACGTAACATAGGAGGAAAGCAGTTTATATTCGCAACCGTGCGGAAAGATTATCCACCTAGTTAAATATCATCAGTACGTTCCTTATGGTATATTCATCATTCTTTTTGTTATTTTGGGAAAAATTGAATCACAGTATGAAAAAAGTGGTAGAGGCTTTTGTAAGGTTGTATTGGGGCCAATTTTAAATAATTCCACGCCTGAAATCAATATGACCGACTTCCAATTTATCGAGAAATAATGTAAAAATGGAAAATTTCAATGGAAAATTGTGTATATTTTTACATTTTCGGATTCCCCGGCTTTAACTACATAGGTACCGTGTGTACATTATAATAAAATAGCAATCGGTGCAGGTAATAAAACTGTCGGAACAGGTCATTTCAGATGTGGGTACCTAGCTATTATTATTTTTAAGGTATAGAGACATTCGGATTACTGAAATATTTATTACGAATATTATTGAATACCTATATTATTTTGGTGTATTCGGTTGTAATAGGCAGACGGGGTGGGATTGTAAATATTTCAGAGATAATTCCCCTACCTGAGTATGGAATTTGTGTATTTTTGTTTCAAAGGTAGTTGCAGTCTGACTGTCAGCAATTATTCATATAGAGAATTTAGAAAGAACTTGCTCGCTTGATAACTTTTATAAAGTAATTATTGTGATTATTAGTTTAAATAATGACTCTTCAAGTGACGATTGTGATTCCGACAGTGATTTAAAGAGATTTGCACTTACTAATCTAGACTAAGATGAAGGAAGAACTATTTAAAACAATTTACAAGTCTCATGTTCATTGTTCATATTAATTTGGTGAGCAAATTACAATTAATACCTATGATAACATTGTATTATTTAGAATTCGAGCCATAATTTAACGGTCAACATTTTAAACCACACTTATTTAATAGGATATCTACGTATTTTCATAATTTAAAACTTAGGTAATACAACAAATATTAACAATATATAAGTAACGAACCCCTAATACTGTTCCTCAACCTACGCCTATTATACCCCTAGAAAGTATCAAGACTCGGTCATTGTTATCTTTCTACAACCATCGGTACAAATAAATTTCTTTTTTTCACAACATTCATTTCAGCAGGTAGTGTAAAATTACATATTTTGTTTGGTCCACTTGTGCTGAGCAAGTCCCATAACATTTTTGATTTATTAATCCGCACCGATTGCGATTTTACTATAGTGCGGTATTATTCTCCTACCGAGTTATTTGAAATGCGATGCAAAAATCACAAATTACGCTACATTTTGAAATTATTTGGGATTTTTCAGTGTTCCAAAAAAAATGCAACAGGAAAACTTTTTTTTTCAAAGGAACGGTGGGGATAAATTGGCACTTCCTTAATCATCATTAAGGTCTACATTACTGGTTAAATTTATTTGACTATTTTATACAACGTTGCCAAGTTATTACGAAATTCGTCAAAATTAATAATTTGACATTACCTCATTTAAACAGACGTAGGTACAATTGTTAATGGTGTGTTAAATCTCACACCTAAACTCGGTTTAATTATAACTGATGTTTAGACTGTGACGTATTGATTTATTTATTATCATTAATTACATCAGTCTAAACATCAGTTATAATTAAACCGAGTTTAGGTGTGAGATACAACGCGCCCTAAGTAATGTAAACACAATTTTGAACATGAACTTAGGTAATGACCAGAAAAATATCGATAGGATAGGAGTAAAATTGATTTCATTCATACAATTTAATGCCAAATTTTCCAATTTTCAAAGTAATTTTTTTTTTAAATATTTAAATAATAATCATGTTTACTTCGCATCAAATATTTTTACATAAAATATACAATATATGACATTCCAAATACGCAAGCACCTATTTCGTGTTGATGCATGTTAACACAATGTAAATATTCTGAATTAGTTTTCTATAGACTCGTATATTTGGGAATTTTGCAAGAGACACTTCACAAAAAGGACGCCAAGAGCAGATGGTTGTTTTCATTTTTTAATTAGCTGTTTTACGTCATTCCTTCCGAGAAGACATGTATTGTTTTGCATAATGATTTTATCATAGTTTTAGAGTTTATTTCATTTTAATATATTCTACATGTCAGATATTGAATTGTATACTTTAATGCAATGTTAGAAAGGCGTCGGCAACTCATATTTTTATATAGAACCAAGACAGTAGCAATATCTTTTTCTTGTACTGTAGTTGTGTTTCACTTTATCTAATAGATTAATATTTTTATAAGTATAAATTATAATCTGGTACATATATAATTTATTGCCTCAAGTCCAACGAATTAATTTCTGTGAATAATCTATTTGAAGAGTGCCTATACGTACATTTTTTGCAATATAGAATAGTATAGAATTTTCAAGTATTATACAGGGTGTCCCAAGATTGTTTTTACAGGCTGTAACTCTATAATCTTTTTGGGACCTACAGTAATTTCATCAGAGGTATACAGGGTATATGTGACGTCATCATAGAAGCAGGGACGTCATCGCAATGAAAAAAATTCAATGGAAGGGGGGGGGATCAAACTTAGCTTTTATTTCAAAATCAACAGCGTATCACAGTGAGGGTACTCAAGTGGATAATTACACCAAATTTTCAGTTTAATGTTTATTTGTAACAATAACCACAACATTTCGACTTCACAGTGATTTTATAAAAGATGTTCAAAATGGCCTCCGTCTGCAACAACACGTGTACATGCCGCATGTATCATCTCTTGCGTAAGGTTATTAATTACAAGCTTGTATAATTTTATTTTTTAAATCGTTCGTGTCTACAGGTTTTTCATTATAAACAAGCTCTTTTAAGTATCCCCATACAAAAAAATCTAGGGGTGACAGCAGCGGCGATCATGGAGGCCATTGAAAGGGTCCATGAGTGCATTTGTTAGGAAATCCAGCATTAAAGTAATTTACTACAATACTGCTGTTATGTGTGGGTTCACCATCTTGCTGCCATATCATAGCTCTTCTTTCATTCAGAGGAATATTCTCCAATAACGCAGGTAGGTCATTTTCTATAAAATTTAAATATCTCTGACCATTGAGATAGCCTTAAAAAAAATATGAGCCTACTAACCGACCATTAAATAATCCACACCAAACATCAACTCCCCATCTGGTTTGAAAGCGAGTTTCCCTTTGAGTTTGGAAATGAACCTTGCCGCATATTCTCTTCAACCATAGCAAAAGTCACATGAGAAGGTGTTCTTCTTTCGGGAAAACGATCCTGATATAAGGACTGAGCATTCCGAGAATTGTTCCTACACATAGACTAGTAACATATCTACTTATTCATTCGTTGTGAATGGGAATGGCATTTTAACTTAGGAGTTTTCTCACTACGTATTATTTTAAAACGGTACTAGGTATGAGTATTTAGAAAGTGAACACAATCAATGTGACATTAGATTTTACTAATATCAATCAAAAAGCGATAAAGGTAGAATTCCAAAAACATTTGTCTTTTTTAGCATTTATAAAAACTAGTCAAAAAGTAAAAATAGGCCTATCTGAAGTGAATCTGGACATGATAATTGCGGCACTGGTTATTGTTACAAATAAACAATAAATTGGAAATTTGGTATAATTATCCACTTGAGTACCCTCACTGTGATTGAATTTTTTTCATTGCGATGACGTCCCTGCTTCTATGATGACGTCACAAATACACTGTATACATCGGATGAAATTACTGTAGGTCCCAAAAAGATTACCCAATTTTCAAATGAACCTATTCGTTAGTTCCTGAGTTACAACCTGTAAAAAAAATCTTGGGACACCCTGTATATACAAAACGATATAATAGTGGTCTTAACGTCCTTGTCGTATTATTAATGTGAACATCCCGTGTCGATCAATAAAGATGCCTAGTGCCTTGGTTTGCGTTGAGTTTAGTTTGATATCGCCAGAATTTTTTTTTATAGTTGGATCTTGGTATTCGGGTAGGCCTCTTATGTAAAAATGGCATAAAATGTGATTTGTCGTAATTTATTGTTAACAATTTGTGACTGAAACAATCAAATGTTTTCCCTAATTCTTGTTCGGCTGAGTTTTTCAATTTCATCCATGTATCATCAGTATATAGAATAGCGGTATCATCCGGCAAATTGTGAGGTTAGGATTATTATTAGATAAATCGTGAACAATACTGGACCAAACACAGTTCCTTGGGGCCAACCGCAATTATCTATCTCGCTACTAAGGGTATTGTTTACCTTAACCATTTGTATGCGGTTTGATAAATAATTTAAAAATGTTTCATTAGGTGCCCGTCTGATTCCTACATCCTCCAATGTTCCCAACATTTGTATATGATCTACCGAGTCGAAGACCTTGACAAAATCCAAGAACACGCAAAGGACAGGTTTATTACTTTCTAGATATTTAGTGATATTATCAATTAATTTACAGATAGCATCTGAAACCAAACTGTTTTTCCGAAAGCACGTTATTACAATAAGAATTTTCTTAATTTCCTCTTTAAAATTGTTTCGAATATTTTGTCTATTATTTATATCTTGAGAATCATCGTTTCTGTAAATGGGAGCAATTACAGCCTTTTTGCAATACTGCGGAATTGTATTTGATACAAAAATTTTGTTTACTAAATGACATAACGGCAGTGCTATAAGATCGGCCGTTTTCATGAACACTTCTGATTTTAAATAGTCAAACCCTCCATATTTTCTTGTCTTTTAGAGAATTTATAACTGTTACAAGTTCTTCCTTATTTGTAGGTGTAAGAAAGAAAGAGTTTTGGTTTGATTTAAAGCAAGCTGGATATGTGTTAGGTTTCACAATTTTTTTCTGCATACGTCTGTCTTATTCTACTAAAAAAAGTGTTCAAAGCATCTGCAATAAGTTTAGGGGTTTTAAATATTTCATTATAGTTGTACGAATTTGTGTAATTTTTTTTTCGTTTCCTTGTTTTCGATTTTTTTACAACTATCCATAAGTTTTTATTTACGTTTTTGATTATATTTATTTGCTTCTTGTTTTACTAATATTTAGCTTTCCTATAATCAGCTTATTTAATTGTTTTTTGTAGTTACATAATTCTAATTTATTTTGTTCATTATAATACTGACGATATAACCTATTTTTTGTGATTATCGAATTTACGATGCCTTCAGTTATCCTCTCACTACTCTTAATTTTAATTTTTTCTTGCTGTTGCATTTTTAGTAAAACTAGTTTTAAGTAGAACGGTTATCATATTTGTTAGCTTGTCAACGTCTGTTTCATTATATTTCATTGTCCAATCGTGATTATTAAGGTCTATTCTTATATTTTCATAATTTATATGTAAAAGTTATGTCCACATACTGAGCACTGCTTTTTTGGAAAAATGAAAAAAAATTAAGTTTTGCGTTTGAACCAGACTTTTAACAATTTAGTAAAAGCTCACTTTACACACGTCAACTCGATGATACTAACCAAAGGCGTACCTCATTCAATTCCCTTTTTAACAATACCCATAAATGATACCCGACCCTGGCGGATTTTTCAAAAAAAGGCGTCGTTTGTGAAACTATCAAATTCACATTATTTCAGACACTTACTTTGCTAGGATATTTGCCGCTCAATTTCCTACAAAACCATTGTGAGTCACCTTATTGTGGTTTGTCAGGGTTAAGAGTTTTTGAAGGCAGTTCCAGACCAGTCTGGATTTGATCTGGGTACATGCCGAGGAATGCTAAGGAGTTCAGTGCTCTTTGAACAGTACATTCGCAAAAGGTTACGGAATACTATCAAAACTGTGGAGAGTCTGCTAACTGCACTGTAAGCCCAATATAATCGTTGATAAGTTATAGAATAGAACATTTAGATTTTAAACTTACTGTATTTTAATAATAAAATGGTTTATTGTCGCGTTATGAATTTCCACCATTTTCTTTTCTATAATAAATTTGTTCAAACTATTCGACACGATAAAATTATGGAAAACAATTGACAGACAAAAATTCTTTGTTAAATTATCAGCATAATATAATTAAAGTCCAAAAATATACTCACGCAAAGAACACACAGTGCTGAGTGCATGTAGAAGTCATGAATTTATAACTCACCTGTAACAAAAACAATAGTAATTATTAATTTTTATTGATTATATCAAGGTTCTAATATGCTTCATTGTAATAACCATCATTGGAATAAATCATTGGAAATAGTGTTTCAATAAAACACAGAAGTACAAAATATTAAAACCCACAATACAACAATAAATCTAAAATACCAGGTGAAAATTGTATACCTAAAATATGTTTTCGTGCAACCGGACGCGAAGTCAGTATTTCGCGTTCTCAACACAGTCCGCGAAATTCAATTTCGCTGCCGTTACCCATAGCAACGGCTGCGAAACCAAACGTCAATTCCAAATTTGAATATATCACTTTCAAATTTGACATTTATAAAATACTACAAAGACAAGGATTATTTTTTATTGAATACCAACAAATACATAAGTACTTATATTATTTAGGATGAATATTAACATTAATTGTACAGTTTGTATTATTACTTATATTTACTCCATAAGTTGAAGCAAGAACTGTCAAAATATTTTGTATATATTGGAACATATCATTTCCATAGCACACATTGTTAAATAAATTAAACTGCTGTTGATTTTAGAGCAATGATATATTTATTTACAATTATCTAGTTTAATAATTTTAACGATTGCACGAAAAATAGTGCAAACGGCCTCGGCGATAACTATTCTTTCGGTACGTTAAAAAGGTATTTCGCGGCCTAAGCATACAAATAACTATTTTTCTTATCTCTTCTTTTACTTTTTCTGTTAGTTGGCGAAGACTACTAATATGCAGTTCTAAGATGATGCATTTGTATTGTATTGCATTTGTATTGTATTGAATTTGTATTGTATTGCATTTGTATTGTATTGCATTGTAGGGTGAAATGAAATATTTGGCAATAACATAAATAAAGCTTTCGCAATTATCCCATTATTAGGGTTATGTTTTATATGCAGGATGTCCAGAAATTCTCCTGCAAACTACGGATACTAAATAAGATTTTATATAGGTATATCTCACCTATATCCAAAAGTTCTTCCTAAGGGAGCTAGCGCTCTTTGAAAATGACGATGTCAGTTTTCCATTTTCCTTTTTTTGGTAAAAATCTAAGTAGACAATCGATCAATAGTCTTAATGAACAATGTTTTTCTTTTCAAAATACCAATTTTACATTTTTATAATATTATTAAAAGGCCATTATTAACGACAATTCTAGTTTATTTAAGAATTCTCCACTCTTATTTTATAAAAGGTGCTCGAAATGTCTGAGGAGTAATAGATCTGAATGCTTGTACTATTCGCTCCTTCATATCTTCAGATGTTGTAGGTGGCGTTTGATAAACAAGATTCTTAACATAACCTCTCTTGAAAAAATCAGGTGATCGAGCTGGTAATTTTCTTGGACCATTTCTACCGATCCATCTATTAGGAAACTGTTGATGTAATGCATCAGCTACCTCACGTAAATAATGCGCTCCCGCTCCATCATATTGGTATCACATTGACTGTCTTAGAGCTAAAGGAACGTTTTCAAGTAAAAGAGGAAAAAAATAATTAGACAAAAAATGTAGATACATCAGGCCATTTAAATTGCCTTCGAAAAAATGCAGCCCAATCACATGTTCCCCAATGTGTTTCTCTGATTATGTGGAGATTTTCTTTGGCATAATAATGGGAATTGTGCCTGTTAACGAATCCATTCTTATGAAATGAAGCTTCATCAGAAAATAATACTTTTTTACCAAAAATGTGTTGTTCTTCAAATAACTTTTAAACGACGGAAGTTAGGTACTGAGAGTGAATAGCAAAGTTGAAGGGGATAAAATTCAGTATCAATTAATGAATATTTACACAGGGTGTCTCATTCGAAAAAACTGAAATAACTACCATTCAAGTTTTTGGAATGTAAAATTCATTCAAGACCACCCTGTACAGAATAAAAATTTCAAACTGAGTCTAAAAAAATCTTCAGTCCTTTGTCTCTGTACATTGGTAATTTTAAAGCTTTAGCTTTAAATGTTATAAAGATTTTTTAAACAGGGATGTGCAAATTCAAATTTTTTGGGAAAAAGGTGGTTTTCTCCGAGATGGCTGGGAGTTTTACAAAAAAAATTTGGGAGTGTACAGTACTAACTATTTCGGTTCCTAAAATGTAAAAAAGTATGGCATTACATTTGAAAAAAATTACGTCATTTGTCCAGTTTACTAATGGACCACCCTGTATACATGAACATAATTTTAAAATGTTTGATTTTAATTACCGTTGCCATATACCTTTTAAATAAATATGTACGTTATATACAATAAAAGTTATAGAGCTACGACAGAGGTTTGCCGGACCCTGTATGTTCATTAATGAGTTTTTGTTGTATGCCGATGATTTTAAGTTGTACAGACAGATACAAACTGTTAGAGATTGTGTTTTGTTGCAAAAGGATTTGAGTAATCAGTATATCCGGATGGTGTGAAAAAAATAGATTATGTTTCAATATTGGTGAATGTTTTGTTATGTCGATATCCCGCAAGAAGCATTTGATTAATTTTGACTATGTGATATGTGATAGGTGAAGAACAGCTATTAAGGTGTATTGAAATTAGGGATTTGGGTGTAAGGTATAATAGCCAACTTTTCTTTGCTGTATATATTCAACAATAGGTAATGTTTGCCAATCGTACATTAGGATTTATTTTTAAGCAGTCAGCTCGTTATTCAAGCGTAGGTACAATCAAAATATAATATAATACTTTAGTTAAGCCAAAGCTTAAGTTTGGGTCAGTTTTATATGGGGAAATTACCGCAGATGCATTTGGATGCCGTAGAAAAGGTGCCAAATAAATTTGTTTGTTATTTATATTTTAAAAAATATCATCATTGGCCGTACTACAGTACTATTAGGACAACTGCTTTGCGCGAAGAATTTGATCTCACGTCCCTAATCAGTAAGCTATATGATGATTCTATATAAAATCATAAATGCAGTTTTTTCATCTGCTAATTTATTATAACTTGTGTTTGGAGTTCCATCAGTTAATACACGTTCCAATTCAGTGTTTGGTAAAATTAAAGTAGACTTTGTTTAACCATCCTTTGCCGTTACGTCATAATCGGTGACGTATTTTGCTGTTTTACGTTTGTCTTATATAAGTTGAATGTTATTTTACACTTAATCTCAAAATTATAATCAATGACATAATGTTAAGATTTGTTTTCAATGATGCATGTTAAGGTGTGTTTGTTCTAATAGATATTTCTAGAGCTTCAGCAACACGCTATAAAATTTAATAAAATCAAATCAATAAACACTAACACTTACGTTGTAGACTGCATTTAACGGTAAAAGCGTCATTCCAGCATCTCTTTCTCTTGAAAATTAATTAATCAACTTCAAAATTAAACTTTGCTCTTTCTCATTATACCGGGAAGGCATTTTGACAATGAATAATTAATTGAAAAGGCGAAAATTACCAAAAATACTGAACAAATCAAAATATGACAACTAAATTGTCAAAATAAACAAATAAAATTTACGTCGACATTAGTTAAGAAATACGATAATGACGTCATAATTCCGTCTCATCTATTTCATGAATGAGAGATCAAGCTGGCGTATGGCGTAACGGCAAAGGATGGTTAAACAAACTCTATCAGTTTGTTCTCCAATTGAAGCCTTGTTACGACTTGCAAACAATGGTCGCGTTCATCCCAACAAAGTTGATCAGGTAGCGATTTTCAGAGTAATCCATCATTTTTTAATTCAGCTGAACGTTCTAATCTTGATATAACACCATAACCTAATTTTAATTGACATTTGACTACAATAATTATTCATTCATCTGCTATTTCAATTTAGTTTAGTTTAATAGTTCCCAGCGGTGTTCATTCATTTTCAAGATATAAAGGTCTAAAATATCTTCAAACAAAAATATGCCACTTCATTTTATATATTTATACACATGGTATTTGTCATAAATGACAGTTATTGCATCACTGATCGGTAGTGTAGCGTATTTCACTGATGGAAAAATGGCGACTGCTACCACAGCGCTCACATCAATCAGTTGACAAAACACGCCTTCAGCAGGAAATTGATTATCACTCCAGTAGCGCTACGTTGAGATGAACGCGACCAATATTAATTATTCAGTAGATATTGAGGCGATTTGAGAAAATAATAATAGATTACCTATAGAACTATGGAGTGTAGTTGGACCAGTTTCTGTAAGATTTCATAGATTTTTCATAAATTGGGGAGATGAGATATTCTTGTAATTAGGTTGTAAAACCTGTAGGAATATTAAATAAATGAATATTAAGAGCCCAAATTCTCAGGGAGCTCTTTTTGGACATTTCTAACTATGTATGCCCCGACGGGCATTGAATTACATCTGTCGTAAAATAGGATTCTGATGTCATAATTTATTTGTAATGAGGCTGTTTTTCACCACAGGCTGTCTTGAACTTAGATGATATGAACATAACTTAGTCTAATGTCTATAAATACAGCTTTATTCGGAAATCAGGTTAATGTGTCAATCTGGGATGAATATGCTTCAAATTTTGGATTAACATTGGACCAAAAAATGAAATCGTTAACATTTTAAGGTTGGTTTTTTTGCAACTGGGTTTAGATGTTGATGAATAAAAGTTTAAAAAAAGAAATGGAAATTCACTTTTATCCAACGAATATCGTGAAGGTTAACAATTTTATTTTTTGAATACATTACAATAACCGGTAGCAAATTTAATTATGTAAACATTAACGTAATTTTAAATAAAATCAAATAATAAAACAAATCTCTTAAAACATTGAGTTTTGGCAAAGCTACATTCAGAGTGATTGGATTCGAAAGCATAAATTAACACAGATTAGATAATGTTGGAGTAGATATATCAGTATTAATCTGGTTAATTTCACTTGGAACACCTCCGCTTCATTCGAAATGCCGGTTGGTTATTTAAAATTGGAACGATTCCAGAATCTTAAATCAATAAAAGCAAAACTTTAGTGCTGGAGATTTCTATAGAATTCAGATATTACCTACCTTCAAGTCAATGGAGGGATGAAATGCAAATAAAAAACTATATCCCGGGCACTATCGACTTGTGGATAAGTTCAGAAGTGGGACGGACATTACAATAAAATGAAGATCCAATGGAATTTAGTTGTGTCGCTGTTGTGATTCATTAGTGCGATAAAGTCCAATATCTTGTAAATGGTTAAAGATATTTGAATGAAGTTTTGACTGATTACAGCCAGCCTGAACGCTCATATTTTAAAATTAGTCGCAATTGTACAGCGTGGTTCAGAACGCCGTACCAGATCAAAGTTATATTTTTTTAATTGGGACACCCCGTATTTTACTTCAAATTTGAATTCTACTTGACTTCGCTATTACAATGATGAAAGGTTGTAATATGTTATACAGTGTATTTAAAAAGTTCTGACCACTTGTTCCTGTAAATCGTAATGACTTAACGACCTGTATACCTTAAACTATACAATTTAAAATTAATCTTTCATAGCCTTACGTCTGTGGTGGTCGTCTAGTAACACAATTCAAACGACCTGATTCGATATCTAAGAAACCGTATACAGGACGAGCCCAAACTCGAATACATCGGTTTCACAATTTTTTTAAATGGATCACCCTGTATTTTATACCGGCAAATGAAAGTTACTTTACTATACTTCAAAATTCATCAAGTATTCCCTATACCCAAACTGAATAGTTTTTGTGATATTTCTATTTTATGATTAAAGAAATCCAACAATAATAAATTTACTCATATTATATTTATCAACAACTATACTAAAACCTATAGAAAAATCAACAACAAAGTTATAAGAGATGCTCAAAGTGACCACCTTTTACATTTATACAGGCTTGGAGACGGTCTTCAAAAGATCGACTTACGTTTCTAAGCATTTGCACATTAACATTTTGAAACGCATGCCTTATTCTAGTTTTCATATCGACTGGTGTAGTAACAGGTAATTGGTACACCTGTTCTTCAATAAAACTCCAAAGGATAAAATCTACTTTACTCAACTCTGGTGATCTTGGTGCCCAAAGAACTGGTCCTGCTCGTCCAATCCACCTTTCAGGAAACATATCTTTCAATTGTCCCTGAATGAGCGCGTTATGGTGAGCAGGAGCTCCGTCATGAAGATACCACTCAAGCAGAACTGGTAAATGATTTTCCAAGAAATCTAAATAAACTTTCCCATTTACCGTTTCTTCGAAGAAATAAGGTCCTATATCAAGTATCACATAGTCACCGATTATATACCACCTTATACATTTATAGACCACCTAATCCGACTGTGGAATGTGGAATAGTAATGAAAATTGTGTCTATTCACACTTCCATTTTTATGAAACGTAGCCTCGTCACCAATTAACTCGTGAGTATCACTTTGCGCTGTACCACCATCTGTTTTTGTAAAAATGTTCGCTGAAAGGGAATTTACTGCTTTAGTACCTATTCATCACCGATTTAAATACTGTCATTTCAGGATTAACATTATTTATGTACAATAAAATTTAAACGTTTTTTGAATTCTTCACTCGGATTGGGCACGGCGCGGTTACGTGTGTCCCGCCGTTAATGCAGCTTTTCGCCGAACAAACGACAAATTGATAATAGAGGCAGTGACATTGCAGTTTTAGACTTTCTTGTGCGTCTCTACATCGTCAGTTCAAAATACTTACGGATGAGTAGATTTGATTCCAATGGAGAAGAAACACCGTCAGCATATGTAAGTGACTAACTGAAATTTGATACCGTGAATTGCATGATGCTTATAGTCGTTACTATGGTAACAAGGTTTGCTCCAAAAATTCAAATTCAATCTACGCAACCCTTAGCATTTCATGCAAAATGGTTTTTACCCAAAAAAACCTCATTCATAATTTTTGTTATAATAAGCGACTATTAAAGGTCGAAACGTTGTGATAAATAAAAAATTATATGATAAGAAAGTTGGAAGATATGAGTTTGATAATAATATATAATTAAAACGTTTGAATCTCTCGCAGTCATAGATTACATCCAAAAACATAAAATAAGAAGTACGTTAAATAACAAGGAAGAGAAGATAAATGTTTTTTCTCAGGTATTTTTTGGACTGAACATTTATTGTTAGACAATTTCGAGGTATTTTCACGATTGAGAGAAAATTGATTTAAGAGAAATGGAAACGCATTACTACACCAGATGTCCAGAAGTGTCTGGCCCATTTTATCTGCAAAAGTATCAGTTTGTTTGTAACATATTATACAGGTACAGAAAAACGAAGATGATAAGAAGGTATGTGTGTGGAACTACATACAGTGTGGAAAAGTTAAATTAAAAGTTATTTTGGTTACTGTACCGGATATCTGATTAAAGGAGGTAACCCGCTGTATCTCAAAAAATATTTATCGTACATGTTAGAGAAAAAAAAATGTATAACAAATTCGCATACGAGAAACTGCTAGAAATTATTTAGAATTTCTGTACCCCTCCGCTAGAGGAAGTAGTTCACAATAATAACGCAAAAACATCATTTTTTCGTAATCATTAGATCATTTTTACGTAAGTTTGCTCTAGTACTTTTTCCTCTACCTTGTAAAATAACTGGTAGGGGTGAGCGGGAAAGCGGACTCAATAAAATTAAACTGTATAACTTTTGTTCCGCTGTATGGATTTTGACAAACTTAGTATCATTTGAAAGCTAATTTAATGCCTGATAAAATATTATGATAGCTTTTCATTCCAGTGGTTTTAACGGTCGCTAGGTGGCGCTGATTAAACAATTGTTTTGTTTTCAACTTTTTGGGGGAATCTTCAGATGCGATGCTTTATTTTTTAATCAATTACTTGATAGAGGATGCAATTTAAACAAAAAAGTGGTCAAAACCGCATATGTTTATTTATTTTCTAAGCAAAGATAAGAGAAAAAATAGGTATACCTATACATAAAAATAGGATTTTGAAAACAATAGATCTGTAAAGGTCGCAGTGGAATACGTCGATTAGGCATCTAATAAAATCTAATCTAAGTATTCCCTACACGATGTATAGTTTGGTCGTAGTCGATCTGGTTATTTTGTAGATAATAAAGCATATGCAAATAATAATTCTGTCACATTTCTTT
This sequence comes from Lochmaea capreae, assembly GCA_949126875.1. Lineage (NCBI taxonomy): Eukaryota > Metazoa > Arthropoda > Insecta > Coleoptera > Chrysomelidae > Lochmaea > Lochmaea capreae. The sequence continues at coordinate 11,078,364 of OX421404.1, read as the reverse complement.
ATTACTTCGTCCATTAATGTTATAAACAGTAGCGGGCAAGCGCCTGCCTGCCTCCTTGTGTTAGTCCTGTATTTGTAGTGAATGTTTCTGATATTGTATTTTCAGAGCAAATAAAGACTTTTAGTTGAAAATGTATTTAATATCTTTAACGTAAAATGTACTACAAAAATTATATCTGTCACTGTTTCTGACTTGCTTTTTAAAACTCTTGTTGCTATGATTACGTAAAATAAAAACATATAGTAAGTATATCGCTAACTACAATACTTTCCCTTTTTTATTTTACTTTATCTAAGCATAAAATAAGATAAAAACTAGAATAAAAAAAAAATCAAATGGGAATTGCTAAATGTTTGAGGAAAGTCCCATCTTTCCATTCAAACTCTCTAGCCTTGGTCTCGGAAGTGGCTTGGTCATAATGTCCGCTACCTGGGCTTCTGTTGCGATATGGTGAACCTTGAGAGCACCTTCTAATACCTTTTCTCTAATAAAAAAATACTTTATTTTTATGTGCTTGGTACGATGATGGTACTCTGGGTTATGGCAAAGTCGTATAGTTGCCTGATTGTCTATTAGCAGAGTAGGAACTTGTTTTGGATAACCCATCTCTTCATATAGTCTCGACAGCCATATGATTTCTTTAACTGCCTCATTAGCTGCTACTAGTTCTGCCTCAGTTGTTGATGTAGCAGTCAACTGTTGTCTTTGGCTTATCCATGAAACTGCACCTCCTGCATATGTAACTACAACACCTGTAGTGGAACGACCAGTTTTATTGTAACCTCCAAAATCTGCATCACTGTAGCAATCTAACTTGGTACTTCCATCTGATCTGTAACATATTCCAAAAGTAAGTGTACCTTTTATATACCGAAAAACTCTTTTTAGTCTAGATACATCTTCTGTGCTTGAGCAGTCTAATGTTCTTGACAATACACTAATAGTGTAGGCTAAATCTGGTCTAGTGCCAACCATTAAGTACATCAATGCCCCTACAGCTTCTCTGTATGGAAAGTTATGAGTTTGATCACTACTTTCTTGATTATTTGCTTCCAACTTTATCATAGGCGTTGACACTGGTTTGCATTGACTAAAATTAAAACGATCTAATAGTTTTCTTGCATATGCTTGTTGAGAGATTTTAATTGAACCGTCTTCAAAATGTTCAATTTCAAAACCTAGGAAGTAGGACGCTGGTTTAACAGTAATTTTAAATTCATCCTTCAGCTCATTCAGGAAGAATTCCGCTTCTTTCGGATCATTAGCCATTACTAACCCGTCGTCCACAAACAATGCCACCATTAGTTTTCGATTCTGACAACCTCTTATATACAGACATGGATCAGCTTCACTCGCCTTAAATCCTGCTGCTTTGAGAAAAGTGTTGAACCTTTTATTCCAGCATCTTGGAGCCTGGCAGAGCCCATATAAACTCCGTAAGAGCTTACACACTTTCTTGGACCCATCAGTATAGCCCTCTGGCTGCTCCATGAATATATCTTCATCCAGTTCACCATATAAAAAGGCTGTGCACACATCAAACTGTATAAGATTCATCTTTTCTGTAGCTGCAATGCTTAACATGGCTCGTATTGTGGTTAGCTTAGCCACTGGGCTGAAAGTCTCATTAAAATCCACTCCATACTTCTGGCTGAAACCTTTTATTACAAGTCTTGCCTTATACTTGTCTATTGTACCATCTGGATTTATTTTAACTTTATATACCCATTTAGATGGTATCACTCTGGATCCTTTAGGTAGACTTGTAAGTTCCCAGGTATGGTTTTCTTTCAAGGATTTTATTTCACCGTCCATTGCCTTCTGCCAATGTTCTTTATTCTCTCCACTCAGAGCGTCTTCATAAGTTTCAGGTGTGGTGACTTGAAAAACTGCTTCTTCTCCATACAAAACATAATCTGCTAAGTGTGTAGGTTTGGACAACTTTGAACGGTTTCTTAAACTTCTGGAAATCTGTGAGAGTGGATTTTCGCTTGCCTCTGCTTCTGGTTCAGACACATCACTGCCAGACACTTCTTCAGATTCTAATTCATCTTCTAGAGAATTGTCCCTCTCATGAGACACATCTTGGTCAGATTTATTTCCCTCAGTTTGAACCTCTATGTCTTTTAATGGCAATTTCACATATTCGCATGGATTTATCTTTTCTTCAAATATGACATCTCTGTTAACAATGACTTTATTTTCTTCTCTTACCCATATTCTATAACGCTCATCCCCGTCATAGCCGATTAAGTATCCTTTTATGGATTTTTTGTCCATTTTCTTACGTTTCTGGGCAGGAACGTGGGCATAGCAGACTGATCCAATAATTCTTAAATGTTTAATCCTTGGTTTCTTTCCTAACCAAAGCTCGTAAGGACTTACACCATCCACAGATGATTTGCCTGTTCTATTTAAAATATATAGGGATGTTGTTACAAACTCAGCCCACATTGCCTCTGGAAAAACTACATTCTTGTTCGAATATTTAAAAGTTCTTGCCATTTCAATAGTTGTGCGAAAATCACGTTCACAAATTGAATTTTGCTGGGGTGTATAAGGGGCTGTTAGTCTCTGTATAACTCCTTCTGCACTTAAAATGTCTCTAATTTCTTTATTATCCATCTCACCACCATTATCGCTTATCAGTTCTTTAATGGGATGGCCTACAGTTTTTGCATGTTGAAGAACCTTTTTCAGTATTTCTTTTACTTCTGATTTTTGAGTCATCAGATAGCCATATCGAAACTTTGTATAACTATCCTTAAAAATTACCAAATACTTCTTCTTGGAAAATGACTCTGCAAAAGGTCCACATACATCTGCTGATAGTAACTCTCCTGGTTTTGTCGATTTTTCTCTTTCACCGAATGGTAGCCTGTGTGCCTTTCCATATATACACGGCTCGCATAACTGTTTTTCTGATTTATCTGTTTTTATATGCAACTCTTTTTGCATTTTTGCTTGCACGTGTCTTATATCTTGATGGCCCCATCTCTCATGGTACAGCTGCAATCTATTATCAACAATATTTACCTCAGGATTTTCTTCAGGTTCTAATGATTTTATTGTTGCTTTGAATAATGTGCCACCGATTTCTCTGTTTCCAGATAGTATTAGCTTTCCCTGATTCGAAAGCCAACACTCTGTTGCTGTAGATTTGAATGAACTTCTTGGATTTCTATCTTGAGCTGCTAACACAGAAAACAGATTTCTACATAGATTAGGAACATACCATACATCTTTAAGTAAAAATAATTCTCCAGTGATAAAGTTTTTTACTTCAACCGTTCCACTACCTACAGCAAGTAGGACTTCTTTTCCTGCTGATCTTATAGCATATGGAATTTCAAACTTCTTGAAATCAATATAATACAAATCGGTGTTTGTCACATGTTTTGTAGCACCATTGTCTATCCACCAAGTAGACGAATCTGTAGGAATGTCAACCGAAAGGGCTTCTATCATAAGTCCTGTATTATCAACGGATGAAACTTGAGTTCGCTTTGGTCTACCATCAGACTTCCATTTTTCACAATCCTTAACCCAATGTCCAACAGAATGGCAATAATTACACTTATCTTTACGTGAGCTACTTGAATGATGAGTTATAAATTTACTCTTATTTTTAACTTTACTTTTAATCTTGAATTTTTGATTTGCATCTGCAGCTAAAGCCTCCTGTGAAACAGAACTCTCTGTTTGTTGTTTCATAAAATTTCTTTCAAATGAACAAAGTTGAGTTGTCAAATCTTCAAAAGTTTTATCTTCATTCTTCAAAAACATCCAACTTGATTTGAAAGTAATGAAAGAATTAGGCAGAATAGCTAGTGTCTTACAAACCAACAGTAAATCAGGTAGAGCATTCTCGTTTTTTGCTTTAAGACCTATGTTTAATTCATTCCAAAGAGCTTTTAACTTTGCGATGTGCATGGAAACATCCTCTTCATCATTCCAACTAAACAAAAAAAAATCAGCACAAATCTTGTATAACTGATCTTTTGTTGATGCCTCAAACTGTTGCTTCAATGTATTCCAAACCCCAAACGCAGTCTCTTGATCCATTATTTTCTGATAAACAGCATCAGTAACAGAACTCGCAATCATGGACTTGGCATAACTGTTCGACTTTCTGAAAAGATCTAATTTGGCTTTGTGCTCTTTTATGGCAGCCTCTGATTGAGTTCCTTCTAGCTCTTCAGGCTTGACTAACTTGCCATCAATAACGTCAAGGGCACCTTCATGATAGTCTAGCAGATCCCTTATTTTACGTTTCCATATTGGCCAATCTGTAGATCTTTTATGGCAGCCTCTGATTGAGTTCCTTCTAGCTCTTCAGGCTTGACTAACTTGCCATCAATAACGTCAAGGGCACCTTCATGATAGTCTAGCAGATCCCTTATTTTACGTTTCCATATTGGCCAATCTGACTGACCTTCTAAAGGTTTTACGTGTTTGAAAAATTCCATTATACTCTATTGTGTTTGGCTGTACGTATGTACTTTGAAAAATAACACACTCGAAAGTATTATTTTGGCGTAGTCTTCAGACCAACTACACAATTCTTGGTACTATCTTTATATTTACTCTGAACCAGCAGTTATTAGCATATCTGGGCCCATAACCTATTGTATTTTCAGAGCAAATAAAGACTTTTAGTTGAAAATGTATTTAATATCTTTAACGTAAAATGTACTACAAAAATTATATCTGTCACTGTTTCTGACTTGCTTTTTATAAACTCTTGTTGCTATGATTACGTAAAATAAAAACATATAGTAAGTATATCGCTAACTACAATATCTGACACCATAATGTTTTCCATAATTGTGTTTTTATAGTTCTCATAAATTTTTTGAGTTAATCTTATAATCATATTTATTTTAACGGTCATTTTTAGAGGCTGTTATCAATTCTTTTATTTTCTTCCCTTCTGTTTTGTAATTTTCATAGTTTTCCCTTGTTCTGTTCGCTTGATACGTTTTTCTTGCTTTTTTTTCTTTAACCTTATTTTGTTTTCAGTCCACCAGGGTGTTTTCTCTGCTTTTATTTTCTCCCTGTCTCCCGCAGTTTCTAGTAATATATCTTTAGAGTAATTCCAGTATTCTTCTATGCTTCTATTGTTTGTTTCTTTATTCTGTATTTCCAGTCTTTTATTTATCTTTTGTTTGTATTCTTTGACAGTTTCTTTATCTCTTGATTTATATGATTTTATTGTGCTAGTTTGTCCTCTTCTTACTTTTGTGTCTATTACCTACTGGTTTTCTGTATCTGCTTTTTATGACTACATAATCGATTATTGATTTTTCATTTCTATTTTTACCTTCCTATGTATTTATGTATATCTTTGGGTACAAAAAATGTGTTGGTTATGATCAAATTGTTTTAAAAGGCAAGAATTCCAACATACGTTTTCCATTGTTGTTTCTAGTTTCTTCTCGATTTTCCCAATTATTGTTTCGCATTTGTCATCTATTAAACCAACTCTGCTGTTGAAATCCCCTATTAGAAATATCCTTCTTTATTCTTTTGTTCCATTATTCCAGCAAGATTAATCCCAAAACTTTTCTTTGTTTATTGTTTTACTCTTCCTTAGGACCATATACAATAAATTATAATTAATTGATGTGTGCTTTTATTTTTTATTTCTACTGTTATAATATGTTCGGACCATGCAGTCCAGTTTTATATTTGTTTCTCCAATTTTTTCTGCATTAAGCATCCTACTCCAGCTGCTGCTGTTTGGTCTTCACTTACTCCGCTATATATCAATATATTATTTTTCATCAGTTTCATTATTCCTTGTCTTTTTTTTCCGTTATTCTCAGTACATCAGCCCCCAAATTTTCAAACTTTTCTAATTCTATTTCCTCTTCTGTTATACTTTTAACATTCCACAATCTTTTTATATCGGCCTCAAATCCCTGTAGGCTTTCAATAGATTTTTGATTGCGGACTTTTAGCTGACTTTGAAATACTTGCTTCGAGTGCTGTTGGCCATACCTTGTCTCAAAAGTCTGTGCGAGGGACGCATAATTGGCCGTGTCTTGTATCCCACCATTGTTATCAATGATACTCTCCTTTTACTATCCTAACTTCCTTCGAGTTTAAAATTAACAATTCAACTCTAATCTCGCATTACTTTCACAACACAATCATGGACACAATACTAAACACGTCTCAAAAACTAACTAACGCTTTGCTAACGTCAACTGTCCAGCTTTTTAAACTTTTCCAATGTTCCAGACAGTTCTCGATTTTTCGATGATATTTCTAGACTTAGCAATGATAGTTCTACTAGATGATTCAAGATTTTTGTCTTCTTCTTTTCCTTTATGGACCTACACATATATTCAGTACAAAACCGACGTAACATTTAATTGAAATACCAAAGTTGTTGTGTACTTCTGGTCTCTATAAACCAAATCGTGAGTATTTTCCAATATACAGATAGTGTAAGCTCGTCAATCCTATGTGAAAGATGAACTATTTTTGTTTCGAAAATGTATAATTTGTAGTGTAGGTACTAATTGATTTAATTTTTTTTTTTATTATCATTAACGTTCTCGGCAACTATGGCCACTCGCACGGGAGCAATTACATTAAATTAATATAAACATATTCAAAATTTACAATAGGAGGGGTTAAAGATTGTGGTACACTGCAATTTCTTTGAAGAGCTTCAATACTGCCTTAAATTGGGTTGAGTCGCTAAGTACTTCTATGTAGTTGCGGTTTAGTTTGAGTTGTTGCCTTTTTGCATTATATTGGTGGCATTCAGAGAGAATGTGTTTAATGCTTAGTCGGCACTGACAACTTTGGCAGCAGGGACTGGGGGTTGATGACATCAGGTGACCATGGGTAAGCTTTGTGTGACCAATACGGAGTCTACGAACTAGAGCAAGCTCTTGCCTGGAAATTCCAGTAGGTCCGGTGAAAACAGGTTTAAACAGAGATGGCTGGATAGCATGAAGAGAGGTGTTTACCGAGTTCCAATGGTTTTGCCATAAAGAGTTGGTAATTCTTTTCATCTTTGACTTCAGATCCTGACAGATTTGAATGTGTGTCATGGAAGTGGTGGAAGTAATGGCTGCTTCAGCGCGTTCATCAGCGAGTTCGTTGCCAGATATGCCGATATGTGTAGGTACCCAAATAACGGTAACTGTAGTGTTTAGGGAACGGAGGTGGTGATAAGATTGATGGATTTCTTGGACAAGAGGGTGCTCGGTGTATAATTCCTGGATAGATTGGATAGAAGCTAGAGAGTCTGTACAAATGGCAATGATTAAATCAACCAGCCGGTCAGATCATACTTTGAGCACGAACACTGTAGCAGTTATCAATACGCTTTACAACGACAACCCTTCAAACTTTACTCTTACCTCAACGCAATTAATAGCATTCCTTGAAAACTGTTATGGATGTCCCACTCCACTCCAAGAAGCCCAGGAATTCTCCACTGATATACCTGGCATTCAAAAGGATCTATCTCAACTTTATACAGCTTCTAATGAAAGATCTCTTAAGAATCGTATCACGAGAATATTAAATAAAATAAAACAACAACTTAACCCTCATGATTTCCCCGATAATATAAGCATCTCTTCGGAACACCTTACCGATGAAGAATCAAATCACAGCTCTCAATCTGAATTTTAGCTCTCTCAATCCACCTTTATTTTATTTATTTTTCACATTCAATTTATTACAGTGGAATTGTGATGGATTCTTTCCTCGACTGGAAAGGATCCAACATTTAATATCACCGTCATCCCCAGACATCATATGTCTCCAGGAAACTAATGCAAAACACTCCACTCTTCCTCATTTAAAACACTACGAAGGATATCACTATATTAGAAACAACTGCATCAGAGCTAGTGGCGGTACTTCTATCTTCGTCTCCAGTGACATTTTTTCCTCTCACCTTCCCCTTTCCACTGAATTAGAGGCCATAGTCATAACCTGTTGGTGTCCTAATAAATTGACAATTTGTAACTTATACATCCCCCCTAACATTCAACTGAAATGTCAAAGTTATGAATAATTCTCAAAAGATATTTGCGGTTGAAATAAGTCTAGAACTTCTGTAGCACTCTGTATTTAGAAGCCAAGCTTTTAGAATGTTTCCGTCCAGCGTATCACGACAACAGACATTTATAGACAAAAACATTTGTTAAGTACGAAGGTGAGTTTTTCATGTCACGTAAAACTGAGAAAAGCCGCAGTGCGGCAGGTTTCAAACTTATAAGTAAGGAAATGTTCAACTTTGAAAATATTGCTATCAACAACTTCCCTAGATAATTAATGTTATTGACTATAATTTTTTATTGTAGGCTCTCTGTTTTCTTCCAAACGATAGGGATTTTAGTCATGAAAATTGTATTAAGGAGGTTAATTATAAACAGGGTGCGGCACCGAAAACGAAACAGTCTGAATATTTTAAAGACATTATGAAACGCGAGTGTAAAAATTTACGAGCTTTGTTGAAAAGAGTGACTTTTCAGTTTTTTTGGAAAACTTCATTTGTTAATCAATATCTACTCTCGGGTGCAAAAAAGAACACCTTATATAAATTTTAACATATTTTGAACTTTTGAACATTTCTTGTCCCGATGTTGATGATTTTTTCAAAATATTAAAAGATATCGATCCTAGATTAATACATTTTAGATTTCCGATTAAATCTGGATTTACACTCATTAAATGAAATTGTTTTTTTATCTCCTAGGTTCAATACACCCTGTGGTGAAATACAACCTGTATGCAAGCTTAGTTCATTTTATAAGCATTGTTTTTTATTCACTGTTATATCTCGATTCCCTTGAAAGTTAATTATGGAGGGATTAGGGTATGAAACAATTAATTTATTGATTTTTTTCTTTCTTATTATAATTGAAATTAATTCTTAATACATTTTCTCATTGTCATCAACGTCATCATTGCAAATGGTAGCATTTCAATTGGTGCTAAGAAATCCTTAAATTTTTTAGCCATTTCAATAATTAATTGATGAGATTCAATGCGTTCAAAAAGATCACCCGCATTGAATGACGTTTGCCAATACTTTTAAATTTATTCAAATGCAAACTATTTAAAGAAAACAGAACATTAAAAAATTTCAGATCAATTTCAAACGACTCCTTTTTTAAAGAATCAGATAACACATTTTTGAATTTAGATGAAATTTGTTATCACCTCCAGCAATTCAGTATTTTTTACCGATCTGAAATGTATTTAAATTATTATTATTCTATGTTAGATTTGTATTTTTGTCCGTTAAATACGCAAACCATCATCACAACACATGAATTAGGTACAAAAAGAGGTAAAGGATATTTTCAAGGCATCTTACCGAGAAAAACTAAGCATTAAGGTAATAATAAAAAAACCATTTGTTGATGACTTTCACTGACCTTTGAAGAATGAAACTTTTATTTATACAGTCTTGAACTTAATAAGAAGTACTAATTTAATCAAATATGTTCAGTGGCGTAACAACTGAGTTTTTCAGTGCCCCCAGTGGACATGAAAAAATCTTTTGTGTTTAGTACAAATAACTCATTTTAATTTTCAATGGTTAATAAAAAATAGAAGTATGGTAATATTACTTTTCTACAATTAATATCAAATGCATGGTGATGCATTTAAAATTATTGAGAAAATAATGTAGGTACTTGAGTTTTGACTTAATTTATAAATTTTGATAATCATCAAAAATGTTTGGCTTCAATAGATTATTACTCACTTACTCCAAATAAATCAAACAGTTATAAATTGCGAGTAGAATACTATACTTTGTCCATGACCCTTGATTTCTGTATTAAATAAAAGTTCAGTGAATAATGCGAGTGTAGAACTGAAAGTAATAATTTGGTATTTGGTATTTGGTATTATTGACAATTCGAACGTCAAAATTAATAAATTTCTGGATTACGTCAAATAATGTGACTATAGATATGGGCGATACAAACTGTGTAAAGTATCATTACACCGTACGGTTATAAATATTGTATTAAAAATATCGATATTTGAAAATATCGTTATGAAAAGTATCAAAACTAAAAGTTTCGATATTTTATCGATACGATATATTTCAGAAACAAATTTCCTAAGCAAAATACGCAGATTCAATAGTTTCTTTTATACTGTATCCCCATCTCTAGTCACCTATGTACCGAAATGTTGTGAGTGTTGAGTTGTCTTGGTATGCTATTTAAATGCAAAAGCGTGAATTATGAACCATAATTCACTCTAGTAGATATATGGGTACCGTATACTATTTGTTAGGAGATAAAATATTGACTTATTATTAAGTGGTCGTGGACAAATTCATATTTTAGAGTTATCGCCGGAGTGCGAGAAAGTGTATTTCACACATCCGGATGTTTTTTACTTTTCCATAATTCGCTTGTCAAACATAGGTTATGTTTTTGATAAATTTTTTTCACAGCGGTCTCGACTTCTTTTAGGAAGCAGGCTAGAAATTGCTTGCTCTCCTTTTTTTTTTAAAATTCAGTAGGTGTATTATAATCTTCACTACCCCTGCTATCACTCTCAATCATACCTATTGATAAGTTGTGAAAAGTGTCAAATAATTTAAATTTGATATTTGTACAGAAATCATATATATCATGTTATCAACTGTCAATAGAAAAATAAATAAATAGTATATTACACTCCAAGGGCCGAAAGTTGAATTTTCGGCCCTGCGTGTCATGATGCTCCGAAGCTTCGCCTCGGAGCGAAATTCGCCGAGGGCATCATGACGCGCAGGTCCGAGATTTCAACTTTCGGCCCGTGGAGTGTATACTATTTTTCTTCATAACCGGTCGGAAGCGAGTGCCGCTGGTCGTAGTTACGAGTATAAATACGCATGAGAAACTCTTTCCTCCCGCTGTTATAGAGGAAACGCGTGTACTTTTCACAGGGAGTAAATGTTGAACTTTCGTCCCTGCTATGAGGGACGAAAGTGCGTACTTTCGACCGAGGTATGAAGAAAAGTTATATTCCTCCCTTCGGTCGTGTTGCTAACAAGGTGCTCAAGCGAAATATTCTACTTCCCAAACACGTTAGGTAAATAACTATTTCAAATACCCCGAATAAACGTTACAACCTCATATTGTTCTAATGGGAAAGTTGAGCGATTTCAATTATACAGTAAAATATATGGTGTTCCATTTAAGAAACCATAATTTTGATCTGGCAGCAAGTTATGAAACACCCTGTAAAATTGTAACTAATTTTGATATATGGAGCTTAGAGATATCTACAATTTTTATATATACCATTTTTTGATATCTTTTATGATAACAGATCTACTGAGCTTTATCACACTAATGCTTCCTAACTGTTGCCGGTTTTGTCTGTCCCAATAAAGTCGTTATGACGGATACATTAGCGAGAGGAGAATGACACTGTCTTCTTTTGTCTATACCTCTTTGATAACTTATCTGGAATTTTTTGTGTATAGGATATTAAAAGTAAAGTAAAATTAGGTAGACTGCTGAGATTTACGTAAGACTTTTTTATATTAGGTTGGAGTTAGAAGCTGAATTTATACATATTCATTCAATATTATTCGTGGTCAAATGCGAGACACGGCCAGCCCAACCAAAAAAATATATATAACGAGCTGATGAAGAAACAAAACATTCAAGTGTCAAGCCACTGACTTTTTGAATTTGCCGAGCAGAATCTTTAAATACAACGATACTTCCGTAAACCGCCTCTAATAATACTGTCAAATTTTGAGTGAGGTGCGTCATTTACTTTTTGTTTGATAGCCATCGTAAGCTGACAATCTAGTGAATTTGAAGTAAAATAGAAAATACTGATTTTTTTGAATATTTTATTGTCCAGTCATTTTTTCAGATTTGAAAACATAAAATAGTCACGGAAGACTAAGTGTGAGAGGAATGCTCGATGGAGTATCAGTTCTTAGCTGAATTTATGGATTTACGGAAAATGGGGTTGTTTTCCTTTCAACTCATTATAGAATCTGGCAGAAGTTCCGAATAATATTTGCCTGTAATCGATGTGCATTCCAAAAAACCATTTCCGGCATTTCCTCCTTGATATTTTTTAATACAGGTTCACCTGGATTGTTTATTTATTGGTATCTGGATTCATGCTTTGTCCAAGGTAACGAAACGACGCAAATATTGTACTGTAATGTACTAGCTCCGTTTACATTACTACAACTTCAACCATCTCACGCAGTTTAATTCTTTGATGGTCCAATATCAATCCATGGATTTTATCGATGATTTCTATCGTGGAGTCTTTTGGGCGGCTTGAACGTTCTGCGTCACTTGTACTCGTGGGGATCGACTTCTTGACCATTGAAATTGAAATATATTAGTATAGTATAAATCAGTTGAATATCTGAATAACAAAAATAAATAGGCATTCATGGGGACTACCAATAGAAGTGAAATTGTTACAAATTAGCTACCCACATCTTTTATACTACGTACATAATATGGAAATTTTCACAAATAAATTGATCATTTGAAAAAATATTATCGTATGCAAAAGATATAGAAATTGCTTTCTTCAAAAAACTTCATCGTACCTACGCCAATGATGGCATATGAGGAGGAATTTTTCACAAATTGTAGACCTGTAGATTAAGCGGTGACACTGCAACAGAAATCGGTTACGTCATCAACCTATAAGTTGTACCTCTAGCAAAAATTCCGCAACGTGGCTAAATAAGATTTTACATCAAAAACTGGGATATAATTGTTGTAATTGTTCATAAGTAAATAGCAAACGTTCTACCACAAAATTTTTCATACTTTTTAAACGCCTGATGAGCTTCTTTTCGTGTTACGCTACTGATCGTATTGATTAAATTGACTTCAAAAGTTTAAATATTGATTGAATAGATGAGGCTTTTATTTGATGAAGATCCATACTAAGCGATGAAATAAAACAATTTAATTTGTTTAAATCTTCATTATATATAATGAAGATTTAAACAAATTAAATTGTTTTATTCCATCGTTTAAATACTGAAGTATTCTTTAGTTACGTCAGCTAGTACGTCAGTAGGTTACGTTTTTTTCTTCAATTTTAGCAACCTTGAGTGTGTGTGTCATCAAAGAGAATTTTTATTTAAGCTAATTATGCATACATCTAGCTATTTTAACAACTGATATTGATTTTTGTAAAAATAGACATTCTGTCAACCTTTTCATACAATCCTTCCACAGAGTTCGGCAAAAGTCCGGGACCGGACAAATATTGAAGAAAATATGGAATTTGCGAAAAATCTTTTTATACCACAAATTTTCCTCCAACTTAAACTATAATTTGAAAATATTTTGAAATATACAGGGTGTTCCAATAAAGTGTTGCGTATCAAAGTTATATTTTTTCTTATGGAACACCCTATATTTTATTGCATTTTCTGATTGCCCCTGAAAAATATAAGACTCCTTCATAATGGTTCCCTATACCTAAATACAGAGGGTTCAGAGTTATTCTGACTTTTTTTAAAATGTGAACATTTCGAAAAAATTAATAACTGATTGATATAACAAATTCTAGCAAATTTTCTCTTACATCTAAATAATTGAACATTCGTTGAATGTATTCCACGATTGAGTACTAAATATCTCTTTACAGGGTGTTCAGAATTTTCAGTTCCATTATTAGATCATTCAATGTGCAGTATCAGGCTTATTTTAAAATGTCCTCTTTCGAATGGTATGAGGGTGTCCTATTCCTAGATTTTATACTTTTCGTGCAATTTACAATTTTCGTAAATCGTATGCTAAATCGATTTTAAAACATCTGCAATTCTCTCTAAATTTCAAACTAATGATCTTGGCATAGTTGTTGTAAGAAACTAAATAGTTCACGTTTTAAGCTTTCATAAAATATAGGGTTTTGCTATCCTATACCGAGTGGTTAAAAAGATATATCCACTTTCACAGAAAATTGTAAATTGTACGAAAAGTATAATACCTAGGTATAGGACACCCTCACACCATTCGAAAGGGGACATTTTTTTGAATATGGTGAATCATTAAAACACAGGGTGTTCCATTTAAAATAAGCCTGATACTGCACATTGAATGATCTAATAATGGAACTGGAAATTCTGAACACCCTGTAAAGAGATATTTAGTACTCAATCGTGGAATACATTCAACGAATGTCCAACTATTTAGATGTAAGAGAAAATTTGCTAGAATTTGTTATATCAATGAGTTATTAATTTTTTTCGAAATGTTCACTTTTTTAAAAAAGTCAGCATTACTCGGAACCCTCTGTATTTAGGTATAGGGAACCATTATGAAGGAGTATTATATTTTGTAGGGGCAATCAGAAAATGAAATAAAATATAGGGTGTTCCATTAGAAAAAATATAACTTTGATACGCCACACTTTATTGGAACACCCTGTATATTTCAAAATATTTTCAAATTATAGTTTAAGTTGGAGTAAAATTTGTGGTATAAAAAGATTTTTTGCAAAATTCATATTTTCTTCAATATTTTTCCGGTCCCGAACTTTTGCCGAACTCTGTATATAGTTCGTGAAAAATAGCGCTATGATGTAGCTGTGGAGAGCATAGTATACCATATACAGAGTGTTCAGAAACTCTCTTGCCAAACGCAAACAGTTACAAGATTTGATTTATTTCCTAATTTACGATTTTTTATTGGAATAGCATAAACTAATGATTTTAAGTAGGAAGGAATGAAATCGGGCGATATTACGAGCCAATTGAATGGTACGTAGTGTTTCACGAACTACTCGACTGAAATGAAAAAGGCAACCGTCGTGTATGCAGTGGCGGCGCAAGTCCTAAACTTAATGTGGGCAAGGTACATTTCGATGGTACAAGAAAAAGGGAATAAAAAATCACTTAGTTAAAGATACAGAGATTTTCTACTTTTGGTTTTACTGAACTCCTTAATGATTGGTTCATAATTTATCTTAGATGCTATATCTGCTTTAATAGATAAAACTGCCAAAGCTGAAAGTCTTTGTTGACCCATAATACTTCTTAAATAATTTTTAATTAGTTTCAATTTTGAAAAGATCCTTTCAGCGCAAGCAGTACTTAGAGGTAGGTATTGTTAAAAATTTCAATGAAAATGTTAACATTTGTGTAAATTTCTTTCAACTGTAACGAGGGTGATTATTTAAAAGTACCTCGCCACTAATACTTCGAAAACACAAAAGGTAACAAATTGAGTCATAGGTTTGACTAGCTCGAAATTGTGGGATTGTTTTATTCAGACTGGTAGAGTGGGTCGTGGAGGAGAGCCAGAAATAAATGATTTCCAGGGTCCTGTATATTTCTCACACTGGACAGCTTATATACCCAACTTATCTAATTGCATATTTACAGATAATATGGTCCCATGTAGTACTATAAGGTGTACATAGTGCTATAGATATATAAATGATTTGTTAAAAGCAAAAAAATATAAGGTAATTCTAAAAGATTTGTTGAAAGCAAACAAAATATATGGTGATCCCAAATGATGTGGTGGAAGCAAACAAAATATAATATGGTGATCCCAAAAGATGGGGTGTAAACAAACAGAAAAAAAATGGAAAGCTCTTACTTCCTATTCCAAGTGGAGCGACTCTACCTTTACCGCAGGTGGTATGATGAATGGTGATATACGACTTGTGATAGTCTTAATAGTATTAGATGTTACCAGAATTAACGTAGTTGGCAGGTTCTTGGTGAATAGTTAGCAGCTAATTATTGAACTGGTTATTCAAGTATTGGCCTAAAATTGCGAATATTTATGATTAGATGAGCATCTCCGGAAATCATGGTATCTTATCGAATATGAGTAGCGGCCTTATAAAGAAAGGTACGTAAATCCAAAAGATGTGTGCATCAACTGATGTCAATCGTACTCTGTCTTTGATGTTACTTTCTTTGTAGGACTAGGGCTCATTAGATCCGAAATAAAATTCGATTTCATTTAAACCACATGGTCTTATTCGGCCCAGAAAAAAACAAAAAAGACCAAAGCCAGAAGGAAGAGAGATAGAGATAATTTGCTTGGATAGGCAATTTTTGGTGATATCCAATCCCATAGTACTCATAGTACCAGAGTAAGGTTTATGTTTTGAATTTAAGAAGAATTTTAGTCCAAGGTAATCAAAATTAAACAATGTAAACAATGACTACAGGTTATTTCAATAAATAATTAGCTGATCTTTGTTAAAATTTTCTATTAAAAAAAAATATAATGAGCCCGTAACACAACTCAGGAATATCGATTATTTCATTCAAATTCATTTCATGCGCCGGTTTAGAATTAATTCTATGTATTTACTATAACAAAAACCTTGTGGCGTGTATTTTTGGATTTTCCATACTGTTTCGAATTTATTTTCTGCTTTGAGGCGCGAGGCTATTTGCCGTAGGCGGTGGCCCACAAATGAACCACAAATTTTACCATGTCATTAGGGGAACGCCGTCCACTAAATCAGGTGAATTATTTTGCAAAAAGTTTATGTTGTCCTGACCTGTTAAACGGCTAGGTAACTATTGGTCCCAGTAGTTGATTACCGATTGCAAAATTAATCAACACTACAAAGGTCTCCACACTCAATGAATGAGATATTTTATGAGAAGCGCCTCGGTGACCTATTTGCAATTCAACCAGTGGCGGCTCCTCGAAGGCTCAGCCTCCAACAATTTATCCAGCAAATAGCACCAGAAATATTTTGTTGATTATTCTTCATTTTATTTCCTGTTTATCTAATAATTTGCAAATTTTACAATTAATTCCCCGTTTTCACTAGTTATTTTTGAATCTGCCAACAGTGCCCTGAGGCTAGATTCTACAAACATCTGAACACAGTTGCCGTTTTTTCGACCAGTGCAATTGCTAATACCGTAAAAAATAGCGGAAATGGCAACACTCTCAGGAGGCTTGCCTTAGCGGTGGCGATGATACACGAATACAGAATACGAGTGGCAAAGCACATGGTGTTGCGTGTTGCATATAATTTGGTAGACAAGAAACTACATTATAAACAACTTTTTTATGAAATTTTAGATACTAAAAGGTCAAATTGAGATACGACTTTCCGATTTACATGAATTGAAGTTTTTCGACTTGACGAATAAAAGCTTATTCGAATGTTTTTCAAAAGAGTTACCCAATACACTTTTAGATAACTTAATTCTAAAATATAAATTTTTTGATAAAATAGCACATAGCACTGCACAATGAATTAAGCATTCTATACTCGGATAAAGATATTTTAGGTTAGTACGACAGTCACGCCGATATGATAAAATTTATGATAAATAATGATTTGCAACAAGTTTTAAAGTTCTTCCAAAGTTAATGTGATGACCCATATTTTTAATCCCTTTGAAGGAAACAGCCGCCCAATGGCATGCATATAAATTTTTTATAAATTCGAATATTGTGAAATAATGTTAATCTACCTGCATACAAAATTCATAAAATTAGTAATACAATAATAAAGCGCTTTCCTCTAGAACACGGAGTATCTAAAGAACAGTTTTTTGTATCGTCAACCCAACCATATTTTAAAGGTGGGTGTATACAGCTTTAATTATAATATAATTACCATTACTACTATTTTCTTACATATTAAGTTAAAATGTACTTTCTTTTATATATTTATTCATGTAATAAAACCGTAAGGATTGTTTGAATAACAAATAAACGAATAAACACTTGACAACATCATGTGTATCAAACCAAGTTTCGTCTAAATAAATTATAGTTCTATTTGAATCACGGTACCCTTTTGTTTTGCGCAAATACTCCTGTCTAAGTTCAGCGATACGCCGAGAAACTATTATTACCATTCGATTATCTAACTTCTTATATTTAAATCCACAATTCAATAATACCGCGCATCATCTTGGACTGTTGTTTCAAATGGTCTCCAAAATGCCATTCTAATTAATTATATTATAAAACTTACTCTAACGTCTACGAACAAATGAATATTATATTAATATCAATTCACTGACGCGACCTAACCACTACACCATCAAAAAGGTTTTATATTAATGATACCTTTCTACACTAGATCACCTACACTTTCCTATAAATACCTATAACAATTCACTAAACTCACTCAACCAAGAAATAGATATTATATTAAATATTTCTTTAAAACAAAATTCACACCCGACACTGAATGATACTAATGGATTATAAGCCGAACCACAACACAACCCCCCGAACACCCTCAACTCTTCAAAATTTTCTTAAATGTAGTAACATATAAAAAGTGGTTTTAATTAATTTTTCTTTTTTCAGTAATTTCAAGCGACTTATTTTAATGTTTACTAATAAATTTACATTATGTATTTTTTTAAAAATATTTCCAAACTAGCTTTCTTATAACATCACGAACTAACAGTTTACTTTTGTGTAGCGAGCCTAACAATTTTAGAAAATATATCTGACAACATTGCTTCATTTTATGGTCATCACACTGACTTTAGTTAGAGTATACCTAAGTTTTTTTGTTTGACAGTCACCATTCCTGTCAACTCGGCATCGGTGGAGAGATCATTTTCTACTCCCAAACGAATTAAAACTTATCTGCGAAATGCAATGGGCCAAAATCGTTTATACAATGTTAGTTTAATATCTATTGAAAAAGATTTATAAAACGCTTAAAACAAAATGATACATTTTATGATAATATTATTGATAATTTTTTGCAAACTAAAGACCGTCGGATACCGTTAATATATAAAAAAAGTTAATAAACCTTATAAAAAGAACAGAATATGAAAAATTAAAAACCCCCCAAAAAAAATAAAAAAACAAAAAACAAAAAACAAAAAACGAACAAAAAAAAATCTTTAGGCAAGAGAAACTCTACCTCCACGTTGGTTCTTGCTGGGCAACAACTAATTTTGTCATTGTAGTTGCTGGTACAGTCGCTGAGCAAAGGTTAAATTAATTGGATGAATAGAGTATATTTTTACAAAAACGTTTTATGTCCAGCCTCCTCTCTTAAAAAGTTCACGAGCCGCCACTGAATTCAACCATTTCCTTTTCCCAATGAAACAGGTTGTTCCATTAAAAATAAAGAGGTTGCAATTATTTCTTAGATGCATCGCTATATACATCAATTAGCCTTATTGATTACTAGTAAGAGTAATTCAAATTTAACTAAGCTTTTGTCATTTTCTTATAAAGGATTCCGAGCACAATCCGTATTTAAAGCCAGTGTAAGTGCAATTATCCACATGACTACCCTTCAATAGTTTATCACAATCACGGCTGTTCCGCGAATTAGAGTCCAACAATTATTGTTAACCCTGAATAGGACTTCAAATTCTAATTTTAACGTTAAACTTTGGTAAATTAAAAGACCGCATTTATCGAGTTTCTTACTTCCTTATCGTTTAATTATGTTTTCCCAGTTGTAATTACTTCAAAGTATGGAAAGGATTGTTTAATCTGTAGTTATAATCAAGGTAAAACAGAAATGTTTAGTGATGTACGTACAGTATTTTTCCTACGACCACGTGATAATTTCACCGAATAATGTATAATCGACATCTGACATATTAGTACATAAAATGTTACAATTAAAGTCAACATAGTTTATTTCAACGTTTCGGTAGCGTTTCAGCTACCGTTATCAAGATTAATTAAGTTTTCTATAAATTTTGGTCCCTATCTGACACAACGAGTTGTCAAATTTTTCTCTAAACCACAGTATTTATGTATTTTTATTTCAACGTTTCGGTAGCTGTTATTAACAAGTTGTCAAATTTTTCCTCGTTGTGTCAGATAGGGAACAAAATTTATAAAAAACTTAATCAATAAATATTGAATGAAGATGTTAAATAAAATTTATTAAGAATTAATTTCCGAATTTTAATCATGCACTGAGCATTTAATGATGGTTATTAAGCGAGCTGCATACTTTATTTTATCAGCTCTAAAGCTAGCTAAAACCCGGCCATGCTGCGACTCAGTGACACAGATTATTGGGTCATATTGGACGATACGATTTTGTCCGAAAAATGGTTATAACTTTTCAAATACCCTGTACCTATAACAGATTGTTGTTATGGCGAAGTGAAGTAGTAGCAGTTCTATAGTAGTATAGTGGTAAGTATGTAACATTGTATCTCTTTTTGAAATATGAAGATGAACGCTGCCTAAAATTTTTATAAACAACTTTTTTATTGATCTTCTATAATAACATACTGAGTATTATCACACAGACTATCCTTGTGGACATGTCGCCGGATCTTGGGGCTTGGGTCCCAAACAAATCTATTGGGTATATGTGATGATTGTTAGACCAATAGCTTGGTGGTTAAAAGCTTTTCAGCTAACGGCCCAAGCAAAGCTCTCTGGTATACAAAGACAGGCTTGTCTGGCTATTACCAGTGCCATCAGTAGCACACCCTCAGCAGCCATGGAAATTCTTCTGGACCTACATCGTCTCCATGGCCTCTGATATAATGTCTTAAACAGTAAACTACACGTTGGTACACCCATGGATCAAAAACACCCTCAGGCTCTGGTGCAGATGTATACGGGCGCCGCAGACCTAGTACAGAAATTTCAACCTCTCTAGGATACTATGCAACCGTATTTCAGGCGGAAATTCACGTCATTACTTCTTGTGTGGAGAGATTTGAGCAAACCAATCACGTACATAGAACAATAAAAATGTACACGGACAGCTAAGCGGCTTTGAAAGCACTTAGCTCTTACTGTGTAACGTCGAAATTGGTTATGGGCGGACAAAAAAAATCGCCTCAGGAGAACTCAATAGTATCTTTAGTCTAGATCCCTGGCCACTCTGGAATGGATGACAATGAGAAGGAAGAATCTCTTAAAAGGGAAGGTCCCGCACGTGACTTAAGCCAGAACGTGCAAATGGCATCGCAATAACTTTTGCCAAACAAACACTAAATACCTGGATGGCAAGAAGAGCTCTGGATTTTTGGCATAATATACCAGGATTGGTTCATTCAAAGGGTTTTATATACCCTTCGAGAAATGTCTCCAAACAAATGTTAGGCTAAAGCAGGCATGATCTACGGTGTCTAACAAGCCTTTTGACCGGCCACTGTCTTCTGAGACTTGAACTGTCGGAAGATCCGACTTGTCGCCTTTGTATGGAAGATGATTGAAACAGCAGAGCATATAATTTGTGCCTGCTCCGCCGCGGCTCGAATCAGGTATCTGATGTTTGGTTTGGCAGGGTTTCTCTCTCGCCCTCGGACCTGGAATATCATTCACCAAACAAACTAATCGGCTTGAAGAAGCTGAATAGGTATAAGCCGCAATAGACTAATACGATGCACAGTAGAGGGCCTTATAGACCTCAGATTAATACTTTAAAAAGATACATTTGTTTACATTTGAAAGTGAACCCAACATTACATCGCATTCTAAGGTAACTAGCCGACCCTTTGCCAGATGTCTTACTTTACCTTGCGACAACTGAATTATAGGACACGATAGAAACGTACAAAATAAAAATGTACTTTTCAGAAATTACATAAAAACGACTTTAAAATAATTATCCTAAGTAGTTTATGTAATAAAAATATGTTTTTGTTTGAAACTTTTGAGGTTTAAACGAAACAAATGCGTGTTAATAATTTTGTCTGTCTGAAATATGGCAACACCGAGAAAAAGGCCGAAACCATTTTACTATCAATTTTACTACGAAGTTTCAATGTTCCTAGTTTATTGAAGGCCTTGTTTTCGTCTTTTCAACTGATATTTGTGTGTGTGCGTACAGATATAATTGAAAACAATATTTTTTTTGTGAAAATCATGGTTCGTCAGTGCCAAATTTGCAAAAAAAATAGTCGGAATTTTCCTAACCTCTTTTTTCACCTGTAAGTAAATAGTTCTATATGCCAGTGGCATTGTCCGACAGTTTCTCCCCACTCCTTGAAAGTAATTGATGAAACCATATTATGTATGGCGATAGAATGTTAGCCCTCTTTTCGGATAGTTTTATTAATGACTTGCGGAGTCTATCTACAGTAGGTACTAATCTAAGTTGTAGACTCCCTCACCACAAACCTAACCCTGAACCTATTATCACACTAATCAATCATTCTATAGAAAAAAACATTATTTTGTTACAAGACGAATCATAACATTATTATTTTAAAATTTTCCATTTTCTGCATTGTTATGAAATAAACATTATGTAAATGTCACAAAACCAAAGTAAGTTTCGTAAAATCAGTCTTAAGTACGTACCTCTATCACCACATCGACCTTGACAGTCATCTATTATTAACATTAATACCATTAGTCTTAATTGACACCCACAGTTCCATTATTAGCACAATTTCGAAGTGATAGTAGCAGATTATATAACACCAAAAATTAACAAGTTATTTCATCAAACACATCTGTAAATACCATGTTTGTTGTCTTGGTATTTTTGCAGCTCGTGGAAAATTGAAAATATGTGCACAAAATATTAGCAAATATGTAAGAATTAACAAATTTCAACAAATGATTCAGTCTATAGTTTTATTCGCGGCTGTAAGCACATTTTTTGAACAATAAAAATATTTATGGTGGCACAAAATTTCGGAAATTGCTGGTGAGTATGATCCATCATATCATAAAACCCACCAAAATTTATTAGATGACGTTCCACATAGTTTCTCAATGGGTAAAATCAATGTGCCTGTCACCAGTTTATCTCCGGTCAGTCATCTGAGGCTATTGGAGTTCCATTTATGATTAATTCTTTACAATGTAATGTAATATCATCAATATCAAAACTAATAGTTATTTATGCAATAAGTGCAAAAAGTAAGTGTTCATGTCTTATTTAGGTTCTTCGAAATGGACTAACAATGGCGTCGATTTGAGTGTTTACGTTTGTCATTATCACAAAACGCTAAGAAGAATGACAAATGAGTGCAATAATAGTATATTATGCAATGAGCACAAAATGATGCCCATTACTCGTTACCTACATTTCATCAATTTGTCGAGGACGTCATAATTTGACAAGCCGTAGTCGTCGTGATTTTAGAGTGAACCTAGACCTAACACGAAATATTCCATTTCGCATTTGTTGCTTAGCAACTTGCCTAGCAACCGATGCAAAAATGAAATTCTGTACAAAATGTGCTTGTTTATGATTGAAGTTACGGTTACAAAATGAACATTTATCGAGGTTGTCGTAGAAAATAGCAAGTGAGTTTTGGAATCATTCAAGTGAATAACAGCCATTCTACACAAGTAAAAGACTATACTTTCTCCACGACTATGCATAAAAAGAAAATGTTTCCATTGGGAATCGAACCTTGATCGCCCGCTGAGCTATCGACCACATTTATTTATTAAAATGTAAAGAGCGTAGATATAGGTAACTCATTTTTAATAGAAACATTTACATTTTTAAACGAAATTGTCATATTATTAGGAATATTAATAGAGATAACATAAATATACGTAACTAAACATATTTGTCCACGACCACTTAATAATAAGTCAATATTTTACCTCCTACCAAAAGTTATATATGGCACCCATATATCTACTAGAGTGAAGCTTCTGCATTTAAATAACATGCCATGACAACTCAACAAAATTTCGGTACATAGGTGACTAGAGATGGGGGTACAATATGAAATAAACTATTAATTCTGTGTATTTTGTTTAGGAAATTTGTTTCTGAAATATATCGTTTCCATAAAATATCGAAATTTTTATTATTGATACTTTTCATAACGGAATTTTTTAATATTGATATTTTTAAAACAATATATTCATAACGGTACGGTGTATCGATACTTTACACAGTATCGCACATCTCTATATGTCACATTTGACGTACTAATGAAATTTATTAATTTTGACGTTAGAATTGTCAATAATACCATATTATTACTTTCCGTTCTACACTCACCTTATTTAATAAAGAAATCAAGGGTCGTGGACAAAGTATAGTATTCTACTCGCAATTTATGGCCATTATTCACTCGGGTTACTTGATTATCATAAATTGCTCGTTTAATAATATACTTCACTATCGCTAATGTTGTCCATTTTGTTCTCCATATATACGTAAAATTATGATTAAATTATTATTTTGATCTTTCAAACGAATCGCTGTCAGAAGCGATTTGCCTAGTTAGGTATTTGTCGTTTGAAAAAAGACGATTTGATTTGTTCATTTCTGATAATCATAGAATGTGATTGGCTAACGAGAGTGAATTCTATTTATATCATTATTCAGCTAAATTTGTAAAAATAATTTGTGCATTATTATGTAGTCATGGAGAAAATTTTTATTGCACTAGAGCATTAAAGAACTAGTTTTTTCCACTAAATAGAGTTCAATAAAGTTTTGTTTTACGAGTTCTTTTATACATTTGTTGATGAGTGTTGACTCATCATGTATTTGGTTTAATGAATATTAGCAGAATTATTTACGTTTGTAAATTTTGATAATCATTACAAACATTTGGCTTCAATAGATTATTATTCACTGACTACTATCCAATTATACAGGGCGTTGAACTTCTTACGATTATGAGGAAATATTGGTTATAACTTTTCATATACCCTGTATAACATCACGTTATCTGTATCGGGAAGTGAAGCTGATTTCAGTTTTGCAGGAAAATATAGGTCGTTCCATTCAAGAAAACTATAACTTTGATATTCTTAAACACTCTATAACATTGTCATTCATTTTGCAATATGAAGCTTAAAGCTGCCTACAATTTTTGTAATCAACTTTTTTTGGTATCTTTGGGGATAACAGGCCTACTGAGAGATCACACTAATCAATCACCCTCCAGTTTACTTTTCATATAGACATATAAGGAGTATCAATTAATTATACATCAGTATTCAACGCTTCTCGAAACAGGATGTACATAAATGTTACACGTGGTGAAAGTGTTTTTAACAAGAATTAAAAAACAAAAAAGTTTATTGATAAAATGGTAATTAAAATATTTCATCTAATACCTACTCTTATCGGGAGGAGCCGAGTTGTCACCACAGACCGGCAGGTAGATTTTTATCAGGATCGAGTTGTCTCCGGGAAAGGGTCGAGTTAACTCCCTTTATTGACAGGTAGAAAATGAAAATAAATCTTGAAGAATTAACAAATTCTATCTTTATAATATTATTCCACTGGCACAAAGCATTGATTTGTTAACATTTAATGTTCCTTGCCCTTGGAATTAATTATCAACTTGTTGAAGCAATTATACAATACCTACCTGAATTGAACGGGATACAACTCGGACGTGACCCTTTTCGAAAACAGGTAATAACGTCCGGTTCGGGAGACAGCTCGACCCCGACCCTCCTATCTTGTCGACTCTCTATAGATATTACGTTGAATTTATTGGAGTTTTATTTACCAAAGCGCCAACGTTTAGGCTGCCCTCAATTTTCATAACATGAAACTGTGACTTATAGTGTATATACATAGATGGCGATATGCGTCTACACGGCAAGAAAATATAAGTTAGGTACAATACGATGTTGCAAATTGTTCGACGGAATTGAGTGAACAAATGCAAAACTTTAACCATTTTTCTTTGAACTTAACCACGCAAACCGGGTTAACAATACCATGACGTCACGGTTAACTTTTATGACGTAACGGTTTGTGGAAACCCTGAAATAAACAAACACCTAACCTCAAATAAGATAACTACTCTGTCAAACTATCTCAGTGAGCAGGTTTGTGTGGTTGGTTAACTGTTACGTCATGGTTTGGAATACAAGTCGAGGAATATTGACTTATAGTTAACCTGGTTTGTGTGGTCAAGTTCAAAGAAAAATGGTTTTTATACAATAAGTAGGTACGTCAGGAATGTATAGGTACCCATGTAAATGTATCAAATAATTACATAATCTTTCAGCTCTTACGTTTTAAATAACAAAGATATATAGAATTTAGAAGAAGAATTGTCAATAATACCAAATTTGAAATTATTACTTTTTGTTCTACACTCGCCTTATTTAATAAAGAAATCAAGGTTGGTGGACAAAGGATAGTATTCTACTCGCAATTTATGGCAATTATTCACTCGGGTGACTTGCGCCACTCGCTTACGGCTCGGGACGCAAACGTCACCCTGCGTGAATAATGGCTATCATAAATTGCTCGTTTAATAATATACTAATATTGATTATTGAGATTTATATAAAACATGTGTTAAAAGTATAATGTTAGATACTGGAAGAATCAATAAAACTAATTCAGTATATTATAGTCTTACGTGACATTACCTTTAGATGACATCTGGTAAAATACTAAGTGAACTACAATTGAAATATGGAGTGAGTAGGAAATTCAAAAAATGAATGATTTCGTTTTAGACCGTTTGGACAAAATAAGAGTTGAATATCACATTTTATTGAACGATTGTCGAAAAATTTGTATGTAGAACGTGACCTGTATATTATTTTTCGGAGTTCTTACAGTAAAATAATTGGGGTTAATGTGATTCAATACACTGTTAATTTTGCATTTGTATAAGCAAGTTATAATTTGTGTGTCTAACTTATTCTCTTACATAATTGGTTCACATTATATGATTCTTCCATCGTTAATAAGGTGTGAATTAAGAAATTGATATTCAAAAGTTCCGCCATTGCCAAATTGTGCAGCCTTAAGTTTACGAAATTAGATCAAGCCCCCATATCAATCCTAATTATTCTACATAAATGTAGTATACTTTCAATATTCATTGCATGGTTGGCTTTGTAGCAATTATCACTGACCCGTTAATTTGCATCTCTACAGCCCCGCTTCCCCTTGATTACGTTTTATTTTTTTTAAATTTCCATTTGACACGCTCAGTTAATTAGGGAGTGAATGAAATAACGTAAAAATGTTGGTTTTGTTTTTTAGATCGATGTTGTTGCCATCAAAAATAAACTGATAATGATTATTCTGGTTATTAAATTAACTGCTCTAATAATTCGATTAACAACATGGAATTGGGGTTTAATTTTAAAATAATGGTGAAAAATTAATTTTAAGGAAATGTTAGTAAATACGGGGATAGTTCGATAGGTCAATGACTTTTTTTAATTTCCATGCTGGTGCTGCCACCAAGGGTTTGCAATTGCGATCCGAAGTACTAGAGTTTGAATCAATTACTGAACACAATTCTACGGAGTCGCGGCGATCCCTCCTGTTCGGTCAGCGGACATTTTTACTAGCGCGTATATCCGTGAAGTGTATAGTTAGTTGAAATGTAGGTACCACTTACAAAAAAAAATACAGGTTCATAGTAAGAAGTACACTATTTATTTCTACGATTTCAAATACACAGGTATGTGCACATTCGGTTTTCGGGAACGAGAATTGAAAATAATCATTGCATTCATTCACGCCTCTCCATCTTCAAAAATATCCCGTACTTTGTAACTTATACATCGAATGACTTCAAGGGCGTGCAGAATCTCGATATTAATTTAAATAAATTGATCACAATGAAAGCTTCCTGAAATGCATATAAGAGTTTGAACATTTTCGACTCTTGAAACAACTCACTTGTCAAACTATGATACAAAACAAAAAATAACTCAAAAATTGGAATGTCGGCTGGACGTTAGTGGCATTTTGTGCCGCCATTTCCAGCGAAACCGCATGTACCGTTGCTAGTGCGTCGAGAAATTATTTTCACATCTGTCAAAAGACCGCTCATCCTAAAGTAGTTATAAAACTTTATTTATTCTTCCTTGAATCACTTGAAATGTAATAAATCAGCTTCTTAATAAAAGAAGATCGGTATATTCGCTGCTAAAGCGTTTTCTGCATGTGTAACACAAAACTATTTTTCAACTGAAAATAAATTAAAAATAGAAGATAATACTGTTACGAAATCAGTAATTCAGAAGCCGGCCCTGTCGTGAACTATGAATTTTGGCGAATGCGATGGCTTACCCCAGAACTTTCTGGAATGTTATCTATTCACAAATATGAATAGCGTGGTAAATTCAAGAATGTTCGAGAATTGAGAAAGACTATATTATACGCGAGTTTTTGAGTTAGTCGGACAG
This sequence comes from Lochmaea capreae, assembly GCA_949126875.1. NCBI lineage: Eukaryota > Metazoa > Arthropoda > Insecta > Coleoptera > Chrysomelidae > Lochmaea > Lochmaea capreae. The sequence goes on along the minus strand of OX421404.1, from coordinate 11,050,318 downwards.
TTCTTAATAGACAGATTCTTAATAGACAAGTTTCAGTGAACAGGGAATCGAATAGTGAAATATAAATAGTGTTAAAGATAAATTAGGACAATAATTATACCGAGTGTAGATAAATTAGTAGACGTAGACATTAAGTATAGTGTATATATAAATTAAGTTTATTATAGTGTGTAAGTGTTTCTTCAATAAATTAGCAGTAATTAGCCATAGTGTGTGTATAATCTTATCCCACCGTAAGAAAACTATTTAAATAAATAAGAAAAACAATACAATACCAAAAATCTTCTATTTTATAATTACAAATGGAATTTAATGAAAAACTAGTAGAGAAAATCAAGGAATTTATTTATTATAATAATATATATTAATTATTCCTTAAGCACAATTATACTAAGTGATATCAAAATTAATAAGCAATCCGTGATTGAAGTATTAGCAGTGAGGTGACTCATTTATATGGATGAAGTTGATTTACACTGACGTTTAATGAAAATTTACGTGTAACGTCGAAATATGCAAAGGTATGATGGTAATGAAATGGCTAAAGCGGAATCTGAGCACATTTTACATGAATGTTTGGACGAGAATTAGCTAACCGTGCGATGGGAGAGGTTACTTCAAAGGAGTTTTGGCGATATCCAGCCGCAATCCGAACGATCTTCGTTACCGTGGAAACAACAGGGGTACCTATATCACCATACCATAAAGGAAAAATCAACACAGTGGGGTTCTCTGGATGAACGTGCACCAAAGAAGGCTGAGGTGGATCTGTCATGACTACAGTTGATTGATTACGATCATCGGCGAATATTATTCAGAGCTTTTGGTTAGTAGCGGAAACAACTGCAATTGGAGGCACAGTAATTCAGGATCCTACGTCACAGCACCTAGGAGATTATTGGATAGAAGAGGGACGAAGTTGAAGCCTGCAGATATCCTAAAATTCCTCAAGGAAATAGGACTAAAGGAGCGACTAGTCTCTGAGAGAGACGTTCCTCAGGATCTAAGTAGAAGTAAGGGGCACAATAGATATTTTAGGTATCAAGTGAATGTCACCCCATCATACATACATACATCCAAACCCCAAGATATTCCCTATATCTTGTAGAATATTTGCATTAAGTGTAGGTCTACCTTGCCTCGATACACTCCTAATGAGTCCTAATTATCTGTATTTCTTATCTATTCCGCTAACCGTAGATTGAAAAATACCTGAAGAATCTTGGTGCATTTAATTAAATTATGTGCATAGCTACGTTTTGTTGAGTCCGCATCCTATTGCCAACATAAATCATTAACTCTCACTTCCAGTTCAAGGCATTTTACCAACACAGTTTGTTAAATACGATATGATGAACAAGATTAACAATACGGAATGGGGTGTTAAACTTAACAAAAATATGATGTTTTCTCAATGTTAATAGTTAGTGGTGGACAAAATCATAATGAGGAATCAATTAATTTCAATATTTTCTCTCACAAGGTTTTTATGTCGATTTGAAAATTCAACTTTTGGATGATTTAAATAGTCCGCCATTTATGCTGTGAGGTGTATACCCTAAAAGGGAAGTTAGCTACATAAGGGTTGACATAGGAACACAATTCTGTCGTCTTCTTTTTCAAAATTGTGATGAAGTACTTATAGGAGTTGTTTAAATTGACTTCCGATTTATTTTTACGACTATTATATAATTTTACTTTTACCATTATCAGTTTTCGTTAAGGTATTTACAGTTAGTTTTTATTTTTAATGGATGTAAAGAATATCACTACACTAGTGGGGGACTACCGAGTTGTACCACTACTACCTGAGTTAATCCATGTCCGCCTTTATTGGAGATTATACTGACCATCCCCCATCTACCCCCACCAAACCACTTTCGTATTTTTAGTCAATTTTTGAAGAATAAATTATAATAATTTTCAATAATAACCCAACCACCTTCGTATTTTTAGTCAGTTTTTGAAGAATAAATTATAATAATTTTCAATAATAAATAAATTATAATAATTTTCAAGAATAACCCAACTAAACCTACCCCTACCAAACCACCTTCGTATTTTTCCTAGGAAATTCGGTGGTACAACTCGACGGTAGGATTGTACCTACCTGATATCTTGTGGTACAACTCGGTGATCCCGCACTAGTGTAGTTCCTTTTTTTTTAAAGATTTATGATCTACAGATCCCTAATAGATGTCAGTGACATCAGCTGTCAGTATTGAGGAAATTTTTAGGAAGTATAAGATGAGTTAGTCGATTATAGAAAAACGTGGCACAGCATTAACTAAACTAGAAGTAAAGGCTTTAAATGTTGTTTTTTGTTATTTCAGGTGGGTTACTCTTTTAGAATGTGTACATTGTATTAAAACTTTGTATTAGTTTTATGTTGTAAATAAAAGTAATTTGTTATTTCAGGAAACGCAATTTCGTCTTTATTTCACAAAAGTATATTACCATTATATGGATATTTTTGGTAAATTAATAGAATGACTGGATTCGTACACGCACATATATATTTACTTACATCGAAATAATCTTCACAGCAATACTTTTACTGCAGGCATAGTTACAAACTATCGAGTCGTTGTAACTGTTGTGCTCGTGCAATATGATACAAAACAAGATTTATATAATATTAACATTATTCCAACTTGCAAAATTGTGGAGAAAAACTAACTAAACTTACCTAACTAAAAAAATATGAACACAATTTTTTTATAATATTGAAACGTTAAGCTCGAATAAAGTGAAAAAACCTAAACACTCATATACAGGGTGTCCCAAGATTTCATTATAGGCTGTAACTCAGGAGTTAACGAATAGGTTTATTTGAAAATTGGGTAATCTTTTTGGGACCTACAGTAATTTCATCCGAGTACAGTAATTTCATCCGAGGTATGCAGGGTATTTGTGACGTCATCATAGAAGCGGGGAAGTCATCGCAATGAAAAAAATTCAATGGAAGGGGGGATCAAACTTAGCTCAAATGAAAGAGCTTTTTATTTCAAATTCAACAGTGTATCACAGTGATGGTACTCAAGTGGATAAGTACACCAAATTTTCATTTTAATGTTTATTTGCAACAATAACCAGAACATTTCGACTTTACATTGATTTTATAAGAGATGTTCAGAATGACCTCTGTCTGCAACAACACAAGCATCGAACCGTCTAAGTAGTTCACGTGTACATGCCGCATGTATCATCTCTTGCGTATAAGGTTATTACAAGCTTGTCTAATTTTATTTTTTAAATCGTTCGTGTCTACAGGTTTTTCATTATAAACAAGCTCTTTTAAGTATCCCCATACAAAAAAATCTAGGGGTGATAGCACAGGCGATTATGGAGGCCATTGAAAGGGTCCATGAGTTCCAATCCATTTGTTTGGAAATCTAGTATTAAAGTAATTTACTACAATACTGCTGTTATGTGGGGGTGCACCATCTTGCTGCCATATCATATCTCTTCTTTCATTCAAACGAATATTTTCCAGTAACGCAGGTAGGTCATTTTCTAGAAAATTTAAATATCTCTGAACATTGAGATGGCCTTCAAAAATATCCACACCAAACATTAACTCCCCATCTGAATTGAGCTACATTATGCTAAAACATTCACAATATTCTGTTCGGTCTGAATTGGTTTATTATGATTACTATACTTTGAGTTTGGAAATGAACCTTGCTGCATCTTCTCTTCAACCATAGCAAAAGTCACATGAGAAGGGGTTCTTCTTTCGGGAAAACACTCATTAGCATTTAAAGAATTTTTCCTACACTCACAATAGATTAGCAACATATCATTCATTCGGTGTGAATAGGAATGGCATTTTAACTTCGGAGTTTTCACACTATGTACTGTTTTAAAATGGTACTAGTGAGTATTTGGAAAGTGAGCACAATCAATGTGACATTAGATTTTACGAATATTAATCAAAAACCGGTTAAGGTAGAATTCCAACGCCAACTGTTGTCTTTTATAAATACTAGTTAAAAAGTAAAAATAGGGCTATCTGAAGTGAATCCGGACATGATAATTGCGGCATTTAAACGATTATTGTTGTTATTGTTATTGTTGCAAATAAACAATAAATTCAAAATTTGCTATAATTATCCACTTGAGTACTTTCACTGTGATACACAGTTGAATTTGAAATACAAAGCCCTCTCATTTAAGCTAAGTTTGATCTCCCTTTCCATTGAATTTTTTTCATTGCGATGACGTCCCTGCTTCTATAATGACGTCACAGATACCCTGTATACCTCGGATGAAATTAGGATGAATGTGTGTCCCAAAAAGATTACCCAATTTTCAAATGAACCTATTCGTTAGTTCCTGAGTTACAGCCTGTAAAAAAATCTTGGGACACCCTGTATATTATAGACTTTGACAGTTCTTCAAATTTGAAATTCGAATGGCCTTTCTGTAACTGGCTAATGACTATTGATCATAAAACATCTGAATCAGAAACTTCATCTTTTAGTTTGTGACGTATCTGTAGTGAAAGTTTCAAACTTTTAGGAATTCTCAATTTCCAGTTTTCTCCTAAAATATTCGGTTCAAAAATGTTTAAATAAATTTTTGCAAAGTAGTACCAATATACTTTAATAAAATAGCTGAAGACGGATATCAGTTTAACACCCCATTGTACTTGGCTATTTATGACAGTTTTAAACGACTATAAATATTTAAAAAAAAATGTCTGTTCAGTCGAGTGGCTATCATTAGTAACAAAAGTGGATATAAACAATCTTGAAATAACAAACTTTTGCATTTCTATCCACCCTGTACCAATTTGATGTTTCATTATCATTTAAAAAACTAGTAATGACGTCATCACCCAAAGGTTATTCACACTGTATGATAGATTATTTTTTTAAAATGTAGTTAATTGAAATGAAAAATCGACCATTTTCGGAAATGTTTCATATCACTGTTTATTTAGCTAATAATGAAATTATGTGTTACTGAATAAACATAAGTCGTGTTTCTTTTGTCCCTCATGTGTGTATGTTTAATTGGGTATAATTTGTGCAGAATACATTATTTACTACGGTACCGGGGTAAGCAATGCACTTAAACACCGAGGAATGTTAATGCTCTAAATTAGTTAGGTTTGTTAAACTTCTCTGTTGCGGACTCTCTCGACCCAACTAACACATAACAATCTGCGGTACTTGTAGACGTAATTACGTATTGTCGGGTAAGGACAATCTTCTTATCGTCTTCCGCCGCCTTAATGAATAATATACAGATTCGATGAATAATTATCTTCCATGTAGGCACTCTGTGAGTGGAAGAGCGGAAGTTGTAGAATAACAGCTAATGGGGTTCACAGACGGAACCATGTGCAAATTCTGTCACCTAAAGAGTGTAGGTACAGAACACAGCCTATGTCAGTGCAACTGCCAGGAAAATATGCGGTTTCTTGTACCAGGCGATAAGAAGCCGCCGGCAAGTAGCTACATGGAAGGTTCAGTCTCGAGGGTGATTGGCTACATAAAAAGAGTCAGACTGGACAATGTCATCTAGATTTCAAGGACAATAGATCTAAAAAGGTCGCAATGGAATAGGTCGATTAGCCACCTCATTGATTCTAATCTAATCCCTTAGCAAGTACCTACCTTAAGGACGGCAGATTCAGCAAAAGGCGAAGTCAATATCTTCCGTATGCTAACGGTTTGTTCGGATGTTCGCTGATTCAGTACCCTAGGAATGAGAGAATCAGGAAAGAGCGAAAGTCGATATCTTTCGCACGGACCGATCCATGGAACAGATAAACTTAAAATACCTAAATGACAGCAGCCTACTATATTCATATCAATTGTCTATTTGGCTTTTGACGAATATTTTAGTTTCTTCAAAGATTCTTTTCCTGATGTTTAGCAGAGCAGATACGAAAATACCTGATTATTTCTAAAGTATATTTTAATAGACCAGACAATATTGCTGATTTAAAAGTTAGGATAACGGAATAAATCAACAAAGTAACCCCTGAGGTCATACAAAATGTTGTACGAGAATAATTCCAAAATCGCCTCGGTTATTGTCAAGAAGTAAAGTACATTGAAAAATACATTCTGGAGACATTATCAAAATTTTACATCTTAAAAATTAATTTCCTCAGTTATGATTGCACCTGATTTAAAAAAAACTTTATATTGCTGAACAAAGCACTGAAATCCCTTTCCAACAAGGTGCCACAAGACCCACTCTCTTATTTAAAATTTTCGAGAGGGTGCTTATAATTCTGAAGATGGATAATATTTTCATACTGTAAATTGTCAATTTAAGAATAAAAATCGACCTGTTTCAGGTCTTTTCCCATGGTACATGATACAGACTAAGTAGAGAGGGAATCATTAAAAAGAAAACCACCTCTTGACGTCTTTGAAATCGGACAACCTGGGACATGCCACAAGATGGTATGATGAAAAAGAAATTCGTTACGGAATTAAGCAACAAAAAGGAATGGGATCCAAATACCATTACCAGACTTGGAAAGAATGCCGTCCAATGGTACACAGACGGCTCAAAAGCAATAGAAGGAACTGGGATAGGAGTGTACGGGCCCGGAACCAAACACTCTGAAAGCTTGGGAAAAACCCCAAGTATCTTTCAAGCGGAAATTCACGCAATAAGAAGGTGTGCCCAGTACGATATTGACCAAGGATATAGATGCAAAGGATTATCATAATGTCTGATAGTCACGCAGCCATTAGAGCGCTGAGTTCTTGTGTAATCAGTTCCAAAATGGTGTGGGAATGCCTAGGCAAACTTAATGAACTAGGCGAGAACAATATAGTCACCTTACTGTGGATTCCAGGACACACTGGAATAGGAGGAAACGAAATAGCAGATGAACTAGCGAAGAGGGGGACTGAAATACCCTTTTGGGGTCCGGAACCCGTTTGCGGAATCAGCTCCAATGTAATATTGGAAGAAATAGGTAGAGCCGGAGAAAAGAGAAGATCTGACCTTTGGAAAGATCTAGCAGGGCTTAGGCAATCTTCTGGGTGACTACAACCTGTTGAGATCAAATGAATGCATAAGTCAAAGTAAAACTGCTCTAAGAGTTTTAACAGGAATCCTAACGGGACATTGTCGCCTGAATGGGCATCTTAAAAAGCTCAAAATATTGGGGGAACAAGATTGTAGATTTTCTGGAATGGAAGAAGAAACCTCCATCCACATACTAGCGAACTGCACGGCAATTCAGAATCCTAGGGCACAGCACTTGGGAGACCACTGGATAGAAGAGGGACAGTTACCTAAGTTGAAGCCTGCAGATATCCTAAAATTCCTCCGGGAAATAGGACTGAAGGAGCTACTTACTAGTCTCTGAGACTCTCCTCAGAAACTAAGTAGAAGTAAGGAGGCATAATAGATCTTTTAGGTCTCAGTGAATGTTACCCCAAAATACATACATATATACATACATGATAACGCTAAAATTGAATTTATTCCATACATATGGACCGCTTTGTATATAGACTCGCTAGACAAAAACAACTTTGTATCAATCGTCTCTTGGATGATTCCTGGGGAACATCGTTACATACTTTTAAATATTCTGGGGAGCATCGTTACATACTTTCAAATACATATTACACAAACATTCCATTTTTCAACGTTTATTTTTAAATCCCGAACTATTTTTTTTTTAGTTGAAGCAAATTCGTATCTTATACAATTCCCAAGTTCTCTATCTTAGACAGTCTGTTGAATTCCGCTTCCAATCCATTACGATGCCTTCGTACAGTGATTTTGAACATAATTTCATTTAACGTCAATAAATTATTTGGCATTATTATTTCAAAGTTTGGCGGATGCATGCGTATAATAACTGGCGAATGCTCCTAGAGGAAATGGAGTAAAGAAGAAAAGTTTGTAAAGTTTTTAACAGACATACTGGCGCTACCGCTAACAGACTTGAACGCATGAATACATTGTTCTGTTTTAACAGTTACTATTGTCAAGAGTGTATTTTGTGCAGGGTGGTCGGAAAATTATTTAAAGATATAGTAGGATAATACAATATTAACTCAGTGCAAGAAAACAGACAAGTGCTCTAGATATAGGTACAGGGTATACTAGGACTTCGTGCAAAAACTTGGATAAATATTCATTTAAATTGTGAATATTTGGAGCAGTCAAATTAGTCTCTACTTGATTATCATATGATGTTGAAGGTAGATTAAAAAACTGTTGACATTAGCCCTTTGTAATATTCGTTAAGCACAATTCATTTTTGCATTGAGAGAATTATTAATATACCCTTCGGCAACAGCAGTCGATTTCGATTCTCCATGTTGTTTTAATTGAAAAATGTATCCACCCGAATCAACTAAAAGCGATGGCAAAGTACGTAGAAACGCGTGACCTGTTTATTCGTCTGGATATGGTAAATTTAAATATAGCACAATTAGCAAAGGAATTTTCGAAAAATTCTTTTTCTGCGACTGCTATGGAAAATAGTTCTTTTCCCACAATTTACGAAACAACAAAGTGTCACTTCTAAAATTTGGAGTGTGAAAATAAAGTGTTGTAAACTTCTCTATGAATGGTAACAGGTGACGTAATAGTGATAGATGACGTCACAGTGCCACTCTGGCCAATAATTTTAAATAGGACCTTGTGGCAAGTGATATCTCGTTTGAAAGGCATTGACATTGGCTATACATAGCCATATTAATTTTGTTTGGGTTTAAACTAATTTTGACGGATAAATTAAATAAATACCAAAATTATTATTTCACATTTAAATATTGAAGATTTTTCAGTCCGCCTCTGGTTAGTTGTCAAAAAAATTGACGTTTTTAATTTAATAGTATTTGTTGCTTTGCAAAGTTTTCCTAAATAGCTTAAATATTTAATTTTATTATTGTTTAACGAGACGTTTAAGAGTTTACATAGGCAAAATGGTACGTACTCAAGCCGACAAAGTAGCAGCTATCTTAATAATTGGTGAATCTGGAAAGAATCTCCATGAAGCGGAACGTTTATTTAATGAGAGATACCCAGATCGCCCTATCTCGAGAACTTATTTGAGGGAGCTTCTTCACAAGTTTGAAGCAACAGGTAGTGTTCAAGATGCCAAACGATCTGGTCGACCAACATTTAGTGATGATAAAAAAATTGATATAGTTGCTGAAATGGTAGTAAACCCTACTTCCTCTACAACTAAAGTTGCGTCTATCTGTGAAGTAAGTAAAAGTACAGTACAGAGAGTGTTGGCTAAAAATAAATTTCATCCATACAAGTTAAAAATGGTGCACCACCTTTCGGATGACGACCCTGACGGAAGACTCGAATTCTGTGAATGTATGACAAATAAAATTAGTCAAAACCCACATTACACAAAAACAATTTGTTTTAGTGACGAAAGTACTTTTTGCCTCAATGGAAATGTGAATACACAAAATGTGAGGTATTGTAGTGACACAAATCCTCACACCTTTCGTGAATAACATACCCAATTTCCAGAAAAAGTCAATGTTTGGGCAGGTATTTTGGGAAACCACATAGTTGGTCCTGTTTTCCTAAATTCAAATTTAAGCGTTGAAGTGTATCTGGAGATGTTACAAAATGCAATTGAGCCGTTAATTCTTGAAATTCTGGAAGATAATCCAGATGAATTCGGCCATCTGGAAATAACATTTCAACAAGATGGTGCTCCTGCACATTATTATGGTGCAATAAGAATGAAGGATGAAGAATATCGAGGTAGATGGATCGGATGTATTACTGTCGGGAAGTAGACGGAGCACATTTCGAACACTTGCTATAAGATTCCATTGTTGATATTTGATTAATTAAATTTAAAAAAATAATTTCAATAATTTTGGTATATTTATTTAATTTATCCGTCAAAATTAGTTTAAATCCAAACAAAATTAATATGGCTATGTAGCCAATGTCAATGCCTTTCAGACGAGATATCACTTGCCATAAGGTCCTATTTAAAATTATTGGCCAGAGTGGCACTGTCATCTGTCATCTATTACTATTACGTTACCTGTTACCATTCGTAGAGAAGTTTACAACGCTTTATTTTCACGCTCAAAATTTTATTAATGTAAGTGTTGCCGTTCAAAAGATACGAGGGGGGGAGGGGACTTTTGAATAGCACTGTATATGTTAAAAATTAATGGTTGCTGGTGGCGTTTTTCGGTATCAGATAAATGATGTTTGTAGTGAATTTTCCAATATCTTTAAAATTCAAACTTGAATGAGTTTGTGAATCTGGAATCGTGACGAGTAGAAATTCCCTATTATTTTTAATGCCATCAATTTTCATTTTATACAAATCTTCTTTTCGACAATTTCCAGCTATTCCCATTATTAACGTTACCCACAAATTCATAAATAAAGGGAGTTGAAAACAAATCAACTATTTAAAACTTTATTTTGTATTTGGTTATTTAACGTCGGTCTATTTCTGCAACTGATGCTAATCACCGACGGCGGGAACACTCTATCCCTAACCGGAAATATTGGCGAACCCACTAGTGTTTCAACCAGTGGTAGGGTTCTTTATCGAGCACAACATTCATGGACTCGGGACGTCGGTTTTACGTCTCCTCCGAAAGACAGCATACCTACATTATACCTCGTGCTCATTATATAATGCCTGCATGCGGTGATATGCTACTCCGCTGCATGCTGTACGGGCTCTATATACGATGGTCTTTTTCAGTGGTCACCCATCCAATTACTATCCGCGCTTGCCACTGGTTCACTGTAGCTATCGTATCAGAGACGTTCCACTACTGTGCTGGGCCGACACCCTATTTAAAACTTTTTCCTTAAACATTAAATATCTGTCCAATAAAAACTTGTCCTCGCTTGAAAATGTATTAGATTTCTTAGGTTTGTACCCAACCGATTTTCGTTCCAAAAATGCTATTAGTTTAGGATATTTACTTATATCTACGTTATCATTAATAATTAAGATAGCTTTTAGCTTAGAATAGCTGGACCATAATGTAGAAGACTTTAATTTTCTAGACATTTCTTTCAAAAAAAGCTAATAGCACCCGCTCTGTAGAGTAGTGATGAGCAAAATTGGTCTTGGTCTTGCAGCCTTAGCCTTGCTTTTTTCAAAACCAAGACCATTCTTAGACTAGCAGAACCAAGACTAAATAAACAAGAACAAGATCAAGACTATCCGAGTTTTGATCTTGGTCTTGCTTGCTCATCATTAGGGTACAGTAGCCGACCGTTAAGATAATTTTGCTAGTTGATAATTGATTGTAAATTATGAATATATTTTATAACCATGATGATTTTTAAAAGTCTTGTAGACCATGCAGGGTGGATAATTTTTGAAACCAAAAAAATAATAGTAGGTTGAAACCCATTGGAAAAGGAGGGGAATAATATAAAAATGAAAGGAAAAATAATTTACGGGCGATCTGAGGTCGGGAAGGGGGTGAGTTTTTAAGGGTAAAAAACGATTTATCTCGATTTCCGGTAAAACTACAAGTCCTATGGAAAAAAGTTGTAGGTAATGAAAAGACCTACAACTTTTGTATTTACACTTTTCCACAAACATCCAAATGTATGTGGAAAATTCAAAAAAACAAGTTTTTGGTTTTTTATTTTTTATCATCTACGAAATTTGGTAGAAATTTACCTTTTTATGTCCCAAATACGCTGTCATTTATTTGATTTGAAATATTCATTTTTTCACAATATTTTGACTTAATATCGAAAAAACACCCTAATTTTCAATCGAAAATTCACCCGTGAAGATATCAGCTTTTTTCAAAAAGTTGGTGTGCTTTTTGTTCGTTGAAATCTCTACTTTCCGATGGGGTGAAAAAATGTATTACTAGGTATAGTAAATCTTCTCAGATTGCAAACAATATTGTAATGAATAACGTGATCAGAATAAAGTAAGTAAGTAGAGTATTACATCATGATTAGACGTTCAGCAGAATTAATAAACGATAAGTCACTGTAAAAATCGCTTCCTGAAAAACTTTGTTGGGATGAATGCAACTATAAACCATGACTTTAGCAGGTCAGCCATATTGTGCTGGAGGGCAAGCGAAACGATTAGTTGGAGTTGATTTGTGTGTTTGTGTTTAATGAACAAAAATTGACTGATATAGGTACACTAACTAACCAAATTTAAAGTTGTGATTAATTGAGGGGGCCCCGTGTAAACCTCGCTTCATTAAAAACACCTTATCTCTTCCTTCCCGCATTCCACTCTTCAGATTGATAAACTCAAAAGTCGGTTAATAAAATACTTACGGTAATTTACTAGTAACTGTAAGCTTTTGACTCACCTGGAACAAAAATATATATTAATGAACTGCGAGTTGTCAATCATATCAGTCAAGAGTATTCACTTTGAACATATTTTTGTATTGTATTATCAATTCTTTCTTTTTTTTGCAGAAGTGATTCTTGTATCAACAACGTTAAGCTCAGCTTAAATTGCACCAAAGATTACAATAATCACTCATACCCATACATTCACGCCAAGAGTGATCCCTGTTTTCAAATTACCAACAGACACAGTGATCCAGGTTCTAAAACTGGCAATTCTCGCAGTAATCAAGATAGCAGAAACGAAATCTACGGTAAAAGTTACGCAGGTATGTATATGTTATATTCTAAATTTTTATACAGAAACTTGACCCGTGTTTTATTTCTTAAACAGTCGGTCCAAAAGAAACGCATGAAATTTAAAAACCTTTATTTGTAATATTTACTCAGTATGTGATTCTAGGAAATTATTTTCTAGAAAATTTTTTCAATTTGGAATATGATATAGCTACATGGGAACTTTGAAAACAGCTACTTTAATGAGTAGGTATTAAGACCACAGAAAATGTAATCGGGTTCATACCAAACTAAACGACAGGAACAATTTTGATAAATATACCTAATCATGAATATTGTGTACTAAAAACATCGGAATTTTTTAAAAACCTTTGAAATGTCCGTCGTTTTATTGCTATTACGTCATTACCAAAAAATTTCGTTCTCAAAAAAACTGGAAAAATTCAAAAATAAAACATGTTAAAAGAACTCGTGACTGTAATGAAATGGCGAAAGAGACTATTTGTACCTTCCTCAATAATACTTTCATAACCAAGATAAAAATTAAAAAAAATCCAGAACAATCTACGCAGTGTTCAATGAGCACTAGGAAATGGTGAAAGGAACTTTCATGCACCTACTTTCCATTGAAGTGCATGAAAATCTTCAAAAACGTGGCGCAAATAACCAGAAAATGAAATTTAGAATCAAAATACCACAATAGATCTGAAAAGGTGGCAGTGACCTATCTATCTAAGGTTCTTAAAAGGAATAGTGCCATTGCAAATATTCTGCGGATGTGCCAAATTTTATTTAAGAGAAACATCACAACCATTAAAAATCGGAACAAATGAACACAAAAAGAACTAAAATGATAAGGAATAAGAGATAAGACAGATATTTGGGGCATCATGTTCAATGGGATTTAGCTAACATAAAAGACAAAAGTTCTTTGATAAAACCAAATGCAGAAAAATGTGTAACATTTCAGGGGAATGTAGGTAATCAATTATCTTCGTTATAAGGATAGAATCATCTAAGTTTTTTCTGATTGACCATAAAACTATATAATTAACACATATTTAAAAACACAAATAATCACATCAAACAAAAAAGTAACAACGAACTAGTTTCATTAGCAACATTTCCAAAATAAGCCAGAAAGCGCTTTTTTTAAAAAACCGTTCCTGGAGAGAGCACTTCACTAAATTCCATTCCTAGTAGACTATACTAAACTAAACTTCAACAGAATTTACTTACAAAACATATTTCTTCACTTAATCATTTGCATCAAAAATATCATCTACTGTGAATAGACATTGGAAAAATTGCAGTATTAAACTTCGAAATATTATCAAGAATTGTCTAATTGTCGATTTTTTTGCGAGTGTGATGCGGAACAAACATTTTCACAACAATTAATTATTCTTGACAACAGTAGCTAAAAAACTACCGAAACGTTAACATAAAGATTAAAAAAATATTGTGGTTTAATTTCCCAAAAAAATAAAAAGAACTCAGAGGTTGAAGGAAATTTACAAAAATAGGATACTTTCCATTTTTTAAAATCATTAGAAAAATATTGCCAGAAATTTGGTTTTGGGGTTGTTAGTTATTTAAATACTTTTCGAATGCATCAATGCGGATACATGGAGTATTATTGCTACCTCACAGGCATATTTAAATAAGTTATCATTCAGGACTTAAAAGTTTCAAATATTCATTGAATTATACAGATTATTAATTAATTATCAACAGTAACTTCCCCGATAATTTCTATAACTTTTAAGTAGTTCTCGAAAATACTTCTTCTTTCATGGATCCGATTAAAGAGAACAATAATAAAATTATAATTATTAGGCACTTGTACGTGTAAAATATTCGTAATTCATTATTTTTTCGTTCCAAATTCGTGTTCAAGTTGTCGTCAAATTAAGAGAAGGTAAGAATTTTCCAGTAAATGATTCTCTAATTGAAGTACAGACGAAGTAAGGATAGGAAGCGCAGAATTGTATAGTTTGTTCATGGACATCTTTAAACAGTGCAGGAGCCACTCATAAAATACAGTTTGTTGTGGTCGTATTATATAGAATTATAAAAAACAATAGGACGAGTCAACTTTTAACTTAAATTGTACAATATATGAACAAAAATTAACATATACAGGGTGATTCACGAATATGCGCTTGACGACGTGGTTTAATCACTATCGGGTCCAATATTGTGTGTTGCGATAGTAACCACCTTTTGAAGTTTCTCAAAAAGTCAGAAAACGTCTTAAAATCATTCCAATCTATCCGCCGCTGTAAGCAATTTGACAAAATTTGGAGCCAACTTACAAGAAATTATTGGTAATTCTTCTACCGAGTCTCTCAACTCATACCTAAAGCTATGCAATGAAAATCATCTTTTCGTGCAATCGGACGCGAAGTCAGTATTTCGCGTTCTCAACACAGTCCTCGAAATCCAATTTCGCCGTTAAAAAGGTATTTCGCGGCCTAAGCATACAAATAACTATAATATCGTTGAAAACATGAGAGCTCAAGCTCATCGACAGATAACAACGTTTCACAAATTACTTACAATAATTGTACGTTTAATATTGATACAAAATAAATAAATTATTATTATTATCGGTCCCATTATATAATCGTGACGAATACCACACCAGCAATCGAAAATAATCGATTATTTTCCACTCGTAACTCGACGTAACTGCTCGAAATATTGTTGACCTAGTCGTTGGCAACAACCCAGTCTGCTTTATCCATATAGTATTTACTTTAATTATATTTTTCCATGTCATTAGTAAGGTATTTATCCTATCCATCAACAAGCTTTTGCATCCCATCGTCAGAGAAGGCTGCCGGCTGATTCAACAGCCATTGATTCACGGTCGATTTGACGCTACCGTCGTCATTAGGACGCTAACCTGCGAGAGGTTTTTCAAATTCCGAAACAGGTGGTAGTGACTGGGCGCTATGATCCCAGCCAAACGATGCGATAAGAGCTTGAGTTGCCTAAGCTGCGTTAGAAGAATTCCTTTACTCAGCATGCCGCGCCTTTTGTTATAGATTGTTCAACGCAGTTTTCTTAACTTCTTATGGTAATTTTCAGAATTTATTGTTCGACCAGGAGGCAAGAAGTCGACAAGCAAAACACTCTTTATGTCACAAAACACGGTACACATAATTTTTGTGGTTGAAATTATTGTCTGTTTGAATTCAACTTTCTTGGGGGATGTTGAATTGTATTCTATGGATTGCTGATTTGGTTGATTGCCTGTGACAATTTGGTTTAACAAATCATCACCCTAGGCAATATCCGTGGACTCAACAAGAACATCAATGACGTCCACCATCACCTACAGACGAAAAAACCGGATATTCTGGCTCTAACAGAAACACAAGTTAACTCGTCCACCAACAAGGTCCACATGTATTGTCCTGGTTACGAACTCCATTCTCGATTCAGGTTCAAAGGTGGAGTCTGCCTTTACGCTAAGGCTAACCTTTCATGCCAGCGTGAGGAGAGTTTGGAACCGAAAGACTTTGATGTGATGTGGTTCAAGCTATCTGATACCAAACTGACTAAGTTCCTGTGCTGCCTTTACCTATCACCTAATGAACCTTCATATAACAACCTCTTTGAGTTTTTATCACTCAAACTGGACTACATTCAGGAGAACCATCCAACAGCTGAAACCATAATCATGGGAGACTTCAATGTACATAACGCTGCCTGGCTCAAATTCTCTAACAAAACATATGATGCAGGTCGTCAAGCTGAGGACTTTGCCATCACTCATGGTTTAGAGCAACTGGTCGAGTTACCAACCCGCATCCCTGATGTCAACAACCAGTATGCCAATACACTAGATCTTTTCCTCACCACCAATCCTGACTCGTATAGAATAGAAGTTTGTGCCCCACTTGGAAACTCTGATCACACCCTTATCTCCACAACATGCTCTTTCCATTTACCATCGAGCAGCACAATACCACCCCGTCTTATGTGGCATTACAATTCGGCCGACTGGGAAGGTCTTCGTATGTTTTTCTCAGCGTTTCCATGGAAGGGAGTTTGTTTCTCTTCAGTAGACCCAACACGATGTGCTGAGAAAATTTCTGAAATCATCATGTTGGGGATGCAAACTTACATACCAAATACCGAGAGAAGAACATCATCCGATAAGACCTGGTTTAACAAAAACTGCTCTAGAGCTGTCGCTTCCAAACAGGCAGCATACCATCGATGGCTAAAAAATCCGGGCCCTGAGACCAGAGCAGCATATGTCGAGGCTAGAGGCATATGCAAAGAGACAATAGCATGTTCAAAAGATGCTCATAATGCCAAAATAAGATCAAAACTTGTTGAATGTCCTAACGGATCCCGTTCATTTTGGTCTTTTGCCAAAGCTGTGGGAAGAAACTTCACTTCCAGCTCATTTCCTCCTCTAACCAAAGAAGATGGAACACTAGCAACGACTGCCCAGGAAAAAGCCAATATCTTTGCGCACCTATTTGCTGGAAATTCCACTCTGGATTCATCGGGAAAACAACCCCCGAACATTACACCTATTGACTGTCACATGCCCGAGATCACCTTTCGCCAACGTACTATCAGAAATATTTTGCTGGATCTCAACACCAACAAAGCCTGTGGATCTGACGGAATCCCACCGATTGTTCTCAAGAAATGTGCCCCCGAACTAACATCTGTTCTTTGCAAGTTGTTCAACCACTCTTACAATTTGGGGGTATTTCGGTCCAATTGGAAAATTGCAAGAGTACAGCCAGTCCCTAAAAAAGACAAAAAGACCCTACCTGGCAACTACAGACCCATCGCACTGCTAGCTATTATTTCAAAGGTCATGGAAAAAGCCATCAACATCGAGCTCATGAAATATCTGGAAGACTCAGGAATTGTCAACGATAGGCAATATGGCTTCCGTCATCAGAGATCAACTGGTGACCTGCTCGCTTACGTCTCACATATATGGCAGCTATCTATTGAAAAGTATGGAGAAACTTTAGCTGTGGCATTAGATATCTCCAAGGCGTTCGATCGAGTTTGGCACCAGGGGCTCCTCGCCAAGCTTCCATTTTTTGGCTTGCCCCCTCAGCTGTGTTCTCTGCTTGCTAGTTTTCTCTCAAACAGGTCTCTCCATGTAGTGGTGGATGGAGTTTCATCTGACACTCTACTCATAAATGCTGGTGTTCCGCAAGGATCTATTCTAGCACCAACACTATTTCTACTTCACATCAACGACCTGTTGAAAGCAACTTCATGTCCAGTACACAGCTTTGCCGATGATAGTACCCTCCATACCGCTTTCTCTTCCAGGGCTCCTATATCAGCCCGTGAAACCAGAAATGAACGAGGAAGAAATGTTAACAATATAAATATGGACTTAGCAACAATTCTCGAATGGGGATCTAATAACTTGGTAGAATTCAATGCAAACAAAACACAAGCATGTCTTTTCTCTAGAAAAGCCGATCTCACTGTGCCTGACATAATTTTGTCAGGAGTAACCATACCATTGAAGTCATCCATATCGATGCTTGGTATTACTATCAGCAATAACCTCTCCTGGGAAAATCACGTTAGGTCCATTGCCAAAAGTGCTTCCCAAAAACTTGGTTTCTTGTTTCGTGCCAAGAGCTATTTCACTTCCAGTCAGCTGCTTATGATCTATAAGGCACAGATCCGACCTGTCCTGGAATACTGTTCCCATATTTGGAGTGCGGCACCTAAACATATCCTGAAACTATTGGATTCTGTCCAAAAAAGGGCAATTCGTCTCGTCGGTGATGCCTCGCTTACAAAATCGCTCACTTCTCTGGAACACCGTAGAAAAGTTGGCGATTTGTCTCTATTTTATAGATATTTTCATGGGCGATGCTCTTCTGAAATATCAACAATCCTTCCTCCTTTGGCAGTCTCTTCGAGATTAACCCGTCAAGTTCATTCTTCACACCCCTTCGTGGTCACTTTGGAGACCTGCAGAACATCACTTTCCAAAGACTCGTTCATCCAACGAACAGCTAGGCTTTGGAACTCATTGCCTAGGGAGGTGTTCCCCGAGGCATACAACCTCCAGAAATTTAAGAAGAACACAAACTACTACCTCCTTTCCCTTGGTTCCCACGATGTTCTCTGAACATTACAGGATATTCCTTTTCGTGGGAACCAGAACATAAAAAAAAAAAAAAACCTTAAGGAATGTCAAAGCACTGCTTAGATGTTTGGTTTTGTACTCTTCCATCAACATTTTAGGTAAAGTTTGTCCAAAACCAATTGCAAAAACTAAAACTTGTGCTCGTCGCTCTTGTTTATAAAATATGTCAATCACAGGAAAAAGTCGACATGGGGCGACGAACGCGTGTTTGTGCTTGATTTAGACAAACTTCACCCATAATAAGCACAGTTTTCGATTATGTAAGCGTAAGGTCGGGGTCTCCTCTCGCCCTAGAACCTAAAATATCATTCACCAAACAAACTTATCGGTTTTGTTGAGAAACTGAATTTGTTTGGAGAAATCTGAATAGGTATGATCCACAATAGACTCTTGCGAGTCGCAGTGGAGGTCCTCATAGACCCACTCACCGCAAACCTAACCTAACCTAAGCGTTCGGCCATAATTTCATACAGAACACTTCTCGAAACGAAAATATCGTGAAGCGCATGTTCTTTTTCATCTTTTGCAGTAATAAAGCGACTAATAGCACGTACTTTACAATGGGCGGGGCAGTTTTAGTACGCTCAAAATAGTGTAAACACGGCCACTTTTGCCAAAATGGCATGTGTGGTTTGGCAATACAATGAGTATGCGCGGACTGCCAATGGCAGCGCTGCAGAGGAGGAATTGCGAGACGGTATTTACTTTAAAAAACGGCATATTTATAATTTCTTTTCTTATAATTTTTCTTAGATATGCAGCTATGCAATGTTGCTTAAACTTTGTTCTTGGGATATGTATGTATGTATGTATGTCTTTTGGGGTAACATTCACTGAGACCTAAAAGATCTATTGTGCCCCCTTACTTCTACTTAGTTCCTGAGGAAAGTCTCAGAGACTAGTAGCTCCTTTAGTCCTATTTCCCTGAGGAATTTTAGGATATCTGCAGGCTTCAACTTAGGTAACTGTCCCTCTTCTATCCAGTAGTCTCCCAGGTGCTGTGCCCTAGGATTCTGAATTGCTGTGCAGTTCGCAAGTATGTGGATGGAGGATTCTTCTTCCATTCCACAAAACCTACAATCTTCTTCCTCCACTATTTTGAGCTTTTTAAGGTGCCCATTCAGGCGACAATGTCCCGTTAGGATTCCTGTTAAAACTCTTAGTGCCGTTTTGCTTTGACTTATGCATTCATTTGATCTCAACAGGTTGTAGTCACCCAGAAGAATCTTTGATTGCCTAAGCCCTACTAGATATTTCCAATTGTCAGATCTTCTCTTTTTTTCGGCTTTACCTATTTCTTCCAATATTACATTGGAGCTGATTCCGCAAAAAGGTTCCGGCCCCCAAAAGGGTATTTCACTCCCCCTCTTTGCTAGTTCATCTGCTATTTCGTTTCCTTCTATTCCAGTGTGTCCTGGAATCCACAGTAAGGTGACTATATTGTTCTCGCCTAGTTCATTAAGTTTGCCTAGGCATTCCCACACCATTTTGGAACTGATTACACAAGAACTCAGCGCTTTAATGGCTGCTTGACTATCAGACATTATGATAATCCTTTGCCTTCTATATCCTTTGTCAATATTGAACTGGGCACACTTTCTTATTGCGTGAATTTCCGCTTGAAAGATACTTGGGGTTTTTCCCAAGCTTTCAGAGTGTTTGGTGCCGGGCCCGTACACTCCCATCTTGTTCTTGGGATAACCCCACAAGGAAAAATATTAAATTTGTTATTTTAAATTGAGTACTCTGTATATTTTCAGATTTAGCTCTTAATTTCAGGCTCTTTTTCTCTAATATATAACTTAAACATGAAAATATATTGAGATAGGACTAGGACTAAAGATAAAAGAGAATGGGATTAAAATTATACCTGTGCGAAATTTAAAAACGTAAGAGTATGCAGGGTCTTTGATTTGAAAAAATTGAGTGTTACGATATTTCTTGTAAGAAAATTTTAAATAAAAATTTAGAACACCCTGTATGATTTTAATGGAATATTTTTGATGAATTGTCCTACGTTTGACAAGACAATTAGCAAGCAATTGTTTTTTAATTATAAATTTAAATGAGCTAAACACCATCTTGACCTGGAAAATGAGCTTGAGGACCTGAACAGGGCAATAATGTATGCATTTGAATCGAGCTACCCTCTTTAAGACCAACGAAGCAGCAAGGATGCACCCTGGTGGAATAAACACCTGTCAGAATTTAAGATCTCAAGCCCGGGACCTTCTTAACAAAACAAAACTCACCGGAGACTGTCAGAGGTATATCGAGGTGAGAAACATATACTTACTACAAGGAAATTAGAAAAGCTAAAAGAAATTGCGTCAGGGAATTGGGTGAAGACATAAACACTGCGGCAAGACTATACAAAGTCATAGCAAAAAGTAGGGTCAACACAGATAGGACTTTGAGGAATCCACTCGGAGAATATACCGAAAATGAGGAAGAAAGAGTGCGACTTACTAGAAACTCATTTTCCTACCGAGTAGTTGAGCTTATCCCCTCGAAGAAAACAACAGATCTTCAAGATAAGGCTAAGCACATTTTTGTGTAACGAAAGGTTAAAATGGACTATGAACACCTTTCTACCTTTGAAGACAACGGAATCCGATGGGATTTTCCCATTGGTTTTAATGGTGTACAGGAACCTGGCCGGGAAAAATTCGGGTTGTAGCCCAAAAATCCTGAAGCCATTGCGTGGAATAGTAGAACTAGCCTGTATATTTTTTGGAGTGGAGCAGAGAGGAGTAATGAGAACATGTCCAACGGCGGCAATGGAAGTGATTCTCAACCTCACACAAATACATATGGTGGTGGAAAGTGTTGCAGAAAGAACCAGATACAGACTAAGTAGAGAGAAAGTCATTAAAAAAAACCGCCTCCTCGCTTCTTAGAAATCGGAAAACACGGAACAGTGAAGATGGTATCATGAAAACTTTTCAAAGAAATTCGATACGGAATTGATCCACAAGAAAAAATGGGATCCAAATACCGTTACTAGATTTAGAAAGAATGATATTCAATGGTACATAGACGGCTCAGTAATAGAAACTACCGGGAAAGGAGTGTACTAGCCAGGAACCAATCACTCCGAAAGCTTGGGAAAAACCCCAAGTATCTTTCAAGCGGAAATTCTCGGCATAGGGAAGTGATTCTAGTTCAATACTGATGAAGTATATATAGGGAAAAGGATTATCATCATGTCGGATAGTCAAGTAGCCATTAAAGCACTGAGCTCTTGTGTAATCAGTTCCAAAACTACGAAAAACATATAGTCGCCTTACTGTGGATACCAGGACACACTGGAATAAAAAGAAATGAAACAGCAGATGAACTCAGATTTCTAGAGACACTTGGGACCCTACTGGATAGAAGAGGGAGACTTACCCAAACTGCCTGATGCATGCTAAAATGTCTCCGGTAAATAGACCTAAAGGAGCTACTAGCCTCTAAGACTTTCCACGGAAACTAAGTAGACAAAAGGGGACACAATAGAGTTTTAGGTCCCAGTGACTATCAACCCAATATAAATATATAAAAAATATTGAAATCGGACTTAATACAAAATAACAAATTTAATATCAACTCCCGCTATAATCGAAAGTGCTGACAATATAATATTTTAGATTACCTCTTTATGTCGAAAAAGCCCCTAATACAAAATATCATGATTTTATCTTATGTACTAATGTTTGAGAAACTTTTAAAGGCCGGTTATCGTGAAAAAATCCCTTTATATGTTATGGTGATGGAATCAAATATAAAATTTGGTTAGTTATTTAACCTCCTATTGAGGCTGCTATGCGGAATATGAAATGTCCATTTAAAAGTGGCCAAAGAGCTCGTTTCGATTTGTTTCTATTTTCAATTAATCAGTTAGTAAAGTGGAGTAGCATTTCACCAAAATATGAGAACTCACCGTTAAAAGTTATGATCCTATGAAGTTACAGTCGACATTCACTTTTACTCCGTATATTAGTAAACAATGAGAGCAGGCATACAAAGTAGGTAACTATATTCATTTTTTTGAAATTCGATTTAATTCGTTAACTTTCCCATTTATACCAGCGCTATTCCAACTTTTCAATTTTGTGTATTTTACACAAAATTTTACATGCACCTGGTAAAACTAAATATTATCAATGAATGAACATATAAATCTAATGAATGTTCCATATTAGATTTGACTTCTAGTCTATTTTTTTAAACAACTTTTAATGAAATACTAAAATTTCATTAATATTAATTATCTGTATTTTACTATTATTTTACTATTATTCTTGATGATGGCAACACTTTTACGAAACAGTTCCAGCATAATCGGTTTAATTTATGAAAGAAACACTGTTCGCCACATAACTAAACTTTTCGATCTCTAAATGTTCCAGACTGTCAGCGAAAATTCTCTAGAGCAGCCCGCACTAGCCTCGACAACGTTTCCGCTAATCCCTGGGGAAAAAATAAATGTAATTTCGACAATATCGACGACCACTCAAGTTTGAGAAGGAGTCGAAGTTTAGCCAGTTCCGGAGAGCAGTTGTGCAGTCGTTTGGAATTTTACACAAATACCCAAGAAGATGGTCAATTGAGTGGAAGAAGGAGGTCACAACTTATACCTAGAGCCAAGTTAATTAAAGAGCATAATAGGTTAGTCGTTAGTAGAAATATTATTTAAACAAGGTTTTGAAATTTTTTACATTTATATCATCAATATACGTATTATTTATGGACAGGAATTTTCAATCCAGAACTCAAGCTATTAATCGACAAAAATGAAATGTAAAAAGCGATATTGCATACCGACGCCGTCCATAATAAAACTATTCCCAGCTCGTATGCCAATAATTTGAAATGACTTCTGTCTTCCCCAACCTAAAAATCTACCAAAACAGTTCCAACTCAATATACGATGTATCGCGACTAATGGGAAAAAAGTCGGAATAGTATAGGTTGATGCAATAATATTTGCACTTCTTATAAACCCTTTTAGTTCCTCGTTTCCAAGTTGTATTTATGTATGTATACTGGGGTGACATTCACTGAGACCTAAAAGATCTATTATGCCCACTTTTTTTTTTAAATTAGTTCTTGAGGAAAATCTCTTGTTAGATCCACAGAATCCTCATTAATCTTGCTCCACTCGTTTGAGGAGATTGAGGGGAAAATTCAGGCTCAGTGCCTTATGAGAACATCTGTCGAAAGTCTTAGTTCCTCTTAGGCAGAAGTATCTTTGATTGTCTTAGCCTTACTAGATTTTTTCCATTGGACATGATTCCGCAAAAGGGTTCCTGCCCCCAAAACAGTGTTTCAGTTCCTCTCTGTTCTAGTTCATGTGCTATTTAATTTTCTTGGCGAGTGATGAGTTTCCAAAGTTGGAATTTTACATGTTTTTCCCATTTTCAAATAGTTTTCATTTTATCTGTATAAAACTATCATTATGATCAGAACGAATGTCTATGTTCATTTTAAAGTTGGGCGACCACTACGAGCGAAACGAAACTACATAAGCTAGACGAAGATAAGTTTCCAGAAAATTAGTTACCATACCTACTTTTAAATATAAATCATTATACAACGACGGCGATAAATATGATTGTAATAACAACAACAGAGGAATCCATTTAGTGGACGTTTCTATGAAAATTTACGAACAAATATTGGACACAAAAATTAAATCTGTAACAGAAAATACACTAGAGGAATGCCAAAGCGGATTTAGAGAGGGATCACATATTCACATCAAAGCAGATCATGGAGAAAGCAATATAGAGCAAGACAAAGAAGTGTATATAGGTTGGATTGTCAAGGTAAAGGCCTTTGATAGAGTTCCAAGAAATAAACTACGGAAAATATTATCAGAAAGAGGAATAGAAAATAAAATGATCAGAGTATTAAAACATATGTTCTGTGAAAACACTTACTTTATTATAAACCAAAATAGAATCTCAGAAGCCTTCATAACAAAAGAATGATTGATTCAAGGATACATATTGATGGGGTAATAAAGGAATATAAGGTAAAAGTTGAAAAATTTAAGGTAGGATACAGATATATGGAAATTGTAAAAGTGTCGGAAGTTATGGCAGTAGGAAAGAAACATAAAAACATACAGATAAGAGTAGACAACGTTATTTTAATTGAACAAGTAACAAGCTTCAAATATCTAAGTGTAGAACTACAAGAGAACGGGAGACAGAAAAAAGAAATAAACGATAGAGTTCACAAAAAACACTAATATTGTACTACGCAATAAACCAGGTTCTTATGAACAAAAAGGAGATATCAATGAAGACAAAAATAAATGTATTCAAAACCATATATAGACCAATTCTGACGTTTGGTTGTGACTCATGGACACGGACAGGCAGGCAGACGAGCAAAATACAAGCAGTGGAAATGAAATATCTGAGAAGAGTTAAAGGAGTCAAAAGAAAAGATAAAGTAAGAAATATAAAAATTAGAAACGATCTAGAAATAAAATCGACACTTGAATATATTCAATCAAGACAATTGGGATGGTGGGGACACCTACAAAGAATGTCAAATTCCAGACAAGTTAAGCAAGTATCGGAGGCTATAAATATGAATAAGAAAAAACGCAGGAGACCGAGAAAAACATGGGACAGTAGCGTTGGAAAAACTCTTCAGGAAAAGGGACAATCGTGGAATGAGGCAAAAATATTAGCAACAAATCAGAAGGAATGGGTCAAGTTTGTTCACGAAGACATTACAAAACAGCATATGGCATCGGGCGAAGTTTTTCGAACATGGTTTCATGATGTTCTGCAAAATATCACAAGGTGAATTGTTAATTGAATGTGATCGAAAACAGGTTGTGTAGACGACACAAACTCAAAACAATACAGTGTTGCTAAAACTACATTGGCAATATCTTCCAGAAAGTCTGATTCTTCAGATGATGATTCTGAATAAACACGATTTTTGTCACAACAGAACTCATTTTGAATATATTTATACGTTCTCCCACGTGAACACACAGCTGACAACTAAACGAAAATTGTTCCCAATGGCCGTTAAAATGTTTAGTTTAATAGCGTTTAGCTTCCTTTAGCACAGCTTAGTTTCGTTTCGCTCGTAGTCGCCGCCCGCCTTAAAAGTGGAAAAATATTCACAACTCTGTCTTGAAGCCATTCGTAATGGTTAAACACCCAAAATTTGAGCAGGGATGAGAGCCTGTATTAAAAATGTAGAGTGATCAAATTGTGAAGTTTATGATAATTCCAAAACAAGATAGGTACCCAACAGTGATCTCGGACGTACTAGGACTAACTATCACTCATAACTGTAAAACAAATCTCCTCAACAACATATCATCTCAGAGTGTCCTGAATATTCTAGATATAGAAGACAGAATAATTTAAGTGCGGCATTCAAGGATGTGCTAACTAAAGACACAAGTGCTTTAATTAAATATTTCAAAGACATTAATTTGTATAGCAAAATTTAAAAATTATCTATAACACAAATTCAACACATACTTCTTGTGTAAGTCCTCCTGCTAATAACTCTTAGTAGTTGATGCGGGTATGTTTGTATTAAATAAAAAAATAAAAATAAAAAAAAAATAATGAAAAAAACAGACTAAAACAAACACAGTTAACCAAACCTAATTTAATACTTATTTGTTCTTCCATTCAATGTGAATAACAAATTATTGTTTAATAATATGTAATTATCAATTTTTCTAAAAGTCGGTGCCAAATGAACGTCTGCCTCCACGCCTCGACGGAACTCGGCAATTTCAAATGTGAGTTCGTTGCTTCAAGATTGCTAGTATTCTTGTAGTAGCAGGGTATATTATTTTTATGGTTTACTTGGAACTGACTACAAAATTATAAAACAATAATTGATAATTAAAATTATTTACTTGATTACAGTTTCCTGTATCAATTGTCATATTTAAGTAAAGCGAGTTATTAATAGAAGTAAAAATAATAGTATGAAACTAGTGAAACGCTTTACAAATTAGAAAATTACTTTCCAAAGGATAGACCGTTCACTAGGAACTAACATCTACTTCTCGGTCTGCAAGTGATATTATTCCTTCTAATTATAAACCAGCATGGTTGGTTCTATATTTTCATATATACCAACCCCGTTTGACTTGGAAGTGTAATTCATTGTCTTCGGGGCATATAACCCGAGAAATAGATGTTGCTTCTTATTGAACGGTCTATCCTTTGTAAAGTAATTTTTCTAATTTGTAAAGCGTTTTAATAGTTTTACACTATTATTTTGACTTCTATTGATAATAATTACAAAATAAACAATAATTTCTCAATAACATTTAACGCAAGAGCGCCATGTAATATTTAAAAGTTTTTTTTGTACTATTTATATTTAGTGTTAAAAGGTTCTTCCAAGGCTATAGGTCGCGTCACTTGTTAACTTGACCATAATAAGTCAATTTTCAATTCAATTCAATTTATTTTCATATGTAAATACATAATTAATAATTAAAAAAACAAAAAACTTTAACTTCTTGCTCTTAATAACTAAATTTGACAACATTGTCAAATATGGTTAAACCAACTATAAACTCGGTGTTCTCGATCCAGATACTTCTAGTTTAGATTTCAATTGTAATTCCATCCGCACTCGCGGACCTATGAAGCGATGTAGATCCCAGCTTGTATTGAAAACCTTTATCAAGAACAGAGAATGTCGATAGCAATAGATGTAACTCGGTTTAAAGTTCAGCAGCTTATAATGCAAAATGGAATGGGTATTGGACTAATACCTACCCCTTATTAATAAAGAATTTTTGAGGTTATGTACCGGGTGTCCAAATAATTCTGGGTTAATTCTTTCGAACCATTTATAGTACAGCTTGAGGACATTTTTATACTAAAAGTAGTCTAAATTAAAAAACTGGAAATTATTTACGCCCACAACTCCGGTTCTACTTAATCGATCTTTGCAAAACTTGGTTTTGTTGAAAATAGTATATTGTTTTATTAGGAGTAAAAGTATAACTTTTTGTGGCGAGTCTGAATGTTTGATGGCCGAACGTTAGTGAGGCCGACAATTTCAGACGAGCCACAAAAAGTGCTTTTGCTCCGAATGAAACATGCTATTTTTTCCGCAAAGTGCATCCAGACTATAGAACTAATTAATATTTAAATAAAAATTCAAAACGATTGCAACGAAGTTGATAAATTCAGAGAATAATAATTATAAAACTGCGCATTACATTTCCGTGGTTACTGGGTTTGTGATTGCCAAGTCAAAACAAATTTGACAGTTCAATAATATTTTATAATGTCAGAAATATTGTAAGTGATTTAAAGCAACAATTGGACTGTGCATTTTTGGTAAGTACTTGAGCATCAAAATTTCGTTTGTTGTAATTTTACTATTAATAATTATTATCGTTAATAAAGTTTAAAAGTTCAACTAATAATTATTTTCCCTGTTAAAAATTCTACTTTTTTGTACGGCCGTCAGCGTACAAAAAAGTACTTTTTTGTCCGCTCACGGCCGTACAAAAAAGTGGCGTCTGTGAAATCATACTTCAACATCATGAATTGACGTTAATAATGTCTACTTTTTTTGACGTTTGCGGAAAAAAGCTATTTTCTATCAATGTAAATACATTTAAAAAGTCGGACTTAAATTTGTAGAATGAGAAACATGCAAAATTTTCTGTTAAATCCGATTATTTATCTATCTTCTGATTTGGCAAATTTAGTATCGAACACAATGTAATTATTAATTATAATTTATTTTGCGAGGAAAGCTTATAACGAAATGACTGGTCAGTTGGTTGTGAACACCAGTGCTAATGAAAAACAAATACACATACCTAGTATAATTTTTGATTTTTAATTTTTTAGTATTTAATTTGTGTCCGGTTTCTGTGATATAAACAGTTCCTGAGATATGGCCGCGCGAAATTCTTATTGGTACACACAGTACAATAATCAGAAACCAAAAAAGAAGAGAAAATAAAAAGAATTTAGAATGATTAAATTATTTTTTTTCTTGAATCGTATAATAATAACTATATTACTTTCGGCAACACAGACCGTAGAAATAACCTATTATTTTACTAGTACGATAATGATTTCTATTATTGTACTAGTACAATAATAATAAGACACAATAACTAGGCCTTATTATAGACGTTGTGATCGAGTAGATGAGAACTGTCATTTTAATACTTATTTAATTTGACGTCTGTACGTTTTCAGAATTTTACTTCGATTATTTCCTTCCTATTAATTTTGACAAATCGCCATCAAGAATTGGTATGTCAAATATAAATTTTAAGTGGAAAAATTACTTAACAACTGTCAACTTAGCTGTCAGCAGTTTTTCCGGAAAAAAAAATCGAAAAAATTTCATGCAAGTTTGACATGTTGTTCTTATTATTTTAATTAAAAAAAAAATGTATTAAAATAAAATGTTTATTTAACTCAGGAAATAATCTAACCAAATATCCCACGTGCATATAATTTTTCCTGTGGAAAAATTGGAACACTTATTTCTAAGTAATCTGTTTCAACAAATAGCATGAGCGAGAGTGGTTTTAAAAATCCGAGTCGAAGACGAGGATTTTCCCACTTTCGCGAATTACTAAGAAACTCGTTTTTCCGAATTTTTCCGAAAAATCAAATGCACTAGAGATATTACCCCCGAAAATGTCCCCAGCAACACAATATAACTTATTATATTCATGCTTGAAGAAAAATGTATTGCACGGAGAAGAAGGTTTCATTATTTATGTTTCTCTCGGGTTACACAGCCTGGGCTGACATCTGGGCAGAAATATAGACATTTCTTACCTTTAAAACGATAGGGAAGTGACTCATTACTTACTTTCACTTCCACGCTATAGCCAGAAAAGTACTTTTCCGGCTAGAAGCATGTGTCACTTTTATGAAGTATGACAATATCATGTTAAGCTGGTTTTGAAAACAGTTGATACCTTTCTTTACTTTTCTACGGAATTATTCCGTCAACCGCAGCTTCTCGGACTTCCGGAGGAGTACGGGTTAATTCAAAATCAGACATTATGTACTTGTTTGAGCAAAGAAATTAAAATTGCGTGACAGAAAGAATATTTTTTGGCATAATTGTCAAAACCAATAAATTAGTAATATTGCCTAGTAGCTGTTTCATGAAGTTCTTTGTCGAAAAATATACTATTACTGACCGATGTGAATAAACATCTTTGCTCGACGCATAATAAGCGCCTTCTACTGTTACTATTTATCAAATTTTGACATATGAAGTAAAACTTTTGAAAATTGGTTGCCGTTATGAAATATAACGTTTTATTGCTTATACTTGCTGTTATTTGGAAAGCAGAGACATGTTATTAGATCCTTTACAGAGAAGGTATATATGCGCAATACGTTTTTCATTCACAAAAGAATTTTCAACATATACCTCTGTACTGTCTGACGCAGAACTTCTGACAAAATCTCTTATAACACCGCATAAACTGCATGTCAGGTCACCGTTGTATAGTTTAAATGTGTACAGGTGTTCCTCCACCGCTGCATGACCAATCATGAAACCTGTTGTAATTATCAGCTGATTTCTGTGCATTATAAGCAGATCCTCTATATGTTTCTGGCATAAATCTTTTATAAATTGGGATGTTTATCCAGCAGTTTTTATGTTGCTTCCAGATCCAGTTCTTCACAGATCCTCGTACTATGCTTTTGGATTGACGTCTTGAATTCTTCGATGCAATCCCATACCAGTCTAGACGTCACTTTCAGGCTCAACATTGTTTTTAGTGCTATCAGACTTTCTTATTTCTCAGTGTGCAGCTATAGCAATCACTTGGTCTTTGGAGTATATTCCCACCCAATTGCAATTTGCAGTGTTAGACCTATTGTGTACCATGTCTGTCCCTGTCTAATAATACTGAGATCTTTGTCAGTTCAAACATTTCTCTTTGTAATCGGTATCTATGGACTATTGAAATAATATCGTACGTCAACTGTTCATGTGTCGTGGTCTAGCATTTAGGTTGCTCAGCATGTTTTCCAGACTAGGAACACTTTCTCTCACAGCCTTCTTGATGACTAGAGATACAAGTGTACCTTGCTTAGTCCTATCATGACCATTCCTCGCAGACTTCGGCCACCTTACCGAAAAAGCTTATGTTATAGCGGGTTTTGCATTCCATCTCTAGTAATGGTATAGTATTTCCTGTGTGTCATGTGCCATCATATGTAACCGTTGTTTTTCATGAGTCCTGATAACCATGCATCC
Source organism: Lochmaea capreae (assembly GCA_949126875.1). Lineage (NCBI taxonomy): Eukaryota > Metazoa > Arthropoda > Insecta > Coleoptera > Chrysomelidae > Lochmaea > Lochmaea capreae. The sequence continues at coordinate 11,019,315 of OX421404.1, read as the reverse complement.
ATAATAAAGGACATATAGAGCTCCTCTCTGTGGGTATGCTCTAGCTACCTGAGCCACCAGTAGTCACTACAAATGTTTTATCAATGCTCTCATGCCTTAGCGACCGGATGATTGATTCTACAGAGGTGTTACCGAAAGCTCTCAATTCCCATGGACATTTTACAAATCTTTTTTACAGGGTATTTAATCATTGAGCAATGTTTAATTTAAAAAAAAAAGAATGAGTTGTTACATTGACATGAAATTTGACGTACGTTACTATGACTAATGAAGCAGTTGATTGGTGAACAAATTTTAGTTCTGCTTGTGACCGATAAATAATATTGTTTCATGAACTTACAAACAAACCAGAAATTTTGACAGTACTATATCCTGGTTTTCTCACCAATCACATCTCAAAAATTCGGCGATAGAATTTATTGCAATACACACTTTTTCAATCTGACTTTATATTTTATAAAAATGTTAGTTCGTAAATATTTACTTTAAACTTGTTATTTTCAGGTACAGAAACCTCAGCGTTGACAATCTAAACAAATCACTGGAAAAACAAGATCGATACAAAAGCAGAAGACATTCAAATTCAGCCCAAACTTTACAAGAATTAACTCCCTGCGAGTCGTTTTATTTTGAGAAACAGCAACATCGTGAAAACGACCTTTATTCATACACGTCTCTTCAAAATATACACGAAAACGCCACTCAACAAGACAGCTTGGACTCGAACTTAAACAATAACAGCTCCTTCGAGAATATTTTATACGAAGATTTAGCCGAGTTAAGTTTACCAAATTATTATCCCGAAGCTAGATACGACACTGATAACACTGATAACGTTTCATTGACTGATAATATATCTTCAGTATCTTTAGACAACACAAGTAAATATAAAGATATTAAATACGAATATGAAAGTATATCCTATGACGAAAATATTGTTCTAACTCCAAACAAAAACCTATATGAATCACAGGAACATAAAGTTCGAACCATTCGAAATCCAGCTCCATTCAACGAAAACTACGGCACAGTGAACCCCAATCCAATAACTACTCCAGAAGTACTTATATCTGAACAACCAATCGAGGAAATCGATACAAATTTAGATGAAATCAATCTAAAAATAGAAAATATAACAAAAAATATCCCATTAGTTGAAGAATCTAATGAAAATTTCATAAAAGTTAGTCTTGATGTACAGAAATCAACGAAAACACCGATAAAAACACTTTTAGAAGTTTCAGGAAGAGACGTTGAAAACGAACAATACAAAACTGTAGTTAACGTCGACTCGGCGGCTGAAAAAGAAAGTATCAGCGACGAATCCTGTAAGGAATCTAAATCGCACAGTCACAATTACTTAAGAGAATTTCTAGAAAGTCAAAAAGGATCTAAAAAGCCATTACAAAATTTCATAGCAAAAAAACTTTCAAATTTGTCACGAAAAACATCTAAAGCTTCAACAAATTTAACACAAAATCAATTCCATTCTTTACCAGACATAACAGTAAGCAAAAACTTGACAAAGTGTGAGAAGATAGACAGGAAGTTAAGAAAGTGCAATAAAAATAGGGTTACCCAGTCAAATGATACCTCTAATGAAAATAGATTCATTGTAAACATAGGCAGACACTTTGATATAACTGAAAATACTTCCCAACCGGTAGATTTCGAAGTCAAAATTGCCAAGGTTTCTAAGAAAAAGGAAAATAATTCTCAAAGCGAGTCTGAAAAATTTCTAGAAGCAGTTAAACAATTAAAAGATTCTTTAAACGAACAGAGAATTTCTGGCACAGATTCCGAAATGGCTTTATTATATTGCCAAGACGAATGCAACAAAGAATTGCAAGAAAAAATGGGAACAATAAAAAATTATTGGAACAAAGTTATAGGAAACGATAAGACAGAAGACGGAAACAAAGAGGAATTAGTTGAAGTTTCGCCAAAAGTAGAACAAGTTAAGAAAATATTCGAAACAAACAACGAGCAGCCGCAAGAGAGTTTACCAAATAAAGTACAGCTGGTTAAGCAAATATTTGAACCTAAACTTAACGAAGAAAAATCAGGAAAAATTTCACCTAACATAAAAGAATCGTGCAGCTATTTTGAAAATAAAACTAATCATTATTACAACAATGATAAATATGAAAGTCTATGTCCAAATTCAGTGGAAATAGTTCACGCAAATGAAGACGCTGTCGATGGAGATAAACCTTATAAATCTCTTAAACAGTCCAACAGTATTACTGGAAAACCAGAATTCGACCACGTCAGATATAAATTGATCAAATCAGATCTTTTTCAAAAGAAAATTTTTGCCAACTGCGACAAAGATTGCGAATTTGACGATTTAATACAATACCTTCAAGACTACAGCTTCCAAGAACTTTTAGTAGACAATAATATCGTTATAATAGAACCTATTCGTTCTAAAGTATCCTACGAGCCGTCCCCTTGTGTAAAAAATATTAAAAATGTAACAGCTAATCTAAGAAAAACACAAGTTGATAACTACGATAACAAGACGAGTTTGAACAGAAAATTTTTTTACCATCCCATAAGAGTGAACAAAGAAGTTAACGAAGACGAACTTCCAAGTCCTGATACAGTCAGACAAGTTAGACAACTTTTTGAAGAAGGAACTCTTAAACATAAAAACAATCAAAGTTTAAATGGATCGTTTAAAGAAAATGATTCACCGATCTTAGATCCTGATAAAGATCGATGTTCTGCTACTGATTCGAATTCGCACCCTTCGAATGTATCAGACTTTGGAAGTCAAGAAAATTTGTATGATTCTATTGATAATAGTGGAATTTACTGCGAATATGTTAGTGAAGATATTTTACAAAAAATAAGGGAACGAGGAACCTCCGTAACTTATTACGGAGGAAGAGTTGTCGATAAAAAAACTGGACAATCTGTATTAACTAAAACGATTATGGACGAGATAAAATTTAATGAAAAAAGATGCATGGAATGTCCAAATTGCAAGAAAAACGAATCGGAAGCAGAAAGTGACAGTTATGTGGGGGTTAAATTCAAAATTTTGAAATCGAATAGTTGTAGTAGTCGTTTAGAATTAGTCGGTACTGAAAATTCAAGAGATGCTAGAAAGAAAATTCTTTCAAATCACAGAAATATAACCGAGAAAAATAACTTGAAAAATAGTGCTAGAGAAGAACGAGACACTTTGAATAATAAAAATAATGATAAACATGCTATAAACGAAAGTATTAAGAAACAACTCAGTAATCAACCTAAAATTATTGGGGAAGAAATGAAAATACCGGAGAGTAGGGTGACGCAATGGAAAGAAATCAGCGATAAAAATAATCAGAAAATTTATAATTTTTACAAGTTTGACAATATTCAAGAGAAATCCAGAAAAATAGAAGAGATGGAATTTGAACCATATGAGGTGGCCTAAAATTTACCAAATATAAACAATAATTGACTACTGATTTCAGTTTAAGTTTAAAATCGTGAAACTATTGTTTTTATGTTGTGAATGTTACAGGGTGTCCCAAATAAAAATGTTGTATTTTAAAGTGCAAAGCTTCTTTAAGAAAGATGCGAGTTCACAAGTTTCTTCACTTCTCATCACATTATTACAGGATGTTTCAACTATGTTTTTAAAATTTGACGTAAACACGTAGGTATATAATATAGCAAGTGAAAAATAATTTTTAATTTATCTAAATAAGCATGAAGTGCTTTGTTATATACACTATTTCATTGGAAATGTATTTAGTGCCAAGATTTGCCGTTGACAATACCAATTGGCAAAGCCAGCGTCTTTAGAAACGTCTTCATATGTGTTGGAATTTATTTAGGTTAGTTGCCCAATATTCACAGAACAGGACGATCCCGGTATAGATTTGTCAAATTAATAACTTTCCCGTTCGTCCACTCCATTTGAAAGCACGTGCTAACTGGCAGACAGTCTGAATCACAACTAAAGCCGCCAGAGGCCAGTGGTTGGCACGTCCCCACTTTCCGTTCTAATTGGCTTCCTTTGAAGGAGACCGACATTTCAGCGATTTTCATTGGGACACGGCTGGCTTATTGGCACGTGCGAACGTCACGTCTACACCGACTCGGGTTTGCCAATTGGCAAACAGCAGCAAAATGTGGACGCGCCTTAACCTACTACACTCAATAAAATTTCAGATTTTTATTAACTGAGTTAGTTTCTAGTATTTATTTTATGTAACATTTCACATCACAAAATGTACGATGTTACTTGAAATCAAATCTTATCTAATCTGAGAAAATCACAATTAATATCAAACCATTTATTTGAAAAAAGTTTGATATTTCTTTTGAACGTCATCAAATTATTCATAGATGTATATTTTTTTCATTTAAATTGTCTAACATTAGTGTAACATCCTGTGTCGATGTGAAAATATGTGAACAATAAAAAAAACTTCTGGGTACACACATTAATATTTACATTTAAAATCGATCACTCTTGTTAGAGACACACTGTATTTCTAAACGTATTTGAATAGATACTAGATGAAAATAACTACATCGAAAAATGCACATTTTCGTTATTATTAGCCTACACAAAGTGAACATCGTAAACGATTTGACGTGTCCCATGCAAACTTGAGAGTGCTTGCCAAGTTGTTTTTCAACAATAGACATACTGCTTAAGCTTATTTTAATGATTTCCAAACAACAGGTTCTCATTAACATACATTAGTGTATCGATTAGAATGGAAATCTCATTTAAATATTGCTTTTTTTCTTCACTTTTATTAAGTACTCTTAAACCTAGTCTTAATTAGTCAAGTTACTTGACTCCAATTCCCTTAGATTCAAGTGACTTAAATTTAGTTCCATTTACATTTGTTATATATAAGTATGTTACTTTCTTGTCAATTTGAAACTAAATTTCACAGTCTTGATATTGTTTCTCACTTCCACGAAGTACTTTTCCATGTCTGACAGACGCTAGGAGGCTGGGGCAATTTAATGCCGAATGATTAGAGAGCGCTGCGTACGTGCACACGCTTTTAGAAACACTTAAGCTATGGCATAAATTGGTAAAAGACACCACTCTACGTGACCGCGGCCGTAAAGGTAAGCATTCACTTGGCGGATCGGGCTGGATCGCATGTAATTGCAAAAATTGTACATTTGCGTTTATTAGCGACGGATTGACACGGATGGATGCAAACGTATTTGTCATCCATGGCAGTATTCGAGTTTTTTCTCTATTGAGGATTTCGGAACTAAGAGATGAATAGTTCTAGCTTTTCTCATATCAAACATCAGTGCTTTATAAGTGATAGTGTTAAAGGGCACTTCCAAGTTTGAAAAAGCCAGGAAAAGAAGGGAGAAGCTCAAAGAAGATACGACGACTTTCTTTTCTTCAGATTATTGACTACGGCAACTTTTCCACTCACCTAACATCAGAAACAACGACTTTTATGCCTATATTTTATCTATGAACTCCATTATCAGGAAGTTATGTTGTGATACTGATAAAATTAATAATTCTTCAATCATTTTGGCAATAATAATGAATGATATAATGCCGAATATACAAATTTTTGCCACTGGAAGCGGACGGGCCAGAACAGCCCAAATCTGTCTGGTAATCAAATCAACAGTCAGCTCCGTCACGTTCCGTGCAATTACTCAACCAGTGGACGTCACATGTAAATCTGTAACCAACAACTGAATAAAAAGGTCTACAAACCGTCAGCGTTTGGCGTGCATGCAGCGTTCAAATATACTTGCGTCTAGTCAAAAGGCGCGTGCGCGCAGCGTTCGAATATACTTGCGTATATCCACAAGGCGCGTGCACGCAGCTTGCAAGCGTTCCGTGTGGATTATTTCATTTACCATCATGATAACCGAAACACAGTGTCAGCTGCGACTAGTGTGTTTTACATGAGGCGTACAACGCGCTTTATGTCCTATGCGCAAGCCTCGGTTGGCATTGAACAAACGTACCTTTAAAATACCGGCGCTTCGCGTTTTTCTAATTAGTGCCAGCATAATCTAAAAATCTGTACACGCGGCACGCACGTTGTGCGTAGGTACGATAGGCGTTGAAGGCATGGTGGCAAGCAAGTGGATTTGTACCGCGTCTACAATGGATACCTTAGATACGAAAGTATTAATTAGTCATATTGGAAAGAATACGAAATATTCAGAGGAAAGCTTTAAAAACCGAGAGGTTGAGTGGAAAACTTGAAAGGATATTGCTGCTGCTATTATTATTATTTTTCCTTTTTTTAATCCAAACAATATGCAGCTACGCCAATGACGCCCGAAGTACACAGTTCCGCGTCCATTTTAATGTTACTGCTACACCGTCCCCATGATGAAAGAAGCAGTTATTCTACGCCCCACTTGCGGCCGCCTCATGTGAAGCCGCATTTAGATTACGACTCACTAGTCAAATTACTTGAGTTTAGGGTATTTTTTAATTGACCCTGTGTTCACTTGCATGCATTTTACTTTATGATGAATTGAAACTTGATGTTACAGTCAGTCTTAATATTGTCATTTATAATCAAAAAATGAATCAAATCACTAGACTTGTAACCTCTTAAGTGCAAATGACTTTTATAAATTTGAAATTAAATGCACCACAATATTATATTCTTTTTTTTAAAGATTTTTGATATGACAAAATACCTCTTTGGTAGAACTGCTCAATATGTTTAATTTTCGCTATTCGCCCATTATATTATCGATTTTGACGATAGATTTACAACAACCAAATTAACGTTGTTTGGCAAGGTAAATTATGTTTGTTTTGGATTTCCATACAATTTACGATTGGTGATATTGGCATGGAGAAACTTCTTTCGTTTACGGTGTTTAACTATGTAGATTATAGTCATAGTCAATATTTTCTATAGGGTATACCAGTTATTCAGCTAAACTATATTAGTTAATTATACAATGTGAGATTCGTAAATCGTAAGAACCAAGGAATAAGACTGAAATTATTTTCTCTTGTGAACAGCTTTCATTAAAACTGTGACAAAAGGAAAAACACTATTTTTGATTGTTCTTTTGGCTACGCTAAAGTAACTTTTGAATCTTTCTTTCATCGTAAACAGCGGATTTAGATACGTTTCGGTGGTATTCGAAATGTGTTTATTTCCTCGTAGTGTCGTTAAAATATGCGAGCAACTTGATAAAACTGATTTTCCATGTAGTAACTTCAAATTTAACCCAGCCGTGTCACCCTTTTCATGGTAATCGATTTAAATGACACCGCGGGGATTCCAAGAAACTGTGACCATGGCCGAATGACTCACTTTGGCATCATGCATTTTCATTTATCCGATCTCCTATTATATTCCACGGATCTCATTAACAGTTCCAATAGTGATGACTTCATTGGGACGTTGTGCGTCACTTGCGCTAGTACGACCACAAAGGAACCTTTTTTTGGAGCAAATTCCCGATATTATTTACCAAGTCTTACCTTGTTTAAGTGATGCTTTTTTTTATTTAATGAAATATTGTTTAATGTTCACAGAAAATGTACAGTGTCCTTAAAATTTTACATTAGTCACTGATAGATGACAGTTGACGGGAGCAGTGTTTTTGCGCGGAAAATTCCAAAAGATACAAACTTATTAAACTGCCCACATATATCTACCATACCTGCCGTTTTAAAACAAGTATGGTATTTCTAAATGTTCCAAAATTCATTTTTAAACGAAAAACTTTTTGTATGTAGACCAAAAAACGGCGTTTACTGGAAATAGTTGGTTTTAAATTTAAAATTAAAAAAAATGAAGCATTTTATAAACAATTTACCAGTGTTTCACAGTCACTAATTTACAGCAACGTTTTTTGAACGTTCAGATCCTAAAATTATTGTTGGTTAAAAAGTTTTCGGAAAATTATTGATTTTCCATCAACAAAATAAATATTTTAATTAGTAGAATAAGAAAATACATTTTTTCTTTTTCCAATCTTATGACCAGAAGAGACATAATTATCAAATTGTTATTTTTTTCGTTACATGGCATCTTAAGCTTTTAAGGTAGTCGTGAAAAGTTTTGATTTACATCCATGGTAACAGTAGAGAGGCTTGAACATAATACTCCAAAATGTTGGTCACAGACTGTACCACTCGAGATACTACACATATAATTCTGTCATGTACATATACACAAATACTAATAGCAGTTTCCAAAAGTTGCAGTCCAGCAACGTCGTTTGTCCTTACTCTCTGCTCGTTTGAATTTCACTACTATACTGGGATCCAATGCCGCAAGATGTTTGTTTGTCGAATCATTACACGAGGACAGCCAGCAATAAAGTAATACCGTTGAATTCACTCAACGGTAATACACAATTTAACGAGATTGAGACAAAAGCTACAGTAGCGGCATTGTAGAGTTTACAAATAGGATAAACAGGATACGTCGTCTAAGCGTTTTTCATAGTAGCAAATTCTCATAAGCAACGCAACGCCATGTCGAGCTTCCATCAACGGGCTAGCTACCTTGCCGAGATTTCGGCAAAATCTCTGGCACCATTTATACACTCTATCCATTAATTACAATAAACAAAAGCAAGTCCAAGAAATCTGGAATGGGTACTTAAGGAGAGGGGTGACACCTTGCTCTTTGGGTTTTTCCTCGTAAGCGATTATCGAAATTTGCAACGATTTGAAATCTTACTGCTCAACTACGTGAAACATACAGGGGGCATCCAGAGAAAATTGAAATAAGCGAACGGCGTAACATGATGTTAAAATAACTGATTTTAATACAATGAAACGGTTAATATATTTTTTTAATACGAAACAAATTTATCAAGTGTCACAGTAAGTTTTTGAAAGTTTGATTTTTCTGTTAAATTAACAATCTGGTTAAAAAACATTTTGCTACCCATGTTAATTACACGAACTTAAAATTCGTTTATCCCGAGTTGGGGACGAACAGTCGACTGAAAATAATTATGGCGATTGTATCATAATATCCGAGAACTACCTGAAAAGGGTGTACACCATAGAGAAATAAATATGAGAACTTTCAGGATACGTGTGATTTTGTACAATATTTGCAATCAAATTATTTTGCAATTTAATAATATTTGATTTTTAAGTTTTTTAGGTCGAGTTAAATCATAAAGATAGAAATATTCTATCAGATATATAATAATATTATACGAAACGATGGTAGGAAAATAAAAAAACAAACCTATGCAAGTGAAGAAATATTTTTTAATTTATATATAAAATGATTTATTATCCAAAATAACTTCATGCAAAAACAAGTTACCTGAAAGTATCTTGAAGCACACATTAATATTATAGAGTAAGCTCACAATCACATCGTTAAAAATATTAAATAATTGAAGCATTTTTTGACAAAGCATAATTTTTAGTCGAAGGGACATAAAATATATGTAATAATTACATCCAAAATCATATTAATATATATATATATAGTACTTACATTATGTGCCTCTGGATAATAAGAAAAAAAACAATAAAATGAAAAGAGCCATAAAGTTTTTATTATTTTATGAAAAACAAACCTCAAATATATAAAAAAAAAAATGAAATTCTTAATTCAATTATAATAATTACATGATAATGATACTAATAATAAAAATAGTTAATGCACTTTACAGAAACAAAAAATAAAAATGGATAAATTGAAAAGTAAGAACAAACATCAAATAATGCAAATAATGTTAAAATTGTCAAATAGCGGGAAACGGGGTTATTTGGTTAAGTTAGTGGATACGGAGCGCTAAGCGCTACAGGTGGCGCTCTAACGTTGTTGCAGCTCCTTCCATGTGTTTTAAAAACTCACTTGTCTATGGTGTACACCAACAATTTCAAAGCAAAAAGATGAGAGCATAAAACATAAGTACACTAACCTTCACCTCATATGCTTTGCTATTCATGTACTCTTATTATAAAATTTACTTGTTTCTACACTGGAAAATTCGTAATCTTAATATTTTCCGACTGAAACTGAGTTGTAAATAAAAAAAATCATGCTTATGGATATTATTTTGTCTCTAGAGTGAACTATTTTTCAATACTTTGCTACAGTGGAATAATTGGTACACTCCCTGCATTTATATTGTTTTATTAAGAAATTGCTATATTGTACTATTATGTGACTATTTTTATTTAAAAAAATATGTATAGTGTAAAAAGGTAGAGGGATGAAAGTATGAATGAAAATTTCTTATTACGTAAACACACTAACTACTGGTAAATGGGAAATTAAACCACAATCTTTTTTTAATGAATGTACCACAAGGAACGTACAGAAGATATTTATATACTGATAATATTTTTTAGGTAAATGATTTATCAATATATATATATTTTTTTAACTATCTGTATCTGTAGAGTGGAGAGGGTGAGTTTAGGCCCACAGCACTTAGGCCACATGTGACACATTGTACATCCTCCCGACGAGTTGTCCTCCTAGGTCGTCGTCCATCCTGTCCTTTCCAGGAAGGTGGACAGGTCGCTCGGAGACATTTCCTATATATTGGCAGGTGTAGGCCAAGACTCACCGAACACACACTATCTTATTGACGATAACTCCGGTCACTCAGTTTCCTGTTCACCCACCCTACATGGTGGTGTGTCCACTAGCCCCACAGTAATAAGTAATATTTAAGTAACATTTGCAATTGTAGTTACCTTTTTTTTGAAGTAACCATTTACATAAATTACCTTCCAATAAAAGTGGTAGTCTCATTATTTCAAAACAGACGACTGAAACTCGTAAATTTTAGTTTTTCAAGTGCCATCACATGATAAACATCTACGTGTAATCGGAATTACATCATCTGTGTTGGCGTATTGGAGCGATTCTTTAAAATGTGGGAGACAACTCACCAGAATGGTCCCCGAATCGTCATTTAGCGACGCAATTATTTGAATACTATTTCTACATGGTTAACCAAAATTATGTACTTACCTAACTGGAATGAAATTACTTACAATAAATCATTAAACTAAACTTCAGTAAGGTTCGCCATTGAAAATGAAACATAGTGTTTTTTTTGTAAAATGTATGGAAAAACGAATAAATTATCAGATAATAAAGCTACATTTCAATCTGACACTGATTGTTGTAGAGTTAAATTATTTTTACAAATTATCAGAATATCTGGTAATGAGGCTTAAAGAGACCCAAATACATTCTAATTATGATTGGTTGTGGAGAAGTAAGGACGTGGAATGAAGATCTTAATTTATTTAATGCTAAATACGCCACCCGAGAACCCATTTTTTAATGATCAAAATTGAGAAAATAGTTTCGAGGGACGGCCCATGTTAAAAATCTGCCCAGAACAGGTAGGAAATTAGTACCTGAAGCTGAATACTAGACGTTGTACTTGCCTTTCAAAAAAATAACGTTGTATATACTTGCGTTTCAAGAACATCTTTCTACCAGCTCGAAGCAAGTCGCAGTGGATAATAATTCGCACCATAATCCCAAGATGACCTTGATAGAATAATCGAATCCAGCGAAACCATTATGGACCGATATAACAGAGATCGGAGTTTTATACGAAAGGTACTTTTGTACAATTTGTTTTCTTTCAATTCCAAGCACTGGCTCACGTTAACTGCTTCCCCAAGGTTCTGTGGGACCTCGCTGATAGTGGGGGCTGTTTTTCCTCGAGCCCTCCTGAGTTCAACCTTGAAGTGATTGGTTACTTAAAAAGAGTCGTAATCTATAATCAGAGGACCACAACAGATATGAAAAGGTTGCAGAGGAATAGGCCGATTAGTCATTTCATCAAATCTAATTTAATCACGTTAACTAAGAAATCCAAGAGGCCCTGTTTTGTTATCTCTTCTAAGGAAACTTTTCCAACCTTACATGAGGTCTTGATCTTATATCATTACTACTACAAGGAAGAACATCTGTACCAAATTTCAGCATTCTATGACAACCTGAAGTATTTTTACATAATTCTAGAAATATTGACGGCCATCTTAGATTGTAATATGGCGTCATAGGCACCATCCACGTAGGATCTTGACAATATGTCATTACTATTACAAAAATGAATATCTGAAACAAATTTCAGAATTAAATCACAATGTGAACGATAATCCTTATTTTCCAGCTTATCAATGGTATACTAACTAGGTTAAACTCAAATCGACGAAGCTGGTATTTGTAAGAAACAGAGAGTGTGGTGGATTATGGTCCCACATATTTATCAAAAGTGGCGCCGTCTGTATGTGTTCCACAATAACAACAGGTCGCTTTAATAATTCCCAATTTAACGTCCTTTGTTGTAGTATTAATACATTTTCTAATGAAATTATAACGATAAAAACAAAAAATTACAGAAAAATGAAATCTTTCAGAGCTCAAGAAGTATTTATTTATTGAATAAAGATAAGTATAATGGATCATTTATTTTAATGAGTTAGTCAAATGAGAATTAATTACATTTCGTTTTGTCAGTTCACTAACATCACAAAAATTCCAAAACAAACTTTGAACGTTAACACATGTTTTAAATAACGTGCAGTAAATTATACATTAGGAAAAAAATTGTTAAGTCTCATCAAAATTGAGAAAAAAACATTTTTTTGTGAGAATACTTTGTTGAATGAAAGCCGCTTGACTTGTCCACAAGTACCATTTCAGTTCAATCCTGACCTAGACCACCAAAAGTTATTATTTATGTTGCATTCGCTTCGAAATGGCATCAAAAATAAATGTTTAACTGGAAAAATAGGGAAGCAGAATTGTAAAAGTTATAAGTAATTAACTGAAAAAATATATGGTTCTTTTTGCAAATATCTCAAAAATTATTTGAGATATCCGAAATTAAAAAAAAGGAGCCTCAAAGAGCAGGACATTTCCTAAAAAGAGCCCCACCTTCCGCAGATATACAAACAATATTTTATAATTTCGATATACTGATCTAGAAACGGGTGATCTGGAACTATGCGAGCGCAGAACGATTCGCTTCCTTACTGAAAGAAATTTGTTTTAACCAATTGAATGTGATTAAATTTTGATACTTTTTTTAAACCTATTTTTCAATTTAATTTTGTTAATAAATTTATTTTTACGTGTTGAAAGAACATAAAAACTGTATTCATTTGTAAACTAAACCCTAATTTTTATTCTCCTCTTCTTGAAATTATTTAGAAAAGATCCCTGTTGTAAAAATTGAAAAAGAAGTTTTTGAGATATTTGAAGAAAATAAAACCCTATTTTTTCTCTAAATCATAGTTTTTGGTGGTCCAGTTTAGGTTTGACATGAAATGGCTCCTTTGAACCAGTCTACGCACCTTCCACTTTCTTCTGAGTGAGATAATTACAGTTAAAACGGTTAAGAAAATTCTGAAACCCATGGTATTGTAAAGTGATTTGCTAGAACTTGTTAGAGACTAGAATTTTATTTCTCAACCAAATAATATTTGTGGTATAGTTTGTCCATTATAATCAATTCTGCAAGTCCCTCTAAGTGTAAAAAAGTACTTGGAAAAGAACATGAAAATAAGCATATACAGTAACGTGATAAATTAATGTATTCTATATACCAGTTTTTAGTGTGGTTACACAGATTATTCAAACTGACCATGTAACTTCACATTTTTTTCAATAAAAATGCTGTTAAGTTGTTAAATATTTATGTAAAACAAATAAAAGTATCAAGTGAGTGTGTTTTTTTACTTTTTTATTTTCGGGTCATTGCTGCTATGTTTATTGGAAGATATAAATAAAGAACGTTATTGCATTCGAATGTAAAAGTGGGTAATACAGAAATAAGTCTGGCAAAAACAAGTAATGTGGAAACCATCTGAATGTATTTAAAAATATATGCACTGTTCACTGTTGCATATTTATTTATAGAATACAGAGACAGTGTTGTGAATGTATAAAAATAATTGTTGAGGAAAAAAATAACGAGTGACAAAACTAAAAGTACGTTTTTCCTACACATTCGCTAGTCGACTAAATTAGATACGTCGGCAAAAAAACGTTTCCCTCTGATCGTATCTATTTAATATTTGTCAACGAACTTCGTTCAAGCAGTTGGTTCCCGAACGTAGGATCCCAAGTTCGTGAGTTTGTTTTATAATATTATTGGATATTTGACGTAATACTGAATGATATAATCTTCCATCATGCCAAGGTAAAAATAAAAAAAAAACATTATTTGTCAAAATATCAAAACAACATAATTTTAAGTGAATAGAAAATTAATTTTTCCTACTACCTCGGTCCAAAGTACGTGTTTTCGGCTCCGATTATACGGCAGAAAGTCTAAATTTCATGCTTTGACCAAGCTATATGCAGTAACCTTCAGGGTCCTCGAACCAAAACCCAAAAATGCTGCGGGTACTTCAAATAAACCTGCAGCATAAGAAGGCTGCAACTGCTGCTCTCTGCAAAACCATCGAAGCAGAGAGAATTGACGTGGCACTGATCCAAGAACCCTGGATATCAGGGAACAGAGTCATGGGATTAGGTCATATCAGAGGTAAGTTAATATATAACTCAAACTCAGATAATGTAAGAAGTTGCATTATTGTCAGGGACTGCATCAACGCAATAAAACTGACAAATCTATGTTTCAGGGACCTAACAGCAGTAAAGCTTGAATACCAAGAGGCAGGCACTACAAAGGAGCTCATTTTAACTTCTGTATACCTGCCCTATGATTCTCCTAACCCACCTCCGTCTGAAGAGCTAGAGAGGCTAGTGATTTACTGTGGGAAGAATAACCTACAGATCATCATTGGAGCGGATGCTAATGCCCATCACACCGCTTGGAATAGTAGCAACATTAACCAACGCGGTGAGTATCTACTTGATTATATTATTTCTAATAACCTAGAGATTCTAAATCGGGGAACTGAACCTACTTTTCTAACAAAAAATAGACAAGAACGCATTGATATAACTTTGGCGACACTCGAAATAAGCTCCCAAGTACGTAATTGGAGGGTTTCCGATGAGCCGAGTCTCTCGGATCACAGATATATTCAAATGGAAGTCAAACACATTGACAAACCAGAGCGAATATATCGTAACCCTCGGAATACTGACTGGGAGAAATATCGAGAAGTCCTGCAACTAAACCTTAGAAATATCAAAACTGTAATTAGAACAAAAGCTGATATAGAGGAAGAAAGAAGAAAACCGGGAACTGGGCAGCATACCAGCAAACCCTGACCGAATACAATAAAGAAATCCGGAAAGCAAAACTAGAATCATGGAGGAAGTTCTGCAGCGAAGTTGAAAACACTTCCGAGAGAGCTCGAATCCATAAAATACTAGCCAAAAGCCCGGTTCAACCAACGGGGACCATTGAAAGACCCGATGGGAAATTCACTGGAAATGGGGAAGAAACTCTAAGTTTGCTTCTTCAAACCCATTTTCCAGAATCCACCATAGCTACCTCGGAAAGCATTAACCCACCAAACCCTAACATGTTCCGCAAAGGGGCAAACAAGGTGGACTGGGAATTAGCTAAGAAAGTGGTAACTTATGGTGGCATAAAATGGGCCATTGACTCATTTGACAGCTTCAAGTCTCCGGGACCGGACGGTATAATACCAGCTCTATTACAGGAGGGTGTGGAGCATATAGCTCCGCCCCTTTGTAATCTATGCAGGGCTAGCCTAGCAATAGGCTATATCCCGAGAGCCTGGAGAGAAGTAAAAGCGGTCTTTATTCCCAGGCAGAGATCCATCTCAGGCCAGGTCATATAGACCGATCAGTCTATCATCCTTTATGATAAAGGTGACAGAAAAACTGGTAGAAAAACATATTAGGGAAACCTCTCTTAAGCAGAGGCCACTTCATCAAAACCAACATGCTTTTCAACCAGGCAAATCCTGTGAATCGGCTCTACACCAACTGGTCTCAAGAGTTGAAAATTCACTAGACAACAAGGAAATCGCAATGGTGGCCTTCCTTGACATAGAAGGAGCATTTGACCACACCTCCTTCAACTCCATTGTTAGAGCGGCCAGGCAGCATGCGATTGATGATACCATCTGTAGATGGATCAAATCCATGTTAAACCTCAGGAATATAAACTCAACCATGGCAGAAACCACCTTAAAAGTAACAGCGGCAAAAGGGTGCCCACAGGGAGGCGTCCTTTCACCACTCCTGTGGAACCTAGTCGTAGACTCGCTTTTAAGGAAACTCAACGAACTGGGATACTTTACCCATGGTTACGCTGATGATATAGTCATTGTGATTAGGGGTGAGTACCCCAGAACGGTATCAAACCTCATGCAAGACGCTCTGAGGAACATTGAGGATTGGTGTAAGGAGGAGCAACTTCGTGTAAACCCCTCCAAAACAACCCTAATCCCCTTTACAAGAAAAAGAAAATTGGAGGATCTAACACCCCCCAGAATTTTTCAACAAACTTTATGTTTTAGCAAGGAAGCTAAATACCTAGGAATCATCCTGGATACGAAGCTAACCTGGAACAAACACATAAAGAAGATAACCACCAAAAGCAAGATGACACTGATGTCACTAAAAAGAGCGATTGGAAGCACATGGGGACTGAAACCTGCAGTGGTACACTGGCTGTACACAACGGTTGTAAGACCCATGATTACATACGGCGCACTCGTCTGGTGGCCTAAGGTTAACCAGAAACAGGCAATCATAGAGCTAACCAAAATCCAAAGACTGGCGTGTCAGTGCATCACTGGAGCACAAAGAAGTACTCCGACAGCAACCATGGAAACAATTCTAAACCTCCCACCAATTGACCTAATCGTCAAAGCAGAGGCTAGAATTGGGGCATATCGTCTCCGGTTAAACAATAACTGGAACCCTCACCCTAATGGGCATGCGTCAATTATCAATATAATCTCAAATCCCATACTAAATATGGGTACTGATTATATGACGCCGACCACATCACTAGAAAAACCCTTTAATATCGAAATAGATTGGAAAGGAGAATTCAAGGAAACACCCAAACAAGAAATAGTTTGGTTCACTGACGGTTCCAAAACGGACACTGGTACTGGCGCTGGAATATACGGTCAATTCCCCAGATGTGACATTAGTCACTCACTGGGAGTAAATACCACTATATTCCAAGCAGAAATCTACGCAATTGACTCATGTCTGAGAGAAAACATAAGGAAGGGATACAGCGGTAAAAACATTCTTATCTGCTCAGACAGTCAAGCGTCAATTAAATCACTTAATAGTAGTACCATAAAATCCAAACTTGTCTGGGAGTGCTTAGAAAACCTTAAAAAACTCAGTGCCACAAATAAGGTAACCCTGAAATGGGTGCCAGGTCACAAGGGTATTGAAGGGAACGAAAAAGCAGATGCCCTAGCACGAGAAGGATCGGCAACCGGCTACACCGGTCCTGAACCGGCAACCGGTATAACAAAGGCTTCAGTAAGAACCACGTTAAACCAGTGGGTGCACAAACAACACCTCAAATACTGGCAAACAATTCCGAAGCTCAAACACAGTAAAATGATGGTCAAACAACCCATACCAAAACTTACTGAAGAAATTCTGAAGTTAAATAGGAGAGATATCAGGCTGGTAACCGGCCTTATAACCGGACACTGTGGCCTGAGAAAGCACCTTCACACAATGGGGATCTTCCAAGAAGAACCTACATGTAGATTATGTGGCGAGGAGGACGAAACAGCCACCCATATAATTTTCGAATGTGAGGCTCTACGTTGGTGGAGGTATAGACAGATAGGGCCGGATGACCCTATATACAACCTCACCAAAAGAGATACTGTGAAGAGACTTCTAGATCTCATCAAGGTCACAAATCTTCTCACAGACTAGCAGACAGACAGGACAATACAATAAGCCAACGGCTGCAGTGTTGGGGCCCACTAACCCGGCCTGTTTTTGTCTGTCTACCAACCAACCAACCAACCAAGCTATATGCTCGCTCCGCTATTCTTCCTATATTCGGAAATTTCTTGTAAGGTTACTCCGTATGTCTAGTTGGATATTTTCGAGTAGTTCCGTGTGAATATTTGGCAGACATAAATAGAAACGGCGAAAACGGTGTTTCTATACATACTTATCCCGGCTTGACATTGTTTACAATGATTATTGAGTATTATTAGGTTCTGAATATTGTTTATTTTTATTTAAAAATGAATAATTAGGTTTTTTTTTATTTTGTTCAACTTTCAGGATAGATGGCTGATACCTAATTAAATGAACTCAGGTAATGGATTTTTTCGTCAACTGCCCGGAAAGTACCCACTTCCCGGCGCTTTCTCTCTGAGAAAGTAGCACTTTTCCGGCTTAGTTCCGTATTTCCCGGACTAGACCGGGAAGAATTACATCGTTGTTGTCATTAATAACCAAATAATAGTACGAAAATCCAGATAGAAGAATGCAGTTATTACCATAGCAACCAAATAAACACTTACCAATTTGACATTATAATAGTTGACATTTTGCTTTTTAAAGGTTTCCATGGTTTTTTGTCGCGATTATTACAATAAATAATGGAAAGCATCAGTGAAAACGACTTTGAAAATGTGCCTGACGCAATATCTATTGCAGCAGCTGCTGCTACAGAACAATTATTACCTACAAAATCAAGGTTTAGTTACGAAAACGTTTATAATCTGTTCACGAAATGAATGGATATAAAGAAATACAAAACCATTACAGAGGACGTAATTTGGGCTTATTTGGAACAAAAATCAGAAATCGTTAAATCATCTACCCTGTGGAGCATGTATCTATGCTGAAAAGTACCATTTTAGTGAAGAAAAATGTAAACATAGCCACGTTCCCTAATGTTATCGCATTTCTTAAAAGGAAGAACGTTGGTTATAAAGAAATTAGAAGTCTTCCGCAGCGAGCAGAGCAACAAATTTATCAGGGAAGCAGACAATGAAACCTACCTAATGCTAAAGGTAATTTTAACAAAAAATCGCGGTTGTAGGAAAAAAGTATCAACTTATTTTATTTTTACTTTCAGGTAGCAACCATTATTGCATTAGCCGTTGCGCGTAGATGAAAAAACTAACAAAAATGTCAATGGATCATATAAACGACAAGGAAGACATGTTGCTTATGAAAATACCGGATACCAAAATACACATTGAGAGAACATTTGTTGTAATTGGGCAAGAAAATTTGGTATTGTTTAAGCAATATTTATCTTTACGGTCATCCCATACTCCACAAAACTGATTATTTATAAATTACAAAAACGGAAAATGTTCAATTCAGCCTGTTGGTGTCCACAGTTTTGGAAATGTAGGACTCAGGATTGCCGAATTATTAAATATAACCAATCCTAAAAATTACACAGGCCATTGCATTCGGCGACGTTGTTTGCTGATAATGATGGAAATATCACAAATTTAAAGAGACACGATGGCTGGAAGTCTACCAATGTCGCTGAAGGAAGCAGACAATTCACTTACAAACATAATCAGAGTTGCCAAAACCATTCAAAAATTATCACATGAAAACAATCAACATGAATCGGATACGATGAAGTAAAACAATTTAATTTGTTTAAATCTTCATTATATATTTGAACTAAGTTCAATATACATTCGTAATTCGTTTCGCTAACACAGTTAGTAGCTTTCTCAAACGAGTGGAGGAATAATGAAAAAATTAATAAGTATACAATGCAGTAATAGAGAATTTAACGGATATTGACGAAAGTATTATAAACTATTTACATGGAAATAAAAAGCAAAAAGTGTCTGAATATGGGATTAATTAAAATATTGACTAAGTTTACCTAGAAATTAATTCATTTATAAGTTTCAGCTGCGAATTTTACTGAATCAATAGTTTTAGCTGTGAATTTTACTAGATTCATAGTTCCAACTGTGGAGTTATTGCACGTATATTTTTCCAAAATTTATCGTTTTCAGTTCATACATTTATAATTTCTGGTGTAAGTTCTACTTGAATTATAGTGTTAGCAGTGAATTTCATTAAATTTAGTCTCAGATGTGAATTTTTCCAAGTTTAAGATTCAGCACCAAATTCAGTTTCAGTAGTGAATTTTCCCAAATTTATCATTTTAACTGAGGATTTCCCCTTTTAGAAATTTTAGCTGCGAAATTTACTGAATATGTGATTTCATTGTGAATTTCACTAAATTCATAGTTGCAGTTTATTTTGTATCGACTCAAATATATTATATATTAAAAATTGATAGCAGAAAAAGTTATTTTTTTAACGTAAAAAGTGAAAACAAAGTGTAATACAGTCCACTATAAGTATAGTTAACAGGTATAATCATACATTTGTAATGTATTCTACACACTTCACTGCCTCGTTATCTATTGTGGACCTATGAATCTAGATAACATTCTCCAGCCCGACTCTTTTTAGTAGCCAATCAGCCTCGAGACTGAATCTTTCATGTAATTTATTACTGGTGGCTTTTCGTCGCCTAGTACAAGAACCCAAACATTCGCCAGGCTGTCGCACTGACATAGGATCTGCTCTGCACATCACTATTTACACTATTTAACTTGGTTATCAAAACACGCGTAATATAGTGTAAGGTGTAAGTGCTGGTGTATGGGTAGTGTAGGTAAATAATGTAATATGTTTTACCATGCCATATTTACAAGTAATGTGCGAAATATAAATTGTAAATTGAAAAATTGTATATTGTAGTTAATCAAAATCAAAACCAAAAAAAAACAAAACAAATGGTGATTATCACAAGTTTGGCAGAGTTTTCTGTTCAGTTGCGTCCACACCTAGAAATCGACACAATGTAGATGTTTATCTCAAGGGTAAAAAATCGAGGACGAAATTTATTATGTATGTGTGAACACACCTTTGAACAGAAACCGTAAAATACTTACAATCGTAGATGTATCGTTAATTTTGTCGAAGATACACACCTTTATCAGATATTGGGATATTTTCAGGGATTTTCACGTCCTGAAATAGTGGGCCTACAAATAAAAAAACTAGGTTTTAGTAGGAAGAAAATGTAAAGCATTCTCAAGTACTCACAAATATTATTTAAGGTAGTAGAGTAGCAAATAAAAGCAGTTGTCTATACAATCTAAATTTTTATTATAGAAATCAGTATCAGGTACTATTGATTTCACAACGTGTGACGAAATATGGTATTTCTGATGCCATCATTTATGCAGTGTGTCTATTGTAACGGCCTGTATCAGTTACAGGGCAGGTAAGAAAAATGGTGATGTTACATTACGTGATTTTGTTACATTGAAGAAGCAGCAGATTGTCAAATTTATTTTTGTAAATTTTTTAGGAAATCAAACCACAGAAGAATTAACAAAAAGAATAATGAATACACCACAAGGGACATACAAAAGATAGTCGATTTTATTATTCAACTCTCTGAACCGATACCAGCACCTCTTTGTTCATTTATTTACAATTTAGTTAAATTTAAGGTTTTTGGTTTGCGATTGGAAGTGAAGAGGTCGCTACCGTCACAATCTTTACATTTCCATTGCTGGAAGACATGTATTGATTGTGATTGAAGTGTACTCTTCAGTCCGGGATTAGAGATTCTCGGACTGACACCACATACCTTGTACTGATGAGGCGCAAAGACGCCGAAACCGGTCTACAAGTTGTGTTGTCCCTTCTAATCGCAAACCAGAAAGGTTGGTTTTAAAATATCTTGTAGTAATACCAACCCCGTTTGACTTTGGGGTGTAATTCAATATCCGGCGGTGCATATTGCACGGGAAGTAGTTGTTGCTCCTTAGTTGAACGGCCACTGTTTTTGAAAAATATCATTTTTCAAAAATTCATAGAGTGTTGAATATTTATAATTATTCTTTCGACATCTGTTAGTCACCTAATTGTTTTTTTGTAATTAATTCAATCAGAATTACTCACACACTCGGATTGTTAAGATCTATGATCAAAATTCTGAATTATTCCGAATTCCTATGAACATCAAACATTAACTTAGCAAGAACTTCACTGGCGCAGTCAATAGGATTTTCCAAGAAAAGAAAAACCTTTTATCGATTTCAATCAAGTAAATTACAAGTGAATTAGTGAACTTTTCACGGTGTAAGTGCAAAATTACGAAGGCAACGCAGCGTTGCTAGTTTAAAGCAAAGCAACACAAAGCAGAAGAATTCTTGTAAGATTAAAGTGAAAAGTCACTTGTTTCCATTCCACTTGACTCCAAGCAGACCTTCGACAACCAGCCCACTTCAGTGTAAGGAGACTAGAATTTGTGGTGTGGGTGATAGGATTATATCTAAAAGACCTAAAAACCCAAATACCCTAGAAACAATTTTGAATACGGTACCTTATATAGTAGATGAATTAAATGAAACCAATGAAACATTAAAAATTGAATAAGATAATGTAGTCATTAAAAAAATTCATTTTAATAATTTAAAACCATTTTATGACTCTTCATAATTTCTTTTTTTTATAAAATAAAACGTAGATGAAATGTAATATTATTGGCGAGCAGAAAATATAAATAATAAACCTCCAAATTCTTCAATAAATATTAATAAATCTTAAATTGAACGGTAATAATAATTTGACTGCCACGAGGTACGCCTCATCTAGGCAATAGTGAGCCGCCAATTAATTCCTTTCTTCATTCCTTTTTAAGTTGTAGACACATCTACTAAGCTAACGAGCTTCGGTATTAAAAACCACGTCGCCATATTCAGTTTCTAAATCTTTCAGGAATACTTTAAATTGACGATGATTTAATGTCTCCACTTTTCTTGAAAATGCCTATGCTCATCCGCAATCTTCCGTTTTTTGTTTGCATTTCTGACATGCTATTATGGATCAAAAACTGGAGAGTTCAAAAATTTCGTATGAAAACTTAATTTTGAATAAAAAAATATCTAATATTACCTTTTTACAATAATATTGCACACACAACTTTCAAGAAACACAAGAATTGCTAAAATAGCTGGTTAACAGCTTACCAGTCTGACTGATTGTGACAGAAGCAAACACAACAAGCACAGACGCATCGCGTCCGTATTGCATGTTTGAACAAGTCACCGACAAGTGTGTATCTCCTCACAAAAAAATCGCGCAAACACGTCGTCGACAAGTAACTCGCCATAAAAAAATATTTCGGTTTAGTAAGTATGTACAGTTTGGCAAATACAGGATTGAATGTCGAGAAACATACGAGAGGCGCGAAGTTAAAATGAGAAAGTATTCGGATGATAAAGAGGGTAATATGCGCTTGGTGAATTAGTACGGTAAATAATCAAAGTATATTAAGTAACATTCTTTAATAATTCAGGAGACGTAAATGAAGGTATTAATAGTATTTATTACTGTTTAATAATATATTTAATAAATAATATCTGTTAGAACAATACAAGTCTATACGAAATAAGAATGCAGATATATTAAAGACCGATTTTCTTCCCGAAATTTCTTAAAAAATTTAATCTTTTTTGTCTGATATCAGGTTTCTCCATTAAAAGTTTTCTATTTGTTTTAGTTTTCCCCCTCCGAAATCCCATGCTATGCATAATTTTTCGTAAACTGTCCCTCGAACCTGTGTAGCTATACTAATCGTGAAATATTCTATGTATATTGTGCAAGGTTGGTACTCTCTTAAGGGTCACTTGATAATTCAAAATATATCTTCTTAGAACACCTTTATCACAATTATCCAAGCCTGTTTTGGATTTTGATATTTTTCTTTTTTGTTTGGAGTAGAAAATGATGAAGATTCCCCATTTTCTATTTGCCTCATCTCCTTTTCAATATTTGGAATCGTATGCACACTGAGACCTAGCAACACGTTCTTGAACTTTTTGAATGTCCTTTATATGTTTATTTTCTGATGCTTCCCGGCGCATAAAATAAATTATATTTGCCAAAATTTCTCGACTCTGTCCAGTCAAAACTTTTCTTTTCACTTTTGATTTGAATTCCATTTTATATAATATCTTTATTTTGCACCAATAAATATTTTTCTCGGTATCCAGTAAAAACAATGAAAGCCGGTACCCACGCAGTGCTCTTCACTATCTAACAAACACAATAGAATAGAACTGACAATAATAGTCAAGTATACTACTTCAGGGACCGTACTAATCCCTACTACCATCATTTAGTAACGAGCATTGACGGGCATGGCTATTTCACATTCATTCCTGTATTTGCCAAGTGTACTACCATTTTATTTTGCTTAATTTATTTTATAATAATATATTGATGGAAGAAAGTCGATAAAATGAATTAAATTTTAGAAATGTTTGGGGGCCAGCGGGCCACGTGTTGCTCATCCTTGGTATAGATGTAGAGCAACAAAACATAATATATATTTTCGAATTGTAATAAAATAATGCGAGAAGTCGGCCAAAAACACCCGAGAAAACAGCCAAAAATGACCGAGCGCCGAAAAGTAACAGAGTAGAAGGATAGCGGTGATCAAGGAGAGGCATGCTATAAAGATATCAGAGTACAGGCACTCGGCGTAAACAGTAAAATTGCAAACGCGATCAAAGTAACCGTTTTCTGGAGTATGCTTTTCGAACATATGAAGTGCATATATGAAGAACTTCTTTTGTACAAAAACGCTCGACCTCTTATTTTGTTCGTGTTTCAATTTCCTAGGTCCTTTCTTTACATACCATTGAAATTGCTCCAGTAGTTTTCACGTTATATGGAAAAAAAAACTAAAAAAGTACGTTTTTTTACGTTTGTAATATTTATATAACAAATTACTGGAAACAATTGCGTGTCCAAAATATATCAAAGTTACTAGGATTTTTGTCGAAAATATTTACCTATTTCCTGTCTTACCTGAAGCAGCGTGAACGTCGCGTTACTTTTATTCGGCAAACTCCCCTTTTTATTGTTTTCAGATCAGGATGATCCTAATAACTGGAAAGTAAATTTTTTATAAACCATCATTGGAAGGTTTACAATAAGTTGTCCACGCCATTTAATGAATCTTGTCAAATTAACATTTTATTAATACAGTAGTATAAGGACTAAAATCATAAACTGGCAATGGCACAGATTATTCTGACACTCAAGTATTTCACCCTGGTTCTTTGATCTAGTAATTAACTATGTTGTAATTAGTTGTGAGTTGTAGTTGTCGCTCGCCTCATTCTAGTTAACCGGACTTATAATAAATCCTCTCTATAATTAGTTTCAAAATATCTTGACAGATTATAATTTTGTAACACCGCTAGAGGACAAAAATTGGCTTTTTATTTCTTTTCAATTTCCATAGTAAATAAATGTTATTGCTAATTTTGTTCTTTCATTGTCAAGGTTTTACAATATATGATAATTCAATCAGTATTTACCTTCGATCGTTCAATAAATGACAAAGAAAAGTACTGATTGACACGTCATATCTACTAAAACAATAGAGTAATGAAAGTCCTCAATTAATAATCGCATAGTTATATTACTGTTAATAATCCATTTAAATATCATTATTAACTAATTATTAACAGATTTAATCACTATTACCAACCAGTTCCATTGCTATAATTAACGGGTTCATAAGTGGTAAGTCAAATAGTTAATACACTAATCCACTAACCCAAACATTTTGTTTTCTGAGGTAATGGACTTTTTGTTATTGGCGGTTACTGTTTTCAATAGGTTATTACAGTATATTAATAACCCTAATTTGATTACCTAAAAACGAAAGTTATCGAGCAATTGCACCATTTTCCATCCTATTCCACTTAAAATACATACAAAAAAACACAAGAACACTGAATTACAGTATAAAACGATCGAAAACACACAATACGACGTTATTTTATCCAATAACTCTCCATTTCAAGTAGTTACGGTCCAAAACAGTAAAGGGAGCTTGAAATCACATCAAAACCCTCAATTACACTAAAAAGCATACAAGATGACTGATAATGCGCAAAACCACTCGAATCTACCTAAAAAAGAAAGTTATCGAGCAATTGGACCATTTTCCATCCTATTTCACTCAAATAATTATATGTTTAATTATGATAATTAAAGCCCTTTTTATTGTCATAATTAAACTTATGTTGTCTCCGAATACGTATTAACGTAACTAAATTCTTTTTTTTTTCTTAATTGGTTATTTAACGTCGGTCTATTTCGGCGACTGAGGCTAATCACCCACGGGAGCACTCTACCCCTAACCGGAACTCGGGACCTCGGTTTTACGTCTTCTTCTTAATAATGCTGAATAAACTTTTCCTCAGTGTAGAATATGTTCATCTTTGTATATAAAAAAATATTGAAAATAATATGTTAATGCGTCCTTAAGAAAATATATCCAATGTTATTGAAAGTACAGTACAGTTTTTTTATTACACGCTTTTTTATTAGCTTCACTTGTATGTTTGTCTGTTTGTATGTCTGTATGTAACTTTCCGCGGCTTCTGGCACCGAACGAATTCGATGTCGACATTCACTATGAGCGATAGTATGAATATTTATTCACTTAGAAAAATATCAATTGTAAATAATTATCGAATATGAATTCGATGTCAACGCTCACTATGAACGATAGTATGAATATTTTTTGATAGTCAAAAAGCTATACGTAAATGCTGGATATTCAAGTTGGTTTTAAATATTTACTAAGAATAATAATAAAATCATGTGAATTATTGTAATCAATTTTTTTTTTAATTCAACAGCAAGTACACACGTCAAGACTGGATTGGTTATCGAAGTAATAACTGTTAATTTTCTTTTCAAGTCGGAGCTAATTTTACAACTCTCCGCCCTCTGTTAGAAATTCGATATACTATCTGCATCAACATTAAGTTTTAGAATTTCACACCTCAAATTTTATTGCGTTGTTGAAGAAGAATTTTACGTTCATGCACCCTCTGTTGGAAATTAATAATACTATCAACGAGAACTTGAAGAAAAAGTCTATAGACAATAAATCGAACTAAAAAGTTAAAAATAAATATAGTTTAACAAAACTAAAAAAACACGCTTTTAAGAATCTTGGACTAAAAAGTTAAAAATAATTTTAAAAATTAAATTATGACAATAGTACATAAACAATACTAGTTTAATTGAGGGAAATGCGTAGAGCGCTTTGTGCTTATCGTATATCAAGCGCAAAGAAAATAAGGGTCAACACAGATATGGCTTTAAGGAAGCCAGATGGTAAATATATCGGAAATGAGGAGGAAAGAGTGCGCCTCTTACTAGAAACTCATTTTCTTGGGAGTATCCCGAATAGGGGTGATAATCCTCTCGAAGATCATAACACACAGATGGGATTTTCCCAGCATTGGTCCAGCAAGGACAAGACGACATTCTACGACATTTGGTTAGAATCAATCGAAGAAGCGGCTTAGAACTGGGTTATATGTCAGAAACATAGATAAGGGCAACATTAACCTTCATTCCAAAAGCTGGAAAAAGGGACACAACAAACCCAAAATTCTTCAGACCAATTAGTCTAACATCGTTTGTGCTCAAAACGATGGCAAAGGATTATCATAATGTCGGATAGTCAAGAAACCATTAACGCACTGTGTTCTGGTGTAATCAGTTCCGAAATGGCGTTGGAATCCCAAGGCAAACTCAACGAACTAGGCGAAAACAATATAGTCACCTTACTGTGGATTCCAGGACACACTGAAATAGAGGGAAATTAAATGGTAGATGGACTAGCAAAGAGAGGGATTGACAAACCCTTTTGGGGGCCGGAATCTTTTTGCGGTATCAGCTCCAATGTAAGAAATAGGCAAAGCCGAAAAAAGACAAGATCTGACCATTGGAAAGATATGGTAGGGCTTAGACAATCAAAGATTTTTCTGGATAATTACAACCTGTTGAGATCAAATGAATGCATAAGTCAAAGTAAAACGGCACTAAGTTTTAACAGGGATCCTAACGGCACACTGTCGCCTGAATGAGCAACTGAAGAAGCTCAAAACTGTGGAGGAAGACGAATGTTAAGTCTGTGGCATGGAAGGTGAAACCTAAGTTGAAGCCTGCAAATATCCTAAAATTCATCCGGGAAATAGAATTAAAGGAGACACTAGTCTCTGAGACTTACCTCAGGAACTAGATGACTGATCAAGAGAAATTTGCATTGATAAAATATTCGTCTTCCCGCTATTTTTTTTATTTGCAGATACTGTAAGTTCTTTCAGAAATGTATCTTCCCGTTGGCAAAAAAAACGAAATGATACTCCAATTCATCGATCAACTAGGAAACATAATAAATTGCTTTGTTCAACTTACAATTTTCCGAGGTGACAATGAGCTAAAACGAAAGGTCCCATTAATGTACGGACGTCAAACGACACAACCAGTATTCTGTTCCAAGAACATGAAAGAAGCAAAACAATTGAATTATCTTTGAAATTTACAGACATATTAATAAACGATGAAATAAAACAATTCAATATGTTGAAATATTCATTATATATTTGAACTAAGTTCAATATACATTCGTGACGCGTTTCGCTAACACGCTAACTTAGTTCAAATATATCATGAAGATTTAAACAAATTGAATTGTTTTATTTCATCGTTTACGTTAAATATGGATCTTCATCAAGTAAAAGCCTCATCTATTCAACATATTAATAATTAAATATACTTGTACGAATTAAAGTGAGTTGGGTGGAAAATATCCGATGTGATTCGTAACGAGGATCTAGGTCGCCAGATAATATATAATGTCGTTTGTTTAATTAAAACGTTTTACTGGATAGACAGCTCGCTAATGGTGTAGTAATGGTCAAATAGTATATTATAATACACCAAGGGATAATAGTGCATCCCAAGAGAAGGAATTAAACCATTATGAAGGCACGGTATATACGATATTTATTACACTTCGTAGAGTGAAAGTTGACGAGAAAAATAAATTATTCCAATAATCCATGTCCTCTAACAATAGAATGTCTTTAGTTGAGTTTTCGAAATTTATTGCAATGAAGTTTCACCAATAATTTTCGTATTTTGCCGCTTTCTCCTACATCTTTCGCACGACCAGCAGAACAATGTTTTATTTCTTTGTTTTCAGCAGGTGGGACTCCGCTTTTGCACGTAAGTAAGTATTTATTAGCAATTATCTATTTGGACGAAACTCGGTATGATACAGACGATACGGTAAGAAAGGATGGACTGATGGGTCAAAATACAAATATACAATATAGAATTATGTTTGGTAACATAACTTAAAGGGAATATCCGATTAGATAGCTGGCACTATAACTTTTACGTCAACTATACCTGTGGGGAAATTATCGACATAAATATATAAATGGTTATTAGTGTTAATGTAGTAGTGAACAACTAGTAGTGTACAGATCAGAGGTGAAGGCTCAGTAAGTTTTGAAATAGGAACAGGTCTGAAGCAAGGTGACCCCTTGTCAACATTACTATTCAACCTTGCATTAGAAAAAATTATAAGAGACAGCAGATTGACTAGAGAGGGACACATTTACTATAAAAGCCATCAAGTTATTTGTTATGCGGACGATATGGCCATAGTTTAAAGAACAGAGAAGGATTTGGGTAAAATAACAAAGAATTTGATAGAAGCGGCCGCTAAAATGGGACTTACGATAAACGAACAGAAAAGTAAGCTGATGAGACTCTAAAACCAGGCAACAAATAATAAATTTAGAGTAGAAACCCAAAAAGCAATCATCGAATTGGAATATGTGGAAGAGTTTATATATCTAGGAACCCTGTTAAATAGTGATTGTAGTGAAGAAAAGGAAATTAATCATAGAATAATGAAAGCTAACAAAAGTGCAGGAGCAATAAATCACCTAGTCCGGTCAAAGCATCTGTCATGGAAATCAAAACTAAGATTGTACAATACTATATTGAAGCCTACGATATTGTATAGTTGTGAGACGTGGGTTTTAAACAAAAAACAAAAAGAAAGTGTAATTAGATGGGAAAGGAAAATGTTAAGAAGAATTCTGGGAGGAAAAAAAGTAGAAGGGGTGTATATGAGAAGGACTAACGAAGAATTATATAACATTTATCGTGAACCCAAAATAGATTCAACTATTACATCAAGAAGACTTCAGTGGTTAGGGCACATAGAAAGGATGGAAGGAGGAAGAATAGTGAAACAAATAGCATGGAGAGTTCCGGAAGGCAAGAAGAAAAGAGGCAGATCAAGGAAAAGATGGAGGGAGGTGGTACTAGATGACCTGGAAGAAAAGAATGTGAATCGATGGAGAGAAAAGGCCAAAGATAGAAAAATATGGAAAGGAATTACAAAGCTATGGGCCTAAAAGGCCTGTTAAAAGCTATATATACAGTGTGACCCATTTTGTTTGGAAGCACCCCTATAAAATCCGCATTTTTCAACCGATTTTGATTTAGTCTTTTTTGTTAGATTCAGTATCAAAAACAGTATTTGCGCACAAATTTTCATACCATAATAGCTATTTTCAAGGCCCTCTACGTTAATTTTTCTTTGCCAAAAAAGACGAAAGTATATTAGGCATTTTTTTTCCTCAAATATGACTACACCACTGGATTCAGAATCATCACAAATGTAAACTATCAAAATTTCATAAAAAAAGTTTTATTAACAACAAAGTTATCACTACATGAATTTGGAAAAAGTTGTTTTTTAATTAATTTTTTACTAAGAATGTAGACACATTTTAAAAATGGCAACATGCAACATGGTAAACAAAAACTAGGACTCAAACATATTGCACTGTAAAAATTCCGATACCGATACCTTAACCCGTTCTGGAGTTATAGCTTCTGAGAGTAATGTAAAATTGTGCTGATGTGACGAAAATACAAATTAACACCAAATAATACATTTTAATTATTAAACTACTTAATAATAATTGAATTCCACGTTTTTGTAGCCTCGACTAGACCTCCGTTAATTTCCACACATTTCTCGTATCGTTTGCAACTATGTCTTAGCGCTTTTTTATTTCATGTGGCGTTATTCCAACACACGCCTGTCACACATTTCTGCTCTATTCCTTGGACGTGTCTTATACACTTTTTGTGTCAAAAGACCCCACAGATAAAAATCCAATATAGTTAAATCGGGCGATCTAGGAGGCCATTCGATTAACTCACTACCTCGACCTATCCAACCATTTGGAAATTTTTCGTTAAGCCACTGCCTGACAATCCTAGAATAGTATACAGAAGAACCATCTAACTGAAATATCAAATTTCTTCTTTCTGCTAGTGGCAGTTCGTCAATCACTGCGGATACACCTTCCAAGAATTCCATGAAGTTATTGGCATTCATGTTACTCTCAAAAAAGAATGGACCTATTATCCTGTCTTTTAAAATTTCGTCTTCGAATTTTTACAGTGCAATATGTTTGAGTCCTAGTTTTTGTTTACCATGTTGCCATTTTTAAAATGTGTCTACATTCTTAGTAAAAAATTAATTAAAAAACAACTTTTTCCAAATTCATGTAGTCATAACTTTGTTGTTAATAAAACTTTTTTTATAAAATTTTGATAGTTTACATTTGTGATGATTCTGAATCCAGTGGTGTAGTCATATTTGAGAAAAAAAAATGCCTAACATACTTTCGTCTTTTTTGGCAAAGAAAAATTAACGTAGAGGGCCTTGAAAATAGCTATTATGGTATGAAAATTTGTGCTCAAATACTGTTTTTGATACTGAATCTAACAAAAAAGACTAAATCAAAATCGGTTGAAAAATGCGGATTTTATAGGGGTGCTTCCAAACAAAATGGGTCACACTGTATAATGTTAATATGTTAAATTTGAAAATATTTTGGGTATTAGACTCTGTTTCATGTAAGAAGAACCCACGTGAAACAACAGTCGTACGCGCGAACTTGTCAAAACCAGCACCATATTGTAAAATTGACATTCGACTTCAAATCAGTAGCGTAACGTTTTCAGATTTTGTAGGTTAACACAAAATTAGAATAAGTATTAAAAATGTATATTTTCTATAATTTAAATAAAACATATTCGGGAATTATTTGATGCTTTCGAGATATTTTCACATACAATAGAAGCTGGTATATGGAAATACATGGTATCAGATGTCGAAGAATAATTATTTTTATTCCAACGCTTTATACAGTTTTGAAAAAGATTTTTCAAAAACAATACCGTTCAACTTAGAAGCAACAACTACTTCCCGTGCTATATGCACCGACGGATATTGGATTACACGGGAAGTAGTTGTTGGTTCCAAGTTGAACGGTCACTGTTTTTGAACAATATTTTTCAAAACTGTAATATCCGTTAGAATAAAAATATCTATTTTTTGACATCTGTTGTAAAATCGCTTTATTGAATACGACAATATTACAGGAAACTGTAATAATATTTATACTTGGTATCGTTCAAATATTTTATACTTTTAAATAAACGATTGGCGATGTTCGATGAAATGATTGCTTCAAACACAACTTCAAGTGTGCAGAATCAGAAGCAAATGTCCTCGGAAGCTATAGAGGGGTGTTCCGATTTTAGACTGCAGACTTTTCACTGAGCTTATATTGAATGCTCCTGTTGCTTTTCCTAGTGCTCTTTTGTATCGTGTCGGACTGATTTGGAGATGACTTCTTAGCGGTCGCGTAGACTAAATAGACTGATTTTATTTGTGAACAAATAAGTGCTTTTTACAGAGCATTTCAATGAAAACTATCCTCCCCACATAAGGCGCCACTTTTATTAAAAAATGAAAAACCACTTCAAAAATCGTATAAAG
Source organism: Lochmaea capreae (assembly GCA_949126875.1). Lineage (NCBI taxonomy): Eukaryota > Metazoa > Arthropoda > Insecta > Coleoptera > Chrysomelidae > Lochmaea > Lochmaea capreae. Next base: position 10,986,645 of record OX421404.1, on the reverse strand, counting down.
AGGGACGTCTTTTTGCTCATATGTAGAAGTTATAACTTTAACCCCCTCCCCCTTATGGTCACCCCTCTCAATTTTTTACCCTACACATAATTGCGTTGATGGATTCTCCTCTAAAAAAGGATTAAAAAAATGTATAATACTTAAGTGAAATGTCAATTAGTTGAGAGTTACGGATAATTCCAATGTAAACTATGCCTTTACTGCGGCACTACCTCTTCTCAATTAAGTAAACGATGTTTTGCTTGGGGACAAAACATGGCGACCGAAAAACTGGTATTTGACGTTTTTTAAATAACGTGTCAAGTAGGTAGCTTAGTTTCCATAAAAATGATAAATATAATTGGAATTATAGTATTATACTACGAAAACAATAAACCTGCAAGACCCATAGCTAGACAGTTTAATGCTCCTCATCCCGGAGGAGCTATCACACATAAGTTCGTAACTGAAGTAATGCAAAACAGCTTCCAATAAAAAACACCAACCACAACGAGGCTATGGAAGTTGCCGTTTTAGGACAACATCACAAGTTTGTAATGCAGTGGGTGTTTCTCGCAGCAGTGTTTTCAGAATTTTACATAATCACAAATTCCAACCTTACAAAATTAAAATAGTCCAAGAGCTACAAGAAGATTATTTCGACCGGCGTCTACAGTTTTGCGAATTGATGAGTGAACGACTGCACGACACTAGCTTTATTGTACAATATCTGCTTTTCTGACGAATGTTCATTTGCATGGTAGAGTAAACGGACATAATTGCAGATATTGGGCAGAAAATGAAACACACGCAATGCGGAAGTTTTATAGTGAAGCAACACAAAAATTGAACGTTTGGTGTAACATTTTTGGTGACCATATTTTATTGAGGGAAACTTAAGTGGTGAGTCTTATCCACAATTACTCAGACAAACTATTGATTGATCCCGAAATAGCACGAACACTAGAAAATTATAACATGTAAGACGGTTTTTAAATGAATGATTTCCTGTTCACTGAATAGGTAGACAAGGCCCAATGTTGGAGTCGCCACCTAGGTCACCCGATTTTCATTTACAGACTTTTTCATGAGGATATCAGAAAAACAAAATTTATGCCACTCAGCCAGCATCTATAGATGATTTAAGTCAGCGAATTATTCAAGAATGTCGACAAATAACCTCAGAAATGTTACATATTGTTCGAAACTCATTTGAGGCTGGATTGTATCGTCGTATGGAAACCAATGGAAGTCAGTTTGAGCACCTCATAAATCCTCTGCATATAAGCATTAGATAGGTAATGACTCGAAAATTAATTCTAATTATATCCATTATCAGCAAAGTTTTACAATATGATGACGCTCATTATGTCAATTTATGTTTAAAGTTCGGATAGAAATTTCTCTATATAATTAAAATGTTTATAATAATGGAACGAAATTTGATATAAACTCTACAAGATTGTTTCGTATTAACGTTCTCAGCTTTCAACCTTGATATAACATTATTCTTCGATCAATATACAAACTACGCCGCAACCGGTCTACAAGTAACAGCCCTTCTGAATTCTAAGCATACTAACATGGTTTTGCCGATATAGGCGAGCGGTGCAACCCTAAAAAGTTGCACAAAAACATAAGTTTACCGACCACTCAAAAACGCAAGAAAAAAACCAATTGGGATCGATGAATTATGTTATTTGGAACAAAAACCTTAGTTTAGTCAAAAACACTCTTATCGTGCGGGTCCAAAGGTCACTAGCCATATGTATCAAATCATAAAACTCAGAGGTAAGCAAAATGTGAGATTACAAATACCCGGAGAAAATAATGATGGTTTTACTATTTTAACTAACATGAAGATAGCTACATAGACGTACCTGGTATTTATATTTTTGCAAAAATTCTGTAGTACACAAGTACACAAAAAATACACAGCGTATCTTCGGAAGTTCTTAATAAATGGCAAACTTTTTTATCCTTGATTTCTCAGAAAATTTTAATATTGATAAATGTTTTTGTATCTTGAGAAAATTATTTTGACGTATTTAGATTTTGGGTGGTGTATGTCGGGTGGAAATAAAGCACATAAGTTATGACGATAGTAAATCAAATTTTTCTAAAAATATGGAATCTGAGTCAGCCAAATTGAAGGACTTATAAATCTGAGATAAAAACTTAAGTAAAGTTTTTTCCAATGCTAATATTTTTTAAGAAACGTGAATATGAATTTGCGAAAAATTGCAGAAATTCGAGTTTTGTCAGTTGTTGAATTTTTCTTTTTCGGATTCTATATTTTTTAAAAACTTTACTATCGTCATATTTTGTGCTTCATTTTCACCCGGTATACACCAAAGAAAATCTGAATACGTCAAAATAATTTTCTCAACATACACATACATTTATCAAGATTAAAATTTTCTGAGAAAAAAATGATAAAAAGGTTTTCATTTGGTAAGAACTTCCAAAAACACGCTGTATATCCCAAACGGCAAAATATGTCCAGTGTGCGTAAATTTTATACTCTTTTTAAGTCGTTACGTCCTTGTTCCATAGTAAACGAAATATGTATAAAATAAGTACGTATAGTAAAGGACATTGGTTGTACGTACTATACGATAAGCAGTAAGTACGTACTTAAGACAAACTTTTAACGTACTTTGTGTACGTAGGTACGTGTACAGATGCTAAGGAAGCAGAGCAGGAAATAGCATGAATTGCCGCGCGCATAGATGGCGCGCTATAAGGACGCGAAGACTACACCGACAGAGAGCAGTGTAGAAGCAAGAATTAATTGTTCTTTGTCAACTGCTTTATTTCTCTTAGGACTTTGATTGATAATTTTTTGTTATTTTAATATGTTGATCATTTATTTTAATAGATATGTGACGACGTTATGATTATCCTTATTGGTAGACATTTTCTCAGACTATGTTAAAGTGATATTACAGTTTACACTGTAATAATTACACAAATATAAAATAGATCTCTGCAATTTTATATTCTATACACTTTAAAATAACTGGTAGTAGTGAATTAAAAACTGAAAAATTAGTAATTATGTGTACGTACAGTGAACGAACATAGTTTGTGACAACTGTACAGTATTTCTGGTTGATACAAACAAGACAAAATACAAACGTTTTATGTACATACATACTATTAATTAGCTGTATATGTGTATGTCTATTGTACGTAATTCCTGTACGTAATTTGGACATACTGCATTGTGGAAAATGTACATTCCAAAAATGTACTGTGTACGTACTTCGTACAGTGAAGTATGTATTCTGTACATAACTTTTGTCAGTTGGTAACGTACTTCAAACGTTTTGTGTACGTATCGATGCTGGTTGGGATAATCGTTATTCCGATAACCTTATCAATAGTATTTTTATTAAAAACGAAAATAATAATAAACAGAGCAATTTTTTTAAAATTTTATTACCAGAACCAAAAAATACAATGGTCTTTAATCTGATTAACTATTTCAAGAAATAAGAAGAAAAACTGGAAATTTTTTCTTTCAACGGTTTTTACAGACTCACCTTGCCAAGATTTTGAGCCACTTAATCGAAAAGTAGTTTCGCAAATCAGTACACGCTACGCACTTCGTCACGGAAAATGCACCTAGGAATCCGTAAATTTCGAGAATTTGATATGACGAATTCAATAAGATAATAAGTAAATGTTGCAAGAAAATAAAAAATACTACTTAATAATACATGTTTTTACGAGTAATTTGCATTTTGAAAATTTGAGAATGCTGTTGTAGACAATGAGAAAAATTTTTCCGAAAAATATGTTTTTCGGTCGATTTTTGACTTTAAACTGCCGATAACTCGAAAACAAAGCATTTTTAAAAAATTACCAAGTCAAAAAGTGTTTATTTTCATCCATTTCACCTTAAAAAATGATCAGCGTAACGATTTTTTCATTTTCCGCAATTTTGCAAGTTTTTGGTCAACAAATTACTGACCATCAGGACGAAAAGTGTTACTAAGGTTTTTTGTTCCTAATAACAGAATTCATCGATCCCAATTGGTTTTTTCCTTGTGTTTTTTAGTGGTCGGTTAACTCATGTTTTTAGGGGTGCACCGCTCGCCTAATATAGTGAAATTTGACTGTTGAACTATACAGTCAAGACGTTTAGGTTGGAATAAACTTAATATTTTTCTGTCTAAATGTATTATAACAAAACGCTTGCAGAGGTAAATTTTTATTTTCAATTGCGCATCGTACTCGATCATTGTATGTACGAATAACGTCACCACTTTTGCGTACATGACATCATTGTTATTTTTTAAATAGAACAACATATTTTTCTCTACATTTTTGAATTCCACAATAGACAATTACAGAAATGTATAATACTTATAGTCCAAAGCATTGGTTAGTAAATTAGAGACAAATATTGTGTCAGAAATTTTTAATTATAAAATTTTATTGCAATGACTGGACTAATAAACATGATAGATTTTCATTATTATGGTTTTGTTTTACATACTTACTTTGTTTTTGTTTACAATGCTAATGTCAAACAATAAGTACCTAGTTGTTAAATTTTTCAATAATGGTATTTTTAAGCGAAAAAAATAATTGAAATTTTAATAATGTGTGGATATAGTGACAAGTCCCGAGCCCAGCGAGAAGTTTGTGAATTGTGGAATGATAAGTATCCAGATCGTTCTATTCGTCAATCTACTGTATCGAAAATAGATACAAAATTAAGAGAGTTTGGTAACGTTACAGATAATTAGAAAGCTCGTTCTACAATAAAATTGTGGTGACGGGCAGATGGATTAACTCCTAACTGTTCAAGAAAATCGACACATATCCAGTAGATAAATCGCGACGAAGTGTTCATTGAGTAAATCTATAGTTATGAGATATTTGAAAAAAAAATAAGTTTCACCCGTACAAAGATTTTGATCGGAGGATGGAGTTTTGTGAAGTGATGATGGAGCGATGTAATACCTACCTAATGATCCACAATTTGTAGAGCATGTAGTATTTTCAGATGAAGCAACATTTTATTCAAATGATACAGTCAGTAGACAAAACCTTTTTTTTTAATTTGGTATACTGGTAAACACTAATCATCATTAGAGGATGGAGGCACACAGTTTCCTGAAAAAGTTATTGTTTGGGCAGGAATTGTTGGCAACAACATTTTGGGAACGTTTTTTATTGAAGGAACGTTGACTGCTGAAAAATTTTAGAAATGCTACAAAATTATATTATTCCAGACATTGCCGGGATATATCCAGATGATCAAACTTCACACATGCCTAGCAATTTGATATGGTTTCAGCAGGATGGCGCACCACTTTTAGATACTATTTGTCCCAACAGGTGGATAGATAGGAGAGGATTTATAGAGTGACCAGCAAGATTTCCTGCTGTTGCCCCCCTTTTTTACTTTTGTGGTAATTTAAATCTAAAGTTTACATCAATAGGCCTGAGAATATCGAAGATTTGAGAAGAGACTTATTCGCCAGGAAACATTAAATAAAGTGTTGGAGGTATTTAAAAACCTTCTTGATTATTGTCAAGTAGTCAACGACATGCACTTTGAACACTTAATTTAAGTTTTTAACGTTTTTTTAAATATTTTGAGATAATAAGAACTAAAAATTAGTCCAGTCATTTTAATAAAATTTTATAATTAAAAATTTCTGACGCAACATTTTTCTCTAATTCACAAATCAATACTTTGGACTGAGTATTATAGATTTTGTAATCGTCTTCTATTGAGGAATTCAAAAATCTAGAGAAAAATATGTTGTTCTATTTAAAAGAATAGCAATGATGTCATGTACACGAAATTCGTGACGTCATTCGTACATCAAATGATAGGGTACGATGCGCAATTCAAAATTTAAATTGACCTGTGGAAGCGTTTTGTTATAATAGCTGTAGACAGAAAAATGTTGAATTTATTCCATTCTAAACGTCCTCATCGTATATCTGTATACGTCAATTGAATGCGGTCCACCCTGTATATGTGGGCTGTTCCATGATGAGCTTACACTATCTATATATTGGAGATTACACACACTTTCCATAGTAACAGGCATAGATGGAGAACAAGTTATAGCGAATTTATGGAAAATTGACAGATTAACAAACCTGTATGCAAAAAAGAATTTTTCGACATGTCACCAATTACCTTGATCGTCCCACTAATCAACCCGACAAAATGTTTTTTATTTGGTATTGGGGATATTCACACAGAATTTTCAATATGAAGGTCTGCAACCGTCAATTTTTCATTAAAAAAGCTAATATCTGGATAAGTATAAATTTTTGATATATGGTATTGTGCACAAAAAGAAATTTAAATTTAAAAGTTGATAAAATACAGGATGTTATACAGTTGTTCACTTTCGGTTTAAACGGAAGAGATGTATGTCAAAATATTTTCCATGAATTCGCCATAACTTACGCCAATTTTCATAGAAATCGTGTGGGTAGTCTCCAACATACAGGGTGCGGCACCGAAAACGAAACAGATCGCATATCTTGAAGACAAATTTTGTTTGAGAAAATGCAAAAAAAGGTCGATTTTTATTTCAAGGGGGACATCTATCGATCATATCCTCAACTATCCTACATCCCTCCCCACACCTCTGTCACTATTACCAAAATAAAATTGAAATAGGGAAAGCACTAAGTGTGATAATTGAAAAGGTAATTTTATAAGGAATTACTGTGATATGTGACAGTTCAAATAAGTGTATTTTTATGTGGAAAAAAATTCAACAATTTAATGCTAATTACCTTTGGAATAAAATTTAACTCACTACGCCTATGTTTTCGTAAAATAAAAATAAAAGTTTTTGTTTCTATAACTTTCAGGACTATTTTTTAGTTTAGCGTCAATGATACTTCAAGTCTATTAGCGAGTAAAACATAAAAATGGTTTATTCTATTCAGGAGAGAGTAGAAATTGTTGAATGTTATTTAAAAAATAACGAATGTGCTAACACTGCCTGTACAATTTTCAATGAGCGACACCCAAACAAACGGTTAAACGTGAGTACGTTTTGAAACTTATTTCAAAATTTCGATAAACAGGATCTGTTCCAAATAAAAAACGGCAGATTCAAAATCCAGTAAGAAACGAAGCGGTAGAGGTAGCCGTTTTAGGACAAGTTGTTGCAGATCCAACTGTTAGTACAAGAAAGCTTGCAGAATTATCTGGAGTAAGTCAACGTACCGTCGGGCAAATTTTGAAAGCCAAAAAATTCCATCCCTATAAAATTCATTTAGTTCAGGAACTTAACGATGACGATTTTGATCGTCGCTTGCAATTTTGTGAAATCATGAGCGAGTATGCTATACAAGATCCACATTTTCTTTATAACATTTGTTTTTCGGATGAATGCAGTTTTTAAGTTAACGGGGCTGTCAATCGACATAACTGTCGATACTGGTCAGATTCAAATCCAAGAGTATTTCATGAAACGCGCATACTCAACACCCAGAAAAGTTAAACGCTTGTGCTGGAATATTTGGCGATCGTATTGTTGGTCCATTTTTTTAACAGGTAATTTAACTGGGGGTATGTATTTGGAATTACTCGAAAACACCGTCGATCCAATGTTAACAGACATAATAGAAAACGATAACCGATACCTTGAAGATCACCAAATATTTCAACAGGACGGGGCTCCTCCACATCTTGCTGCAGCAGTTCGTCAGTACTTAAATGAAGAAAACTTTCCTAGACATTGGATTGGACGAAGAGGATTTATTGAATGGCCCTCACGATCTCCTGATCTGTCCCCCTTAGATTACTTTTTATGGGGATATCTGAAAAGTAAAATATACGCCACTCAGCCAGGTTCCTTAGAAGAGTTAAGTGAACGCATTATTACCGAATGTCGTCAAATAACTCCAGAAATGCTCCAAAACGTCAGACAAAGATTCGAGAGTAATTTATTTTCGTGTATGGAAGTTAAGGGACTACACTTTGAGCATTTATATTGAAGTAATTTAGTTTTCAATTATGGGAGTTGTTCTAAATTTTCCAATTTAATTTTTATGTCCACTTTTCTATTTTATGGACGAAGAGGATTTATTGAATGGCCCCCACGATCTTCTGATCTGTCCCCCTTAGATTAATTTTTATGGGGATATCTGAAAAGTAAAATATACGCCACTCAGCCAGGTTCCTTAGAAAAGTTACGTGAACTTATTATTACCGAATGTCGTCAAATAACTCCAGAAATGCTCCAAAACGTCAGACAAAGAATCGAGAATAATTTATATTCGTGTATGGAAGTTAATAGACAACACTTTGAGCACTTGTATTGAAGTAATTTAGTTTTTAATAATTATGGGAGTTGTTCTAAATTTTCCAATTTAGTTTTTATGTTCACTTTTTTATTTTTTTTATTTTTATTATGAATTGACGCTAAACTAAAACATAGACCTGGTAGTCATGGAAACCAAAAACCTTTATTTTTATTCTATGAAAACATAGGCGTAGTAAGTTAAATTTTATTCCAAAGGTAATTAGCATTAAATTGTTGAACTTGGCTTCCACATGAAAATACGCTTATTTGAACTGTCACATGTCACAGTGTCAAATTCCTTATAAAATTACCTTTTCAATGATGTGTCACACTCAGTACTTTCCCTATTTCAATTTTATTGGTCATAGTGACAGAGGGGAGGGATGTAGGATAGTTGAGGATATGATCGATAGATGTCCCCCTTGAAAAAAAATCGACCTCTTTTTGTATATTATTTTCTTCAAAAAAAATTTGTCTTCAAGATATGCGATCTGTTTCGTTTTCGGTGCCGCACCGTGCACTGTGGGTAGTGTAAGCCCGTCGTGAAACAGCCTGTATAGCTAGCCTTGTTCACATAAACATAGCAATTATTGTAAGTGTATTAGTTTGAATCCTACCAGGTTTTTGTTTACTTTTCAGTTAAATTTATTCAGTTGGAAATAATATGTCGAATTCGTGTTGTTGTCCAGGTGAACTTTATTTAAATACGAAATATACAGTGTTTCTCAAAAGTCCCCCCCCTCTTTTCATTTGAACGGTTATATTTACACTGTTGAAATTTGGAAGGTGAAAATGAACTACTGTAAGCTTCTCTACTAGTGGTAGCAGCTGAAACCAATAATATCAAATGGGACCATATGGCAAGTGCCACCTGGTTTTAAAGGTATTTAGAATACCAATTCAATTATACTAATTTTCTTGAATTCACGATGTTTTTGAAGGTTAAAATAAATAAACACTAAAATTTGAGTTTCGTTTTAAATTAACAAAGATTCAAAAGTCTGCCTATGGTTAATTGTCAAAAAAGTTTTTCACATGCGATAATATCTTGAATTTTCAGTTCAATTATTGTATCCACATCCTAGCTGAAAAAGTAACAGATATCTCAATTATTGGTTAATGTGGAAATAATTTCCATGCGATGGAACGCATTTTAAGAGATATACCGATCGCCCTATATCGAGTACTTATTTGAGAGAACTTTTCCATAAGTTTCAACAAACCGGTAGTGTTCATGATGCCAAACGATCGGGTTGACCAAATATTGGTATTGATAAACATATTGATATAATTGCAGAAATTGTAGTAAACCCTTCTTCTTCCATAGCCCAAGTAGCGTCTATCTGTGAGTCAGTCATAGTAAGTTCACAGGGTCTTCACCAAAAACAAATTTCACCCACACAAATTGAAAATGGTGCATCAACTTTCAGATGACGACCCCGACCGAAGTCTGGAATTCTGTGAAAATATGTCCACTAAAAATCTGCAACAGGCAGACTATATAAGGACAATTTGTTTTAGTAACGAAAGTACTTTCTTCCTCAATGGAAATGTTAATACTTAAAATGTGAGGTATTTTTGTGATATAAATCATCATATGTTTCGTGAAAACATACAGTTCTTATTAAAAGTAAATGTCTGGGCAGGTATTTTGGCAAACCACATAGTCGGGCCTCTGTTTTTGAACCGGTGAAGTATATCTTGAGATGTAAGAAAACGCAATTGAACCGTTAATTTTTCAAATTCTGGAAAATAGTCCAGATAAATTTAGTAACTTGGAAATAACGTTCCATCAAGATGGTGCTCCTGCACACTATTACTTTGCAGTAAGACGTTATCTAAATGAGGATTATCCTGGTAGATGGATTGGACGACGCGGTCCAATAGAATGGCTGCTCGGTCACCGGACCTAACACCTTTGTATATTTTTATGTGGGGATACCTTAAATCTAAAGTTTACGCTACACCTCTTGACAGTATTGGCGTTTCAAAACAACGAATTGTTGAAGAAAGTAGGGCAATTTCCCCTTACACATTTTATCGAGTCCGACAAGAGTTTAACAATAGGATGTTTTACTGCTAGGAAGTAGATGGAGCACATTTTGAACAGTTATATTATAAAAACTTGTTCTTAAATATTTATTAAGTAAAACGAAACTCAAATTTTAGTGATTATTTATTTTAACCATCAAAAACATCGTAACCAAAAAAAAGTAGTATGACTGGATAGGTAATCTAAATACCTTTCAAATGAGGTATCACTTGCCATAAAGTCCCATTTAATATTATTGGTTTCAGTTGCCTGGTGACGTCACCGATGCCTATTACGTCACCAATTTCCACTAGTAGAGAAGCTTACAATAGATTATTTTCACCCTCCAAATTTCATCAGTCTAAGTATCACCGTTCAAAAGAAAAGAGGGGAGGGGGACTTTTGAGAAGCACCGTATAATGTTTTATAATAAAATAGAAGAATCATATTTGTTTAATGAATTAAAGATTTTCGCTACAAAAAATCACAACCATATTAATGATACAGTACATCGAGTAGTAGAGCTTTGGTGTCTCTACAAATATCCAGTTAGTTTCACTATTTATGATAAAAGTTATTGACAGTTAATTTTTTACGTTTATGGTTTGAAAACAATCTCGCACTTTTCACCACGTCTCGCGCACTTCAAAGTGCCAAAAAATTGGGTTTTAATACCACTTTGGATTCTATAATGAGTAAAGCGTGATTTTTTCATTAAAAAATGAATATTTCAATTCTATTTATTATAATCGATATGGGAATAAGGCTTTATAAAGCAGCTTGGGTATATTAACCCAGAAAATTCGAAAATATTACGTAGCAAGATATATCTGCATCTGTTCTAACGATTTAGTTATAGTCGTTACAGGCAACCATGAAGGTATTATTGCCTATCACATGTAAAGTGCCTTAATTCTTATAACCCTTTGATATTCGAAAAAAGGGTTATAAGCCAATCCTAACAGAACGACACTTATTTCATGCACTAACAATAGAAAATTAAAAATACAGCCTCCCAGCATCAATGGAACAACCCTCTCGTTCTCAGATGTGAAGTATCTATGAGTCATCCTTGATAGGAGCCTCTCGTGGAATGCACACCTCTCATACATCCCCTCAAATGCAAAAAGGGTTTTCTGGACGTGCTACTGGATTTTTGGGAAAACATGGTGTCTTAAACCGAAAATTATCTACTGGTCATACGTAACCGTACCAGAACAATTATTACCTATGGTGCGTTGGTTTGGTACAACAAAACAACGCAGCAAAGGGCAGAAACAGAGTTTAAAAAGTGCAACGACTTGGCTGCAAGGGAATCACGGATATCGTGCCCTAGCGCAGCCTTATAATTAATGCTAGACCTTCCATCTACATCTCCATGTACGGAGGATCGCTCTGGGAAAGTGCACAAAGGCTGACTCAGGTTAAATATTTAAGCCCCGGCGATCTAACTGGACATCTTGAGATACTAAGGGTTGGAGCAACCCAAGCCATGAAGATGCTCACGGACTTTATATCTTCGAAGAAGGAATGCGAACTCTCGTTGGATTTTGTTGGATGAACATTAATGAACACAAAACGAAATCGCCCTAATTACGGGAGAGACCCTCACTTATTACACTGATGAATCAAACACAAACTAAGGAGAGGGAGTAGGGGTTACAGGTTATAATACTAGGATATCAACAGCCCTAGTAGACACTTCAAGAAGATACTTCAACAATATTCTGAGCGGGACTGTAAGCTCAAGAGTGCCTCAGAAAACGCCCCAACTCAACCACAATATTGATTGCATATGACAGCCAGACCGGTTTAAAGGCTCTGAAGTCTACAGCTTATAAGTCTAAAACAGTCTGAAACTGCAAACAAGCTCTTAAGCTGGTAACAAGGTAAGTTTGATGTGGGTGCCAGGGCATGAAGGAATTGTCGGAAATGAGATTACAGATAGTGTCGCAAAGGAAAGAGTATCCCAAAAACTTAGTACAGTCTACTGGAAAAATACTACAGGCCAAAGGCAAAAAAGTTAATAAGACCTTCTGCTTACTACACTAAATTGCTCTTAGAGCTTCAGAAATCTGATCTCAGAGTAATCACAGGAATTCTCTCTGGACTTTGCTCATTCAGATACCATCTCTGCAAGATGGGCAAAGTGAACAGTGGAACATGCAGATAAGACACATTTTTTTAATTTGCAGTGTAATTGAACGTCAACGTCTTAAATACCTAGAACAGTTCTACTTAGAGCCTGATCAGGTTACAGACCTAGCTTCAAATCGGATAATAGGCTTTCTCAGAGGCATAGATCTTTTGGACTAAAACATAGATGTAGGTTATACACAAAAGATATTATAGGTCGCAGTGTGGTAAGGTCAACCGGATCGATCGACCCACTTCTAATCTAATTTATGGGTCTATTCTGTGCACGTCTGTAAGACAATCTGTAACTTTACAGGGGAATTGCTATTCTGCGCAAAACTGTATCTTACAGGAATCTTTAAAATAGTTACAGATTTGGTAAATATTTACGTGTGTATTGACTGCTGTCGTTGGAAATGGAATATTTTTGTACAGTTTGAGGTTGTCTCTGGTTATTTGGTTAAAGTTATAGGTTAGAAGTATCGAAATTTGACGTACAGTAGTTCAAATGTCTATCTGTAATTCAGTGAGTTACAGACAACATCACAGAATCGCAAAGTCACAGATTCTGTAAAATCCCATTTACAGAACTTTCGTTAGCTACAGATTCGTAAGCTATTACGAAAAACACAGAATCGACCTATTAATCTTGTCCACATCTGTCACTTTTAACACCAGTATTTTTAATGGTTCGTTCATGGATGGTGTAATAAATTGGTTGAAACAACCAAACAAAAATTCAAACCCACGATCGAACGTTTAATCTCTGACCCGAAAATTACAATTTACAAAAACAAACCAATTTTATGTAACACCTGAATAAATCTACAGGTAATACTACAATCCAAACAGTTGAAGTTTTTCGAAACTTACGAGGTGATTGATTGAAACGAGTAAGTATTTATTTTTACTGATTTCTTAAACATCTTATTAATATCTCAAATTAGGTGTCCTACCTGTCCCATTAGCATGACATTTAGATGACTCTGATATTCGGATCATACGGAAACAAGATAAAAATAAATTTTTAGGACGCGACAAATGATCAGTAACCTGCAAATTATGCTGTGTTTATATTTGCCCGACAGCTTTTTTTTGTGTTTATATATTTTATAGTTTTATATAAATGTTTTATTTTCTCAACCACTGCATAGTCTAAACTAAAATAGCAAATAAAGTCAAGCTCGATTTGTAATACGAAGATCTTCGTCAATTTGCAACAACAAAAATAAAAGGTCATAGTGGAATACGACAATCAGCCACCTCATTAAATCTATTCTAAGCTAATTATACATATATATTTTCGATAAGAAGGATTTATCTTTCAGAATGGATCAAAATATATAATTTTCGTGTGTTCTTTGGAAAAATCTCTTCTCAGACACCTGTTGTGAAGTGTTTGAATAAATTGAAAAAATCGCATGCATTCACTTTGTGACATCAGTTTGAAGAATTTATAATTAGTGAGTCTAGTTTTTATTCATAATTAGATCAGACAAGATCATCGGGGTAAGAATACATTGACACTAACAAACTCGAATATATTTACCATCCTTATCTGTTTAATAGTTATAGTAAACAAACAGTTTATAAATGAAATTGTTGCGTAGTATACATGAGTTAAACTGTCTAGAATGGTAAAGTCAATAATCGATTATGCTTTGATAAATAAACGGAGATAAAAAATTTAATAGTGATTCATATACGCCGACAGATACATTTCAAAAAAGACTTGTATTTTCGGAACTATTTTGATGAAGTAAATAAAGTGGATAGACATTTATATTTTAGATATAGAAACGGAAAACTGATCAATACACTTTTATGTAATACTAATGAATTATCTATAACAATAATTGATATCGATCATCCCATACTTTATGTGATAAATTGAAACCTTTTTTAACCTTATAGTTCGATCTGTTTGTTAAACTATTATTCAGTTTTTCATTTAGGTGTTCACAAGAATTAAAATTTATTAAATACAAGAAGTGATTGGCACTTTGTTTTTTTTTAATAGAACACCCTGTATATTCTTCGAATTCGACTGGCGGCACTAAGTGCGCACTAAGCTGCACTGAAAGCACTCTTTCTTGGTGCTAGTTGTTCGACTGACAAAGTTCTTCACTGGTTTTGAAAATATTTATGCTCATCTCGGACATGCACCAATTTAGTGCCGTCCTGGTGAGAGTTCGGCTGGTTTGCAATAGAGGCGGATTTTTAGCACTCAGTGCAAAATTTTAGGACTATGCGGCTAGTACAGTTCCAGAGGAAGAATCCCATTCGAATCAACTGCACTGGTGTGCCTCGCATTTCTTTAGTGCCGCTTGGTAACTCCACCTGATACGAGTTGAAGCAACTTTTACATGGCACTGATAAAATGCGAATGGAACTGGGAAAGGCCGTGCACTCGGATCGTGCTCCCCAGTCGAATTCGCCTGTAGCAGATGAAGCTTCAAAGCAGCTAACTGAACTAACAAAGAGGCAGGAAGAGGCACTTTTACCCCCTTGTTCTACATATAATTTTTCCGCCTCCCTCAAATAAAGTCATTTTTAAATTATTTATTTATGAAACTAACCAACAAAATTTATTAAAGAGCTAAAACTAGGAAGTAGGTGAAAGAAACTTGAGCAACATATAGTTTTGCCCTAAAAAATAAAGCTAGGTATTCATTTTAAGGTTTTATGTGTGTATTTTTATTTTATCGTTTTGCCAAAGTTTGTTATTTAAGTTGATCTTAAAACGTTCTAAACAATTGTTTTCCTGTTTTATATATTCATACATCTTGCTTTTTTTGTTGGCACAACCATTAAATTATTATGTGTTTATAAGTTGTTTATTTTTTAATAGAATCCTTGTATCTGGATTAGTATGGGGTACAAAACTTCAAGAGTTCTCGCACAACTACAATCTACAATGATCTTATATTATATGGTTTCTAATGTATTTGCGGTACGTTTATTATTCAGTAAGGGAATTATTACGTCTGTACGTATTATTGGAAATTAGTGAACAATGTTAGGAATTAGTAAGCATTGGTGGGAATTACTTGGGAATTACTAGGAATTAGTGGGCATTACTTGGGAATTAGTGGCATTACTTGGGAATTACTAGGCATTAGTAAGCATTAGTGGGAATTAGTAGGCATTAGTGCATTAAAATTAAGAGTAATGCTCAAATTGTGTACACCATTTGGGTCAGCGGTTTACCCCTCGAGTATTAGAAAAGTACATGAATATTTCCAAAAGGAGTTGGCTAATGGAGGACCACTTCTGCCGTTAAATGCCATTCAAGAGGTAAGTTTTCTAATAATTTATTTGTAGAATTTAAACTTTTAGTTTGACTATGATATGTTAAATTTGGTTTTTATTTATTTCCTCTCATAATTAGATCACCAGAAATACAGGCCGAACTCTCTAACAATGATGAGCCGCTGGTGAAAACTTTCTTATTGATTTGATTCCGATGCTTACGAGTTATGACGTAACAAGAAAGATTCGTGACTTTAACTATATGTATGTTTTCCCCGTTATCAAGTATCACACCTTTAGCACCATGTTCTTTAAAATAGAGGTCTATATCGGAAATAAATAATGAAAATATTAAAGAACTTAAGCTGTTTAGATATGAAATAAAGTAAGGGTTGCTCATTTCACCCCCGTCTAATGTAACAGGAGTATTGAAAAAATACCCGTCGTTAGTCCTTCTCGAGTGCACGTAAATTACAGAATTTCCAGTTTCTAGCTTTACTAAAATTTTTGGAAAAAAATAAAAACTCAATTTTAGTCACCACCTTTTAAGGGTGATATCTCGGAAAGGGGGGCTGAGAAAATTTTGTTATAGAAAAGACCCATCCTAATTTCATACGAGCAATCACCTCCTGAATTTTTATGAAAATCATGTGAAAACGTGTAAATAGTATAAGTTCGTCGTGAAACAGTCTGTATAGATGAGTGTGTGATTAGTGTGTGTTAACGCATTATCCCTATTGAAGATATTTTTTGTGAAATCGTGCAGCACCGCATTCGAAGGGTAGTTGTGGTTGTTTGACCTTCACATTATTAGACTTGTTTCGAGAACTAGGTATTGAATATTTTTTAGTTTTGTCTCAGTATGGTACAAATATTTGTATAGTGCAGACGTGTTGTTGTTTTTGATCACGTCTATGTAATATTTTAATATTCGTTTGGAAAATTATTATTTACTTGTTATTACATGCATATTGTAATTGTGTTGAGTAAATAATTTAAAACCATACAGTGTGGGTTTTGGCCGAGCACGTTGTAACGTGGCCATTCCCCAGCTCTTGGACTATTGGCCACACAAATAATTCCTGAAACCGTATTTGGAAAGGCTTAGAAACCAAAAACGCAACTGTTCTATAGAAAATAAATCTAAACGAGAAAATCGTCTGGCGTCTGCCTGACGCCAACTATTTTCCTAGGAATAGAAACTAATGGAATTATTCAGTTTTTGACTCAAATTACAATATTTGATAATATACGAGGTTTGTTAAAAAAAGGTGATTGTTACTTTGTTGCTATTTATTTATTCCTCAACATCTATTTGGCTCCCTTCAAAGTAATCCACATGTACCAGCGCTTCTTCCAATCCTCGAATCACTGTTTATATGCGCTTGTACTACTCCAACGATGTGATCTTTACTACCTCAATCGTGGCGAGGCTTCGTCTTTTCAGTTTTGGAATAGAAGAAACTAGTAAGAGACATTTCCTTTACTGAGGTTAATGTATTGATATGATTTCAGCATTGTCTCCAATACAGGATTATGCTCTCAGAGCTTCTGGACGGATGATATCTACCTTGTACTGATGAGAAGCAAATACGACGAAAATGGTTTACAAGTGATGTTGTCCCTTTTAATTACAAACCAGAATCGTTGGTTATATCTTGCAGATATCCCAACCTCGTTGAACTAAGAAGTGTAATTCAATGTCTGTCAGGGCATATAACTCGAGAAGTAGTTGTTGCTTCTAAGTGAACGGTCTCTATTCTTTGGAAAGTATTTTTCAAAAACTTAGTTAGGCGTTATAATAATATTAAACTAGGTATTATCTTTGACGTCTATTGATAACACGCTCTACTAAAATATGACAATAAATAATCATTAATGTTAATAAATTTTGAAAATTATTAAAAAGATACCTACTGAGCTTTTATCACACTAATCAATCAGCCTGTATTGGGAATTGACTATCTATTACTTTTAATTTGACAGCTCTCATTAAACATTTCCTTCTTCACTTTGTGTTCTCGGGCGACACATTGAAATTTCATAACCTATGTAATTCCCACAATTAATACAAAAGATCGGATGTTGTAGTCCGTTATTTATAGTTATTTATGCTAATTTTATATAAATAAAACAATTATTTATCCTTTTGAGAATACGTTTTTAGCATTCATTCCCTTAAAAGTGATATAAAAACATTATCGATAAAAATTTTAAATAAATCACTCATTCTAATATTCACACATTGATATTGTATGTATATTTACATGACACGAACATATAATGAACATAAGATGGAATTGTTTGGATATTCTTGAAATTTGATGACAAAAAGACTTCATCCAGAAATTACTGTTCAATAAATTGTTTAACAGATCTGGTCATTTTTTATTTACTATATAGGAACGGTATTCACTCCTCTACATTGTAATTGGGACCTTTCGACATTGATTGATTGGATTAGCACACCAGTCAAAGGCTTGAAGTCCTT
Source organism: Lochmaea capreae (assembly GCA_949126875.1). NCBI lineage: Eukaryota > Metazoa > Arthropoda > Insecta > Coleoptera > Chrysomelidae > Lochmaea > Lochmaea capreae. The sequence continues at coordinate 10,968,452 of OX421404.1, read as the reverse complement.
GGAACCTAAACCTTTAGGCTTTTTGTGTTCTTGGTTGTGCAGTTTATGTGAAAAGACTAGTAGCCCTTATCAGGCTCAGCAGTCTTTTCACTAGGTCCTTCTTGGATAAATTCTCCCTTGGATGTTCTAGTCCTTGGAGTCTATATCTATAATGTATTGAGTCGCTTTCAGCATTGTCTCCAGTCCAGAATTATGCTCTCAGAGCTTTTGGACAGATGATTCTACCCTGTACTGATGAGGCGCAAATACGCCGAAACCGGTCTAGTGATATTGTCCCTTTTAATTACAAACCAGAATGGTTGGTTACATCTTGCAGATATACAAACCCCATTTAACTTGGAAGTGTAATTCAATATCCTCCGTGGAGTATAACCAAGGGAGTAATTGTTACTTCTTGGTAAACGGTCTGCTCTTTGAAAGGTAATTTTCAAATTTGTTAGGCGTTATAATAGTATTAAACTATTATCTTTGACATCTAAAAATAAAAATGTTCATTTATATTGGATTTATTCTCGATCATCTTCGAGTGCGTTTTGGTAGTTGTGCTGAGAGAGATAATACTAACTTGTTTTTATTTATTTGTTTGGTGATATTAATTACTTATTACGTTGCACCAATTTTGATATAATTAGTTTGAAAATTGGAAGTCCGAAAAAAACGCCCCTTTTTCCACCTCGAAACAATCTATTTTGAAGCTAGTATTCTGGCTATCTAGAAAGCTTCAAAAATCGAGATTGTAATCTGTTCCCCGCTTATTGGAAAGTTCTTAAAAGAAAAAAGAATGCTATCCATCAGACATAAAAGTGACAGAAACGGTAGCTGAAATGAAATTATAGTCTACTTGATTGTTTTTTCCGGACATTCCTTTTTAATTTCACATAAAAACATTATAAATAATAATTATTTCCTTCATTTCAGAAAAAAGTTAGTGTCCCCGTAATTTTGTCATTTAAAGCACTTTGCATCGGCGTCTGGCCTCCACTGTGGCCAATCACATTGAACTAAACTGCGTATTCCATTCCCGTTGCAGATTTTCTGAATCGAAATCGGCGAGCACTGTGGACATACCATGAAATTCTTTATAGAATTATGAATTTTTTTTTTCATCCTAGTGCACGAACTTTACAAAGAACACGCGAGGGTATTGCCACCTAGAGAGTCGCATCACTACCCAGATAGCACAAGACGTCTTTAACACGTTCGTTGTATACCCTATCTTAGTCTGAACGTCTTAGTCCCTGAATAAGACGTCTTAAAGATGTTTTACTTAAGACGTTTTAAAGATATCTGATTCTCACATCCTAAATACGTCTTAAAGACATCGTAAGTGTGTACATAAATAAAATCATGTCTAAAAAATTAGACAATGATAAAATTGAAAAGAATAGTATAGGCAGAGACCTGGTATAGGTAGTATTCTATGTAATAAATCTTCTGGAGTGTATTCCATATTTGAGGTTAACTTTTCAACTAACAAAATAATAGCTATATTTGTTTGAAATAAAAACGTAAACTATATTAAAAGGCAGTTTATGTACTATAATATACTTTTTCAATTATAATTATGAAAATACATCAATGGAAATAAGTCGATTTCATGAACTTTCGGTTGGCAACGTCTTTTTCCTGCCTTTTGTAGGTCTGTATGAGACCAAAAATGGATCTTATGAAGATGTCTCAAAGACGTCGTTATTTTTAACATACGGCCTCTAAGGGATGTCTTTCAGACGTATCTAAGGCGTACATGGACGTCTTTAAGACGTAGTCAACGTCTAAGAAAGATATCTTAAAGACGTCTTATAGATGTCCTTGTGCTATCTGGGTACTAAAATTGCGGATTTAATGAAAACTGTAACGCTGTTAGTAGTCAATTTTAGTACAGATATTTCCACTGCACTGATAACGTAACCTAACAATCACCAGTTTTTTTAAGGGTTTGTTTTATTTGTCGTTTGGTTAATTTCTTTGGTTTTTTTATATATAAATTTTCTATTCAGGTTTATAGTTTTTTGTTAAGTGTGGACTTTTCATATATATAGAAAATGTCGTCAAGACAATGCATAGTGAAGGAATGTAATGTGAGGTGCACCCGGTAAGCTTTATAAACATGTTTCATAAACTAAAAAGTGACAAAATATCAAAGTAGTTATTCTTTTATACAGCTTTCAACTTCCCAGTCAGGAAAAACAACGTTTAGTTTGGCTGGAAAGAAGTGGAAACCACTCTTTGGATGTAACAAGGCGAAAACCAGGACTGCTTTTTAAAAGTAGAAAAAGGCGAAGGCATAGTATTGAAAAGGTTTTCTTTACCATCCCTGTTTTTGCCTGGTAAGTAAATCTTTCTGTACATATATTTATTGAATCAATTAAATGGGATTATGTTTTTTTAGATTACAATCCAAAGGATGATTCAAATTTTTTGTTCCCCACTATGGGGCCCCACAAGAAACAACCAAGAAAAATAAAGGTATTTATTGTATAGAGTTTAAAAATATTTCACTTATACAAGGTTTCTGTAGGTGTGGTTTTGGAAACATCATCAATCAATTACTCTCTAGTAGGGAATGTGCAAACACCAACAAAAACTTATGGAAGGAAATTGATTAATGGTGAGTTTTATGCAACTCGTTATGCTATAATTTTATTTTGGCAGTCGTACAATGTACCTAAGAAAAAATAAACACATAATATAGCTATTCCATCCACAAGCAAGGGTTTTTAAGATGAAGGATTGAGGGGCATTATGCCATTATCAGATAATGGTATGTATAAAATAAAATATCTTCTGTCTGTTCCCTTTGTTATATCATGTAGATTATGTCGTACAATGTACCTAAGAAAAAATAAACACATACTTTTTATGTTATAGCTATTCCATCCACGAGCCATGCTCTTGAAGAGGAAGAGTTAAGGAGCATTATCACCACATTCTTGGGATGCCCTCGGATCTCTCTGTCACAAAACTTCACGTGGACAAGCCCTTTAAGGTCCACATTCCCACGAGAGACCAATGGGGTAGCGAAGAAATATCCTTCCTAGAAACGGACTACGTGATTTACACTGACGGATCCAAAACCGGAAGCGGGGCTGGAGCGACGGTCTTCAGCAGGAAACCCAGAGTTGAAATCACAGCCAACCTGGGTAGGTACGCTACCGTCTTTCAGGCTGAAGTATACGCCATCGAACTGGCTGCAAGAGAGCTGATGAATCAACCTGTTGTGAAAAAGAACATACACATCCTGTCAGATAACCAGGCTGCTCTTAAAGCACTGAGCTCGAACAGGATAAAATCTAACTGTCTACAATCCCTTGAAATACTAGGCAAGGGGAACAGAGTCATGTTGACCTGGGTGCCGGGGCATCGAGGAGTGGAGGGCAACGAGAAGGCCGACACTCTGGCAAAAAGGGCATCAGAGTCTGTATTCATCGGACCCGAACCATTTTTTGCCATTGTGGAAAGTACTGCTAGATCAGCCATAGCTACCTGGGTGGAGAGGAAAACCTTCACGTACTGGGCAGACATACCGGGGCTCTCTCACTCGAAGGCGTTCATATACAACTCTTTGAGTACACAAAATAAGCAGATCCTGAAATGGAGTAGAACAAACCTACGTATTCTGACGGGACTGCGTACAGGACATTGTAGACTGAATTACCACCTAAACAAGATCTGGCTCAGACCTCGGATCGGTTCTGTAATTTGGAGCACAAAACTGAGGAGCACATATTATGCTCATGCCCAGCTTTGGGTAGGGTAAGATATAACATATTCGGTTTTAGTACCTTAGAGCCGAACGACTTCAAAAAAGTATCACCAAATACAACCATGGACTTCGTCATAAGCACAGGCTTGTGGTGTGAATTGTAATCCCTAGGGGTGAGCCACAATAGACCCAACGGAGGTCGCAGTGGAGGTGGCGAGAAGGCCCCACTCACATAGAACCTAACCTAACCTAATTATGCCATTAGCAGATAATGGTATGTATAAAATAAAATATCTTCTGTCTGTTCCCTTTGTTATATTATTTAGATTATTTAACTCCCAGCTTTTATGTTATAGCTATTCCATCCATGAGTAAGGGGTTAGAGGGGGATGAATTGGTGAATTTTACTAGAAGGGACAAAAAAATATTTCCCGAAGAAAGGTGCAAGCATTTTTCAAAGGTAGTTTTTATGAAATTGAATTTAACTCCCGAGAAAAAATAAGATGGGGAACTCACCCTGTACTTGTCTACGGGTTTCACATAATGTTTTGTAAGCACCGCAGTTACGAAGAATTTTTTTTTCAATACTACAGAATGTCTGTATCTACATTCGACCTATTGAGTTTAGTGGGTGACAAGATTGTTAAACAAGACACAAATATGAAGACGAGCATTTCTCCTACTGAGAGACTTGTAATCAATTTAAGGCAAAGGTGATTATGTATTAGATAAACTAAACATTGTGAAATACGCTCCTTCTCGCTCGGCGCTCGTCTAAGAACCACAGACCACTTACCCTATAGACAACCCGCGCAGGTTACAAGACCTTGAACGAAAATATAGTTACAATCCTGTTCATCGGATGTCGCTAGTAGTCTGAGTAGGCAAATATCATAGCTCACGATTGTAATGCTGGTTGCCACAATTGGGAGTTCTCTTGTTAAACGAATCAAAAGTGATGTCCCTGCTGCTGTGTTGTTGTTAAGGTGTTTTGCCATTAGTTAGTGATTATCGTTGTTATTGTCTGTTGTGACTTGTTTATGCTTACCGTTGTTTGTACTATTTACTTTTTTTTATTATTGCCAGTTGTGTGTGCTACTACTATAGGTAATAGTGATTATAAAAATAGACAAAATGCCTTCATTCAAAAAGTGTTGCGTTCCTCATTGCGTTAGTGGGATACAAAGTTGTTCCTAGGAAACATTTTTTGGTAACAAAATTCTACGCAAAAACGTAATAGAATGCTAAAAAAGGTAATAGATTTTTCTTTTTCTTCTTCTTTTTATATACAATATAGAGGGGTTTATTCAGTGATGCCAACTCCTTGGAAGTTAAATAGCTAGAAATGATTTTTTTTTGTATATAAGTTAATTGCGGTTTGTAGTTTAAATTTCTATGTACTTCTAAGTGTTAAGATTTGTATTATTGCAACGAATAAATAAAAATAGAAAATTTGTAATTGTTTTATTTTTTCCGTACTCTCACGTTATTCTTATTGGGTTTGAATTTCGCGCCATCGTTGGATTTGAATTTTGCGCCATTCTTGTTACTTTTGACGCAGAACAACAGATGGATCTTGACGCTCCTAAAATTGTAAGTTTCCTACTAAGCAGGTGCCAGAAACTACTAGCGACATCCGATGATCAGGATTAGAACTATATAATGGGTACGACGTTCTATAACGGGCGTGGAGTGTCTATAGGGTAGGTGGTCTGTACTTAGAACTGCTCCAAAACAAGATGTTCCAGAGCGCGCCGTTTTTACGGCATCTGGTCGCGTTAAGATTGCCCACCGCTCTATTGACGCGTCCAAACAAGGCCCGTATGGACACTCCGTATTCCTTACCGTGTTCCCAGTCACTTGGCGTTTTCAAAACGTTCAAACTGCCGCGTTTAAACAGTCCGTATAGAATGGGCCTAAATGTGTCAAATTAGCATTTAATTACGCATATTTACTGAAACGGTTTTGTTGTATTATTCCCATACCTACAGATGTTGTTTTCATTTATAGGTTAAGTTATTTTTTCTTGTGCAATTTAACAATTGGAATTTAGTGCAATTTCTGGAACCATGATAAACTTCATGGAGAGCACATGATCTTGAAAACTTTCGCCCTCGGCGCCGGGGGCGTCTTTCAATTGCTTTGTCATTTGCCTCGTTTAGAGTAATCATCGGTTAAAACCTCTTGTGATACGAGTATTATAGCCGGAAGTTTCTATTCTGTTTCATGTATTAATTGAAGCATTACCGGTGAAAACTGAGAAATTCCCAGCAACAGTTAATACCAATAGAAAACTACCAAATTGAAATTTGTGGCAGACATTTCTGTATTATTAATAAAAAGGTTACAAGCATTGACCACCGTAAAAAGCTCTCTAGTGACTAGTATGAAAAATCTCATTAGAAATTTAGGTTTTACTATACGTTTTACCGCTTTTAATTGCACCTAAGGGTATTTTTGTACGTAGTTTATATTGCGAATCTACAGCCGGAAAATAGCTATTCTTTTCCGAGCTACCTTTGTTCAAGGATATTAAATACCAGTGAGAGTATTAAGATGAATATATAATTTGAAAAAATAATAAGACATAAAAAAGGAGGTTAATATTAAAAAGTTGAATAGATTGTTTCGTTGTGGAAATATAGAGGGATTAAAAAAATATGGAAGACGTCATTCAGAATTTTTGTTAAATAATTCCATGACGTTCAAAAACTATGTAAGCGATTCTATCAATAATGTGCTCTGTCTTCGTTATCATGTATTTGTTAGATGGGGTTCAGGGGCAAGTCTCTTGCCTGCAGATACTATTGGTTGATGTAGTGGATTTCAGCGTTGTAAAAGTATTTCTGTAGATTTTTAATTTGTTTGTTGTGTATGTAGCTTAGTTATACAGGGTGTGTTCAGTAACTCTCATGCCAAACGACTACTACATATACTAGGTATGATTTTATGTCTATCTAAAGTCTGTCCCAATGGAGTTGATAGCTCGGATCGAGGGTTCGCATCATAAAATAGTTGTAAACTATAGGCGCGACGGAACTACCTGTCCCGTACCTATACAGGTACAACATCATTTCCTGTAAATATTTAAATCTAAGCACCTGTATAGAATAAAATTTGAAGTAGTTAGTATTCGGCAACTAGCTTGTAACGTCTATTCGTCTAATTAAGATAGCTTCAAGTTCAAGTTTTTCTCCAATTCCTCTTTAACGAGTTAGCAAAAGTGCATATTCTTTGCGGGAAAAAACATTAATCCTGAACGTTCATGATGCTCTTGTGCACCAAAACCCCACAAGTTCTGTTCTCGACATAATTAAGAACTGTGCCAATATTATAGGGGTAGGAGAAACAACGATTTATAGATTTTTACGTGAGAAAAAATGCCGATGCCGGAACCTCGGTGTAATTCCTCGCCCGGGGAAGAAACCGTTAGAAATTGACGACGATGTTAAAAACAGTGTTCGTAGAATAGTGCATGGTATGTATTTCGCAAATGAAATACCAACATTGTACAAGATTGTGCATCCGCCCAGAATGACAGAAAAACAGAACAGAATATCTTTTCTTATTGATAGGCCGGATATTGTTTGCTGGAGACGAGAATACTTAGGGTCAATCCATTTTCCCGGGTAAAGATACTTGAAAACGTAAAGAATACTGCCTTGTCAGACACGATTTATTTGAGATATTCCAATAGATGGCGCTCAGAATACAATTCTTCTAGAGTGACTATATAGTAACTGTAAATTCTTCTAAGGAAGTAGAGAAAAGGCTTTCTCTACCCTTCTTTATCTCTGGTCGCAACGGTTGTAGATTTCACCAAGTTGTTTGTGTTGTGCCGTTTTAATAATTATTATACCGCCAAAGTTATCTGGTATAGAGGATGAAAAAAAATGAATGTTTAGTTTATAAATTTCTGTAACATGCAGATTTGTTTAAAATTGCCATTTTAATATTTTTGTTAAATTTCTATTTCAAAGATAATTCCTTGGTGCGAGACTTTTCAGCAACGCTGTATAATTAGTACAATGAAAGATTCTCACCGGTTCTGTACTCAACGATATTAGCACTATAGTTATTGTATCATGCACTTTTTTCACGTATTTCCTGAATACTTAGGCTTACAATCGTAATATACAGTAAACTCAACGAGAAGAAAGGGGTATTCGAGAAAATAAACCTAGGCTGGTAAATTGGAAGAGCACTGCAACGGTTAACGTTAGACGTTTAGCCTTATCGACAATTTTCTACAGGTGCAGGTGAAAATTAGGTACTCTCATTTCCTTCAAACAAATACACAAAGGTTTAACTGTTTATCTGTCACACATGTATAAAATATCAAACTTTTCCAAAATAGTATGAATCACAAAATGCGTATATTTTTATTAAACACATTCTTCATAACCTGAATAGCAAATATCTATCTGCGTCTAGCGTTATTATTTAAATTTAATAATAGCTTTTAATATGAATCATGCAAAGCCCTCTAATTATTACTATTAAAATATTTTATTTTACTTACCGTCTTCAGATTCCGAATCACTGTCTATATCACTGTCAGAGGAAGACGACGAAGAAGACGAACTCGATTGTCCTACTTCCGTCTTCTTATTCGAATTTAACACTTCACTTGCCGAAAAATGTGTCCTAAAATGTCGCACAGTTCTTACGTACACCGACTGAAACAAAAAAATTAGATTAAAGAAATTATCTCTCTAAAACAAAATATTACATAATCGTCGAAATACTTAGATAAAAGGGAAGTTCTTAAAATCCACCGATAGACTCTATCGATAGATGTCTGTGATATGTCAGATACATGCCAGGTAGAATGTAGTTGATCTATCGGTAGACGATTATAAGAACCTTTGTATCTTGAAAATGAATGAACACCACTGGGAACTAATAAACTAAATTGAAATCGCAGATGAATGAGTAATTATTGCAGTCATATGTCAACTAAAATTGGGTTATGGTGTTATATCAAGATTAGAACGTTTAGCAGAATAAAGAAATGATGGATTACTCTGAAAATCGCTACCTGATCAACTTTGTTGGGATGAACGCGACCATTGTCAATTGTCATTCGCTATAATTGTACATTCCTCTTCTAAATCTACCAGATTCATCGAGTCTCAAGCCCGGCAGAACTGATAGATGTTCGATAGAACTGTCGGTGAATTTAAGAACGGTGGGATGATTCTATCGACAACCTATCGCTGAATTTAAGAACGGCTTTGGTAGACACCGTATTTACAGATAGATGTATTGGTAAATTTAAGAACTTGACTATAGTAGGAGGGAGAATAGATACATACAAACGTTTGAAACTAAATAAGACCTGGTATAAATATCTTTAGGTAAACCATATACTCTGAATTTCGAAAATATTCATCATAAATTATTCGGTGATACAAAATGAATCGGCCCAACATTACTCCATGTACCAATGTGCAAATGATACAGGGCGTTAAATTTCAATTTCATATCTATTTTTTTATTCATTTTCTAAATGTTAATTCAATTTATATGGGATACAATATTTGTATAAGGCCCATTCAGTTGACTTGTACCCTGGAAGTCCTGGTTAAATTACTCAAGCCTTCAATAGGTGCAATTCTGTAAGCAAATGTTAACTTTTAACGCATCGTTAAAAATTAGACAATCTGCTAAGTCCATTTTACTATTCTGTACGCATAATAATATTTAAAATAAGAACGGAGAACTCTAAATTGGACACCAAATCTGTTAAAATTCAAATCCTAATATTGACTATGTATAAATTAAAACATTTCTAATAGCGTAAACTTCGTCAAATATAACGGCTTGCCGTTAATTTTTAACCACTTCTTATAGAATTGACCCTTATGCCTGACTGAACTTAACTGTACAGTTTTTTTTTATTTTCTGCTACCAAAAAAATAGTTAAAAAATGAAATAAACTTCATCTGAATATTTACAAAATTATTATTGTGCTTAAATTAAATTTTAATTATAAAAAAGAAAATTGATAATATATACGGATTGCGAAAAGTCTATTGGGGACATACGATTTACACAAGTACGACAAGGAAAATATGAGAAAAACAACTTGAAAGAAGAGAAGAATAATTGTGCACAGTCATCGATGGGCGTGTGTTTAGTTCCAGCTACCAAAAGAGGTTGAGCGTGTGTTCAGTGCCTCCTATTTTAACCGCTGTTACCAGAAGCGCAGATTAATTTGTACAAATGATAGTTTTGTATCGTTATCGTTAACTTTTTTTCGAGCTCATGCAATATTAGGTAAAACTAAACACTTTCATCCTGCAACAGTGTCCTTTACAGAGAGAATTGACATTTAAACTTTTATTCCTTTATCTTTTCGCTACACGCTACGTTGATCACGTTGGTAGCGCATGCCATTGTATTTGAAAATAAAACATTTACCTACAATGCCTTCAATAACATACTTAACCTGCGAAAAAGTGCAAATTATAAATTGGTATTTTGAAAATCTCCCAATTCCTTCAAGGTCAACAATTTTGAAAATAGTTAATAATTTCGAGAAATATGGATGTGTTTCATACTGTAGAAAATGCCAAGCGTCGGAAGATCCAATCCAACGTCCAATAAATGACGAAAGGCAAACTAGAGAATTAAATGTTTGTTTAGCGAGTGAAACAGGACAACCATCTTCTTCAAGACAAATTGCTGAAGAGGTCAACATGGATAGGAGAACTGTACAGAATACGGAACGGAACGGGTTGTTACAAGGTTCAGACAACACAGGAAATTTTTCCCGAGGACAATATCAGACGAATGGATTTCTGTGAGGAAATGATGGAACGACAAAATGCTGACGAGAACTTTTTAAATAATATTTTATTTACGGATGAGTCAACTTTTTCATTGCATCAAAAACACAATCCATCCGTCACAGGATATTGGTCTCTTGAAAATGAACATCTAAGCATTCCAATCCGAACACAGTATCCGCAGAAGCGTTTTTGGACGGGTATTTTAGGTGACCACATTATAGGTCCTTTTTTTATTGAGGGGAACTTAAATTCCGCCAAATATTTAGACTTATTACAAAATCATGTAATTCCTGCAGTTCTCAACAGAATTTGATTTCAACAAGATGGTTGTCCAGTCCATAATTCAAGGATAGTAATGGAATTTTTAAGGTTTACATTCCCCGACAGAATTATTAGTACTAATGGTACAATTAAATGGCCTCCAAGATCACCTGAGCTATCTCCAAATGATTTTTCTCCTTGGGGATTTTTAAAAAGTAGCATTTACAAACATGCATTTGATTGAGCTAATAGTTTAAATGAATTGAGGGTGAAAATACAGCACGTTTGTGCCAGCATTACGCCAAATAATCTTAGAGATATGAGATCAAATCTTTATCACAGATTTGGTTATTGTCTGGCACAGCAAGGTGGTTTATTTGAGCACATAATTCATTAAAATTATATTTACCTTTTGAACGGATTTTTATTTTAATTTTTTCAAGAAGTTTATATTTTATGTTTAGCATAGGTGTACCTACTTATTTTATTTTTTCAATTCAATTTATTAATGGAAGGGATCTTTAATTTTTTATAATCACTTAATTATAGTTATCTCAAGAAATAATGTTTTATTTTCAAGTTATAATGGCTAAAATAATATTCTATTGTAGTTAGAAATTAATTGTCAACTTGGTCAGAAACGATCAAGTTGAGAAAAATGAATTTTAAGATGTACAAGTTACGTAACAACGATTGTATTTTTTCATTTCGTCAACACCCTCACTCCTCCCATGTTGGGATTTGGAAAATATTGAATACCTACGAGTGAATAGAAGAAGAATCGTAGCAATGTCTTCTGAAACTCACTCCCAGAGTGGGGATAGTCAATATGATATGAAAGCAGCGTTGCCAGTTTAGAATGTTTGGTACTTTCTAAGGATTTAATAACTTATTTTTCATTTGACTTTTAACACGGGATAACGCCGTATTTAGTGGGAGAAGAACGAGATTGGTAATATTACTTTTGAAAAATAAGTGAGATCTACACAAATAAGAATAAAATAATATAGTTCATGAAAAAATTTGGACAAATCACAATCTGCAATAAATAAAATCTGTACACTGCTTTCGATTTACCAATTATTAGTATTTAATAATGTTGCCGAAAAAAATTGGGAATAACTTTTACAGATAAGTACATTTGGCAATAGCGGTTAAAATAGGGGGGCACTGAACACACGCCCAACCTTTTTTGGTAGCTGGAACTAAACACACGCCCATCGCTGACTGCGCACAATTATTTTTCTATCTTTTTCAAGTTGTTTTTCTCATATTTTCCTTGTCGTACTTGTGTAAATCGTATGTTCCAAATGGACTTTTCGCAATCTGTATAGTAGGTTCACCTCTTGCTGTTGTGCAAGCTTGCTTTTATTCTTAGGGAAACATTTTCAATGAGATTGTTTATAAGTTGAAGAGTAACATTCTCCCAAATTTTGATGGCGGCATAGACAAGGTGTGGGAGGGTTGCAAAACCTTAAAACCCTGACTTTGTTGACGAATTCCTCTCGTCAATATACCCCATTCATCGGCTTTAGATCTGGAGACTTTGGTAAACTAACAATATTCTCGGGTTTCCTAAACTCAACGACCCGTTACGCGCGATGTGAAGTCGCGTTGTCGCCCATGAAAAAAATGTTCTACACCGACTCTCCATGAACAAACAATTGAGTTCAGTACGGAATAGTAATAGGCGTCCGATCATTCTACACTATGCCTTTCCAAAAACATTATACTGCCACTTTAAAATTGAACAATTTTGCATTAGCTAGTGGCTATAGATTGACGTCCCGGTACTCGCCAAACATGTACCCGACGATCGTCCGACACTAAAGCAACTTTGGTTTCATCCGAGAACATTACAGCCTGGCATTGATCCAAATCCCAGTTTCGGTATTCACGGTACCAATTCTAACGAGTAACATTATTATCATTCGCGAGTTTCAAAATTGTTAAAGATCTACGGCTCGTTAAATAAGCCTCATGAAGTCGTCCTCCTCTGGTTTGTCATCTAGTTGAATTTGATGCGATCACTGATTTTGTTGTATGATGGCCTCGGGTATAATGGTCAGGTTTCTACGGGCTAATTGAACAATAAATCGATCCTGATTGGAGGTTGTCTCTCTCTTGGAAGATTTTACATATTTCCGAGTTCTCGGTAGGTTCTTGATACATCACTGTGGTTGGCCCCAACAATTGCAAAACATCCATTAGATTGTCGTTACCTTTTGAATTAGGGAACCGCAAGGAGCAATTATTTTCTGCAAAAAATTTTCAATCTCCTATACGCATCATTGAAATTTGATAAAACTTTTCTTGAGTACTTTAATAACCAAAACCAACATTCAGTATCAACGGTTGCTAAAGCCGCCGCCATCTACATATCTAGAATGATCAAAAAAAGTTTTATCAAATTTCTATGATGCGTATATAGAATCTACAACATATTTTGTGAAATTTAATAATTCCTCATTTTTTTAACAGTGTTGATAGCTTCTGCAGCTGTTCAGTCGTTAATAGTGAAAGTTTGTTTTGGATACTACAGTACTCAAAAAAAGTGTTATCAACTTTTGATGATGCGTATAGAATCTACAACATATTTTGTGAAATTTAATAATTCCTCATTTTTTTAACAGTGTTGATAGCTTCTGCAGCTGTTCAGTCGTTAATAGTGAAAGTTTGTTTTGGATACTACAGTACTCAAAAAAACTGTTATCAACTTTTGATGATGCGTATAGAATCCACAACATATTTTGCTCGATATTTTGTGAAATTTAATATTTCGTAATTTTTTTTTTCGGTGTAGATGTAGGCTGCTTTAGCAGCTGTTGATACAGAATGTTTATTTTAGTTATTAGAGTACTTAAAAAGGGGTTTAACAAATTTCTATGATGCGTATAGAATCCTCAACATTTTGTGAAAATTAATATTTCGTTATAGATGTAGAGATGCGTATAGATTCTACATTTTTTGTGAAATGTTCTATTACTATTTATTTTTTTCAACAGTGTAGATTGCAGAGACTTTAGCACCCATTAATACCGAAAATTTTTTTTAATTATTAGAGTGATCAAAAAGTTTTTTTTATCAAATTTCAATGATGCAATACGAATGGAAAATATAACATTTTTTGCGGAAAACGACGATGGCGTTCAGCTGCCAGATTCAGCCTCATATGGGGCGATACAGTATAAAAATTGATGTGTTTATTTACAATACTATCAAAACTAATGGAGCTACTATAACAGAAATTTACAAAACGCACCTACTACTTAACTATTTTAAATACTTAAAATGCTTTCCATCATCTATGCACAATTTCAGACAGTAAAAATTTAATTCCAAATCTCTTAACAGTCTCTGATAGTTTTTAGTTTTATGTGGACGAGGGGCAATATTACGAATTATGTTAAACTGTTGGGAGATAACTTTGGAAAATGTTACATGAGTTAAACTTCAAATTTGAAAAAATGGGCAGACACTCAATGCTAATTGATTCTGAAGAAATTGTATGTTGGAGAAGACAGTACCTCAGAAGAATACAACCAGTTAAAGCTCAAAATAAAAACATTTATTATTTAGATGAAACATGGGTTAATGAAGGACATTGTGTAGGAAGAGTTTGGAAAGACAAAAATATAAAATCATCCCATCAAGCTTTTCTAGAAGGATATACTACTGGTTTTAAGGAACCTATAGGAAAAGGTAAAAGATTAATTATTTGTCATATAGGCAGTACAAACGGTTTTCTTGAGAATGGTTTACTCTTATTTGAATAAAAAAAACCGTTGATTATCACGAAGAAATGAATGGAGACGTGTTTGAGGAATATTTTGAACAGATGATTCAATTCATACCAAAAGGATCGGTTATTGTAATGGACAATGCAAGTTACCACTCCAGATTACTTGAACCTTTACCAACCACTAAATGGAAAAAGGATGAAATTGATAAATGGTTATCTTCTAAAAATTTAGCCTTTGACAATACAATGCTGAGGGCAGAATTGTTAACTATTGCTAAAAAACATAAACAAAATTATAAAAAATATAATATTGAGGAGATAGCCAAAAAACGAGAAATTGAAATCCTTCGTTTACCACCCTACCATTGTGAGCTGAATCCGATAGAATTGATATGGGCTCAAGTTAAAGGTTATGTTGCCAGAAATAACACTACTTTTAAATTATCAGATGTTAAAAATCTCTTCAATAAGGCAATATCTGAAGTAACAAGTGAAAATTGGCAAAAATGTATTAGACACGTTACAGAAATAGAAAAAAAAATGTGGGAGCTAGATAACATAATTGATATTACTATAGAGCCCATTGTAATTTCTCTAGAATCAGATGGTGAATCTTCTGACACAGAGTGCGAGGAACCATAACTTTAAAATTATTAATTTATGTACTTTAATTTTATTTTTAGATTTTTATTTTTTAAGATTTAATATTGTCGTATTTTTTGCATGTTGCTCGTCAAATTTTATCCTTGCGGTTGGTTTTTTTTTCTCATATACCTACTTAATTCTTTTTTTAGCTCCTCATATTAATTTATAAATAATTGTAATTATCTGTACATATTATATACATATTTTGTAAATAAACATATGCCTAAAACAAAATGCCTAAAATAATATTGACTTTTTCTTCATTATTTCTATTTCCATATTAATTTCATTTTGAAAACGCACGTCTATGGTTTACTGCCTTTAACACTGATAACTGCAAAACATTTCTGGGAATTTACTCTCTCTTGATTTTCAAATACAGTATAGGTGTTTTAAAAGTCATCAAGTTACCTTTTGAAATGACAATGGTGTTTGCTTACTTGTAAGTTTTTATTACTGTCAAATTTATTTTGTATGTTTGCAAACTAACTCTTTTATAATGCCTTTTTATTCAAATGAAGAGGCAGATGACATTTTTAGTGTGTATTTTGAAAGGGGATATGCGGTACGACATCTTGAAAAACGGTGTCATTCTCGAAATATTGTCACAAGAATTGCGAGAAACCGACAATGTTCCACCTGACGCATTCAGAAATAGGGTACGTAGAAGCCGCAATGAAGAAAATGTTACTAACGTATTGGCAAATCATACACACATTAAAAAGAAGTGAAGCCCGGCGAAAATCTTTTGGTGTTGAAGGGACAAAAATAAATAGCCTTGAAGGTGACAGCTAACTCTTGTATACACTTAGAATCATAATAAATGCTTACAGCTTCACTTGAATCACACTGAGAAAAAGTATTTTTACATAAAGTTGTGTTTTATCTGCACTTTTCGTTGACAATATAGATGTGAAATATATCATTAAAAACATTATTTCAACCTACAAGCAAACTTTAATCCAATTTGGGTCCGTAAAGACCATAAGAAAGAGGCTATTGCAAATTCGCTTTTTCCCGAAGTTTCGCTTCTTGTCTGTTGGTGTATTCTATGGTATTGGCGTTGGTTTAGGCTCGACCCCATTTGAATATTCGGGAAATTGCCAGAGATCTAGGATTGTATTATTCTTTGGTGCAAAGAATATTAAAGGAATACAAAATGCATCCTGTTCATGTTATTTTACAACACAAGTCGAAAAGTAATATATTTTGATCGACGACTAGACCGTTGCAACTGGTTAAAAGACATGTTGGACGATGATCCACACTTTATAACAAAAATAGATATTATGGATTTATTTTAGTAAAAATATAAATACAAAATATAACAATACGACCTCTTTTCTTAAACTTCGATCACAAACGTGTGACGTCAACCTTATGTATATCGTTCGAACCTCGGATTAATACATTAAAAAGATACATTTGTTTACATTTAAAAGTGAACCCAACATTACATCACATTCTAAGGTAACTTGCCGACCCTTTGCCAGATGTCTTACCTTTTCTTGGAATTGCGACAACTGAATTATAGGACACGATAGACACGTACAAAATAAAAATGTACTTTTAAGAAATTACATAAAAACGACTTTAAAAATTATCCTAAGTAGTTTATGTACTTAATAAAAATATGTTTTTGTTTGAAACTTTTGAGGTTTAAACGAATCAAATACGTGTTACTAATTTTTTCTGTCTGAAATATGGCAACACCGAGAAAAGGGCGGAAACCATTTTACTATCAATTTTACCTGATTTTACTACGAAGTTTTAACGTTCCTAGTTTATTGAAGCTCTTGTTTTCGTCTTTTCAACTGATATTTGTGTGTGTGCGTACAGATATAATTAAAAACAAAATTATTTTTTGTGAAAATCATAGTTCGTCAGTGCCAAATTTGCAAAAAAAAACAGTCCGAATTTTCCTAACCTCTCTTTTCACCTGTAAGTAAATAGTTCTATTGGCCAGTGGCACTGTCCGACTAGTTCGACAGTTTCTCCCCACTCCTTGAAAGTCATTGATGAAAACATATGTATGGCGATAGAGTATTTTATGAATAACGTTTTAGTGCGAAATTTGAATTGTGTTTTACAAACGTGAATTTCCCCTTCAAAACCCTTATTTGTCCAAGACGTAACACTTTTTTTGATATGCGTACAAACATCGTGGAGTAATTTTTCAAAATCGATCATCAAGCCTATATTGTCACTACTGGTCAGACCCCAACCCTCACTGGCCAAGGGAAGTAAATTACCAAAATCGTTGTAGTCTAAACGTTTGGTGTAATGTTTTATAAATGGGAATATTATTAGACACTTTTTCTTCGAAGGAACATTAACTGGACAAGTACTTAGATTTTTTAACAAATGATTTACCAACTTCCCTGGAAGATATGTGGTGCCAATAAGATTGCCCAGCGCATTTTGCAGCAGATGTACGGCTTTATTTAGATACCGCATTTTCCAAAAAGTGGGAATGTTTTGCAGTTTTCTCAAAACACGTCCAACTATACGTGAGGATCTAAAGATAAGATTCCGGAAGCAGTTCGAAGTATTTTCCTTGCTGAAATTGAGACCAGTGTTGATTCCAGTACAGAAAGACTGGTTTTGTGCATTGCAAAATATGGCAAACATTTTGAATATTTAAAATAATTAGGTAGTAGGTGCGTTTTGGAAATTTCTGTTATGAGTATCTTTGTTTCATAATCTAATGTTAATAAATATTTTTGGGAAGCGCTTTTACATGTTTTTTTTTTCAAAACAATTTTAGCAACATGATTTCTCTTATAACTTACTGGGTGAGCCAAGAATTAACAACACTGTAAAAAATACCAATGTCTTGGGAATTAAATAAACATAAGTTCACGATTTTCACAGATTGATTTGCCTTTTTGTAAGCTGGTCAGAGTTATAGCATTTTGTTTAAAATTTATCAGAAAAAATTATAAAGCTATCTAGCTAGTTGTTACATAACGTCTTCTAGTTGCCGGATGAAAAATTAAAAGTGTTGTGGTTATTTGTTTCTGGAATATATCTTTAATACTCTATGCATGAAGTCTATATTTTTAAAAATCAGTTCAGGCACATGGAAATTACATTCCCTTTTTATGTCAAAAAAGAAACACTTTCCCCCTCACTTCAGAATAGGTGATACAAAAAAATGACTAAAATAAGAACGATAGTTATATTTTGAAAGTGATAGATTGCTCCACCTTGCAAAAAACTATTGGCCCAAACATACTTTTAATCATTTTTTAGGGCCGATTTCCTCATATAATTTTTTTTTCCAAATTCTAGGATATGCGGTTTCGAGATACGGCTGGTTAACACCCTTAATGAATCACCGTGTACTCTAACTCTAAATGTTAACTCAACCTGGAAGTGAATATCATAACGAAAAGATCTGGCTTAGCAAAGAAAAAAAGTTTTGTTTCATCAAAACAATACACCTACTCAGAGGAATATTAACCATATTTTCCAGATGTGGCTACCATTTTATAAACCTGTAACAGATCCGCCTGTGAAAGTATTTTTCGCCGAATGAGGAAGCTACCGCAACCGTTGACTGGTATTACGCAGAACTTCTCAGCTTTTAAAAAAAGATTATACTGAAGAATAAAAACATTTTTAAAATTATACATGTTTGTTTTTCATTCAACTTCATGGATCTCTCAAAAAAACCTGTATTATCTTAAATAAATTCCATATTACTTATCGATGTAGACGAATTGTCTGTTCCAGCTATGCGACTAAAGTGTATCGAGACAAGGTCAACAGACTATTATTTGGCTAGCATGTATGCAATTTAATTAATAATGTATTAACTTGAATACATAAGCGACTGCCAAATAAAACACTCATGAACTCGTGTAAATTGCAGTCGTAATAAATATTATTGATTCAACTGTGTACAGGGTTATTCATTGTTGCGATAAAGTCCAATATCTTGTGAATCCTTAAATACAATTTTGGCCGATTGTTTCCTGTATAAAGGCTCATATTTCAAAATTAGTCGCAATTGTATAGCGTGTTCCAGAATGCCGACCAGATCAAAGGTCCAAAGCAACCGACAAGAAATTATATGAAATCTTCGGTCTTGAGGTTGATTGGCTACTTAAAAAGAGTTGGACTGGAGAATGTAATCTAGATTCAGAGGACCACAATAGATCTGAAAAGGTCGCAGTGGAATAGGCCGATTAGCCACCTCATCAAATCTAATCTACAATCGGTCGAGATTTCATTTAAATATCTTCGAGGATTTACAAGAAATAAGTCTTTATCTCACTAATTAATCACCGTGTAGTGCGTTCTAGATTGGGGACTTTGATAAAGTGAATACGAAACTATAAGTTGAGACTTCTAGAACCGATACTAACACAGTTTACACGGCCACTACACCAACAATAAGACTTTATAAAAAATAAGAAATGCCACGATGACTTTTACAGTTTTCATCAAATGAAGAAAAAAATCTTGTTTTGCAACGTCCTCGTCTTCTCAACGTATATAACCTATACCATGCTTCTCTAAACCTAAAATGCCAATGTCGTCACTTAGATTAATAATTTGGTATATTGCTACATACATCAATAGTAATAGTCAGTGTTTAACCTTTAAACATATTTATCCATTCAATAGGTACATCCTGTCACTAACGAAGTTAGATTGTTTACACTGAACGTGTTTTTATTAGGATAAAAATAACACAATTATTGGAATCAATTTTATAACGAAAGAATCAAACAGGTTTGTATTTAAACGTGTCAGCAAATACATTTTTATGAGTGGATGGTGATAATACATTTGTGTTTGTTTTTAGTACGTATGCTTCATTACAAGATATTTCATTTTGACTTATGACATGATTGATTCCCCACTGCAGGTAGTCGTTAATCCGATAACAATACCACAAAGATAATGCCTAATAGTACGATTATTTCACACCTGAAATATTTGGCTGATAAAATAATATTCGAGACAATTTTTAAATTCATTTAATTATTCAATTAGTAACAACTCTATTATTCCTTATCGAGTGTATACTCTTTGCATCTATTATCCATGGTACTTATTTAGTGTCAATGTCAACACTGCCATTAGTCATTGTAGTATTAGAGAGAGAAAAATAGAATAAACTCTACGTTTACAGTACGTTTTTTATTTTCAACTAATTTTATGAAGTTTTCACAATAATTGTTATTAGTTATGGTTTAAAGTGATCCAAATAATTATTTTTCCTACGACCACATAGGAAAGTAGGTAACGTATATCGCACTATACAGTACCTCGGAAAGTGGCTTATATCAAACTAGTGTGCGAATTACTTTCCACATATGAGCGGAAAATTACTTTCCGCACGCATGCGGATAATCAGTCAAATGTATAATTTCTATTAAGATTGACCACTATCAAGCTGTCAAATATGTAATTTTTGAAACGATCATCCAGAAACATATACTAGTCATTGTTTCCGAAGATCTTCAGCTACAATTCTGGTAGATGCAGGAGGAGATATTACCACTCTTAAGAGACACGGAGGATGGAAATCCTCTGCTGTCGCAGGAGTATATCAATGACTCAACCACAAACAGGATGAATGTTGCATCTAAAATTGTATGTGCAGTGCGTGCCACATCTGAAGAAACTATTCAGTCACCAATAAATCCAAAACCATCAACGTCAAACACTATTACAAACAATAATTTTTCTCATAACATCCAAGAAAATCTAGAATCTAATCTTTCACACACACCATTACAATTTACAAATTGCAGCAATAATAATTTCACTTTCAATTTCTATAATTATCCAACCAATTAATAATTGTAATAACCTACCTATAACTACTTAAATTTGTGTTACTAATGATAGTTACTTTTCGAAATAAATTATGTGTGTTTTGTGTATTAATATGTCAGATGTTGATTACACATTATTTGGTTAAATTATCACGTGGTCGTAGGAAAAATACTGTACATTACTCGTGCGAAAGTGACCGTAATATAATACCTATACTATTCCCAACATATTATTTATTTTTATTTAGTTGCTTGTTTTCCCCTTGTCTGACCTGAACTGCACCTACGTACTTTGTTTCCTACGCCCTTTTTATATTTATATAATGGGATTGAAATATTTATAGATATTGTGGAGAAAATTCTACAATTTGTTAAGTTTAATTTTTATTGAATCTCAGGATTCGTTTAAATAATTTTTGTTTGCGGGCACATTCATTCGCTTTTATTGAGCTTATGATTAAGTACCCCGTGTGTTTATCAATATTTTATTTGTGATTAAGTTTTCTAGTAATTACATAAGTAACAGTGACAGATTATTTTTTAATTAAATTGATAGGTTTTATTTTCTATCAAAGTCCGCACTCTACGACTAAAAATAATATAAATCATTAACATGAAATAAATTGAAATATTAAAATTTCAAAATATTTTATGTCCGTTGAGTCAGTATATAGGTAGAAGCGACACATTCACAATAGCCCGTTTCACTATTCCAGTCCTTGTTTTTACACTGACTGCTCGTATAATTCCGTCCTTGCCGGGATGAACTTCCAATATACGTCCTAACGACCACTGCATAGACGGTATGTTGTTTTCGTGAAGAAGTACTAAGGCTCCTAACTTAATCTCGTGCTTCTGATTGAATTGCCATTTTGTGCGCTGTTACAAGTGATGCAAATATTCTTTGACCCAGTGAGACCAAAAATGCTGGCCCATTTTTTGAAGATGTTGGTACCGCTTGAGACGATTGATTGGTGTATTCGTTAGATCTCGTTCCGGTAGTGCCGTAAGTGGATGTCCTATTAAGAAGTGGGCTGGCGTGATAGCTTCTAGGTCGTTCGGATCCGGAGACAGAGAGAATAAAGGTCGGGAATTCATAATCGCCTCGATTTGAGTTATTAGAGTGTAAAATTATTCATAATTTAAATGAATGTTGTTTAAAATTCGTTTAAAATGGTGTTTGCATGATTTAACTGCTGATTCATGTAAGCCTCCAAAGTGTGGAGACCTTGAGGGTATAATGTTTGATTGTAAAAAGTAATTTTTCATTTTTGAACAATCGACGAGATTTTGGAGGGTTTTAAGTGTATTATTCGCACCAACAAAATTTGGGGCATTATCGGATATGATATCTGTACAAATACCACTTCGAGAGAAAAATCTTTTTAATAAACTTAAAAAACCGTCGCTAGTTATATCGCATATAAGTTCGAGATGAACCGCCTTCGTGGCAAGACATACAAATATGCAAATATAACCTTTGATTATTTTCGTTGAACGAGTTTTACCATCCTTTAGGTCAAATCAAACGCAACCGATAAAAAATGGCCTAGCAGGAGTAACTCGTAATTTTGGTAAATTGCCCATTTTAGGTTCAACAGTGATTGGATTTGCTTTAAAGCACGTGACACATTTTTGTAGGCAAGATTTCACGCATTGGCGCCCATTTATTGACCAGTATTTTTGCCTCACATGAGAGAGTGTAGTTTGAATGTCAGCATGTGTTCGTATGTGTTCATGTTTTGTAGAACACTGTAGATTCATTATTTCGCGCAAATGGGAAGTTATTATAACCCTTTTATTTTCATATCGTTTTTTGAGTAGGCCCCATGCGGTACTGTAATTTGTAGAAGATATAGGTAACGAAGCAATAACATTAGCTGCTTCCCCCTTTAATCAGGCTTGTAGGTAGTAGAATTTTTCAACATTCGATAAATTTTTGTTTTCATGAATAAGTGCGTGGAATGTGTCAAAAAATCCCTGCCAATCCCCATATACACCGAGAAATTCTGGTAATTTTAAAGATGGTAATTTTGCCAATTCAACAAGTGATTCCGCTGATCCATTCGAACTATGACGCAAATTGCAATTTTCGTTAGCGCTGGCTGGGTTGTAATTGCGATAAAAAACGCTGACACATAGCGACGGTTTCATAATATTTTATTTCAAAATTTGTATATTCTACATCAAATTGATCGGGAACATTATCAATGTAAATTTGCTCTATTTCAAATTGCACATTTTGAAATTTGGTTAAAAGCGGTTTTATTGTGTCACAACGGATTCTAATGTTTTCATTATATCTATTTTCTTTAAAAATGTTTCTAAGCGTGTTCATTCAGCCTTGAAATGGCGTCTTTCGTTTTTTAAACGTTTTAAATTCTGATCAATTATTCGAGCCTCCTCCATTGTTCACAAAATTACTATTTTTTTAAAGTTTTATTAGAAATGATGTAGTTAATAAATGATCAATGGAAGATATGTGATGGCGTGGCGTAATGACGTATGAATGTTTAATATTAGTTTTAGACAATATTATCATTAAATGAGTACTAAACGAGTTATAAAATATTGAAAAGATGTAATCGAGACGATTAGAATAGTAGCTAGAAGATCTGACCTGTTTCTACTTGGACTGCTGTTCTTCCGTATAGGTACTGATTCGGCGGTTGAAGGACCAATGTTTGCGGGCACTTTCATTCGCTTTTATTGAGCTTATGAGTAAATACCCCGTGTGTTTATCAATATTTTATTTGTGATAAAGATTTCTAGTAATTACATAAGTAACAGTGACCGATTATTTTTTAATAAAATTGACAGGTTTTACTTTCTATCAAAGTCCGCCCTCTACGACTAAAAATAATATAAATCATTAACAATTTTTCTTGTCATTAATCACTGTCACTTTTTTTTACACATTTTCGACCTAACCTAAATATTGATAAACATGTCAATTGATATTTAAAATGTCATTCATAAATCCTGAATTTTAAACAAATTTCTATTCCATAATTACAGTAAATAGCGTTTTAATAATTGACCCACATCAATGTCATCTGATACCCAATTCTGTATTGATAACTTTATCGATACATGTTAAATTTTATTTTAATTATTGCATAGATCATAACCGTTATTAATTTTCCATGAAATTACAATATCTGATTTCTCTTTTATCTGTGAAATTTTTTCTATTGATTAATATTTCATCTCAATATATTAATAGAAAGTGGGGATTTTTGAACAATTAGTTTCACCTAGAAAATCGCCTCAACGGTCACAAATATACAAAGAATGCTTCTTTAGCCCTACATAAACACGAAACGACTGAAAAACATGAATTTGATTTCAAAAACACGAAAATACTAACACAAGACTCTAATTATCAGAAACTAACAATTAAAGAGATGATACATATAAAAAAAGAAAAAAATACAGTGAACGATAAACAAGATATCAAAAACTTAAGTCAAATTTATCATAATTTAATAAAATAGCCAATTAGATATCAATAACTATACATTTTTTCATCTATTATTCAAATATCGTACTTATATTATTTTAATTTAAGTTCCATCTCGACTTCCAAATGTTCAAACTAGATCACCAAATTCTATAGTAACAATTGTAAATATTACTTCATAATGACATTTTTAAATAAATATGTTGAAAAAGCTCTCAAACGAGAGCGAAACGTCAAAAAGTATTTTGATTAATTTTTGTCATAATAAATAACCATATACCCAAGAAATAAAAATCAAATAAGAATTATATATATATATATATATATACAGTGTGTAGCATTTAAGATGAAGACACTCCCATATTTTCGCTGTTTGAAGAATTACAGATTCGGATTTTTGTAGAGTAATACAGGTTGATGGGCCACATTTTTTGAAATAGTCAACTGAAATCTGAACTTTAAACTCAGCCTACTACGATCTCACAAACAGGACCGCTTCTCGATATTTTGCTTCGCGTTAGAGATATCGAATAATATTATTGAAAAAAGTTGTTCAGAATATTATGTTAACCCCACATAACAAATTTTATCACAAAATTCGCATTTTGAATTTTTTCATTTTTTGGTCCGAGTATACAAAATTATTATTTATTTTGAAAATTAGTGTGCCGTGGAAATTAAAATCTTGACACAGTGTCATGTATTCAAATATTTTAGGAAACGGCACTTTCAAAGGAATAATTATTTTATCATTATTATTATGGGAAAACAATTTTGATAATTGATTAAATCTAGGAAAAAGTATCAAACAATAATTTTCATAATACAAATAAATAACTATAAAATGGGACCTCTCTCAACTAGTTATCCGTTTAATCGAATACATGTTTCGATTCTTTTGCGATTTGCTACTCGTATTAGTTCCGGGATGCTGATTTCTTGACAGGCTTGCCTTATTCTAGCACAAAGTTCATCTCGATTTATGGGCCTTGTTTTAGACTTTATTTTTTAAATAAAAATCAAGTGGTGTAATATCGGGAGACCTCGGAGGCCACAGTTCAAAAGGACTGTTTCTTCCTATCCAGCGCATAGAATAATTTTGGTTCAACCATTGACGAACAAGCCTTGAATTGTGAATGGATGCACTGTCTAGCTGCAAATACATATCCTGACGCACATTAAGAGGAAGATTTTCAATTGCTTGCCAAAATTCCCCATCGAGGAAGTTAACAAAGCGATCAGCATTCAATGATACGGTCTCCTAAAATCCCACACCAGACATTGACTTTCTGGAAACATTGGTCTTTACAATTGATAACCCAGTGTCTACAACTGTGAGAGGATACAACCCCATTAGTGGTAAATGTAGCCTCATCGGTAAACTTAATCTTCTTCAGAAACTGTCTGTCATTTAAAAAATTACCTTGGGCCCAATAACAATAGTCTAATCTTTCATTATCATCAACTTCTTTCAATGTATGTAAGAACTTCGGTTTATAGGGCTTGATCTTATGACTTACAAAACATCTAATTTTATCCTTACTAATATTAAGTTGAGGCGATAAATCTCGAAGGCTCATGCATGGATCTGTATTTGACGAGGATGACCATTCCGATGAACTTTAATAACACTGCCAGTTTCGTTGAAAAGAGCGTTTACAGCAGCTGCTTTTCCATGAGTAAAGGGCGCACGTTGGAGATGTCTCGAGTTAAACTGCAGCAACTTCTCTGCTACTACGAGCATTATCACCAAACAACCGGATTATTTCTATTTTTTCTCTTAAAGTCAAGCGCATTTTATTTCTTTGATTTCACTGACTAGAACTTAGCTGACATTTAAAAACACTGTCAAAATGTTATTTTCCATGGCACGCTATTGATCAAATTAAACAATATCTTGACCTTAATAATAAATCTGTGTGGGCCAAAAAAATTTAAAACAAAAATTGCGAATTTTGTTATGAATTTCGGTATGAGGGGATAAAATGATATTCTGAACCACTTTTTCGAATATGTTTTTTCAATATTTTTAACGCGAAGCAAAATATCGAAAAGTGACCCCGTTTGTGAAATCGTAGTTTTAACTTAAAAGATGTGTCCCATCAACATGTATGACAGTGCAAAAATTCAAATCTGTAATCTTTCAAACAGCGAAAATATGGGGGTGTCTTCATCTTAAATGCGACACACTGTATATATACAAGGACAGGAATATTGGGGAAGCGGCAAAAATTGTAAAAAGAGTACTCTTTACACTATTTTCCAAGCTTTCGGAATATCTTTATTTCCATTTTCAAGGAAAGCATTCGAGATTGTATGTGGTAAGTGGTTATAAATGGTAAATACATCTAACAATAATTTTGATTTGAATTAAAAAAAAAAATGTCTAAATGATGTCAAAAAAATCGTATGCTTGATAACTATTCATTTGTTTTTTATAGAATAAGAACAAGTATAATATTATAACTAATCTATATTTTAAAATATCGAGATTGGTTAGGTTAATCTTCTTTTTTTTAATTGCCTGATGTTATTTTAACCTCAAATGTTTGAAATAGACGAATTTGAAGTTTGATGACTTTCATGTTTCTTATCAATAGACAAAAGGTAGTAATAAATATCACTCAAATTTTTATGACCACTCTTTTTATTGATGATATTTAGCTCTTGAGATATGTGAACCATTTCCAAAAAAAGTTTTTTTTGGTATTAGATTGTATATCTAAAATACTGACAGAATCAAAATCCATAAAATGGTCTTTATCAATTAGATGTTTGGCCAAAGCACATCTATCGGGATATAATCTGGAATCACTTTTATGGAGAGAAATACGATTTTTTAATTTTTGGCTAGTGTGACCAATATATTTATCCTCGCAATTTCTACAAGGGATACAGCATACTACATTTAAAAGATTAAGAATATCAGTTTTATCTTTAACTCTTGTATAAATTGATTTGATCGTTAAACATGTCTTATTTGCAATTTTTATGTTAGTAAGTGGTTTGAAAGTTCTACTTAATTTTGGTGTAATTTCTCTAATATATGGCAAAGAAATATAGTAATAGGTTATTTCAGCATGTTCTGAAATAATGTCAAAATTTGGAGAGTTGTTATAAAATATGTTATAATTTTATACTTGTTCTTATTCTATAAAAAACAAATTTTTTTCACATCATTATTAGACATTTATTTTTTTTAAAAATTCAAATCAAAATTATTGTTAGATGTATTTACCCTTTAAAACCACTTATTGTAATACAATCTCGAATGCTATCCTTGAAAATGGAAATAAAGATATTCCGAATGCTTGGAAAATAGTGTAAAGAGTCTTTTTACAATTTTTGCCGCTTCCCCAATATTCCTGTCGTTGTACATTATTATTCGGCAAATATCTACTATAACTATATATATATTAATTTATGTCCTTGCCTCCCGATCGACAATTTCTTCATGTGTTTTAGTTAATACTTTTTGTAGAAAGTATATGTTGTGAATGCTTTGACTGTAATAAACAGCAGCAGCGGCCTTAAGGATAAGTAAAAGTGCTTTCAACAAATATAAAAGAATGAAATCCCCAGAGAATAAAGAAGAATACAAGAGACTCAGAGCCAAAGCTAGATTAACAATAAAAACTGCCAAAAAACAATCATGGATACAATATGTGCAGACTATAAGCTGCTCTACCCCCATGAGTGATGTTTGGAAAAATATAAAAAGAATTGCAGGTAAGCAGCACCATTATAGAATAAACTGTCTTGATGTTGACAATAAAACTACCTCAAATAGTGGAGAAATTACTGAAACACTGGCGGAAATGTATCAACGCCGATCATGTACAGATAACTACGAAGAAAGTTTCATTCGCACTAAAAAATCGGAAGAAAGCAACCAAATACAGATACGAGCAAACAATGACCCAATAAATGATTGTATCACAAACCAAGAATACGAAGAAGCATTAAATTCCTCCAAAGAATCGAGTGCAGGTCCAGATGATATCCCAACAATATTTTTAAAAAACTTACCCGTGAGTGCACATAAATATTTATTGAAGTTTTTCAACATAATATGGACAGAACATAAATTTCCAAAGGCGTGGACCGAATCGCTCATAATACCAATCCTTAAACCAAACAGCATTAAGAGTGATCCAGAGTCATATCGACCAATATCACTTACATCAGCCATGTGCAAATTACTGGAAAAAATCATCAACAAGCGCTTATTATGGACCCTAGAAGCGAGAAACATAATCATTCCGGACCAAAGCGGTTTTCGCAGCAACAGATCAACTATGGACAATGTTCTAGCGCTAGAAAACGAAGTTCACGAGGCACTGGCCATGAAACAAAAATGCTTAGCTGTGTTTTTTGACATCAGAAGGGCATATGATACTGCATGGAAATATAGAATTATTAAATATTTACAATCACTATAAATTGACGGTCACTGTCTAGCTTTCATAAATAACTTTCTTACTAATCGAAGATTTAAAGTGAAAGCAAACGGAGTGATATCATCACCAAAAAATCAAGAAAATGGAATTCCCCAAGGGACGGTGCTAAGTCCCACATTATTTATTGTAGCCATAAATGATATCATTAAAGACCTTCAGTCCCCATTAAAAGCTCGATTGTACGCGGACGATTTAATAATTTTTGGCAAGAGCAGAAATGTTGAAAACCTTCGCAAAATAACGCAGGAGTTTTTACACAAATTGGACAACTGGTCACAAGATACAGGCTTTCGTTTCTCCACAGAAAAAACCCAGTTTATCCTTTTTACCAAAGAAAATAACCCATACATACCACAACTCATACTTCATAACCAACCCTTAACGAATAAGAACAAAATAAAATTTCTGGGGATATTTTTCGACCAAAAACTAAACTGGATGGAACACATTAACAACTTGAAAAGAGAATGTAATAGAAAGCTCAATGCTCTGAAGGTATTAGCCAACAAACAATGGGGATCGGACAGAAAAACCCTATTGACCATCTATAGGACACTTATAAGATCAAAACTAGACTACGGAGCCTAGGCGTATTCATCAGCAAGCCAATCTTTATTAAAAACATTAGATCCAATCCACAATACGGCGCTTCGATTAATTTTAGGAGCTTTCAGAACAACGCCGGCAGAAAGTTTATATTGCGAGGCAGCAGAACCATCCCTAGAAGACAGAAGAAGGTACCTAAGACTGACATACGCGCTAACATGTAATGCTGATTCTAAAAACCAAACGTATAAAATTACAAATAACGATAAACTACTGACAATGTATGACAAAAAAAAGAAAATACCAAAACCATTTATAACAGAGTACGATCAGATTTACTATTCCTCAACCTATCCCTACCCATTTGTATATCCCCAGCTTACCAACCCCCCCCCCACCATGGACTGTGAAAACACCAAAAATCATCACAAGATTAAACGAGTTTAGCAAATATTCAACCAGTCATCAACTGATATTACAAAATCTCAAGATCATCTTAAGTCAATACAACGAATTTACTCAAATTTACACAGATGCGTCAAAATCTGATGAAGGAGTAGGAGCAGCAGTAATATTACCAAAATCAAGAAAAACCTACACATTACGACACTACAAACAATAAGCCCCACCTACCCTACTAACATCATAGCAGCGAAAATTCAAAGGGCACTACTAGAAAGCCAAAATAAAGACAAAAAAATTGTTTTTATCTGGGTTTCCTCTCATATCGGAATATCAGGCAATGAAGAGGCGGACAAATGTGCTCATGAAGCACGAAACGCAAAGGATTCTATCATAGTAACGGACATTGTAAATAGTGATGCTAAAACTCTTATTAAATCAAAAATGCAAAGTGCGTGGCAATCTCGATGGAACAACTCGACATCACATCTGAAAAAAATAAAGCCAACAGTGAAGCCGTGGCCAGATCCCCCTGTGAATCGTAGATCCCAAGTGATAGTAACACGTCTCAGACTCGGGCACACAAATTTTACTCATTCATACCTTATTCCGAAAGATCGCGAACCGATATGTGAAGAGTGTGGAATAAAACAAACGGTAAAACATTTTATGACTGACTGTCCGAAATTTAACTCAAAAAGAGCAAAATACAAGATTCCCACATCATTAGACCAAGCACTTGGACCAAGCTGTTCTTACAATAACATTTTAATGTTTCTAAATGAAATTAATATTGTTAGCAAAATTCAAAAGACTAAGTTTGATACACTGTCCCTCGCTAATGACCCTCTGGGTTGATGCGATATAAATAAAATTTAAAAAAATAAATAAATTATAAAAACTAAATGGTGTTTTATTGCTTTCCTGGAACCAAATTGCTTATAGAGAACAGGTAAATTCAAAATGCCAAGAAACATTTACACATAAAAGTTAATTACTTGATTACAGTTTCCTGTATCGATTGTCATAGTAAAACGTGTTATGAATATACGTCAAAATAATAGTGTAAAACTATTAAAACGCTTTTCAAATTAGAAGATTAATTTCCAAAGAATAGACCGTTCACCAGGAAGCAACATCTACTTCTCGGGCAATATGCCCCGCCAGACAATGAATTACACTTCCAAGATAAACGGGGTTGGTATATATGAAAATATAGAACCAACCATTCTGGTTTATAATTAGAAGGAATAATATCACTCACATACCGGTTTCGGCGTATTTGCGCCTCATCAGTACAAGGTAGATATTATTCGTCCAGAAGCTCTAAGAGCATAATCCTGGACTGAAGACAACGCTGAAATCACATTAATACATTAAACCCAGTGAAGGGAATGCCAAGAATGTGATAACAGGTCAGCGACATCTCTGCAACTAAATGTAAACCAACATTCTATATTGACAAGAAGCCATATTGGTTTTGAAGGGTAATTTACTTGATTACAGTTTCCTGTATCAATAATCATAGTAAAGCGTGTTATGAAGATACGTCAAAATAATAGTGTACAACTATTAAAACGCTTTACAAATTAAAAAATTAATTTCCAAAGGATAGACGTTCATTGTTCATTGCCCGAGAAGTAGATGTTGCTTCCTGGTGAACGGTCTATCCTTTGGAAATTAATTTTCTAATTTGTAAAGCGTTTTAATTATTATTATTATTTTGACGTATATACATAAAAGTTAAGAAAACCTAAAATGTTGGGAACCTAATTACACATTTTTTCTTGCCATTCTAAATATGGGAACCAAATTACATATACCCCACAAAAATAGCTAGCAAATTTTGCAGCCACCATTACCTGAAATTGGAAATGTTTGTGACAATTACACTTTTCAACAGAATGTGCCCCGTGGCACAGATCCTGCAGTACAAGGATGTATTTAAATGAAAATTGCCCGTTTTTAAACTTAATGTGTGAGGTGGACAAAAATTTGAAACCATCGAACGGTTTGGAGAAAGATTTCAGTTTGTTTCGAACAATTTTGAACAGAGTACCAGAAATTCAGATAATTTTGTTTTTAGTAAGTATTCTGCATAGCGTAACTCGATGTTCGCTTGGGCGCTAGTTGAGGACACCTCTAGAAAGATGCCGGCATGCATGTCTTTTTCTCAAGGTTAGTTCGACTCTATGCTTGTGAGTATTGTAGGACCATAAGAAGCTTTATAGTGTCACTACCATTAAGAAATCGCTAAAGAATAAAAATGAATTTTAATAAAAGAAGACTAAGGTGAAAAGGGTAGAAATACCTTGTAGATTGAAATGAAAATAATGTAAAAAAATCGAAAACTTACGTTAACCCGGAACCGTTCCCTTACAGCTTTTATTCGAGTGGATAAGGAATTGAATTTTTATAAAAATTTAAACTTGGCCACGATATATCCCAGTGATGGGTCGTTAATCTAATTAGAGGTGTTCTGGATGGTATCCTTAAGAGGAATTCTTGAAAGGTATCCTTGAAGCAGTGTTTACCACATTAATTTAGGAAAAGCAGCTTTGCTCGTAGCGGTCAGAGGAAGTTCGGCGTTGCCAAAATGGAGGCGGCCGTTGGCAGATGACGAGCGAGAAATTTTCAGTCGTGTCCGTCTTTTATCAGTAGTAATAACCCAAGGACATTGATAATTGTTCGAAAAAATGTTATGACAGGTTTTGAAAGCTTGTTGCTTGGAAACCTGTCATAAAATTTTTGAGCATTTATCAATGTCCGAGGGTAATTTTGATAGAAAATTTTTTGCTAATTATAGAAAAAATACACGGCTAAAACAATTTATTTAAAGGTGACATTTCGAAATATTAAATATTTGAAACTTCAAAATCGAAATAAATCAATATGTGTCCATAGCAACGTGAAAATTGTCCATGGTCTGTTATCAGTGTAATGTTGACATGATGATTGGATGAAATTGTTCATATGATAAAAAATGAGGAAATTTGATTGGTTCTTGGAACTGTCAAAAAATGTTCTCCATAACCAATCATTTGTAGGATGATATTTTGAGCATTTCTGTTAAATGGACCATATTTCTAATATTATTACGTACAGTTAACAAAATTCAAACGACAATAGCAATGACACCGATCACTACTGTCATGCAGGCAGACAAGTTGCCAAGGCTATGAGTTTTATACGAGAATAAACAAAACTGTTTTTCTACAACTGCTATGAAAATTTCAAAACCAAATATTGCTCATACTGTGGTCTGTGAGAAATACTATTTCTCACGGCACTTTGCCCACGCCACATACATTTATATGATGGAGAATCAAATAAAATCGACCTCAACTTCTACTATTAATATACCGGAGAATTTAATGAAAAGAAATGACGTTCCTGATTTGACCATACCAAATTATTTAACAGTTCAGAAATAGGATACTTGAATGTTATTTTTGTTTTACTAACCATAAAAATAAATATTAAGTTACTTTACTTGTATTCTTTAAATTTGTGAAGTTGTAGAAAAAATATAGTGTGCAACAGGTGGGGAAAGGACTTTTCTCAGTAAGGAAGGAAAGGCTTGGAGGAAAGTTGCTTATTGATTTAATACATAATAGAGGATTTCGTCAAACAGAGTTTTTCTAGATATTTTCTGTGCTGAGCATTTTCTGGTATTTTCATAATGTGAGGCTCAATCAGCCGGATGTTGTTTTCTTCATGGCAGAAGAAAATTAAATAATTTATCAAGTCTCTCATTTATAGCATCTATTCCAGGTTTAATGTAAAGAAGTCTATTTGGTGTGTTATGCAAGTGTCTAATTTTTGTTATTTTCCGGAGGCTGGTTGTTTCACCTACTTTTATATTTTTTTTACCATTATAGAAAATTGTAGAGCCATACTCTGTTAAGAGCCTACAAATCATTTTATAAATATTGCCAGCAGTTTTACTCTCAATTACCTAATGTTAGGAATCTGAGATGTGCTCTGTTTATACCATTTTACATTTTATACAATATGGTTATTGTCCGAGACGTATCCTGTGCTGATAATGAATAGTTTTGTCTTAGCAGAATGTATTGTTAATCTCCATCTATTGACAAAAAATATTGCATCATCAACTTGCCGTATTAATATATTCACTGGAATTGTTACATTTTGCTATAGTTTATTGCAAAGTAATTATCTATTACGTGCTTGTTCTACGAATTATACATTTATTTGTTGTACTTTGTACTTCATCTGTGACTTTCAGTTGTGTTTTGAATTGTGCTTACTCATTCACGTTTATGTTAGTTGTGTTAAATTCTCCCCATAAATCCTGAAATAATTTTGAGTGGACGATAAAAAGAGTTATTAATTATTAATAATAATAAATGTTGTTTTTAAAAGGTCCTGAAAAGTGAGAGGCGATAGACTTGTACAAACAGAAAATGCAAATCATTTGTTCTCACTTTGAGCGAATATGATCAAAGTTTAACAGTTACAGAACATATACAGGAGCAATTTCATGATGTAGTTGTGAAGGACTTGAATCGTTAAATCTTCCTGCAAACAAAAACCTGTACCTACAGGACCTGTCCGAAAAACCTACGAAGATTATTACATGAGATCATCCCGATCCATATGTTTCTTTCTGTGTTTTTGTAGGAACTTAATGATGTAAAAATACTTTGTCTATAATAAGCAATAATAAAAAATAAATGGGATTTAATTGCTTTCTGGGAACCAAATTACTAATAAAGACCAGGCAAATTTAAAATGTCGGGAACCAAATTATACATAAAAATTAGGTATAGGTACCTAAAATGTTGGGAACCAAATTACTCATTTTTTATGACCCTTCTTTATAAGGGAATCAAGTTACATGTATAATACCCATATCATTAACGATAAAACTTTACACAAGCGTCTAATGGCAGGTCTGCGTGAAAAGTCCTGTATAACCGAGTGTGTAGTAAACTTTACATTAGATTAGATTTGATGAGTTGTGTTGTGGTTCTTTGAATCTAGATTACATTCTCCATCCCGACCCTTTTTAAATAGCCCATCAGCGTCGAAACTGCAATGAACCTTTTATGTAATTTCTTACCGATAGTTTCTCATCACCTAGTACAAGAAACCGTACATTCGCCAGGCAGTCGCACTGGTATAGGACGTGCTCTGCAGTTTCCTCCACTACGTGACAGAATCTGCACATGGCTTCGTTTGTCAAAGTTAACATACCTATTGCCGAATGTCTTCTAATGAACTGTTTGTTTCGCCTGACTATCCGGGAGAAATTTCCCAGCATTTTGGATATTACTGTGCCACCCACTTCCTTGTGGTCATATTTATTGTCGACTTTGTGACGTCGCAGAAGGGTTCAGGTCCAATGAATAGCATTGATAAGTCATGTCTGGCAGTTCCATCCGCCAGTTCGTTGCCCAAATGATCCTCGTGCCCTGGTACCAAGGTTACCATGACCTTGCAATGGTCTTTAAGTTCGTTGAAGGCGCCTATGAAACACGATACTAGTTTAGAGGTGACCCCTTAGGGATCGCCGTCACTTCCGCTAGGAGAGCCGTGTCGTCCTTATATAGGCTTATTGGAATAGCTATCCTCTTTTTTAGCCCTACAATTCCGGCTCCTACTCCTACTTTTGCCTTGGAGCCGACCGTATACCTGGTACAGTTATTTGGAACGTATTATTAAAGCTATATCTCGTGCCCGTTGTGTCATTAAATTGCCCCATTAGCTCCTCGATAAGCTTTCGATGGTCAGAACTGTGCGTTTGGCTTATGTGTTGTTGACTTTGCAATAGTCTGTGCGTTAGAGATCTGGCTTCGTCTTGTATAAAAATGTCTAGTAGAGGCAGATTTGGCAAGACTTCCTTCGCACTTGTGGTAGTGGTTTTCATGGCTCCCATAATACACAGGCAAGCAAGCCTTTGTGTGCTACGTTACAGACTTACAGCTCCCACATAGTGTCTTTGGCCAGCGGACTACTGATAAATAGGCTAATCATTGGTCTAAGCCTTAGAGTAATACTACAAATAGAGTCCGCAAGTCATTCATAAAACTATCCGAAAAGACGGCTAACATTCTATCGCCATACATATGTTTTCATCAATGATTTTCAAGGAGTGGGGAGAAACAGGTGAAAAGAGAGGTTAGGAAAATTCTGACTGTTTTTTTTGCAAATTTGGCACTGACGAACCATGATTTTCACAAGAAAATATTGTTTTTAATTATATCTGTACGCACACACATAAACATCAATAATTGAAAACACGAAAACAAAAGCTTCAATAAATTAGGAACGTTGAAACTTCGTAGTACAATCAGGTAAAATTGATAGTAAAATGGTTTCCGCCCTTTTCTCGGTGTTGCCATATTTCAGTCAGACAAAATTATTAACACGCATTTGTTTCATTTGAACCTCAAAAGTTTCAAACAAAAACATATTTTTATTACATAAACTCATTAGAATATATATTTTAAAGTCGTTTTTATGTAATTTCTTAAAAGTTCATTTTTATTTTGTACGTTTCTATCGTGTCCTATAATCCAGTTGTCGCAAATTAAAAGGAAAAGTAAGACATCCGGCAAAGGGTCGGCAAGTTACCTTAGAATGTGATGTAATGTTGGGTTCACTTTTAAATGTAATCAAATGTATTAACCTGAGGTCTAACCTAACCCTTGCGTATAGCCATTGGTCATTTACACATTTTTCTGCACCAGCCGAGAGCTTTCTGTGTGGACTTCTAAAGGTGATTGTTCCATGAAAGCATTTGTTTGAAATGTATTTCTAGGTACTCTGTTTCTTTGGCAAATGGAATCACCGTTCCTCCTACCACATTGGCTTTAGACCTTGTAGTGCTGTCTTTTTCGTAAAATTGATAATTTGTGTTTTCTGAGCATTGACTGTCAGTCTCTCTTATATGCTCCAATTAACAAATATATTTAAGGCTATTTGGTTTCTTTTCGATATCACCCCAGAAAATTTATTTTATATTTAAATTAGGCATATGCAGATTAAAGGAAAAAGTCGGTACATTGTTGGTAGCTTCTGCAATTCATCTAGTACATTATTTTATGTATCAACAATAGTTTTTGCAGCGCATGCTAATACGCTATAGGTGAAAGGATTTTTAAAATCCATTCAAAATCAAACGTACAAAAAATTAAATCACTTCTCTCAACAATATTGGGATAGATCGAGGGTTAGGTAAGAACATATCCGTCACAAAAATTAAACGCTTACAAGAACAGGCGATAAAACGGTCCGGATTTTTAAACCGATTTCTCACTCTGTCACTCTTCCTTTTCATTTAAACTCGGCGATCCGCGAAAGCGTCTTGCCTTTAGTAAGATCTTTATTAGATTTTGTTTCGTGAAGTAGTCTCGGGATATAGTAGAAAAGAGTTTACAAAATTTTCCCTTGCAAGTTAGCTTAAATGAAGAAATTCTGCATTTTTATTGTGTAAGTGTAAAAAATTTAATTGAACTTCAAGTTATTTGCTATAAATTTTATTTCAGAGTTGTTCTTGTTGAAATGAAAAATAAATTATATTCCGAAGATTTAGTACATTTTTTATTTGTACAAAATAATAGAAACCGCTTAGCGTTTTTTTTTTAAATATTTTCATGTTTTTCTATATCTCTTCCGGAAAAACTTTTTCAATTTTGAAATAGTACAAGGAACGGTATTTAAGTGTATGTTTAACAATTAATCGAATTTTGAGGACAGATTTTCAAACTATTCCTCATGAGTTCGATCTGTTTATATATAAACCATTTTTCTTTGTACATAACCACACAAACCGGGTTAACAATACCGTGACGTCACGTTTAACTTTTATGACGTAGCGGTTTGTGGAAACCCTGAAATAAACAAACACCTTTAGCCTCCATGAATTGAACCATGGCAACATTGACAACAGTGCGTGAAATGTAGATGGCGCCCACTAATTACCCGAATGGTTACCTATTTTTCTACCTCAGACTTACTTCCGAAAAGCTTCGCTAGATCGCACTACAATACGATCCACTGCAATACGTGAAACCATAAATTGCCGAAATGCTGAAAATCGAGAATCTACTTTATAAACAAAAATACGTATGAGCGGTGCGGTGGATTCAAAAACTGGTGAGTATGTGGAGTTAATCCCCATTAATATGAATTCTGACGGAAGCTGTAGATTAATTTTGTGGTATAAAATAGCAGTTTTTATGGATTCTACATTTTAAAATAGCATTTTTCATCAATTTT
Source organism: Lochmaea capreae (assembly GCA_949126875.1). Lineage (NCBI taxonomy): Eukaryota > Metazoa > Arthropoda > Insecta > Coleoptera > Chrysomelidae > Lochmaea > Lochmaea capreae. The sequence continues at coordinate 10,930,388 of OX421404.1, read as the reverse complement.
GTTGTTTAAAATAGCAGTTTTGATGAGTTCTATCATTTAAATGAGCATTTTTCATCAATTTAGTGGTTAAAAATAACAGTTTTTATGGATTTTACATTTTAAAACACAGTTTTTCAACAATTCTGTTGTTTAAAATAGCACCTTTTATAAATGTTATCATTCAAAATAGCATTTTTCATCAATTCTGTTGTTTAAAATAGCAGTTTTTTTATGGATTTTACATTTTGAAATAGCATTTTCCATTAATTTAGTAGGTTGAATACCCTCAGAATATCCTGTTAAAGATGTATCGATGAAATTGCCATAAAAACCAGGAGAAAATTTTACAGTACCCTTTGTGACATCGAACAAAAGGTATATGCTATACGAATAGCTAGTGTAGGAGGTGGGAGCTCCACCAAAACTATCCTAATAGCTTTTATTAAGAAAATGGAACTCATCTTGGAAACCGTTAAACTTAATGGAAGCAAAGTTGAATGGAAACAAGAAATCAAGTATTAAATAGTGAAATCCTGTGTAACAAATACGAAAAGGATATTCTATACAAAGTAAAAATGGCTCTAATGGAGTGCAGGGACCTGGCTGGGAAAAATTGGGATGTTTACATAGCCATAGTGAGACCAATCATCATTTATAGAGTCAATGAGTGGAGTAGTAGAAGTAGCATATTGACGTCGAGAGACAACATCTCCAGTGCCTACTTAAACACTAGTCCGTATATGCATTACTGGAGCAACGAAAACATGCCCAATTGCGGCCATGGAAGTGGTTCCCAGCTTCACGCCACTACATATAGAGGTGGAAAGTGTTGCAGAAATAACAAGATACAGGCTTAGTAGGAAGAGAATCATTAAAAAACCTCGTTTTTCAGAAATCACGAATCCTGGGGTATGGCACAAAATGGTATGATGAAAAACCATAACTTTTTTAAAGAAATTCGATAAGGAATACAGTAACAATTGAGAAGTAAGACTCCACCACCATCACCATCACTTGGAAATATCCCCTGGAATAGTTTACAGATGGTTCTGAAGAAATTGAACGAACTGGAACGGGATAGGAACGAAACATTCTTGAGGTTTAGGGTAACCCCGAGTATTTTTTTCTCAAAGAAAAAATCATAGATAAGTGGGTCCAGTTAAATATTGAAAAAAAAAGATAAGAGTATTTCCCTCATCTGTCAAAATTTATTCCCTGATAATTCAGCCTCCTTCCTTTGCAAATAAATTACATCCAAACATAGGCAAAACTTTATACATCAGTCAAAAATATTTATTTCTTGGTAATTAAGTGATCCAGGAAATAATCTTCTCAAATATAACGCGACCATCATTTATTAAATCGAATAAATTAGGTCTTGTTATATTACCGACGATTATTATTATAATGTTTATTATTATTACTAAGAAAATTTATTACAACCGTAAGATAGCGGCAGTTTTAGCGTTTCTGTAGACCGATTAGATAATAGAATAATGTTTTCAGTCTTACAGAGTTTGGCTAATAAGATTGATGAGATACATTTGATTCTTGAAGACTTCAGTGTTGACCTTTTCTGTGTTAAAGTGATTAATATAAATAATTTTTAACTAAAATGATCCTTTTGTCGCGGCAAATAACAACACGGAGCCGTTCCGATTCTTAGTAATGGAAAACTTCCCGCAAAAAAAGTGTACTGCTCCAAATTATGTATGCCCGTTCTCGTTGAGTTCTATGGTATCGAATTCACTAATCAAAATACGTTAATAGCAACAGTCTACAGGTCATCATCAAAGGTGATGTTTGTAGATAAGTATACGTATACGTTTTCAAAAATTTATAAAAATATCAATATAGTAGGGGATATTAATGTTGAACTGGATAGTAATGTTGAACATGTAATGGATCTTCACAATATTATGAAAATGTATGGGTCTAAACATTATATAGATGATCCAACAAGAATCACGACAACAAATAGTTCATACTTGCATTTCTAATATGAGCCCGGCAGTAATTTCCACTGGAATTTATTATCCTAATTTAGCTGATCAAACTGGTATTTTTTTTAAAATCAAGAATCTTACTGATGATGAACAAAACTGGTCTTGGTCTTGCAAAAAGCAAGACCAACACCATCCTTAGACTAGCAAGACCAAGACTAAATGAACAAGAACAAGACTATCCGAGCCTTGGTCTTGCTTTGCTCATCACTAGGGTACAGTAGTCGCCCGTTTCAATAATTTTGCTAGTTGATATTTGATTGTAAATTATTAATAATTTATAACCATAATGTTCTTCAAAAGTGAAAGAAATAAGTAACAGGTAAAATGAACAAGACCAAGACTTTGTACGCAAGACCAAGTCCAAGACTGAATAAGCAAGACTAATGCCCGGTTGCAAGAACGCTAATCAAATCTCTCATCATGTGATGGTTGATTAAAAAATGATGAACCATCAATGGAAATCCGGTTGCACGAAAAAAATTAAGCTCTTATTAATCATTCATCATGTGATTGATCGTTAATTGTCGGAAGATGTAGCAACATTGTGAAACGGTGACGTTTGCTGTCATAATATTGTTATAAGTCATATTTTTATATTAAACTATTTTGATTTTGTGGTTTGTTTTTTTGGATTCTACAGTTAAGTGTACGGTAAGTTTGTAATTTACGTTGTATTAAATACTAACCGTTTCAAGAATAATTTTTAGCCAATGGAGAAAATACTGATGCGCAAAAACTTTACCGAAATCGAGAAGTAATTACTGCTATCCTTGGTTGTGAAGTGAGTACATTTTTATTATAGTATAATTAATACTACTATAATATACCTTATTCTCAAGGACTATAAAATAGTACCTACATTCGTATTCAAAAATTTTTTTTCATTCTATAGGCACAGATCTGACAAAATTTTAATTGATCTGCAGAATCAGGCGAGAGATCTGCAAAACATTTAAAAACTCTATACGAAACTTTGAAAAGGAACATAAGAAGAGATCGCCGAAGAAAATGTAAGTTTCATTCATAAAAATTGTTAGTTAAATACCAATATTATTTCCAGCAAAATACGTATAGAAAACATCAGTTAAAACTGAAGGACGCGTAAACTGCTGCGGCTGAGTATAGGGTGTACTTACTAAAATACTCTTCAATTAATTTGAAAATATATTTTGAATGTAGCGAGATAAATTGAAGGGAGGCGGCAGAGCTGTCGCTTCTAACAACAGCGAGAGGGCAGTGCTGTCATCGCAGCCAAATAAAACCACAATAAAAATTGTTAAAAAGAAGAAAGCTACTGTTTTAGCGAAACGCGTCACGAATGTGTATTGAACTTAGTTCAAATATAATAAGATTTAAACAAATCAAATTGTTTTATTTCATCGTTTAAAAAAATTCCCCTCCGCAGAACAATACAAAAATTTATATTTTCGCTAAAAATATTTAAATAGTATTGCGAAGTAGAGGGTCGTAAAATCTCAAGAAATAATAAACCAACTGAAAATAGATAAGTTGAATCAATAATTATTATTTGTCTTATTTAATCAATGAAACTGAGAAAATGAGGAGATCCAAAAAAAAATTAAAAATTATTATCTATTGAAAATCGAACATCGTAATTGGCGTTATTATTCGGATTATTCGCATGATCCAAGTCTTCTTCATACATCGCATCTTCAAACTGTTCGAAATTTTCCACCAGATCATTTTGTTGGTGATTGTATTTTTAAGGTGGATGCAATCCACAGCACCATTTTCATATACTCAAAGGATACCATTGCGATTTACCTGGGATGTCTACGTGGAGATTCATTTTCCAAATAGGAAAGGTCCGATAAATCGGATTCCATTATGTAAATACTAGAATAGATTATTCTAGTTCGGTAAACTTACCCTGTGAATCGAAATGTGCAACGAAAAATTGAATTAACGAATTACCTACAATAAATAAATAAAAACTTTTACGACAACTGTCAAATTGATTATTCATTAATTGACAAACCACCTTCCATCACAATGATGAATGATTAAAGGCTTGTTAATGGTTCATCAACAGATAATTATTGTTCGTGCAACGCAAATTGTGGATAACGGTCGATTAATTGTTCATCATTGCAGGTATCCGTTACATTTTGATGTGTGAATGATGGTTGATTAATGAACAATTAACGAGTTATTATTCCATTGATGAGCCATTGATTAGCCGTTAATCATTCATTATTTTTAATAAGCGTTCTTGCAACCGGGCATAAGACGATTTGAACAAGACCAAGATTATCCAAGTCTTGGTCTTGCTATGCTCATCACTATTTTGTAAGAATATGTCCACAATTAAAGCAGTAGTCAATATTGTTCAACACGTGGTCGAAAGCTTTAATGAGATATATGATACATTGTAGTGTGCTAAGATTATTCAGTTCGTATCTAACAGGCAGATTTTGATACGTAAGTTTTGATAATGGTGAATTAAAATTTACTCCAGTGTCCTGAGGGGTTCCTCAAGGATCTGTATTAGGACCAGTTTTATTTGTTATATACGTAAACGATTTACCAAGTACCTCGTTATGTTCTGTTTGCCGATGATACCACAACCTTGGTTAAAAATGAGGACAACTTGGCAAACGCTTGCATGTCGAGTGTAAAATCTTGGTTCAACAGTTATCAACTCAAGCTAAATGAAACAAAAACCAAAAATATTCGGTATATATCCAGTTTATCACAGCTTCTGAACCAGTAAAACTGCTTGGAATATCTTTAGATTCAAGGTTAACTTGGGCGCCTCATATAAATTGCTTTTGCTCAATGATCTCAGCGCAAATATTGCTTTAAAGAAGATTAGAAATTGTTTGAGTCAAAACATTCTTCGAGTAGTTATTTTGCACTCATTCATGGTCACCTCAACTATGGTGTTATACTGTGAGCGGAGAAACAAATGCTTCAAAGGTGTTTTCAAAATGGCTGTGCGTATCATCGCAAATGATTAATATGGAGACCCGTGCTTCTGGAATAGAAGTAGACATCATGGGAAATGGTACAAAGATTCTGTATTTTAAACTGCTTAAGAAGCCCCAAATCCTTCCGCTTCCTTGTATATCCTACATGTATGAGTCTGTGATGAGTATACATCTCAACATTGTTTTTATAGTGATTATAATGATTCCATTGCAATAATTTTTTGCAATAACTCTTGATAAGCATAATTCAATTTATCCTACTTTCATAGTTTTTATTTAATGAGAGCTCTCAGTAAAATATTTTGTCCAAGTTGTGCTTTAATGTTTATCTAATTACACTCACATTAGATAAAATTGATTAATCGTATTTTATTTAACAATTTTTACTCTTTGTACCTGAATGTATTTGTAATGAGCATGGGAGTGTCTAGAACTAGGAAAGAACACCATATAGCCACCTTAGTGGATTAGAGGAATACTTAAATAAAATGAAGGCTGCGGATATCCTAAAATTCCTCCAGGTGATACGACTAAAGGAACTACTAGTCTCTGGAACTTTGCTCAGGAACTGAGTGGAAGAAAGACGGCAATATTATAGTTTATGTTTTAGATTTCCAATGTTTCCAATATACATATGGTGAATCGAACGTATCGAATACTAATGCGTATGAGTGGTAAAGTGTATTCAAAAACGGTCATGACATGGTGGTTGATTTACCTCAACGTCTTAAACTGAAATGGTAACTGAAATTTGTTGCGTAAGTCTAGAATTTCTGTGTCTCACTTGGAGACGCTACAAGAGCTGGGAAGTCATAATAGATTGTACTTAGCCTGGGTACCAGGCCACTCAGATCACAAGAGCAATGAAGAAGCAGACTCACTCCCATTGGCACAGAACCTTTCTGTGGCATAGAGAATGCGCTGCGAAAAACGAATAGCAGTACTTGGACAAAATAGCAGTCTCGAGAATGGTGGAACAAGGCGCCCAGAATGGAGCAGGCCAAGGAGTTCATCAAAGAACCCTCGCTAAAATTCTCAGAGTATCTACTGAGACAGAATAGGAAAACAATCAGGATTCTGGTTGCGCATTGTAGACTTAACAAACACATGAATAACATCGGATTGACAGACCCAACCAAATGCAGGTTTTGCGAAGAAAATGAGGAAACCTTAGTGCTACTACGAAGGCCTGACTAGGCTGAAGTTTTCAGTGATAGGGGAGGAAAAACCACAACCTTCCCAGTATATGGAGGACCTGAGGTTTGCCATTCGAAGTCTAGTAATAAAGACGGGTCTAGACTCTAGAATAACATCACGAGGGCACACACTATAGATCTGCGAAGGTCGTAGTGGAAAGGCTCCTAGAAGCACATAAGCCCCATATTTATCTTATCTTATCTAATTATCAAATAATCTTACCTACATCCAAATTACCTAACCAAATTGCCTTTTTTTCAAATGTATTTCAATGTCAAAATCGATATAATTCTAGCATTTTTGTAAATAAGCGATTGATTTAAACATTGATATTTTGTATTGATGACTTCGATTAATGAACGATTTTTTTTATTAATAAACATTTATGGTGTAGGCAGCCAAACAATGATATTTAAAAATAGGCGTAAAACTGACTTCTAGTACCTATAAGATACTCCTAGTCTTCGACTTATCTATCGTTTTTAGTATATTATTGCAAAATTATAATTATGTTTTGAAACTGAGCGGAGCGATTTGAATTTAAATTGGCATTTCTGCAGCCTAGTGATTTCTCAAATTGCAGCCAATTCACACAGCTCATTTGAAACAACTGACAACGACATTTGTCAGTTTTGAGTTTCTATGAAAATATTATCACTTCAATTTTTATTAGGTACACCTTTTTCACGTTTGTTGATTTATTTTTCACTAAGTATTATATTCCAATCAAGTTAAGTGCTATTTTAATCATTTATACGGTTTAATAAACAAAATCCATGCTTGTTTTTTCTTATTTTTTTGGTTATTTGTTGGGAAATTAAACCACATTTTTTGTATTTTTATTTCAACGTTTCGGTAGCGTTCCAGCTACCGTTATCAAGATTAATTAAGTTTTTTATGAATTCTGATTCCTATCTGACACAATGAAAAAATTAGACAACTACTTGGGACGAGAATTTATAAAAAACTTAATTAATCTTGATAACGGTAGCTGGAACGCTACCGAAACGTTAAAATAAAAATACAAAAAATATTATGGATATTTTCCCAACAAATAACAAAAATAATAATGAATACACCACAAGGAACGTACAGAAGATTGTTTTTTCTTGTTAATAAACTTCCAAGTGAAATCTTATTTTTGTAAATATTTATACATCAAGTTTTACTTTCATCACAGTACCTTATTATGGTATTTTTCGATATCAAAACTTCTGTTTACTTTTACTTTGTGCCAAAATGTAAATAGAGAATAATACAGTACATTTTCTACATACTTGTTTATCATCCAATTTGACATGAATTACTTATTATAACCTTACATTTTGTTCACAATAATGTGACATTTGGTATGTCCTGTGACCAACGATGAAGATTCGAATTCTAGAGTTACCTTACCTCATTGGACAGGACAACTGGGAGAAAAACGAAAACAGAGATATTTGAACCGCGACATCTATGACATTTTAATCTCATTTTTGACAGTACTCACCCATGGAACAAATGAACATCAGTTTTTATATTTTGAGAAAAAAGAATACAGCTTGTACAGTCGCCGGAACATTTTTGTAACTAACACATAACACGTGTATTAATAGGGCGATTAACAATCTCAAACATTTAAAATATTCCGATTGTGGATAGCCCTTATTAAGACACTTGTTGGTACAGTAACTATTAATAACTTTGATTATATAAACAAATGAATCGAGATAGGTAAGATGAAACCTGATACACCCATATATTACATAGGTGGTGAATAAACTTCGAACCCCATATTTTCGATTAGGTATTGGAAATAACAGGGGAAACTATCAAGGCCATAATAGATAACTTCAAATATAAAATAATTAGAGAGAAATTAAGAAAGTACTTAATCGATATAGCTTTTCACGCAGTTGAATAATTTTTGGATTCCATACAAGAGGTGAACAGTGTTAATTAATTTTTTGAAAATTGGTACTGTATATAATGTAATTTACTTTTGTTGTTCATTATACACTGTGCCCGTAAAGTATGGAACAAATTCATTTTTAGCTAAACAGGCCATTTTAAGAAATAATCCTGAAACACGTCGATTTTTGATTTTAATTTACCGTATTTTAAAATAATATTCTAATATACAGGGTGAATTACTTTCGAGTAATGACGTCTCCGTAATTTTTTTTAAATGGGACACCCCCATTTTGTCTCAATTTTCGGATTACTCTAGCTGAGCTGATTCCAACAATGTATCACATGTTGATTCCAACTGGAACAGGGTGGCCAAAGTACAATAGTTTTGTGTGTGCTCATAAAGTAACGCTTAACATTCTTTATTAGTTAAATTAACAATATTATCAAAAATACTTATTGTCTAGCGGACAGAATATGATGAAATACATGAATTTATAAATGTTCGAACTGCATCCCTTGCTGTATTTGACAGTAACCCAAACGGTGTACAAATTCTTGTTGAACCTTGTTTATTGTGTCTTGAGAAATATTGTTTATTGCTGTCCGAATTCTCTCTTTTAATTCTTAAATATTTGCTGGTTTCGTTTGATACACAACATTCTTCAGATGGCCCCACATAAAATAATCCAAAGGATTGAAATCTGGTGACCTCGCTGGCCATTCAATAGGTCCACGTCTACCAATCCATCTGTTCGGAAAATTTTTATCTAGGTACCTTCTAACATGTAGAGCATAATGTGAAGGTGCATCATCCTGTTGAAACCATAAACTTTCATCAAAACCTCCAGGATTACGTCTAATGGGAAACAAATTACGTAAAGTAGGCACGAGATACCCCCTTAAAAACTCAAGGTACGTTGCCCCGTTTAAATTACCTTCGATAAAGTAGAGTATTCGATTTCTTATCAGTGGTGGTTTTCTTTTGCCCAGGATCTACAATTCTGACGGTTAACCTCGCCATTTAACTGAAAGTGGCCTCATCAGAAAAAATAATATTTTGTATTAAGTCGGTGACATTTATCCATCATTTTTTTCGCAAAATTGGACTCTTCTATCGGGATCATCTTCGTTTAAATCCTGCACAAGTTTGATTTTATGCCATTTTTCAAGCTTCAATAGTTTTTGTACCGTTGTTTTGCTAACACCGATATCGCGACTAACTTTACGCACAGAAGTGTGCACATCTTCTTCAAAACTAAGTAAAACATCTAATGCTGTATCAGCATTTGCAGAGGGACGACCTGATTTGCGTGCATTTTGAACCATACCAGTTTCTCGAAATTTCTTTTCAATCTTACTGGCTGTTGAACGCGTTATAGGTCTGTCTGGATATTTATCATTAAACAAATTGCACACTTCCATCTGAGTTCGCGATCTGTCTCCATACCCAATCAATTTTTTGTTTTACACTTAACTCCATTTCTACTTCAAATTAAATCTAAGCAATAATTAAAACATTCACGAATACCAAAAATACTGTAGTACTAAACTGTCACTGAACATCAATTAATTACTAAACAAATAATGACATTTCACAAAAAACTAGACGACTATGTTTTTTTTAAATTGATAAGAAATAATTTCTTTCATTTTCTGTCTGCTAGACCACAAGTACCAAACATTTTTGGAAACAGCTCATTTTTATTAATCTACAAATGTAAGAAACTACAGGGTGTTACATTTAAACCAATTGCCGCTAGATAATAAGTATTTTTGATAACATTGTTAATTAACTAATAAAGAATATTACGCGTTACTTTATGAGCACACACAAAACTATTGTATTTTTGTCCACCCTGTACCAATTGGAATCAACATGTGATACATTTTTGGAATCAGCTCAGCTAGAGTAATCCGAAAATTTAGACAAAATGGGGGTGTTCTATTTAAAAAAAAATGACGGTGACGTAATTACTCGAAAGTAATTCACCCTGTATATTAGATTATTATTTTAAAATACATTAAATTAAAATCAAAAATCGACGTGTTTCAGGATTATTTCTTAAAATGGTCTGTTTAGCTAAAAATGAATTTGTTCCATACTTTACGGACACAGTGTATTTTCTTATGACTAGCCTATAAGTTTTATAATATTATTAGTAATAGTAATAATTATAAAAACTTGTAAATACACAATGAATTAATTTGAATTTGATTATGTGACGTATAAGTGATAATGGTGTCATCATAATTTTCTGAAAATATTGCAATAAAAAATAATATACTTTTCCGTCGACCGTGTATTAACATATGCTATTAACGTTCTCAAAATCATACATTAATGACCCCTATTAATGGATGATTCACCTACATTAATCAACGATTCTCTTCAGGAAACCCAACGCACATCTTATACATTATATTGACAGTTACCTGTGGTGTAGGCAACCAAACATACAATAACACCTTTAATAATGATTAGTACTATGGAATACTTCTAGTTTTTGACTTACCTATCGTTTTATTTTATTATTCCACAAAATTATAATAATTATTAGTGTTAAGACATACAAAAAAGAATTTAAGAAAAACGAAAACAGTGACATTTAAACCAGCGACCATCTCTGTAACATTTCAATGTCATTATTTATTTTTGAGAGTACTTACCTATGAAACAAATAAATATTTTTATTTTTTAAATATTGAGAAAAACGAATACAGCTTGCTTGTACAGTCGACGGAAAAGCTTTGAAACCAACACAAGTATTAAAAGGGCAATTAACAATCTCGAACATTAATACTCTTGTTGGTTAAATAAGTATTAATTAGTAATAAATGTTCAGAAATTATCCAAGTTTCATAATAGAGGTATTCTAGAAAATTTAGCTAGTAAATTGTCATTATTTTAACCTGAGAAACTTTATTTTCAAATGAGTATATATTCGAAAAGGGAAGCAAATTATTTAAGTTTTTATTTATATAAGTTCTTGTAACTCGAGATATCAACACCCCACTCAGCGTATAGTTTGCCTGATTGTTTGTTTTAACAACAGCACTTGTGTTTCGACTCTCGAACATCCCAAGAGAAATCTCATCTGAAGAGAATAACACTGTCGGTTTTCGAATTACTGTTCAGAATTCAGTAAAACTTGGTATATTGGTACATTATAACAAAATAATCAACCTGTTGAATTTGTTTTTCACGACAACCTAGATTTTGTATAGAATTTTCATTTACATCGGTTGCTTGTTACAAGGGATTAAATGCGTTTTTGAATATTTTTTTGGTCCTCAGAATGTATACTAAACAGGGTGATTCGTTAGGGCGATAAAGTTCTATATCTTGTAAATCCTCAAAGATATTAAAATATAATTTCAGCCAATTGTAGCTAGTCTTAAAAGGCTCATATTTTAAATTAAATCGCAAATGTTCCAGAATGCCATGCCAGATTGAAGGTTCATTTTTTTAAATTGGACACCCTGTATTTCACTTCAAATTTGAATTCTGCTTGACATCGCTATTGCAATGATATAAGGTTCTGAAAGTTCAACGCCCGGTATACTTTAAACTGTACAATTTAAAATGAATGTTTCACATCCATACGTCTGTGATCGATGTCAAGTATCATAATTCACTAGACCTGCCTCCATATCTAAGAAACAGGGCAAGTTCAAACTCGAATACATCGGTTTCACAATTTGATCACCCTGTATTTTATATCAGTAAATGAAAGTTACTCCACTGTACTTTAAATTCGATTGAGTTTTCCCTACCTACCCAAAAAGAATAGTTTTTGTTATATTTCTTAAAAAAATACATCAATACAAAATTTATTCACATCAATTAAGTTGTGCGCATTAAATCCAAACTGTTCAATCTTTACAGCTGAATTAGTAGTCATCAACAAAGCCTTGGAATGGATCATAAACAGTAACTTAGAATTTGAACGTTATATGATTTTATCTGATTCACAATCAGCTTTAATGGCATTGAGAAATTACCAGAATAGTATATTGTACAACAAGTGGGGAAAGTTCTTTCTCCTCACGTTGCACACTATACTTTTTCTACAACTGCACAAATTCAAAGAATACAAGTGAAGTATTTTAATATTCATTTTTATGGTTCGTAAAACAAAAATAACACTAAAGTATCCTATCTCTAAACTGTTAAATAATTTTTTATACTGATAGTACTTCGCAAAATTGAATAATGTGACCAAAGTGTAGACGCCTTTAGTTTTTGTGACAACTCTTCAAAATATACTAAAAGTACACTTTCCGAAAACGATTTTATTTTTGTATTAATAAATTTTTCGTATACATACTTTTTTCTTGAAATATCCAGCAAAAGTTGCTTTTGCAGCTTTTTCCAATATCTCTGGCGGAGTATTATTAAAATCGTCACTACTGTCAGTATCCATATTATTTATTATAAATAAGTGTATGTCTTGTTAAACTAATATTTAATGGAAATTGCGATTTTTATCAAAGCACGATTGAAACTTCCTTTTAGAATTTAAAAACTTCTAATATAATCTGACAGTTTTGTGACAACTAAGTAGGGATTTAAAGATGACATTAGCCTACTAAATTTTTGTCGATTTTATTTGATTCTCCATATAAATGTATGTGGCGTGGGCAAAGTGGCGTGAGAAATAATATTTTTCACAGTATGAGCCATATTTGGTTTTGAAGTTAAGTAAGGTATGAGAAATACGTCACTTTTCATAGCAGTTGTAGAAAAACATATATACAGTAACAGCGTTACAGTCAAAAATGTTGGATTTGTATGGGTTAAATGACATTCTCAAATTCCAGGTAATGAAAAAGTAAATGAGCTTGCTAAAGATGCCGCTTCTTCAGGCCTTGTAATTAACGAATTATCAAGGGGGGGATATAATATACCTTAGAAAGGAAAATCTCAAACGAAATTGGGAAATTGAATGGGCAGGTTCTGCAAACCACAACTAACAATTCATACTGCAAGATATTCCCTTCACTTCCCCTCACTCCTCTAGCTGAACGAATCCCTCTTTCAAGGAAAGTGTTTACTATGTGTGTCAGATGCATTTTTGGACACGCTACCGTAAATTCATACCTTTTTAAAATCTAAATGTCTACCACAGATACATGTGACTGCGACGGAATTTTCGATGATCTCAACCATTGGAGGTTTGACTGGTGGATATACCTAATAGAGAAGCCACCAAATACCTACTGTTATCCTTATCAGCGAAGAAGATAGCTTTTCCGCAAAACATAGTGTCTTTCTTGTACATAAGTTCAAGGAAACCTATCATAAGAGATATTTTATGGGAATTCCTCAAACGCACCAAACGAAAAGTATGACATATTGCCTAAATAATTTAGATTTGGTTCCTTATATTCTGTCTGTCCTTTTGTAGCAAGTACACTTTAACCGTTGCCTTTTTTGTATGTCTAAATAAACAAAGTCGCTATGACGGGCACCCTATAGCGTGAAGAGAGTGTACCTGTTTATCCTACTTGTGTTTCTTTCATTTTCTCCAGAATTTTGGTAGTTTAGGGATGTGAGCAAGAAAGCATGAAAGATAGGGGACACGGAAAAAATAACTTTTTTTTGCGCATTAACATTTTGAAAAGCTTGCCTTCTTCCATCTTCCATATCGTCTGGTGTAGTGACAGGTATTTGGTACACCTGATCTTTAACATAAACCAAAAAGAAAAAATCGACTAATTTTACTCTGGTGATCTTGGTGCCCAGAGAACGGCTTCTGCTCGTGAGTAGGTACTCCGTCATGTAGATACATTGGTTGACAAATGAATTAGCAAAATGTAGTAAATGTTTGTTAATAGTTCAGAACTTACTCACATAATCAATCTTACCCTCATGCACTTGTGGTAGTGTTAACGACTTTTTAAAACTGTTTCCATCACAACAACACGTTCATTGTTGTGAATGCATTTTATTGATTTTTTTATTTGAAATAAAAATTTTAATGATTAAATTAAAATACCTGGGTAAAGGAAATACTCTATCGAGTTCGAAATATAGTAAAGTAACTTTCATTTTCCAATATAAAATACAAGGTGATCTATTTAAAAAAAATGTGAAGCGTTTTGACTCGCCCTATATACGGTTTCTTAAATATGGATGCAGATCTATTGATTTATGATACTAGACAACCATCAAAGACTTAAGGTTCTGAAAGGTTAATTTTAAATTGCGCAGTTTAAAGTACCTATATATATATATATATATATATATATATATATATATTGATATGAATTTAGTGTTTTGTGTGATTATTATTATTATTAAATTTTTTATTTATTGTATTGATGTGTTTGTTTGTTGGGCGCCAATGATTTTTAGAAATCTATTTTATGTTAATGGTATCATACACCACTTACCGTTTTCAGGACTCTTCAATACTCAGGGTGAGTTCAGGTATTACATTATTTTATTTTAATTTTTTTTTTTATTTTTTTTTTTTTACTATAATTATATTCGAAAACTTTTAAGGCCGGTCCTGTGTCCTTGCCCTTGAAATTGTTCAATAGTGTATTAAGTTTGCCAACCTTATGAAAGAAAGAAAATTAGTTTTGTGATTAGTGAAATATTAATAAGTTTATTACTTTACTTTTTAGTGTATTGATACAGATTTAAAAGTAAATATGGAGACAAATTTTTTTATACTCTTATCTAAATGGCCTTTCACCCCTGAACATTCATACTAATGAAAATTAAAAGCTATTTCTTATACTAGCTATGCAACTCTAACACAATTGTGTAAAAAAGATAGTATACAAATTTTTCTTATGAAATTGGAAACATGTGTTTCAACAAAATGGATGAATCTATTGCCTCAACAATGAGAGATAAATATCAGAGTTTTAATTATCACCACACACACGTAAGTTGATGATTCAAATTATGATTTATTAAATACCTTTTCCTCTTCTACGTTTTGAAATTCTAATAATTACTTTCTTTTATGTTTCAGACCGCTCTGGGGGCCTGTCAGTCCTTGATTTGGATTGTTTTTCTCAGGTTTCGTCGTCTGCTTGGAGAATTATCAGTATAAATGGCCTCTAGTTTCCATTTATGGTTTATTTGAAAGGGTTATTAACTTAAATGGATATTTACCACGGGATTTTTAACAGGAACTTGTTGAAAGAGGTTAGTTTCACTTTTACTACATATATTTGAGTTGTTTTACTTTATTCTAACTTAAATTTTAATTACTTTCCTAACATCACATTAAAAAAAAAACCATTTTCTTTTCTCTTAATTCTGTATCGCCCTTTTTTCTTTTTTTTTTTTTTAAATCAACAACCATGTGTCTCTTAGTTTTTAGTTTATTTTATTTTAGCTGACCAATCAAATTCATTTAATAATTTTTAATTTTTATTATTTGACTTGAATGTTTAATTTTATGTTCCTTTTTATATATGAAAGTTTATTATTAATATCTTTAAATACTTCATTGTTGTTTTTATCCTTTAATTTCAAAATTTTAAAAATTATTTTACATTTGTTTTTATTTCTGTTACTAAGGTCTTTTCTTTCATTCAAGTTGACAAATCTAAGTTTACTCCATAGATAAAATTAATATATTTCTCTATGGTTCACTCTTAGTTAACTATGTTCATAGATATACTCTTTATATTTTTATGTCAGATTTTATATAACCTAACTAATAATAATTTTTTTTATTTTTAAGGTTCTTTTCTTTTTAGATTAATATTAGCCAAGAAACCTTTTATAAAGATTTGAAGATTGAAGACTCTGAAAAATTCATATGAAAAGGATTTTTAATAATTTAGAAAGAAGTTATCAAGATTTCTGTTTTAAGTTCTGATTAAAGTTCAAATATATTTCAGGCGATTTGTTTATTTTTATTTTGTCAAATTTAATTCAAATTTTAGTTTATTTTTTTATTAGTTACTTTATAAATTTCAAACTGTCTTCTCTAGTTTGATTTATTTTTGTTTATTGATAAGAGAAATTTCCCTTTTAGATAGTTTTTATTTTTAAAACTTTATATAGAAATAACCCTTGTTTGGTGTATGTGATGTATGATACTATTTTCCATAAATAAGTTTGATTCTTCTAGTTTCTTCTCAACCTGTCCTAATTTTTCTTCCATTAATTTAATTATTGATTCTTTAGTTTGATATCATAACAATTTCCCAAATTTACATTTACAACTTTTTCCTGGATATTTGATCCAGAAAAATTGCAAATGGTAAATTTCCAAATAACAATAACAACAACTGTCTTACTATTTATCTGAATTAATTTATTTGATCATTACTAGGCCAAAATTTATATATTTGATTTATGTTGAAAATTCCTCGTATCCTTTGAGTATAAGGATCTTTTAATAAGTAACTATTTTTTGCATTTTCATTATCAATTATAAAAGGTCCTTCAAATGGAAGGCTTAATTTAGCACAAATATTATTTTTATGGTTAGACACTCTATGAGCTCTTATAATTACTAACTCTCCTTTCTTGTACGATATATGTTTCTTCATTTTTCTCTTTCTCTTATTTATGTAATTGTCGGCGTTTCTATGAAGTCTTTTATTTACTTTTTCTATGATATTTTGATATTGTTCTTTGTTCTCTACTTCCCATGGTCGTTGTGGATTTTCATTTTTCATTAATACTATAGGTGTTTCTAATGTTGTGGTGTTTGGTAATGAGTTCATAAATGTTTGGACTTCTTCTAATTTGTTTTCCCAGTTTTGGTGTTCATGTCCAGTTAATATTCTTAAATATTTTATGATCTCTTTAATGTATCTTTCTGTGGGGTTTGATGCAGGATGTCTTATACTTGTAAAATTCAATTGAATATTGTTTGAACTCATAAATCTTTTAAATCTATCATTATTAAAATATGTTGCATTATCTAATATGCATATTTTTGGTTTTCCCATCTTCTCAAAATAATCTTGAAATATTTGTATTACAGTCTTTGTGTTTGTTCTTCTACATGGTTTCAAAAATATAAATTTGGAAAAAATATCCAATATTACAAAAATATCTGTATTTCCTTGAAAACTTGTAATTATATTTGAAATGAAATCTATGGCTATTAATTGCAATGGTTCCTGGGATGTTATGGATTTTGGTATATTCTGATTATGGTAATTTTTTTCTTTTGTTAGTTGGCATGTTGTACATTGTTTAATATTTTCTTTAACTAATGATAAATCATTTTTGCTGATATAATTCTCCCTGAAAAGCATCCAATTCTTTCTAATTCCTGGATGTCCATAATTATCATGTAGTTCTTTTATTGTTATTTGAGCTAAATCTTTGGATACTAGATATAATTCTCGTCTGCCTTCTTCTTTATACCAAATATTTTCTTTAAATTTAGCTTTTTTCTTTTCCTGTTCTGTTAATTTTTTCTGATCTTCGATAATAGCTTGTTGTGAAAATATGCCCTCTGTATTTTTAAAAATATTTATCCCAATTCTAACTTCTTTAATTCTATTTTTAGATACTCCATCCATCCTTGTGATTGCATCTGATACAACATTATTTTTACCAGGGATATATTTGATGTCATATGAATACTCTTGTAGTAGTAATGCCCATCTGTGTAATCGATTATTTCCATATTTATTATTTAAAATTGATGTCAGAGCCTGATTATCTGTTTCGATGATAAATTTATTACCAAGTAAGTAAAATCTTAATTTATTGATACAAAAAATAATACTGGCAAGCTCTAGTTCACTTACACTATAATGTTTTTCATGTTTCTTTGTAGCTCTTGATACAAAACTTATTGGGACTTCTATATCATTTTGTATCTGTACTAAAACTCCTGCATATCTATTCATGGATGCATCAGTTCGTAAAATAAATGGAATGTTATAATTCGGATAGTATATTTTTAATTGTTGTTCAAAAATTTGTTTGATATTTTCTAATGCCAATTGTCTTTCGTCTGTCCACTTCCAAGTTATACCTTTTCTTAAGAGTTCCAATAATGGTATTTCCTTTTGAGTTATATCTGGTATTAATCTTTTGTAATAATTTATTAAGCCTAAAAAACCTCTTAAAGTTTTAAGATTATGTGGTCTCTTGTATTCCTTGATAATTTTAACTCTGTCAGGATCCATCTTTATACCTGTTTGATCAATTTTGTAACCCAAATATGTGATTTCTGTCTTATAAAACTGACATTTTTTTGTATTTAATTTCAGACCTGCTTCGTCTAGTATCCTGAATGTTGTCTCCAAATGTATTTCATGTTCTTCGATGCTATTGGAGTAAATTAAGATATCATCTATGTAATGTAGTATAAAGTCTTCATATTTATCCAGAACATGGTGAAGAGCTCTTACTAAAGCTGAACAAGCTCCTTGAAGTCCGAATGGTACTACACAAAAACGATATACCACACCATCTATGGAAAATCCTGTGAAGTCTCTTGAATGTATGTGCAATGGTATTAGCCAAAAGCTGTGCATTAAGTCTAATTTAGAAAAAATTTTTGCATTAGTAATTCTTCCCAATATTGTTTCTACTGACATTGGCGCTTCATATTGAGGTACTGTAAACTTGTTTATAACTCTTGCATCTAGACATAATCTAATATCTCCATCTTTCTTTTGGACTACTACCAATGGATTGATATACGGTGTATTAGCTTTTTCAATAATTCCTTCTTCTAATAGCTTTTCAATTTCTCTTCTTACTTTATCCTTCATTTTGTATGGTACTGGATATGTTTTTGACTTAAATTCTTCTATTCCTCTTACTTCCATTCTATGCACATAATTTTTTGCTACTCTCGGTTCCTTCGACACTAATTTCTCATACCTATTCATCAAATTATTTATAATTTCATAATATTTCTCCTCACAATCCATAATAACTCCACTCGTTTCCTCTTCTTCTTCATAATAATAATTATCATTTTCAATATTATCTCTTCCCTTCATACTCATCATTATTCTTTTTTCTTCACTTCTACTCTTGTTATAAAAATTTATCCAATATCCATTCAATCTTATTCTTTTCTCTTCATAATCTATGATTGCATCATATTTTTCCAGTATATCAGTTCCAATAACTATGTCTATATCTAAATTTGGAGTTACCATAAGTTGACAATTAAATGTTGTTTCTCCTATTTCTATATTTGTGTC
Source organism: Lochmaea capreae (assembly GCA_949126875.1). NCBI lineage: Eukaryota > Metazoa > Arthropoda > Insecta > Coleoptera > Chrysomelidae > Lochmaea > Lochmaea capreae. Next base: position 10,911,199 of record OX421404.1, on the reverse strand, counting down.
ATAAAGTTTATTAACCTCGCATAACTTTTTATTGTTTGCACCCAATAAAATTACTTTAGGTTTTTAATAAAATTCTCATTTGTATCATTTAGTTTAAATTTTTCAACTAAGCTTAAATTTATAAGTGATGCTTCGCTCCCTGTGTCAATTATTAATTGAATTTCCTGCTTATTTATCAGACCTTTTATAATGATTAAATCAAACATTTGTTCATTTTTAAAATCATCTATTAATTTTATAAATTCTCTGGGATGACAAATAGCTAAATTTTGGCGCAAGGAGCAACATTTTAAAAATTCTGATTATCTTGTTGATTTGTGTCAATAGTTTCAACTTCCCTTCTGCTACTATTAATTCTATCTAAACTATTATGTCTACTTTCTGTTCTATTTGAATTTTGATATCTATTTCTGTTCTGGCTATCTAAACTTCTAGCTCTATAATTATTTCTATTCTGTCTAGTGTAATTAATTCGTCTTCTATTTTCAGGTTCTCTATCATTTACCCTGCCATTCCTATAATCTGATTGATTTTGGTAATTATTATTAAAATTTTGTCTTTGTACATTATTACTATTATTATTATAATTTGGGCCATTGTTATTATTGCAATTCCGTTGAGAATTATTGTTATAATTATCATTATAATAATTTAGATTACGTTGGTTGTTATTAAAATTATTATTAATATTTTGATTTCTGTTGGTATTATTTTGAAAATTTGTATTATTATTAAATTGTCTATTATTATTTCTTTGGTAATTATTAATTTGTCTATTTCTATAATTGTTATTATTATTATTCATCCTAATCGAGTTATTATTGTTATTACTAGTGTTGATATTGTTATTAATATTATTTTTTTGGTTTATATTTCTGTCAATTCTAATTAGATAATTGCTTAAATTTTCCATTGTTTTAATGTTTTGGATTGCAATTGTTTCTGAAATTTGGTGTTTGAAATGTCTGGAAACGTACATTACGATTTCTTCTTCACGAATTCTTGGTTGTAGGTGTTGTACCATCGCACACATTTGAATTGCATATGCATTCATACTATTTCCCCTGTTTTCATCATATTTACCAAAACAAAGTCTATCCCTTATTCTGGATTGTATTTGTTCACTCCAAAAATATGCCATGAAATACCTTTCAAAATCCTCGAATTCTATTATTTCCTCTTCCTTAGTAGAATACCATACTAGTGCATGATTTTCGAGATGTTCCCTTATGAATTCCCTTAATTCCTGAATATTGTACTGGCCTCTCATTTTATTTTTAAGCATCCTTACAAATATTTGAGGGTGGATCTTCTTCAAATCTCCATCAAATTTTAGAGAATTCATAGAGCCTACTGTAACAATTCTTGTATCTCCTTGTCTTCTTTCCATTTCGTTTTTTAATTTCAAATTTTCTTCTCTATATTCTTCTTTTAATATCTTAAAATTTTCTTCCATTATCTGTAATTTTTTCTTTGCCTCATCCTTTTCCATTTGACTTATTTGAGAATTTAAATCTATTCCTTGACCTATTCTTTCTTCCATCTGTTTCATCTCTTGCTGATGTTCCTGTATTTTTTCTTCACATTTTTGCATCCTGGTATTTATATTTATATTTGTTTTTTCAAATTTTGTGGATATTTCTTGTGCCATTCTATCAGTATGTTGTTTTATTTCCTCTAATCTATTTTCTATAGTATTTTGCAATAATGCTCTATATTCTTTATTGTCTTTTTCCAACTCTTTCTTCAATTCTTCATGTTTATTCAACAATTCTGTCTTTATATTCTTTTCCATTTCTTCTACTCCCTTTTTTACATCTTCTATTTGTTTATTCATGTTCTGATTATTATCATCCAATTTTTTATTTACACTTTGGTAATTGTCATCAATCTTCTTACTAGTTTTCACCACATTTTCCATCATTGTTTTCATCATTTCGTATAATGTGCCTATGTCCCTAATTTGTTCTGGTCGATCCATTTGACTATGTGTTGCCATGGATGTATTTTGTGACTCAGAGTCTCCTCTTCCTTGACTGCTTGTTCCTTGTTCTCCTGTTTCTCCAATTTCTTGTATTTTATTTGTTTCTTCCTCTTCTGTGTTTTTGTGATAATTTTTTCCTCGTGTATTGGGCATTTTATTTTTAATTAATTAATTTTAATGGAAAATTTAAGTATTGATTTAATATGTTATATAACTTACAACATTTAATGTAAAATTAATTGTGAGAAAAGAAGAAAAAAGAGAGCCCCACGTTGGGCGCCAATTGATATGAATTTAGTGTTTTGTGTGATTATTATTATTATTAAATTTTTTATTTATTGTATTGATGTGTTTGTTTGTTGGGCGCCAATGATTTTTAGAAATCTATTTTATGTTAATGGTATCATACACCACTTACCGTTTTCAGGACTCTTCAATACTCAGGGTGAGTTCAGGTATTACATTATTTTATTTTAATTTTTTTTTTTATTTTTTTTTTTTTACTATAATTATATTCGAAAACTTTTAAGGCCGGTCCTGTGTCCTTGCCCTTGAAATTGTTCAATAGTGTATTAAGTTTGCCAACCTTATGAAAGAAAGAAAATTAGTTTTGTGATTAGTGAAATATTAATAAGTTTATTACTTTACTTTTTAGTGTATTGATACAGATTTAAAAGTAAATATGGAGACAAATTTTTTTATACTCTTATCTAAATGGCCTTTCACCCCTGAACATTCATACTAATGAAAATTAAAAGCTATTTCTTATACTAGCTATGCAACTCTAACACAATTGTGTAAAAAAGATAGTATACAAATTTTTCTTATGAAATTGGAAACATGTGTTTCAACAAAATGGATGAATCTATTGCCTCAACAATGAGAGATAAATATCAGAGTTTTAATTATCACCACACACACGTAAGTTGATGATTCAAATTATGATTTATTAAATACCTTTTCCTCTTCTACGTTTTGAAATTCTAATAATTACTTTCTTTTATGTTTCAGACCGCTCTGGGGGCCTGTCAGTCCTTGATTTGGATTGTTTTTCTCAGGTTTCGTCGTCTGCTTGGAGAATTATCAGTATAAATGGCCTCTAGTTTCCATTTATGGTTTATTTGAAAGGGTTATTAACTTAAATGGATATTTACCACGGGATTTTTAACAGGAACTTGTTGAAAGAGGTTAGTTTCACTTTTACTACATATATTTGAGTTGTTTTACTTTATTCTAACTTAAATTTTAATTACTTTCCTAACATCACATTAAAAAAAAAAACCATTTTCTTTTCTCTTAATTCTGTATCGCCCTTTTTTCTTTTTTTTTTTTTTAAATCAACAACCATGTGTCTCTTAGTTTTTAGTTTATTTTATTTTAGCTGACCAATCAAATTCATTTAATAATTTTTAATTTTTATTATTTGACTTGAATGTTTAATTTTATGTTCCTTTTTATATATGAAAGTTTATTATTAATATCTTTAAATACTTCATTGTTGTTTTTATCCTTTAATTTCAAAATTTTAAAAATTATTTTACATTTGTTTTTATTTCTGTTACTAAGGTCTTTTCTTTCATTCAAGTTGACAAATCTAAGTTTACTCCATAGATAAAATTAATATATTTCTCTATGGTTCACTCTTAGTTAACTATGTTCATAGATATACTCTTTATATTTTTATGTCAGATTTTATATAACCTAACTAATAATAATTTTTTTTATTTTTAAGGTTCTTTTCTTTTTAGATTAATATTAGCCAAGAAACCTTTTATAAAGATTTGAAGATTGAAGACTCTGAAAAATTCATATGAAAAGGATTTTTAATAATTTAGAAAGAAGTTATCAAGATTTCTGTTTTAAGTTCTGATTAAAGTTCAAATATATTTCAGGCGATTTGTTTATTTTTATTTTGTCAAATTTAATTCAAATTTTAGTTTATTTTTTTATTAGTTACTTTATAAATTTCAAACTGTCTTCTCTAGTTTGATTTATTTTTGTTTATTGATAAGAGAAATTTCCCTTTTAGATAGTTTTTATTTTTAAAACTTTATATAGAAATAACCCTTGTTTGGTGTATGTGATGTATGATACTATTTTCCATAAATAAGTTTGATTCTTCTAGTTTCTTCTCAACCTGTCCTAATTTTTCTTCCATTAATTTAATTATTGATTCTTTAGTTTGATATCATAACAATATATATATATATATATCAGGATTCATATTTGAAGTAACATAAAAGGTATCCCATTTTAAAAAATGTACCTTTTATCTGTCACGGCTTTCATGGAAACGTCGTCTGCAAATACAGACGCCAAATTTCTCATTTCCGAAATTGACTTCATTAATGAAGAATAGTGAGGATACTAAAAACGAAAGATCGCGACAGTTATTATACCTCATCTAGAATGTCTTGAAACTAAACCCCGAGTCAGTGGCTAGAAATAAAAAAAAATTTGTACATTTGTGAGTAAAGTTAATTGGCACCGTTTCACAATTTGTCAGCGAGATAAAGAAATCTGTAAGCAGAAGCAGAACCGGTTTCAGACAGTTTTTTCATTATTACAGGATCCCGATGCACTAGCGATTTCTGTACTCTCTCTGTACTCAAGGAAACCTTGCCGCATACTGTTATTTTATTGTAAAACAGTGCAAACTAATTTCACTCACAACTATACCTGCATGAAAACGATTTACTGTTTTGATATTATTAAAACAAAACAACTTTTGTTGTTAGTGACTTACGCTGCGCACTTTCAAAAGTAACACCAAGAATTTCCAACATTGTTAAGGAAATGCAGCAAAATCCTTTGCTGCTTAGATTAGTGTTCAAGGTTTTCCTCCTATCTCTATAGAAAGGAAACTTTCCCCCATATATCGGAGAAGAAACTCATACTTCCCACCCTAGAGGGGAAACTACACACCCTATACAGGAAAAGTACTATTTCAACCACAGGATTGATAGATACGTTTTTTGAAATACGAATAAAATAAGTCATAGTATGCTGTTACGTTTATGAGACTTTATTAACTTTTTGAAATAAGGAGAGAGATTCAAGTGATTTTGAATTTACAAATACGCCACCTAATATTAATGGACAAGCCAACATAGCGCATTAACCTTATTATCACAAAAGTCTAAGGACATATAAATAGTATATTATTAAATGAGCAATTTATGATAGCCATTATTCACGCAGGGTGACGTTTGTGTCCCGAGCCGTAGGCGATACTGTGTAAAGTATCGATACACCATACCGTTACGAATATAGTGTTTTGAAAATATCAATATTAGAAAATATCGTTATGAAAAGTATCAATACTAAAAATTTTGTTATTTTATCTATACGATATATTTCAGAAACAAATTTCCTAAACAAAATACGCAGATTTAATAGTTCATTCCATATTGTACCCCCATCTCTAGTCACCTATGTATCGAAATGTTGTGAGTGTTGAGTTGTCATGACATGTTATTTAAATGCAAAAGCGTGAATTATTAACCATACTTCACTTTAGTCAATTATGAACTATAATTCACTCTAGTAGATATGTGGGTACCATATACCTTCTGTTAGAAGGTAAAATATTTACTTATTATTAAGTAGTCGTGGACAAAAACAATTTAAGTACAATAAACTCAATGGGCTGAAGACAACAAAATAAATAATTATTTAGGAAATGTTTCAATGGTATATATTTCATGTCAAGGAATTTAATTAAAAGCTTCAACGCTTTGGGGTAAATAGTCAATAATAAAAAAAATGAAGGAGAATGTCGATAATCAATATCAAAAGTTGATTGTATTTTTAAAACGTCTAAATGCCGTATATGTTGATAAATTCGTTATTTGTGCCATAAATACGAGGATGTATTGATATCTAGTTAGCCTAGACCAGTTCCATGCATAAACAAAATATTGCGTTACCATAGCAACGAACAATAGCTTATTAGAAGTGTCAGTGCGAAGTTTGACGTCAAAAAAGTAAACCAGAGTTACGCAATAAATTAAAAGAAAAAAGATGTCCACCAAAATTGTGAAAATCGAAAAATTGGAGTATCGAGTCATCATCAAGTACCTGTAATTAAAAAGGGTGAAGAGGTAAGCAGATTTACGAAGATATGCTTAATACCCTTTGTGTTCCGCATGTCCTTCGTATGCGACCGTGAAAAATTGGACTGCAAGCTTCAAAAGAGGTAAATTTTCCATTGAAGATGATGACCGATCGGGAAGGCCAGTTTTTGGGTCAGTTCCCGAAAATATCAATGTACGTCATGACATGATTTTATCAGAACGTCGAATTGGGCTAAAACGGATATCTGAAGCACTGAATATTTCATACGAACGCGTTCATCATATAGTTCACGTCAATTTGGACATGAGAAAAATTGCTGCAAAATGGATCCCCAAATGTTTGAATGTTGACCAAAAGCGTGCAAGGGTAGAAGCATCGCGTTCGATCCGTGCTCGATTTGAAAACGATGTAGACTTCTTAAACCGAATCGTTACTATGGATGAGTCTTGGGTACATTTCTACTATCCAGAAACAAAGCAACAATCGATGGAACGGCGACCAAGACCTAAGAAGTTTCGTATCCAAAAATCTTCTTGCTTCAGTTTTTTGGGATTGCCATGGAGTAATCATGATTGATTTTTTGGATAAGGGTAGAACAATAACTGGAGATTACTATTCGACATTACTGACCACTCTACGGGAATAATTAAAGAGAAAATACGCTGAAATCTATCCAAAGGTGTTTTGTTTTTGCAGGACAACGCCCCTGCACACCAATCTCATGTTGCCATGCAAAAAATTCGTGATTTAGGGTTTGAATTACTAGAACACCCCCCTTATTCACCAGATTTGGCTCCGTCATAAATTTTTTCCAACGAGGAGGTAATAAAAGCTGTGGAGGTCTGGTTTGCAGAGCAAGAAGAAACATTTTTTTGAAAGGTCTAGAGACGTTGCAGGTTCGCTGTAATAAATGTATCCAATTAAGAGGAGAATATGTTGGGTAATAAAATATTTTGACATTGAAATTTTGTTTAGTTCTATAGTAGGCCACGAATTTTTCAATATATTTTAGTAGAATTTTAAAAAAAGGTGATAAGTGTAACTTTCCCCTCTAGCAATACAGATATCTATTTGTTGAAATAAAGTAAAAAAAATATAACTGAATAATCGCGAGGCAAGGACGGCGCGACCACTTCTTCATTTCAAAAAGGGGGCGTAAAGGACACATGTTTTGGAGCCGCTGGTTTATACTATCTAAAGGCCAATAACGTATTAAAAAAGTTTTCAAGTCTTTAAGGTACATTTGGTTTGTTCGCGGTTGTAATTCAAAATCAGTTCACGGACTATTCAATGGTAATAAAAATAATTCATTTATTATCCACATAATTATAACAAGATCAAGATGTATTAAAAATTTATACAGATGGGTCAAAAAATGAAAACTTAGTTAAGCGATTTAGATTTTCAGACATTTTTTCAGTACATACAGCAGAAGCACTACCTGTAAAAGAAGCTTTATACTGATGTAGTTTGAATTCAATTCAAAACGTGGCCATCATGATTAAATCCATATTGCAAGCAATAGAGAGTTTTTTATCAAAATGTTTTAGACATTTTATTTTTGAAATTAAGCGGTTGTTATGTGACTTAAAAAATAGTGGAAAGAAAATTCTAATCTGGGTGAAAGGACATTGCGGTATAGATGGAAATGGACCAGGAAGCAAAAGCGGCAAGTAAAATAACTAACTTAACTAAAACCCAATCATTTTCAATTATCAAAATATAGCAAAAGCAAACAGCAATCAGTATTTCCATTTATATCCTCAAATCCCCAGTAAAAGTAACCTCTAAAATTTAGATTATAGCAAAAGACATCAGGGAATTCTCACACGTTTAAAAGTGAGTCAAGGACGTTTTCGGACTCATCTACACAAAATAGGTATTTTCAACACACCTTTTTGTACTTGCGGTAATATATCAATAGCTAACTGTTGTTCGGGAGTTAGCTTTCCATGTCTACGCATGAGAGTTTGGAGTTCGGTTATATATTATGTAGCGGCGGACTCATTTCTCCGTTGTAAACGTCGGCCTATCTCGGCTTCTAAGACAACCATTTTTTTTGCATGTGAGGATCGACTGGTAGAAAGAACTTTATAATTCCCTCATCTCCTACAACTTTCCAATGTGTATTAATTTATTTTCACTTCATGCGAAAAACGAAAAGGCTATTTTTTGACCTACTTATAAGGTTTATTACTGATTCTAAATTGGACATAATATACTTTTCCTTCTGATTAATATCTAGACCTTCTATACTCCCTGTGGTTAATGGACACCGTCCGGGACCATCTCTCTCACACTCTCACACACAAGTATACAGTGTGGAAAAGCCAAATGGAATAAATTCGATAACGAATGAGGGCGTGTTGGGAAAAACGCTTGGACACGTCGATTTGTATTTTCAAATACGCATTTTTTTTTAATTATATAGGGCGTGTTATGTAACAGTGACCAATACCAAATTTCTTATTTTAAATACAACCCCATGTATATTATTTATTTTTTGGATTCTTCAGAAAATTCTAGACATAATTCATGTACAATATCCTATAGCTATATTCAACTGTTTCGGAAATATTAAGTGTTCCCAGATTTATTACAAAAATTAACATCAAAAAAAAGAAAATTATTTTATTTCACAAATTCGCTACATTACACTAAAAACCAATAAGTAATTCTGATTATTTCTTAACAATGTAAAAAAAACAAAAAACCATTAATGTCAATGTAGGAAATGTTCAAAATGCTCGCCGCGAACGTCTTAGCAACATGCTAATCTGGTATAGGTTACTTTACTACTGATGAATAAAATTGATTTTATGATAATACATTCATTTTTCTGATTATTGGTAAAAGATGGGTTAATTTTAATGAGGCTTACGCGCTTTGTAATTTTGCTGTAACGTGTTCCTAAAACCGAAATTTCGTATCAACTCTTAGGCCTAAATTTTTGCAGTATCTTTTAACCGGAATATCAGTTACATTAATTTCAAGCGAAATATTTTTCACTATTGTGTGTATAGAACAGCTGATTTACTGGGATTAATTTTTAGGCAGTGTTTTTTTGACATTTTCAAAATATCGCATGAGCATTCTAAAGAGTGGCGTCCGCGGTTGAATAATTCTCAAATTTTGAAGATAGTTTATTGTTCGTAGATCAAATCTGATGGGCCCATTACCGACTCGGATTCAGTCCTAGCAGTTATCTGATTTTGGTAAGGACTGAAAGTTCGGTTCGACTGCTCATGCTCAAATGATCAATATTTCAGTCGTTTTCTTATTTTAGTTGCTTATGGTTGTTTCTTTTGTTGTGTTGTAGCGTTGTAAGCAAATATCAAACATGCTAGAGTTACTTGTTTTGTTCTCGTTCTGGTTCTGAGAGGTGATCTGTCGTTCTGAGATCGATCGCGGTGTAATCAAATTTGTTTCGTAAGTAGGCTCTAAACAAAAACAATGTTTAAATTTATAACTCTGTGTCTTGTATAAATACTATTCCATTACACTAGTGGAATAAACAATACATTTAAATTGGTTCGTGTTTATTTGACATAATCACTCAATGTCAGTAGGAATAAACATCTGAAGAGAACGGCCTTTTAAGAATGGGAAGTTGAAAGAAATAGATAAATTTGTTAAAATAATAAGTAGCTGTTTTTCTATTTTTATTATAAATATGTGATTTGGTTGTTGTAGCGTTAGAATAGTCTAGTTTTGTTTAGACACCCCAAAATACGGTATGTAATCTCGGCAGATCTTAAAACTGATGAAACTAATGTTGCCAAAAATTGTTTAAAATCCAAAAATTAATGAAAAATATATTTTATTTCAACAAGACAAAAAACGTAGAAAACTTTTAAACAAGTTAATAATTAATTGTGAGGGCAATGAACATTACACGTTAACGAATCAATACTTCGGGAAAGTGAAATTCCGGCAAGTAATCTTCCTTAAATAAAGTATCGTGAAAACTTCTACTTTCCTGGAATTGATGCGGCCGAGTTTACAGGTAAAAAAATTTGGCCGGCCGAGATTATACACTCATTAGTGAGTTACCTGATAATAGGCTCAGTTTACAATCGCCGGATAGAAATAATATGATTGGTCGGCTCCAGTTCGACAGGCTAGTACGTCATATTGCATTACACCAATGAAAGTAGCCCTTACAAATGGCTCAAAAATTGTGTGTTTGAAATTAAAACTATGTAATTTATTACATTATTCATATTATAAAACAAATTTAAATTATAACATTAGATCATATAGTAGTTTTTAGACGTGTAGATCAAGATTATACCAAAATTATTGGTCTTTCCCATCACAAAACAATAACAGGCTGGTGTCACTTTGGACATTCATTTGTGTTTACTTAACGTTTATTCAAGTTTTAGTAGATTGTGTGGCTGATAAAGTCAAAAGTGCTCTTATCGTGCGGGTTCAAAGGTCACTAACCATATGTATCAAATCAGAAAACACAGAGGTTACCAAAATGTGAGACTACAGATATACCCGCGCGGAGAAAAGATTGATGGTTTTATTATTTTAATTATCATAAACGTACCTGGTATTTTTATTTTTGCAAAAATTCTGTAGTAAGTGCATGTGGTGATCAAAGATTACAAAAAATATACAGCGTATCTTCGGAAGTTCTTACAGAATGGCAGACTTTTTTATACTTGATTTCTCAGAAAAATTTAATATTGATAAATATTTTTGTATCTTGAGAAAATTATTTTGACGTATTTAGATTTTGGGTGGTGTATGACGATAGTAAATCAAACTTTTCTAAAAATATGGAATATGAGTCAGCCATATTGAAGGACTTATAAATCTGAGATAAAAAGTTAAGTGAAGTTTTTTCCAATGCTAATATTTTGTAAGAAATGCAGAAAATTCGAGTTTTGTCAGTTGCAGAGCAAGTTTTTATTTTATTTTATTACCAGAACCAAAAAATACAATGGTATTTAATCTGATTAACTATTTCAAGAAATAAAAAGAGAAAGTGGAAATTCGCCAACCAATAAGCAGAAAACAGTAGCGAAAGCCATAGAAATTAGTTTATTGGCTGTACAGAAATTTGTGCATAAATAGTTATTTGTATGCTTAGGCCGCGAAATACCTTTTTAACGTACCGAAAGAACAGTTATCGCCGTTCGCGGCCGAGGCAAGATAATCTTGAGGTCGTTAAAAAGTTTCGCGGCCATGGCATACACACTATTTTTCGTGCAATCGTTAAAACTATTAAACTAGATAATTGTAAATAAATATATCATTGCTCTAAAATCAACAGTAGTTTAATTTATTTAACAATGGGTGCTATGGAAATGGTATGTTTCAATATATACAAAATATTTTGACAGTTCTTGCTTGAACTTCTGGAGTAGATATAAGTAATAATACAAACTGTACAATAATTGTTAATATTCATCCTAAATAATATAAGTACTTATGTATTTGTTGGTATTCAATAAAAAAGAATCCTTTTCTTTGTAGTATTTTAGAAATGTCAAATTTGGAAGTGACGTTTGGTTTCGCAGCCGTTGCTATGGGTAACGGCCGCGAAATTGAATTTCGCGGACTGTGTTGAGAGCGCGAAATACTGACTTCGCGTCCGGTTGCACGAAAAATATCATAATATACTAGGTACCGAAGAATAACCAAAAATGTAAATGAAGAAAACCGTTTGTAATTGTAGACTAAAAACTTTCATCGTCACTTATAAAGTCCGAGAAGTTCTCGTCGTCTAAATCATCCTCGAATGGAGCAATGATCACCGGCGCTACTTCAACATCCACGACTTGTTCTCGATCCCACCAATCCCTTATTAATTTTTTCTGTATGCTCCACCGAATTCCTCCAGAAATATGATCCAACGAATCTTGCCAAACTTTTTTTACTTGATCGGATTTAAGACCATCACCTACATGTTTTTCATAATAAGATTTTGCCCCAGCCCATATTAGTTCTATTTAGTCCATTGAAAAGTTACATTTTGGGTTGCGTTTTTTAGAGGACGCAATTTTATTTTTTTGATGTGTAGGGGGGGCCAGTGTAAAGCCAAAACCAAGTTTGTGGGGTCGCCACCCTTGTCCCACGGCCGCCATCTTGAAAATAGGGGTTGAAATGGTATTTACGATATATCTCTTAAACTATTTATTTTATAAAAAAAATTTTTCAACATTTTTTGTTGCAAATTAAATTCTCTACAACTTTGCTCCAGTAACTTTTTGTCGTAGAACTATAAATAAAAAAGTTATAAGCGAAAATCTTCGGAAATTTGAGAAAAAAGTTTATATTTTTCGATGTAACTTTTTTTTTATCATTTTACGAAAAAATGATGTCTGACCATTTTTGTACATCGTTTTTTGAGGAACAACTTTTATTCGCATCAATTTTTCATTAAGTCAATAGCTAAGGTTTTACAGCGCTCCGAAGTGAGTACTATTTTTCAGTACTCTTAACTATACCTATATTATACGTGTGTACCTATAACATGTCATCAGTTATTGTTTGTTTTTTTTTCTTTTTTTTTACTTTATTATTATAGCTTTTTTAATTACAAATTTTGCAATATTATTAATAATTAATTATTGAACTAGAACTACTCCGTCCTCAGTCGTTTCGATGGACCAGGCTGCGGCTCAGCATCTGATCTGCTTTCTGAATTAAATACCAGTGGGAGAACTGGAGAAGGAAGGGGTGTTAATGTTGGCGGTTCATCATCAAAGTCATTTTCATTTATTAATTCTGAGAGTTCCATTACGTTGCTGCAAGTCTCTCCAGAACAATGGAAGCACACTGCAGCACATTTCATTCCTGCTTTTCGGCATCCACACATCGCTCCACAGTTTCCTTTGCATTTGCAAAGCTCAGGGGGTGCTGGAGGTTTAGAGTTCTGCACTGGCATCAATCATTTTCCACATTTTTTCCAGCCCCAGTCTTCAGGATCATTATAATTACCAAGCCACGACTGGACCTGATGGTAGACTCGGAAAGTATGAAAGCGAGCTGTGTCTTGTGTTGGAGGAAGTGAGGATAAGTTAAATGTACTTTTTGTCACTGCCTTGGCGAATTGTTTGTATCTTAGGCGAGATAAAAAAAACGTTCACCAATTACAGTGAGCAAAGCAGGGTCAACTCTCTTGTTGAGAAACAAAGCCGTTCCACTTGCAAACTCTAAATGTTTCTCCAGGGTTTTCACAAATTTCATTTTACCGATATTGTAAGGAGCTGAAGTTGTGTCACATCCGGAAAAAGCATGAAGAAACAGCAAGTTATTCGCAATGACATCTCCGTACATAAAACCTGACGCACTATATAATTGTTCTGCTGTTCGTCCTTTTGATGGTTTAAAAAATATACATTTGCTTGTTTTCTGCCAAGTGCTGTGAGCAATATCAGTATGTCAATATCTTCAGCTACAATAGTAACGGTATTAAATAATGGAGATGCAGCAAGAGCAGTACGAACGATAAGAGCGTCTGCGTCTGATTCTGCTTGGTCAACAGTGAAACCCATTTCCGAGAATACAGTTTTAAGAAGTATAATAAAGTTAGATTTGTTCTTCTCATTACCAAGAAATTTCTCTTGTGATAATGTCGGTATGGTCTTCTTGTCAAATTTTACTTCTGTCGACTGCTGTTTTTTCGTGCGGCGCAAACGTTCCCAAGACTTTGTTCCTGCGACATCAGGGTCGTCTGAGTAACCGTCAAACACAATGCTTAAAAATAAATAATTGTTAAATCCTGTTATGGAGTGAAAAAGAGTCAATAATTAATTATTAATAATATTGCAAAATTTGTAATTAAAAAAGTTATAATAATAAAGTAAAAAAAAAAGAAAAAAAACAAACAATAACTGATGACATGTTATAGGTACACACGTATAATATAGGTATAGTTAAGAGTACTGAAAAATAGTACTCACTTCGGAGCGCTGTAAAACCGTAGCTATTGACTTAATGAAAAAATGATGCGAATAAAAGTTGTTCCTCAAAAAACGATGTACAAAAATGGTCAGACATCATTTTTTCGTAAAATGAGAAAAAAAAAGTTACATCGAAAAATATAAATTTTTTTCTCAAATTTCCGAAGATTTTCGCTTATAACTTTTTTATTTATAGTTCTACGACAAAAAGTTACTGGAGCAAAGTTGTAGAGAATTTAATTTGCAACAAAAAATGTTTACAAATTTTTTTTATAAAATAAATAGTTTAAGAGATATATCGTAAATACCATTTCAACCCCTATTTTCAAGATGGCGGCCGTGGGACAAGGGTGGCGACCCCACAAACTTGGTTTTAGCTTTACACTGACCCCCCCTACACATCAAAAAAATAAAATTGCGTCCTCTAAAAAACGCAAGGTAATGCCTAAAAAATGTAACATTTCAATGGACTAATTGCGTTAAACTGGCAATGAAATAGCGGAAGTCGTAGAACCTCATGCTCATGTTCACGCAATATTTCATCTACGGCGTATATTTTGGGTTTTTCGAGTGTTTTTGCCATTGATAGGAGTTCCGATTTAAGCATATTTGGTGAAGCATTTTTGTTACATTTTTCAAGCCATTCATAAATATCACTTTTCCGCCAAGATGATGTAGGTTGTTTATTTAAAATTCTTGCATGATATGAAGCATTTTCCAACACAATTAAAGATGGAGCATCCAAATTTGGTATTAACTGATATTTTATCCATTTTTCAAACATTTCGCAATTCATATTGTCATAATAGTCAGAACTTTTTTATGTTGAAGAAAAAATTAAGCTAGCACCTGGAACAAATTCTGTTACAGAACTGGCATGCTAAATAATAAAACGCTTTCCCGTGCCACATCCTTTTTTTCTTTTAATGCTTTTTACAGGATCATCTTGCCAAGATTTTGAGCCACTTCCATTTGAACATATCCACGTTTCGTCTAAAAATACCGCTTTTCTAAATTTTGATTTGACATTTTCCGTATATCTATTGAAAAACTGAACACGCCGACTCACTATTTGTGGCTGCTCACATAAACATATTCGGTTACAGTCTTTTTTATAGCGGAACCCCAACTTTCTTATTAATTTTGACAATGATCCGATTTCCAAAACGCCTCGAATTTTTAAAGCTTTTTTTAATACCGGAAGAGTTATATTGGTTTTTGTTCTATATAAATTATAAATAACATCTCGAACATCCATTTTAATATTTTCGCGCAAATCCTCAGTCTTTGGCTTTATTCGTTTGCATTTTTTAGTATTCCTCGGTATTATTATTATGCTTTTTTCATGCACAATTTTCTGCACAGTCATTAAACTAATTCCCAGTGCTTTCGCTATTGTTTCCTGCACACTGGTTGACGAATTTCCACTTTTTCTTTCATTCTCGAAAAAAACCGGAAAATTGCTTATTATTATTCATATTGTCACTTTGAATTGTCAAAGTCACAAAACTGACATATTTAAATAAAACTTAGCTGGTGAAAAACTTTTTAGAATCGCTGAAAACTAAATACATATCCTTTTTTCCCGTCAAAATTGCATAAGTCTGTCTTATTCATCTTTTTATTTTATTTGAAAGTTATGATTAAACTCATTAAAGAAAACAAAAACTATGAGTATGTCTTTGTTGAATCGTATGACCCGCATGATAAGACTGCATTTGACTATTGGCGATTCAAGCCAAGCGATACGCCCTCTGGTGACCAAATTTGGAACTTCAACAAGGCAGATAGATTTGTAAACAAACCATTTGTCGCCCTTGATTTTCATAGAGTTTGCATTTATTTTTTTGTGTATTTGTGTTTTTTTACGGATATTATCATGGAATTCAGTCCCAAAAAACTAAGTGAACATACAAACAATACTTATTGTAGTGTTCCTGGATGTAAATCCAAAGGAGATAGAAATTTAAATGTTAGGTTTCATTTATTTCCTACCATAACCAAAAAGGTAAAAGTAAGAGTAGAGAACAAATTTGGAATACCAGAAGAGGTGAATGTAGCGAAGGCTTGGCAAATAAAAACCAAAATTGGAAAAAAAATCAGCTCCAGCATGCGGATATGTTCTCTACATTTCAAGAAAGAAGATTACAAAGGTTATTATAATGGTGCAAAAGTTAAAATGAGATAAATACATTTAACATTTTCAGGACTTGATCGACCAGGTCTGAAGAAGAGGTATTTGAAAGAAACTGCCATACCTTCTCTCAATTTACCATCCATTTCTACTGAATCTGAACATGCAGCGCAAATAGACTTTCAACTAGGAATGTATTGAAGTCAGCTTTGGATGTAAGTTTTCCATATTTACTATTTTACACCCAGTAAAATTGATGTATATCTTTCAGGAGAATGTCCCAACTTGCAGTTTTCATGAAAATGCCAATGACCCTGAAGTAGAGTTGTACAATGATATAAGTGTGCAACAAAATGAACTAATTGCTGCAGAAGCTTTATGTGAAATGTTACAAGCTGGTCCTTCACATAAAAAATGCTTCCATGAAATATCAGTGCAGTGCAAGTTGATACACAGCGTTTGAACACAGTTTGTGACTTGATAGATTCAGACTCAAAACTAAATAGTTTCACTGGCTTACCAAATATAAAATTATTGGAAAAACTTGTGGTCTTAGTTAAAAGATATGATAATAAGAAGATATATCGTCTAGAAATTAAAGAAAATATAATATTGTGTCTTTCTAAGTTAAAAACTAATTCAACATAATATGTTGTTTTAGGATTACTTTTTGGGGTAACATATCAAACCTGTAAAAATATTGTATTCAATATGGTGAAATGTTTGGCAATAATATTGAAGCCCTGTATAAAATTTCCCAATTCATTTGAGATAAAGAGAAATATACCTTTATGTTTCAAAGGTTTTGAGTCTACCAGAATTATTCTAGACTGCACTGAGATTTTCATTCAAAAACCAAAGTGTCTGCTGTAGGATAAAGTGCTATTCTCAGTATAAATCAAATATGACTCTGAAATTTATGATTGGTGTGTCTCCTGGTGGTCTCATAACATTTCTCAGTAAATGTTATGGTGGAAGAACATCTGATAAAGTGATATTTGAGCAAAGTAATTTGATTAAACTTCTCGATAAAGGCATTGACAGTGTGATGGTGGATAAGGGATTTCTTATTGATACAGTGTGTGATCTTCATGACATCAAATTAATAAGACCACCATTTCTGAGAAGTAAACCTGAATTAAGTAAAGAAGAATCTCAACTGAATGCTGCCATTGCAGCTGCTAGAGTTCATATCGTACGAGCAAATCAAAGAATAAAACTTTTTTCAATTCTGAATAGTAAGCTGCAATGGCCGTTAGTAAGCATATCAGAGGATATTTTAACAATAGCTTGTGCCATTGCCAATTTATCTTCACCAATTTTAGCTGATAATAAGTTTATGAATAGCTAGCTGCTCATCAACTATTTTAATATTAATCGAAATCTGTATTTTTTTCCTATTCATTGTAAATTATTCATGTAAAATAAAACGAGTTCATTCAGAATTTCAAATCATTTATTTTCGATAGATGTCAAGATAATAGTATCACACTATTATAACGCCTTAAAAATTTGAAAATTACTTTTCAAAGAATAGACCGTTCACTAAGAACCATCATCCCCATTAATGTGGAGTCTGACGGTTGACGAACTCCTGTGTGGTTTGACGGACCTCGGAGAATATGCCGATGATATTGTTATAACAGCTATGGGAAATTTTGAAAACACCCTTTGTGACATCGTACAAAAGGGTCTGAACTATACAAATAGCTGGTGTAAGCAAGTGGGACTCAGCATCAACCCCACCAAAACCATCTTGATAGCCTTCACTAAGAAAAGAAAACTCAACCTCAAAACCATTAAACTTGATGGGAACGATGTTGAATGGAGACAAGAGTCAATTATCTAGGTTTAACTCTACACAGCAAACTCCTGTGGAACAAACACGAGAAGGAGATTACATACAAAGCAGAAATTGCTCTAATGGTGTGCAGGAATCTGGCAGGGAGAAACTGGGGTTGTAACCCAAAAATCTTGAGCGGGATGTACACTGCTATAGTGAGACCAATTATCACTTATGGAGCCATTGCGTGGAGTAGTAGAACTAGCCTCTCAGGCATGCAGTTGAACACATTTTCATTTTGTTTAAGACACTCAGTTTTTAGAAGTGGAATTGGTTGATATTGTTGCAAAGCAGATTGCTTCCTAAACTTCCATATACATTTTACATCTGTGGGTGAAACTGGTTCCAGTTCCTCAATGTTATAACTGAAAAATGAGAGCAACAGAAAGAGAACAAAATAATTAAAAATGATCATATAATCAATCAATTGCATGGCACGATTATGCCTTCACATTATGTTTACTTATACACCTTGTACAGTGCAATAACACAGCTGAGATGTGTTTGCATTTTCCTCCCGCACCCGCCTTGCAACTACAGTTCATTTTGATAACACTGATATTTGGTTCAAGTCCTACGCTTCTTTCGATTATGTGTGGTGCAGCAGTTAGGGCACTCGTTTGCAAGCACAATGCATAAATATCCACCTCTTTTGGAGAAAATTTGGTAGATCCACATAAAACCAAGTGGTTTGCATTCAGAACTTCTTCTCCTTCCCTCACATTACGTGAAACAATAGTTGACCCAAGATATCGAAAGTACTCTACCAAAGAGAGCCGCATTACTGAAATAAGAAAGGTAAACATAGCAAATAATATTTAAAAAATAAGTGAATCAACGTTCATACTCCAGTGATTTCAAATTCAACACGGTCCTTTATAACAGAAGAACAAATTTTCAACCCCAAAACAGTGGGAAAAACTCTGAAATTAATATTTTCCGAGAAAATGTAAGAGTATGTCACAATCAAAGTGGGAAAACAGTGTAATATAAAAGTGAGGTTGTGTTTTATCTGCCTTGTCTTGTGTCAAGAGACGCGGGAATTTTATGTTTGAATCGCCAATAGTTACAAATTCAAATTTACTAGCAAGTTTATTGTTTGCTATTTTTGCGTTAATTTGCCTATTAGTTTTATTTATTTATTTCATAACATGCATACAAACGCTGAAATTACCATTACAGTTACAAATGTAAGGGTAGAACACGATATTCTGGATGAAATTGATCAACACCTAGAAACAAGCGCTATAAAAATTACCAGCATCCTAAATATCAGCGAGTTTTAAAAGAACAGCAATTATTGTACCCTTATCACATTCAACGTGTTCAAGGTTTTTAACCTCGAGATTTTCCTCGGCGAAATACATTTTGTGATTGGATTACAGACGAAATACAACGAAATCCCCAATTTCTTGAAAACATTGTTTACAGATGACGTACATTTTTCAAGTGTATCATCATCAATTTTCACTAGTAATATCACTAGAGGTCAAATTTTTCCAGGAAATGTTCTAAATACACTCATGGAAGAGAAAAAAATGTCCGATTTAATTTGACCTTGTGTGGCATTCGGTAAGAAAATTTCACACCAAATTGTGTTTGAAAATCAAATAATTAAAATTAATTTCTGATGTAATGATCAATCATCGTGCGATGATTTATTTACCCGCATTAATAAAGGATTCTGGCTCCTACTTGAATAAAGAAAATTTGTTTCGAATTGTTCACGAATATTTGCATCTGAACTACTCAAAATTGAAAGTGCTGATTGGAAAAAAGATGAATAAAATAGTGTCTAAATATCAGATATATACCTATTTCATTAGACAGACATTTAATTCATTCCATTCCAAGACCTGCATTTTAGAAAACATCAGCTTTGTAATTAAAATGTATCCAAATTATCATGTAAAAAAATAAAAACTAGACTAGACAAAAAATATTCCGTCATTATAAACGTCAAAAAATGTCCAGTATAATTAAAATTCATCCGTTGCCATGGTGATCAGTAAAAAAAACACGATTTGATAGGTTAAAAATTACAGGTGTGGAATCTGTCAGCACTTTGTAATTTTATGCTCTGTAAGTGATCCTAAAACTTGTAAAAAAAAATTGGATCGGAAATTTAGTGCGAGGTTGACCAAAAAGAACGGCTATTTTTACTGGCGTATTCGAGAACAAGAACAATATCAGAAAGCACCAATATTTTTTTCAGTAAATGTGTGGATTGGAATTATAGGAAACTACTACTTAATTGGGCCACATTTCATGTCTCAGCCCTTAAATAGAATTGCTTACGCCAGTTTACAACATATATCTCTAACGCTGACATGTGAATTCCATTATAAGGAGCAATTCTGTAAGCAACTGTTAAATTTTAACGCCTGGTTAAAAATTAGACTCCTGCTAACTCCATTTTACTATTCCGTATGCATAATAATCTTTAAAATATTGAAGGAAAACTCTCAATTCGTCACGAAACCCGTTCAAATCTATATACTAATCTTGACTATGTATGGATTAAAACATTCCTAATAGCGGAAACTTCGTCAAAAATAACGGCGTGCCTTTAATTTTTTACCACTTCTTATAGAATTGACCCTATAGTACGGTATATTTGCGACTATTCGCTTTAAGAACACTGCATGAATAAAGTAACCTTTAACGATATAATGTTTTATGTAATAGATAGATTTATTTGACTAAATCACATGTTTTACAATGTTTCTAGCGAGTCAAAGATACTAAATGTAAAATATTTAAGATATAGAAACACATAATATTACGTTAGGTTAAAATACAAACAATAAAAATAAATTTAAAAAAAGGAAGGAAGGAATGTTCAATGAGCATGAATATATTTTAGAAATTCTACATAATATTCTGACAGTTTTCAATGTACTCGACTCCCGGTAGCGTAATTCCGAACCCCCGTTGATTTCAGAGAAACATTGTTCTGAAATAAACTTGGATTTGTTATTTAATAACGCCGTTTATCGTCTTCCAAACCCCAGCTCGGTGCGTACAAGATGCGTTCTGTATTGCGTGGGGGTTTGCAAGTCGCGACGCGCCGGTATGCCCTTTCAAATGACAATTCGCTTTACTAATTTGCGCGGTTTTGTTTATGTTCTATTAGCTACTGTTTTTAATGGTGTTTAGTGGTAACCGTTGTTTTGTTGAGGGAAAATGAGGGAAAAAGAAGTACTTAAGTTACTAAATACTTTATGCGATGAATATAAACTGCTTTCTACAAAAACTGAAAATGATAGTTTTGAAGCTGTGAACGAAAGTAACACATTCTACGAAAATACAGTGGAAACAGTCAAAACAGAATTTTTAAGAATTATTGATATCCTAAAAGAAAATCCCCACCCTTCATCTACCGCTACAATAAAGCGTTTTGCTTCATCTCTAAAGAATATCCAGACACCCGCACAAGCATTAAGTTTTATTATTGAAAAGGCTACATCCAAAAAATCCAAAAACATCAAAGTTCAACCTACTTCTATTTCAAGAAGGAAAAATAGAGGTATGCCTAAAGGTTCCAAACGGATTCAAGCAGCGTCCACCTAACTCTGAAATTACTTTAAATACGGAAAAGAAAGCAAAGAAGAAAAAAAGAATACATAATTTAGCTCAAAATATAGAAGAAAACAAACCAAGCGCCAAAATACATTAACCTGTGCAATGCTAACAATATTATCGAATTTTGCTGAAATTTCTTTTCTGTATTGTAGACAAAATTTGGCCCAAAAAATGATTTTAACTAACATTTTAAATTACTTATTATAGTTTTGTTTACCTTCGTTATGTTTCCATTCGTTATTTTGTATCTACCGTGTTGATTTTGATTTTTTAGTATTTTTTTTCACTTTTCTAAAGTAGTTCATAATTATTTTACTTGTAGAATTAGACGCGTATATTTTCTGTAATGCTCTGAATCGCACGTGTATTTGGAGTAAGTATTCGCGCATTTGCGTTGTACAAACCAGAGTTGAGTATAGAATATTTAATGTTATGTGGCGCTCTGTACTGCACTATGGTTCGGAATTACGCCTCCCGGTACTGTTTTGATTTGGTGTATTATGATTAGTGTGTTTTCTATATAACAAAAGATAATGCATAGAAAATAACATGTCTATTTTATCGATTTTAAACACTTCAATGCGACCCTCGTATAATTTAATTAGTACCGGTTTTATGAAGTCATTTGTTTCATTTACTCGAGATAAATAAATGCTGAACATACAATAAAAGTTACTTCCGACTGTTGAAACTAAAAGGTGAACCCAACAATGTCTAAATAAAAACAAAACTTGATAAAAATAGTTTTCCGGTATTGTGATATAAAAGTTAAGATAACAAGCTAATAGCAAGGTTTCAGTTGTTCGACTTATAAATAGTAGTGTTATTTATCGTCCATGCTACTTTTTCTTAAAAGTATTAATATCAAGGCGGCATTACGTATTTGAATATTTGGAATAGGTACACAGGGTGTCTTAAAATTGACACCCGACCTTTCCGGATATGAATCGGAGGGCTAAAAACGATCTAAAATTCAATCAGTTAACTTCATTAATAACGAATAATTATTATAAAACAAGACATGCATTTACAAAAGTTGTTCAAAAAATCGCCTCCAGCTTCAACGAACACTCTGTAGCATGTTCTCATCTATAAACGTCAAAGCAGTGTGAAAACGAGCTACTACATCTTCCGGACTCTACACGGATTCGAAATTTACATTCAGACGAAAAAATGCAAGGATATAAATCTGGAGATGTAGGTGGACATAGTACGGGCCCCCCTCTTCCAATCCAACAGTCGAGAAAATGTTGATGGAATAAATCGCGTCCTCCCTTATTTAATCTGGGATTTAAATTACCAGTTTCCAGTAATATTTTTGTTCGCAAAGCGATCACAAACGGTTTGAAACTGGACTACTCACGCGCAGTGAATGAAAACCGTTCACGGAGAGGCTCTGCACATGAGTCGTCCAGTTCCCAACAGTTTGTGATAGCTCTACGAACAAGCCTATGATGCTGTAGCTGCAGCACTGCTATTATTATTATGCGCACCTAAAGGTGTGTACTGACTAGAGCTAGAGCATTTCACTCCGAACGAGTCAAGCCCGCACAAATAATCCGAACAAACATTTTGTCAAATCTCTCTCGATATTCAGAGTGCTTAAATTTTTTTTCCGTTTTGCCAGTTAGTAAATTGTGTTCGTCGAGTTGAATCATGAATTTGGAAAATGGTATTATGTCTGCTGGTGCGTTTTTGAAACTCAATGATACTTATTATAAACTTTCATAATAGGGTATTTGACAAATTTTGAAAAAGTGTTTTAAATGATATATATATTATATATACCTCTAATTTGATTTGCAAAATTATTACAATAACTTATTTCTATTATTATTACA
Organism: Lochmaea capreae; assembly: GCA_949126875.1. NCBI lineage: Eukaryota > Metazoa > Arthropoda > Insecta > Coleoptera > Chrysomelidae > Lochmaea > Lochmaea capreae. The sequence goes on along the minus strand of OX421404.1, from coordinate 10,887,813 downwards.
TTTGAAATCAAGTTTTTAAATTTTCGGTTTAAACTTCCCGCTAAAACGCTCATTACCAATATAGCGCTGCACTGACGTCAGTCTATAGTAAACTTGTAAACAGTTAACGGGATTATTTAGTATTTTTTTGTTTTTGTGTTATAAAGCACTTTATAAAATGTCTGTAAAAAACCTAAAAAATAAAAATACTGGTGCACTGCAAGCTAAAACACTGTAAACTAAATGGCGGTAGTCGGATGTTTACTATTTAGTGACGTCACTCGCATCTGATCCGTCTGTTTCTGATCACGTGACTAAATGTTTAAATTTAATTAATTTCTTTTATTAAAATTATGTTTTTAACAAATAATGAGAAAAAATGTTTGTTTTCGGTATTCTTGAGAGTTTTAGCGATCAATAAAAATAGATGTAAATGTATTTTTTACCACTGTCAAATACCCTAAACAGGGATTTACTAGGAAAAATTCCCTCCTTATAGATGAAGTGAAGTGTCGTAAGGGTGATCAGGAAGGAGGGCAATTTATTATTTGAACGAAACATGGCTAAACGAAGGACATGTTAGAGTTACGCTAAAATACCGATAAGTTAAGGCCAGCTCAAAGGATGTTGACATTTTAGTTTTTAAAACAGAAGAAATAAGAAGAGGTTACGTTAGGCACATTCCATTCCTAGTTGGTGATGAGCAAAATTGGTCTTGGTCTTGCAAAAAAGCAAATAATGAACAAGAGCCATACTATCAGAGTCTTGGTCTTGATTTGCTCATCACTAGGGTACCCGTTAGTTGATTGTAAATTATTAATAATTTATAACTATGATGATTTTTGTGATTCAAAACCAAGTAACAGGTAAAATGAACAAGACCTAGACCAAGACTTCATACGCAAGACAAAGACTAAATAAGCAAGACCAAGATCAACACGATTTGTGCAAGACCAAGACCGAATAAGCAAGACTAAGACCAAGACTATCCGAGACTTCCTAGTGCGTGCTTCCTGGCTTAAGAGGAACTAAATATGCATTGTAATATGAGACCACTTTTACTATACTTGATCTATAGGTTATCTTATCAACGACTAAGAGAGAGTGGCAGAGTTCAAACATTTTGTTAAAAAACTGCAACCCTAGTTCATGACACCAATATTTGTATTTATACACCCGGTGTAGGTATCTGAGCAATCATAAAGTTTTTATTAACTACAAATAATTCAAATTATTTAATTGAGTGTTCGTTTATAGTGAATTACTTATTTGTAAATGGGAAATGGTAATACACTAAAAATGGATATTTCATTGATTATTTTAATTAGATTGATGTTAAGTGTTTTGACTATAGCTATAAATTTTCAATTAATGCATTTGAATACATTCATATGTTTGTCCACGACCACTTAATAATAAGTCAATATTTTACCTCCTAACAAAAGGTATATGGTACCTATATATCTACTAGAGTGAATTATGGTTCATAATTCAAGCTTCTGCATTTAAATAACATGCCATGACAACTCAACACTCACAAAATTTCGGTACATAGGTGACTAGAGATGGTGGTACAATATGAAATAAACTATTAAATCTGCGTATTTTGTTTAGGAAATTTGTTTCTGAAATATATAGTATCGATAAAATATCGAAATTTTTATTATTGATACTTTTCATTACGGTATATTTTAATATTGATATTTTTGAAACAATATATTTATAACAATACGGTGTATCGATACTTTACACAGTATCGCCCATCTCTATATGTCACATTGGACGTACTCCTGAAATTTATTAATTTTGACGTTAGAATTGTCAATAATACCAAATTATTACTTCCCGTTCTACACTCGACTTATTTAATAAAGAAATCAAGGGCCGTGGACAAAGTATAGTATTCTACTCACAATTTATGGCCATTGTTCACTCGGGTGACTTGCGTCCCTCGCCTACGGCTCGGCTATTATGGAATGATAGTATATTATTAAACGAGCAATTTATGATAGCCATTAATCACGCAGGGTGACGTTTGCGTCCCGAGCCGTAGGCGAGGGGCGCAAGTCATCCGAGTGGATAATGGCCATAAATTGCGAGTAGAATACTACACGTTGTCGACGAGCCTTCATTTCTTTATTAAATGAAAGTCAAGTAAATAATGCGAGTGTAGAACGGAAAGTAAAAATTTGGTATTATTGACAATTCTAACGTCAAAATTAATAAATTTCTGTAGTACGTCAAATAATGTGACATATGGAGATGGGCGATACTGTGTAAAGTATCGATACACCTACCGTTATAAATATATTGTTTTAAAAATATCGATATTAGAAAATATCGTTATGAAAAGTATCAATACTAAAATTTTTGATATTTCAGAAACAAAATACGCAGATTTAATAGTTTATTTCATATTGTACTCTAGTCACCTATGTACCGAAAGGTTGTGAGTATTGAGTTGTCATGGAATGTTATTTAAATGTAAAAGCGTGAATTATGTAGCCATAACATTATATCTGAGAAAATTGGGTTTTTTATTTTATTAAACTAGTTGTTAAAGACTTAACAATAGTTTTGCATGGTTGGGTAAATCTCGCTTAAATTTGAAATTCACATCTGCACACAGATGTGAGGCTTTTTTCATAGCAAGCTACTATCTTCTTGCTCAAAAAGGTTCACAGTTACTATACAGGGCTTTTCACGATGAGCGTTAATTAGACGTTTCTGGCAAACGAGACAACGAATCAACCTGAAAATTTTACAGTATGCATAAATTGATATGATCTACACGCTTAAAATATTTTAGACGATGCGTTGTTGCCGCTTCTACTATAAAGTAGCGACTACTTTGATTTTTCAAATGGAACACCCTGTATATATTATCATATTACGATTTCTTATCACTTTGTCAACAACTTCATGTACTATTTCCCTATACCTATCTATTACCGTTTAGAAGATATAAATTAATTTCTAATTTTTTTTTACCAAACATGTACTTTTATAAACGCTGATAATCTTGAACTCTCTGGTACCAAGACGATTAAATTCGAAATGGAGTGGAGTGATACCATGAAGATCTTCACTTAGAGTCATATTTTTATTTGCCTCTTACAGGGTCTTTAAAAAATGCAGATATTTTGATCACATGAAAAAATGAGTGGAAGTCAATTTTTTCAAATGGAACACCCTGTATATTTCCACATTTTTGAGCTCTACATCCAATTTTAGGTTGACTTTGTTCAGATAATCATATTTCAATTTCGAACAGTTTTCGAGATAAACTGTTTCAAACAGAAACTGACTTGATTTCCTTGTATTCATCACTTATTTTTGAAATTTAACAGATTCCGTTCGATAAATAATTATTAAAATACTCTTCAACCATCAAATGAAACTTCTCTTCAAACAATAGTTTCATTAACGCTGACACACGAACTGAAAATAATTTCATGAATTAGTTAATTCAATTGTCAGTGTATTTAAAAATTTGTTCGAACACATCTCCACCTCTACTTAAACAAACATGTAAACTCTTCAAAAGATTTTCATGTGTAGCGCTCCTGATTAAGTCTGGAGTTAAACTATTGAAAGCAGTTCTAACTCTCGATTTCATATTTTCCATTGTTGTTACTGGGTTGGAGTAAACCATATTTTTAATGAAACCCCACACAAAATAATCTAATGGATTGCCATCTGGTGTTCTAGGAGGCCAACGAAAAGGTCCATTATTACCAATCCATCTGTCTTCGAAGATTTCAGTTAAAGCTTCGTTTACTGAACGAGAATTATGGGGTGGAGCACCATCCATTTGGTACCATACACGTTCTCTTCCTGGCCTATTATTTAAAATCATTTGAACTCCATTTCTCAGTAAATCTTCATGAGACTGTTGAAAAACTAAATCGAAAAGAAATATTACGTAGTATAAAAAAGATGTTACAATTACAAAAATAAGTGATGAATACAAGGAAACCACGTCAGTTTCTGTTTGAAACAGTTTATCTCGAAAACTGTTCGAAATTGAAATATGATTATCTGAACAAAGTCAACCTAAAATTGGATGTACAGCTCAAAAATGTGAAAATATACAGGGTGTTCCATTTGAAAAAATTGACTTCCACTCATTTTTTCATGTGATCAAAATATCTGCATTTTTTAAAGACCCTGTAAGAGGCAAATAAAAATATGACTCTAAGTGAAGATCTTCATGGTATCACTCCACTCCATTTCGAATTTAATCGTCTTAGTACCAGAGAGTTCAAGATTATCAGCGTTTATAAAAGTACATGTTTGGTAAAAAAAAATTAGAAATTAATTTATATCTTCTAAACGGTAATAGATAGGTATAGGGAAATAGTACATGAAGTTGTTGACAAAGTGATAAGAAATCGTAATATGATAATATATACAGGGTGTTCCATTTGAAAAATCAAAGTAGTCGCTACTTTATAGTAGAAGCGGCAACGCCGCATCGTCTAAAATATTTTAAGCGTGTAGATCATATCAATTTATGAATACTGTAAAATTTTTAGGTTGATCCGTTGTCTGGTTTGCCAGAAACGTCTAATTAACGCTCATCGTGAAAAGCCCTGTATAGTTCGGTCGCCAGACCAAGAGAGGGCTTGAAAAATGGTTTGAGATTTGAACATTGAGTTGCCTATCTATCATATTTATGTTACCTATGGTGTGTTACAATGAGTTGCAATTTTAATTTTCTGTATTAAAAGATTTTTCGTTTATTATTAAATAAAGAAAAAGTTTAAAGTTATGAGAGTCTAGAGTATTTTGCTAAGAAAACACAAAAGGGCATACTTGTTTTAAATGAAACTGAAAGCTTCTAATTAACTAATATATGGAAACTAAAGTTACATGAAATTGTAACTTTTGTCATTCTGACGATAATATTTTTAGATATCGAAATAATTATCAATTCAATTTAGTTTTCATATATTTTTTAATATTAAAGTGGAGTTAATTAGAAACTTTTAGTTTCATTTAAAACAAATATGAGTAGATTCCACGAAATAAGGGTTGAAACAGTAAATTCGAAAGGACATACTGTACAAAAAACATGGGTAGACACTAACATAAAAATTTCCTGCGAAGCAGTCATGGAGGGATATGCGACTGGGTTATAGTTGACGTAAAAGGTATAGTGCGAACTCAAAGTTGCCGGCTTTTTGTTTGACTCTAAGACTAAAAGTATACCGTCATAGCCCAGTCAATATTATAATTATTTAAAATGCTTACTAGTTGACGATAAATTCATTTAATGTTATAATTTCAACTAATAAACATTTAGAGCCCTTTCAGACTAGGATACTGTATCTGAGATACGCGTATCCAAGATACAGAAAATACATGTATTTAAATGTAGGTATTCACACTGCATTCATCACGGCATACAGTATCGCGATACTAAACACATGTATTTTCTGTATCTGGGATACGCGTATCTCAGATACAGTATCCTAGTCTGAAAGGGCTCTAGTTAATTAATAAACCAGTTTGTTAATGAAAGAGACTAATAAACGAAACTGGTTGAAGCACGAACGAGCGATAGCAAGTGAGTGCCTTTAATAGTTGAGTTTATTAATCGCCCATTAACAAATGAGTTGATTACAATATGTTTTCGTTTACCGTAAACTCTTTTTTTGTGACAAAATTCACTTTTCCACAAAGACTATTAGGAGACAATAATGTTAACTCCATACCAATGACTTAGAATGTCATTGACATACATTTTCAATTTCACGTAAAAATCACGTTACCTAAAAATCTTAGTGATAATTGAAAAATATAAAATGCGAATTGTCAAAAAAGTTGCCATTGTGAAAAAGTTATTGTAAATTTGTAATTGTGCAGTTATGGAGTTAGAAAACACTGCGCAATTAACTGGTCCATTGTTGGCGAGTGCAAACTTTGGTATATTGTCTATATCAAAATGTCATCAAAACGTCAAAATCAAAAGCAAAGTGCGTTAATGACGTCCATTAACGCATCCTTTTTTAATGAAAATAATTAATTAATATCGAAATTAATAAACGGGCAACGAAAAAATGTATTTAATAATTTTTATTTGTTAAATAAATTTATCGACTGTCTAACTATAGTTATTTTTGAGACAGGGTTTATTTATTTTGCGAGGGAACACTCGCACGTGTTCGCAGGTGTTCTCTTCAGTCGGTGCATAGTCGGTGGTCTGATATCAAGAAAGTGTAGTGTGTCTCGTGTGGAAATTGTAGGTAAGTATAATATTCATATTTACTAGAAATTATATTTTTAGTTAAACATTATATATTTACCATGTGGCGTCGTTGGGAAATATCGAGTTCGGTCCAAAATAGTGTTTATAACAATGACGAAAATTTAAATAATAGTGATGAGAGTGATGATTTTAGTGATAGTGAAAGTAATGAAAACAGTATTCGACGACATTTAAATTTGGAAGCACAGAAAATAATATTTCAATGTGTATAAGAATAAACGTGAAAAGTTTGGTTTCCATGAAAAAACCGAATTAATGCGAGCAGTATCTGATTTAACAGAAGTTCCCCTGTCAACTATACGTAAAATATCCAAGAATGGGCCTTATGGACGCAAGAAGCGATGTGATAAGGGATTGGTCAAACCTTTAGATACGTCTTTGAGTTACCTACAATTGAAATAATAAGAAATAAATTAACAAATGCCGGCTGTAATGTAAATTGCTGTCAGAAAACCATTGAAAACTGGATTAAAAAATTGGGATTCAAAGTCAATAAACATCAAACAGTCATGGAAAGCAGAAGAATAGTGGATATGGATATGCGACTTGGAACAAGTAACTAAGTATAGAGAAGAAAACCGGCCAATTGTATATTTGGACGAAACTTGGTATGATACACACTGATGGGTCAAAATCGTGTATGCCAACAATGACTGCAAACAAAGGATCCAGACTTATTATTGTGCAATGCGGTGAAAATGAAGGATGGGTTCCAAATGCCTTAAAATTATGTGGAAAAAAAATGGAAGATTGCAACGTTGACTATCATGAGAACATGGAAGCTAGTATTTTTGAAGAATGGTTTGAATTCACATTGATCCCAAACTTAGAGAATAGTGTTGTAGTTCTTGACAACCCTTCTTATCATTTATGACAGCTCAATGAAATAAAAAAAAATGTATACGAAAGTCGTCGACCTGAATAAAAGAGAAGTAGCTAATATTACCAAAGAAGACTGACAGAAAAGGATTAAAAAAGTAATCAAAATTAAAAATGGGTATAAGAACATTGGGTAAGTCCATATTAATGGGGGAAATAAGTTTATTATTGATTTACAAGACGATAGTGATAGTGAAGCAGATGGTATGGAAGAAGGATTAATAGGATTTTTGGAAGAAGAAGGTTGGTTAAGTTTAATACATTTTTTATGTTACTTATGTAGTAGTGACAAATTGGAGTTACAAATTATATTTATTTTCAAAGTATTGTTTTATTCATTGTTATGAAATTTCTTTTTTTTGTTATTTTTTCATAGAATTTAGTTTTGTTTATGGTTGTTGCTTTGAAATTTCGTTTTCCATGAAATAATCGAATGAGATACAAAAAGGGCTCAGTTCACGTCTGGTATCCCGTTTAAACCGAACGTCCTTTCAACAATTACGTAACGTCAAATACAATATAGAATTTTGTTTGGTAAGTAGACAAAAATAATAATAATACTTTTCAGAGTCTAGCTCCGCAACATAACTTAAAGGGGATATACGATTAGATAGCTGGCATTAGATCTTTTACGTCGACTATACCTACACCGATCGGAAACGGCGTAGGTTAATTATCACCCATATTGGAAATGAGCCTGGTTTGGTCGATGATGGTTTGATGCATTTCGTCTCGAAATCGGCAAAAGATTACCACGAGGAGATGAATGCGAATTGTTTGAAGACTACTACGAGCCAGAAATAGCGTTCAAATTTACTACATTTGATCTTTGAATACAAATCACTTTATTTATTCGGTAAAAAATCAAATTATTTTTTTCCAAAAATTTTCTACAAACAACAAAAATAAATATTGAATTTACGTTTAACATTTTGGTGAGAAATGTATCGCCTATGGTTTATGATTATTTTACGCCTGATACCACGAGGTCGTGCTTCCATTCAAAAATGGACTGAGTACAGTTTGTATTAACAAGAACGCACCAGCAGCAATAATATTTTCCAAATCCATGTTTCGACTCGATGAACACAATTAACTAACTGGAAGGAAAATAGGAAAACACAAAAGGCACTGTGAATAACGAGAATAGCTTGTTGTCACTTTGCTGTGACATTTATAGACAGATGCTTCAGAGGATTCTTTAAAGCAGGAGGAGATTTGTTTGAACACCTTTTGTAAATACAGGGTGTCCCACTATAAAGTAACACTCGAGAATGGAAAAAGATAACGACATGCAGTTCTCGCTAAACTTCTTATATTTATTTCAAGTTTTTGTTGGCAATTTCACAAAATATGTTGATGATTCTATACTCACATAAAAATTTGATAAAACTTTTTTTCAGTATTTTAATAACCAAGACAAGTATTCAGTATCAATGGCTGCTAAGGCCACCGCCATCAACACTGTTAAAAAAATAAATAACTCAATATTCTAACAAAACATAAATTATTACACAAGACAACACATTTAAGATTATTTTTTTATTTAAAGAGAAATCGCATCAGCCATGTAGGCTATTGGCGGCCAGTGTTGTTAACAACACCTTTATTAACATTTACAATAATTACAATCGATACAGAAATTTTAAACACTTCAAATAACTATTTTCAGTTGAACACGAACGAAACACTTTATATTATTACAAATGTTGTACAAGGTTTGTTCTGCACTATACATAGGACCGTCCGTTATTATGTTCTTAATCGTTATCAGTTCCTCACATAAGTCACATTCCAGTGGTAGATCCTTGGAGATCAGATGTCCGTGGGTAAGTCTGGTGTGGCCTAGTCTAATTCTTGTTAGGATTAATTGAGAGAAGCGACGAGAAGGGCTGTTATTCCATGGGGCATAGTTTGGTTTAAGTTTGGTTTAAGTTCTTTCAATTTTGGAGGCTTCTGCTTCCAATCTGAGGTCCATTTTTTTATAAACTCTTGCTTATAATGAATCTTTAAATCATTCGCAAGATATTTTAAGATTGAATCAGATGCTGCTTTCCGGGCATGTTTATCAGCTGTTTCATTTCCTGTTATGTCTATTTGTAACGGAACCCATAGGAACGTGATATTTTTGTCGATTAATTGGTGCAATTGATTTTTAATTAACTTGACTATTAGATGCTGAACATATATTTTGGATAACAGGTGTAATGAGTTGGCAGAGTCAGTTACTACAATAAGATTCTTTGATTTCTTACTAGTTGTAGTTCACCTGTCATTAATGACGATTCTGACGGTAATTTAAATGTTTCCACTTTTTCTGGTAGAACAACTGCGCATCCCACTCTAGAACTTGTTTTGGAGGCAACTGTGAAGATAATGGTAGAATCGGGGGGATAAAGGGAGATTATCTCATTACATTGATTGAGGATTTATGTCTTGCTTATTATAATATAAGTAGTTGTAAGTTTAAATTAGGCAATGGAGTTGTCCATGGGGACGCAGCTTCAAAGTTGGTCTGGTAAACATAATGAAAGGAAATTTGTAACTTGTTTATAATGTTTTGTACTCTTAAATGGAATGGTAGGTGGTTATTAGTGTTTTCGCGTATACTCCCTGTATACAAAATGAGGAATGTTGGGACTTAATGGAACGTCTTTTTGCTGCATAGGACATGCTGATTATTCGTCTTCTTTGAGTAAGTGATGGTTCTCCGAGTTCCTATTGAAGACTATCTATAGGGGTTGTCCGAAGAGCACCAGATAGTATACGGAGAGCGTTATTATTATGAATAATATCTAGGGATTTTAATACAGAGGGCATTTCATAAGAATATGCTATGCAACCGTAGTCCATTTTTGAGCGTACCAGTGCTTTGTATAATAAAAGTAGAATATTTCCAGACGTCAAAATAATAGTGTAAAACTATTAAAACGCTTTACAAATTAGAAAATTACTTTCCAAAGGATAGATCGTTCACCAGGAAGCAGCATCTACTTCTCGGGCAATATGCCCCGCCAGACAATGAATTACACTTCCAAGATAAACGGGGTTGGTATATATGAAAATATAGAACCAACCATTCTGGTTTATAATTTGAAGGAACAGTATCACTTGCAGACCGGTTTTGGCGTATTTGCGCCTCATCAGTATACGATCTATCCTTTGGAAAGTAATTTTCTAATTTGTAAAGCGTTTTAATAGTTTTACAATATTATTTTGACGTCTATTCATAACACGCTTTACTTAAATGTGACAATTGATACAGGAAACTGTAATCAAGTAAATAGAATATTTCCATCTGCACCCCATCGCTTGTTCCCTAGATATTTTAAGAGGTTTAATCCCTGTTGACATGCTATAACTAGTTGTCGAATGTGGAATTTCCAGCTCAATGTCTTGTCGAATATTAAACCTCGGTATCTCATTTCATGGCACTGCTTTATGTTCTCTCCGTTCAGGTTTAGGGAAAGTGCTGTACGGGTTGGTTTTTAGGAAAAAATTATATATTTAGTTTTTTCAGCTGAAAAACTAAACCCTCTAATTCTGGACCAGTAAACAATTTTATCTAATTCCTGTTGGAGCAGTTGAGTCATTGTGTTGAGATTTTTTCCTTTAACAAACATAATCATATTGTAATGTATTTCTTATTTATTTAATTAGTTTTCTTACGGTGGGATAAAATTATACACACACTATGGCTAATTACTACTAATTTATTGAAGAAACACTTAGGTACACACTATAATAAACTTAATTTATATACACACTACTTAATGTCTACTAATTTATCTACACTCGGTATAATTATTGTCCTAATTTATCTAAAATACTATTTATATTTCACTATTCGATTTACTGTAGTTCACCTATTCACTGTTCACTGAAACTTGTCTATTAAGAACTGTCCGACTAACTCAAAAACTCGTGTATATATAGTCTTTCCCAATTCTCGAACGTTCTCGAGTTTGCCATGCTTGTCGTATGCCTGAATACGCATCGTACTCGAAACATCTAGAATTCGCGCATTCGCCAAAATTTATAGTTTAGCGACAGGACCGGCTTCTGAATTACTGAGTTCGTAACAATATCATCCGCATAAAGCTTGGCATGCGCCGGTGTTTCGAGATTACTTAAGATATCCTTTATGGCTACCAGGAAAAGTGTAGGGCTTATGACCGAACAGCCATACATTTTTGTGTATTGCAAAATGCTTCGTTGATTTGGCTTTCTAGATGTACAAGGTTATCTGTAGTCTATCTGAAAAGACGGAATCCGTTTTGCTCTGTAATGAGAAGATTCTTAGCTTCTAATGTACACATAAGCCTATTAATTATTATTTTTTCTAGAAGTTTACACATTATACATGTTACTGAGATTGGGCGTTAGGACTTTGCATCTGTAGGCGATTTGTTGCATTTTAATATTGGGATTATAATAGCTTTCTTCCAAATACTAGGAAATTTATGTCTGTCCCAGATTAGATTGTAAAATTTTAATAAGAATACTGCTTCGTTCGGTAAATGCTGAAGAAAGTATGTGGTATATCATCCAACCCAGGAGTCGTATTTTTTAAGGCTGAAAGTGCTTCTATCAATTCGTCTTTGATGAATTAAGTATTAATATCCTCGTTAATATTTTGTATGGTTATTGTATTTTCTTCGTCCCTTTTCTTGTGCTCTAAAAATGTTGTATCGTAATTTTCATTATTGGCCATTTGACCATAAACTTCTGCCATATCTTGGTGATCTGTTATTAAGTTTCCGTCCCGTTCTAAGTATTTGATTCCGTGGCTGCTTTTAACTCCCGCTATTCTTCTAATCTTGCTCCATACTGAAGATATGCAGATACATGCAATGAGAAACGGAACATAGGGATTTAATGTATTCTCCGATCGAAATAGTCCACCAACAAAAAATTTCTATAAATTTACTTATATATCAAGTATTTAGCTGGACAGCTGGATTCAGAACCACTGTAAGAAACCCCGCCTATTCTCCTTCCAATATTTGTGGTCATGAGCGTCTGTGCGTGTGCGATTTATGCAATTTAGTATTCAAGTGTCTTTAGACGGTAGAAAGCGTCGCTACATATTAAAACAATATGTTTTCCTCCTACCCCTATAGAAAGTAGACACTTTCCTCCCTCAAATCAGGGAGGAAACTCATACTTTTTCTCCCTAGGGAGGAAAAGTACTTTCCTCCCTAGGGAGGAAAGTATTTTTCCTCCCCCTCATTTCAAGTAAGTTATAAACGATGAAACTTGTGAATTCATTATATTCATATTGTTTCCATAATTTCTAGAGCATCCTGTATATCCTGTTTTTTGGTAAAAATCAAACATTAATGTTACTTCAACGTAGTATACAAATTTCAGCTTCAGGAATCTTAGATAAACGTTTTTTGAGTTCAGAATAAGAAAAGCATAGTATGCTGTGGCTCACTGACAGTAAACACGGCGATTGACTTTTGAGGTGCAAAGTCGCTACATTCATTAAACTTAGTTGAATTTTTGAAAAATGGAGAGCGATTCAAGTGATTTTGAATTTCCAAATACACCACCTAATATTAAGGAACAAGCTAACATAGCGTCATTAACCTTACTACCAAAAAAATCTAAAGACAGGTATGAAAAACAATATGCACAATATAAGCAATGGGCTAAAGACAACAAGATACATAAATATTCAGAGAATGTTTTACTGGCATATTTTTCACTACAAGGAAAATCATTAAAAGCTTCAACACTTTGGTCTAAATATTCAATGCTACGCACAATGATACAAATGAAGGAAATATCCAAAGTTGATTGCATTTCTAAAACGTCAAAATGCCGGATACAAACCAAATAAAGCTAAAACTTTTACAAGAAAAGAAATAAATACATTCTTAATGGAAGCCCCCGATGATGTTTTTTCATTAATGAAGGTAAGAAATGAAATCCTATGCAAATAATTTAATTTTTGATATAAAATATTCATAGGTAGTCCTTGTTATTGGAATTTCTGGAGCATGTCGATGTGATGAGCTTATTAAAATGACTATGGATGATATTGAAGAGAAAGACAGTCTTTTAGTCATAAATATCCACACTTCAAAAACGTATAAACAACGAACTTTCGTTATCAATACTACAACAGGTAACGGCCCAAATTTTGTTCAAATCGTTAAAAAGTATATCTGTCTACGTCCTAAAACTGAGCATAAACGATTGTTGGTATGCTTTAAAGCAGGCAAATGTATAAATCAAGTGGTTGGCAAAAATAGTATATCCAAAATACCACAAAAAATTGAAGAATATCTCAATCTTCCAAATGCCAAACATTACACAGGGCACAGTTTCAGAAGAACTTCAGCAACTCTGTTAGTAAACTCTGGTGGGGATATTTTAGCTCTAAAACAGCATGGCGGTTGGAAATCAACCAATATCGCAGAAGGTTATGTAGAACAATCTTACACAAAAAAAAGAAAAATTTCTGATCAAATTATGGGAAATAATGTAGAACCTGAACTTGATCAAAATCAGCCAAGCACTTCTAGAAGTTACCACCATTACAATGTGCTAAGCGAAAATATTTCAAATACTAAAGCTCCTGTTCAAACCCTATCTTCTTCCAATGGTGTTCATATAAGTGCTGCTCAAAACTGCACATTCAATATTAACATAAATAATTCTAAAATATAGTTAAACAATACTATGTACTTAATTGTATAACATATATTGATAAATTTGTTTAATAAATAATTCTTGTGTTCTTAATTATATTCGTTATCTATTTGTGTTGTAAATAAATTTTCAAAAAAAGGTGGGTAGGAGGAAAAATCATATGTATCACATGGGAGTAAAGTGCCTTTTCCTCCCTTGGATGTTTACTGCCCTCCGCTTCGCGTCGGGCAGTAAACTACATCCTGCGGGAGGAAAAGTGGCACTTTCCTCCCTAGTAATACAAATAGCTATTACGTTTCATGTTGTTCAAATTGAAAAATGAATTGTTAAATTATCTTTAACAATTAATGTTCCGAGTTAAGATAGTATGTTTTGATTTCTTTTGGCCATCATGGCTTCCAAAATGAGATTCTTTAAATTAAAACAAATTAAAATAAATTCCGAAAAGCAACTAAAAATGCTAATACTAAAAAATTAATGAACTAACGGTTCAAATAGTCCTCCTTGTTGAGCCAAACAAAAACCGAATGTATTGAGCAAAGATAATCTTGTATCTTGCACAATGTTGTACAATTTTCGCCCTTAGTTCTATCAAATTTTGAGCCCTTTCAAAATTGTGCCGATAAATTTCATTTTTTCTCTACAAATTTTATTTTATTTTGAAAAGTTATGGCATTGAACAGTACTCGGATACTCGGACTGCTGTTTACTGACTGTCTGAAGTGTCTGGTGACTCAAACGCTAATTTAGGACCGCCCACAGTTGAGACTATAGGGAGGGGTGGGAATTGTACGATATGTTGTAGATGACCAAATGAACGATTGTAATAATCGTGTTTTTAATCTGTTGAAGCTTGATATCAGTCGACTAGTTCAAAAGCAATTCTGATACAATGCTTAAAATCCCTATGTTCCATTTTTCATTGCATGTATCTGTATTTGTATTTGAATTAATATATTTTTGTACATATTTCTGCCACGTCCCTTTCTTAGTTTTTGTTGTTATTAGTTTGGTGTAAGCTCTTTTTTCCATTAGGTTTTCGTTGGTTCTATACCGTTTGCAAGTATTCAGAGCTTTTTTGCTTTGTTTTATCGCTTGCTGGCATTCCTCGTTCCACCAAGGTACTGTTTTATCTTTTTTAATGTGTTTTGTTTTACCAATTGCAACTGTAGCTGCACTTAATAATTTGTTAAATTTTGATAAATTTACATCAACATCGTCTGTTACCGAAATATTTTGGATTACTTCTTCTTATATCAAAATTTGCGATTTCGATAGAGCGCGCATGCGCACTTTATAAGAGTTTACTCTCCTAGGATGTTTCACTTTTTAGTGAATAGATACCCTGTAGCGGCATCGAAACGTGTTCTAGATCTGTCATTGAATATTGCCAGATTAAGATTTTCCATTACCTTAGCTATTTTTCTACCACTCGAAGTAGTCTTATCCGATCCCCAAGAAATATTATGTCCATTGAAGTTCCCAAGAATTAATTTAGGTGATGGGATTTGGTTGAATAAATTCGTTAGTTCAGTTTTGTCTACTTGTTGATCGGGTGATAGATATATGTTGCATATATTGATAGTGTTATTTTTGGATATTAATAGCGTAATTGCTACTGCTTTTAAATTTTTATTAATTACAATCCTATTAACTGTGATATCAGCTTTAGTGTAAATCGCGACCCCACCACTTGCATGATCTCTGTTTCTGTAATTTAGGTTGTATGATCTCAAAGCATGTACATTGTTATTTTTAAAATTGGTTTCCTGACGACAGATTAGCTCCGGAAAATATTTATTTACCAGTAGCTGAAATAAAGGCAGGCGAGTGTAATAACCATTAATATTCCACTGCAAAATGTAATTACACATAATATTATTTAGGACAATAAGAAAAGATAAAAGGAACTACAAAGGTATGCAGTTAAGTTAGTATTGAGATAGGTCACTGTCCAAATCGGATTGCAGATATTCTTGTTGCTTAAAATGAGTGTTTTCGAAAAGATCAAGAAATTGTTGGCTATTTAGCGGAAAAGTGTTGGTGTGGTTATCTATAAAATCGACTATGTTTTGTGGTAAATCGATGGGTGATCATGAACTGCGGACAACCTACGGGTTGAGAGCAGGTAGCGCACGAATTGCGGACAGGCCATGTATAATCCGCTTAACCGCCGCAACCCTTCTTCTCAGAAATGTAATTGAATTGCATCGTTTAGAAACACATCTCTAGGGACGTATTAAGGTATTTCGTGTCACAAATCATTTCACTTTCTTGTTAGGTGGTGTTAAGTGGTGGTGGTGTGCTGAGTATCTAGTTCTAGTGGTATGGTGAGTTTTTTTTACAAAATTTGTATACCTTTTATATCTTTTTATTTGTTTTTTTGATTTTCCAATTAGATTTTTTTCTCCTAACAAATCGGTAAAATGGAAGTAATTTTGAGTGATAGAAATATGAATAATAATATTCATCTAACCTAACCTAACCCCCTAACTCTTTACCTGTTCATTTTACCTGACCGACCCTTGTCCGCAATTCGTGAGCACAGAAATCGATTGCAGCAGAGGAAGATACATTTTTGAATTTGGGTTTATTGGATGGGGCTGGAAAGCTACTGTCTAGATTGAATGCTTCATTGGCGTCTGGTATACCCTGTGTTTATTAATGTTTCTGAGCATTTTTAAAATATTTTTTGAAGCGGAGTGTTTGTTTTGGTTATTTAAGTACTCAATAAACGTTTTATTTTTTTGCGGAAAATAATTGCTTCCTGTGGTTACCTAATTCAAATGGTAACGACGATGGCGTTCGCCTGCTAGGGCTGCCACTTTCAGCCTCATGATTTTATCAACGATGCATACAAACGTATTTACTTTTTTTTTAAGCAAATTAATCAGATATTTTATTTTATCTCTACAAAACTAACATCAAAATCTATTACCTATTCTAAAAATTTTCAACTCGGAAATTCTTTGTATAGCAGCTATCAAACTAAATTTGAATTTCCTATAAAATTATAAGATTAACTTTTATCAACAGTTTTTCCGAAACACTTAAATAAATATTAACATAATGAGTTCAAAATGTAAATATTATCAAAAATGACGAATAGAATGTTACGAGAGATTAACTATTGACTTGTTCATTCTTATGGAAGAATGTGAGAGATATCAAATTTTTAGGTTAGGTAAACAGAAATAGATAATTTCTTTTCCGAAAAGATAACAATGATTTGGAATTTACTAATTCTATAATAAACATAGCGTTATACAATTCATTGTAAATGTGTGATTGTCAAATATTTATTAAAATAAATAAATTGTTTCAACCCTTACAACGTGGAACCTTTCCATAATAATCGAATAGAATCAATCTATAATGAATTTATTTGTGAAGGTCAAGATTAAATATTACTTATACAGGGTGTATTATTAAACGAGCAATTTATGATAGCCCTTATTCACGCAGGGTGAAGTTTGCGTCCCGAGCCGTAGACGAGGGGCGCAAGTCACCCGAGTGAATAATGGCCATAAATTTCGAGTAGAATACTATACTTTGTCCACGACCCTCGATTTCTTTATTAAATAAAATTTAAGGAATAATGCATGCGGGTAATAATTTGGTATTTGGTATTATTGACAATTCTAACGTCAAAATTAACAAATTTCTGGAGTACGTCAAATGTGACATATAGAGATGGGCGATACTGTGTAAAGTATCGATACACCGTTCGGTTATAAATATATTGTTTTAAAAATATTAATATTAGAAAATATCATTATGAAAAGTATCAATACTAAAAATTTTGATATTTTATCTATACGATATATTTCAGAAACAAATTTCCTAAACAAAGTACGAAGATTTAATATTTTATTACATATTGTACCCCCCTCTCTAGTCACCTATGTACCGAAATTTTGTGAGTGTTGAGTTGTCATGGCATGTTATTTAAATGCAGAAGCGTGAATTATGAGTTCATAATTCACTCTAGTAGATATAGGTATGGGTCCCATATACCTTTTGTTAGGAGGTAAAATATTGACTTATTATTAAGTGGTCGTGGACAAAAATATAAATATATAAGCGATGTGACTATGTGAAATATTGATATATCATCCTAATGCAAAATTTACAGTTACTTAACGAACAAGAGTATTAATAAGGGCTATTAACAATCGAGATATTTTAACGCGCGAGCAAAGTGAAACATAAAAATGGTTTATTATTCAGGAGAGGGTAGAAATTATTGAATATTATTGAAGGAGGGTTGTCCTTTAACTGTTGCATATGTTACCCCTATAATAGTCGAATTCGGGAATACGTAAAACGTTTTGAGCAACGAATATTTCTCGATCCCGAAATTTTAATTGTATACGGTTATTGAGCATTACCAAATAATGAGAACTATTTGAAATGTACAAAATTAGTTCTATACATTTCTGAAGGACCAGCACTAGCTCTGCTTCTTTCATATAATCAGTGCGCAGCGTCCGACTAGCCACTACGCAAGAGGTTTGTCTTGATAACATAGATGGCCGACCAAACTTTTTTGGTATTTCTACCACCAACTCCACTTATGTCTAGTAGACAAAAGGAACAAATCAAAAATGGAGTCGAATTAATTTTTATTCAATCGGTTCGCATCCTGGGACAGCTGTTTCGGCCTTTGGGCCTCATCAGCCAGGCTATCGAACCGATTGAACAAAAAATCAACTCGACTATAATGATCAAAGATCAAGGTGAAACAACTAACGCATTAGTGTCGCCATCTACGAATGCAAAGTCGAAAATGTATGTGGAGAAGGTAAAGTAGTAAACTAGTAAAGTAAAGTAAAATGAAATAAAATTCAAGTTTTTCAAAACCCGTCTCATTTTATAGCTAGTTTTATGAAAACCGTATGAATTTTTGCACAAGTTCGAAAATAATGTATTAATCTAGTGAGTGACGTTTACGATGTACCAAGTAACTGTCAACTTTTATAAATAACTTTCAAATTGTCATTCTTGCTAAATATTTGACAATGTTAACTATTCAAGAATTATAATCACTATCAAAAATAATAATGTAAGAAACACACAATTAAACAAAAAACATCTATTCAATATATCCTCCCCCAGCTTCAAAACATCTCTTAATTCTCTTTCTAAATATTTCGCAGCATTTCTGGGGTAATTTCGTTAACGGCATCAATGATAGCTCGTTTCATGTCTTCATTATTATGGTTTAAATTATTTGTGTAAACTTTTTGTTTTACGTAGCCCCATAAAAAAGTCTAAAATAGTTAAATCGGGGGATCGGGGCGGAAAAAATATTGGTCCATTCGCATGAACTTTTTGAAAGTGAAGAGGATAGAGGTTTTCTTTAGGAATCATATTCCATATGGGTTTAGAAATTGCACAATTACGATTTCGTCCAAGATATAATTTTCGTACACCTCTCTAACATCCGGGTGCCTACCAGTTTCAGTACTTCTATATACTACTGAACCGGTTTCTCTTAGGCGTTGGTGGAAAGCTGTAAATTTTGATAGATTGGGATGTCGTTAAAAATGGTTCCGTGTATCTTGGTTCGGCTGCACGAACGTTACATTGTACCTCACGTGAGATTACGTGCCTAACAGCATATTCTTCATAGGAATAATTAGCCATTTTGACAAAAAAATAAAGTTGGCCGTGTCACGGAACGCCCGGTAGATGTAAAACATAAAATAATAATAATAATAATACTAATAATAAAAATAATAATTATTATTATTGCCAGGATTTTTGCCGCAATTAAATTCATGAGAATTGCATTTTATGTAATTATAACTACTTTGGGTGTCATCAGTATAGCAAGTTTTCAATTATTTCAAAATATTGACTGACTTCGCTTTGGTTGGGACAATGAGTACAGCAAAATGTAAATAATATCAAAATATCGATTTTTCGACTTCGTTTTCGTTAGGAAGATGGGATAGTTACATATTTAATAAATTGAAAATATCGAATGTTCTGTTTTTATTTGGTTAGTATATGGTCAGTATAGCCAATTGTCAATGATTTGAGAGTATCAATGCTCATCTTCGTTCCCGATGGGATGGGACAATCAATTTTTAATACTTTGAAAGTATTGACTGACTTCGCTTTGGTTGAGACAATCAGGACAGCAAACTTTTAATTATTTGAAAACATCGACTGTTCAATTTCTCTTTGGATGGGACAATCAGTATAGCAAATTTTCAATTATTTGAACTTTGCTTTGGTTGGGACAATCAGTATAGCAAACTTGTATGTTTCCCTTTAAAAATAAATAATTTTCCAGATATAGGTGTGCGCGCATCGTTAAAAATCTGAAGGCATCAGATGGTCTTGCCGTTTGCCGTGACGGCAAACCATCCAATTTTACTGCAAAGGCGCGCCAATAGATGTTTTACCTACTACCAATATGTAATATCAAACATTACGATACTGATATGAGTTTCGTAATGAGATACTTTACCGCACTAGTGCGGTAAAGTAAAATTAATTAGAATGAACGGACTTTTTTTGAACTGCACCAGTCTTCGAATCGCTTATATTCTTTTTCGTATCTATTGCGGGATTTAGCGGGTACTAGGGTTTGTATTGCGTTATTTGCAGCAAGTTCTATATATCAGAATCCACACTTTCATAGTCGGCACTCATATCGATACAATTATACCAAACTGAAGTGAACGCGTCAAAATTGACAGTTCGCAAAATAAATCAACAATAAGTGCAACGGTTGCTTGTTACATGATTCTAATATCATTAATTTCAGGAATATTGACTAATTTTGAGTAAATAATTAACATTATTGGTAGTTAGTAGGTAAAATAATGTACTATATTCGTATCGTAAATTCATATTACGATATTCAATGGGTATTCATTTCGTAATATGAATCTTTACGACACTTATATCGTAAATATCTATTACGTAAAAAATTACCTTTACGCAACAACAATAACTTTGTATGTAAGAGTTGCCAAAAAACTTATACACAAAAAATTTGTCTTTTCGAATTTTCTGGCTATTTTTCACCGAGCTGTTTAGGGTATTTTTATTTCAGTGGATATTTTAAACAGCATTAAATATTTTTTCCAGTGTACAATTTCAATTTCCATAATTATCTAATATTATTCAAATTATTTTAAAAATATTTTTCCAGCTACGAAAAATAAATAAATCCACATTATCTCGTTCATTAACTCCAATTAGTAAACTATTTTCTTAACTGATATCGAACGTTCGACAATTTCATAATCACACTTCGGACATTATCAAATTAAAATTTATTTACGTACACACCACCTCCGAACCAGCGCGATATCAACATGCAAAATAGAATTATCAGTTGTCCTTTGTCAATTAAGCAGTAATAAATAAAACATTAAAATACAAACTTGGATTTTTATGTAGTCGACAATTTGAAAATTGTTAAATATTTTTTTGGGTAACAAGATATAAAATTCGACAGGAAACTCAAAAGATCACCATAAAAATGATAAGCAACAAAGACGAAAAAATATTGCTTAGAACCATCTTCAATAGGACACTTTTTTAGTAGCAAAAACGTGCTATGAAATTATTTCAAGAGGCTTAGACGCGCTGTTAAGGCGTTCATACGATAAGGAGGGTATTCTTTTAAAATTACCCAGCTTAGTCACAAAAGGTGATGAAAAAATACGTTCCCAAAAAATTATATAAATCTAAATGCTCAATATTCTATTTTGGAAAGTTTTTCAAACTTATCACCTTTTGAAATATAATTATAAATCAGTAAATGAAAGTCGTGTGGTGACCACACCTCGATTATTTTGTTTATCAACACATAACCGGCATTCCACAACAATTTTAGTATATTTACTTGATTACAGTTTCCTGTAACAATTGTCATATTTAAATAAAGCGTGTTATCAATAGAAGTCAAACTATTAAAACGCCTTACAAATTAGAAAATTACTTTCCAAAGGGTAGACCGTTCCAACTCCGTTTAGCTTGGAAGGGTAATTCATCGTCAGCGGGGCATATAGCCCGAGAAGTAGATGTTGCTTTGGAAAGTAATTTTCTAATAGGTATGTAAGGCGTTTTAATAGTTTTATACTATTATTTTGACTTCAGTTTCGATATAATATATGTTTTCAATAATATAGTAGTAATTTTTAAGTAAATTCCGGACCGGAAATTAAGAAAGTAGTTCAATGTTTTCGTGCTAATCTGTAAAAATCCATAATATTAAGAAATTCCAGGGGCCTAAATGAAGCTCCGTCCGGCTTAGTTATTGTTATTAATTTGAGAAGGGTGTCTGTAAATAATGAATTTATTTTATTTTCACTTTTAATGGAATATGTTATAATGTAGATCCACATAAAGCTTGTATAATATTTAACAGGAAATACCTAGTGACCATACACCATCAATTATTTGACTGTCCCATACACAATACTATAATAGGTCTACCTTCAAAACGAGACATTTTTTGTTCAGAAACTAAATGATATAGATCCCAGTGCAGCTAAAATTATATAGGGTACCAAATTTAAAACTACCACGTGAACGAAAAGAAATATCAAAAAAAATTCAAAACTGTTTCTAGGGTAGAGAGAGGGAACCCCCTATGCCCCACATACCCCATCTACAAAAATTTAAATGACAACAGCCTACTTGTAACACGTCGTTGGAAAGCCCGTAGAAAATGCTTTCCAACGATTTAAGTCATAATTATACAGGGTGTAACAATAAAACAGAAAAAAATTAAGGTAAGTATCAAATAAACCAATATTTTGAGTACAGAAAGGAAATATAAAACAGATTACAAAATGTGTTGTTTAAAAACCGCAAAGCAAACTTTTTTTTTCGAAATACAATTAATAGAACATTTAACACTTAAATAGGGTCCGTAGTTGCACCTTATTTGGAGGTTTTCAAAGCGAAGTATCGTTAAACACTTAATTGTTATTTTCTTTGTCAAGTAAAATTTTCTGTTTTATTGTCACACCCTGTATCATTATGAGCTAGACCGTTGAAAAGCATTTTCTACCGGGTATCAAAAGTAGGGGGATATGCCATTGAATTTTTTATAGGTGGGGCATAGGGGGTTGATGGGGGTGCGGTCTCTCTCATATCATTTTAGTTTCTCTACCCTAGAAATGATTTTGATATTTTTTTGATCTCTTTTCGTTCACGAGATACAGCTCTTTGCAAGGTTAATAAATTAAATTCAAAAAATAAAATAAGTAGGTAGGTACCTACTCCTATTCTAAACATAAAATTTAATATAAACATCCTGAAAAAATAGAAATAAAAATCCATTCTGAAGGTAAACATAATTTTAATGAATTAAGTGCTCAAATAAACCACCTGCCTGTGCCAGACAATAACCAAATCTGTGATAAAGATTTGATCTCATATTTGGCGTAATGCTGGTACAAACGAGCTGTATTTTCGCCCTCGAAAAAAAGTCAACGATAACGAGACAAAAATATCATTTGTACAAATTAATCTGCGCTTCTGGCAACAGCGGATAAAATAGGGGAGTAATGAGCATTCGGCCAGTCTCGGGAAATAAGTATACACCCCTAAGGTGAAACAAAGTACACGCCTTAATGACCACGCATAATTATTCATTCTCTCTCTTTCAGCTGTTTTTCTGTCGTACTTGTATAATCCCGACGGTTCGTATGTACTTTACGCAATCTGTATAATCTAAATTATATTTAATATCGTTAGTTGTACTACTTCTTGTTGTAAAGTAATATATTTTTCTATAAACAATAAAGATTGAATTGAATTGAATAATGAGTTTATTGGGTTTTATCTGAAGCTCGGAATTACAAAATCCACACAAAACTAACAGCAACAGAACAAGAACACAACAGAACGCAAATTTTACGAACGTAAACAATACGATCTAGTGGTCCCACAGTTGGAGAAAATCATACTGCACGAGGTCAGCTTTTTGGCATAATTAAATTTTTGACAAAAATCCTAGTAGAAAACAGATGGTGCCATCAAATAAAAGACTTTTCTCCACGACCATATAATAATCGAGATAATAATGCACAAATTATTTTTACAAATTTAGCTGAATATAGATAGGTATAAATTGAAACGTCAAAATAATCATAATTTCACGTATATACCGGGTGTCCCAGACTAATTTATCCAGGCTATATCTCTTAAACGAATAGATTTTCGAATGGGACAAAAACTGATCTGTTCCACTTCTAATACATTTTAATATGGCATAGAAAAAATCATCCCCTAAATAGTCATCCCTTAGTTACAAACCTTAACTTCAAACTTTTTAATAGCGTCCTGTATATTTATTTATAATTCTGGATGTGGTCTTCCATCGTCTATTCAAGAAATTTTCCAAAAATAAAATGGGTTCGTAAATAATCAAGAAAATATCAGAATGGTTGGTTTTAAAATATCTTGTAGATATACCAACCCCGTTTGACTTTGGTGTGTAATTCCATATCCGGCAGTGCATATTGCACGGGAAGCAGTTGTTGCTCCTTAGTTGAACGGTCACTGTTTTTGAAAAATATCATTTTTCAAAAAATTCATAAAGTGTGAATATAAATAATTATTCTTCGACATCTGTATCTATATTTATGTTTTCTCTATTATTATTCCTAATATTATAATTTCATTTGAAAATGTAAAGGTTTCTATTAAAATTATGAGTTACCTATATCTATATTCTCTAAATTTTTATAAACGAATGTGGTCGATAGCTCAGTGGTAGATATACTTGATCCGTACGTGGGTCGGAAAGTAGTGGAGCAGTAGGGAGCGGGGATGAGGAGAGATATACAATATAGATAATACAAACGTTAGATGTATCCAGACATTTTCGGCCGACTTCGCATCATTTTATTACAAACCGAAACTATAGGTTAGATCGCTTGACCCCTCAATTTGTTCGTACTCTAATTTCTTCGTTTTTTCTATACATACGATTGAGATTGCCGATACTTTTTACGTTACGGAAAAATCTAAGAAAAGTACATTTTTTTCGTTTAAAACGTTTATAACAAATTACTGAAAAACTTTTGCGTATCAAAAACATATCAAAATTATACTACGTAATGCCTTTTTCCTACACCCTTACTATAATAATACACTTATATGCACATAATCTGTTTCATAATGAGATCCATTATGATGCAGATTTTTTATAACGATAAACATTTTTAATCAACAGAAACCGGAAATTTTTCAATCCAGTATGCTGTGTATTTGACGTTGGTCCTGGATTCCTATCTAATTATTTTATTTGTCATGATCAGTAGGTATTAAATTTTCGTAGCTAAACTTCCGGCAAATAGACTATTCCAGAATACCCGATTTTGACAAGTCGGCCATATTGGGCTGGGTCCCTCGATCAGCTGGAGTTGAAGTTTGTATGTTTTGAGATGTGGTGTAAGTCAGTTGGTTGTTAGACAGACTTTGTAGAACAGTGAATTGTCTCTGAATCGAATTAAATTATAATTAAAATGTTAGATTGAGGTGCACAGAATGATCAATTTATTACAGTAAAATTCACGAATGTTTGTCGTTACGTCATAAGCATCCGAATCAAATCCATAGTACAATTTTCGCCAGCGGTGCGTCATCGTTATAGGGTTCGGTATGTATTTCTGGTGATGTAATTATTAGAAAAAATAAATGAAAACCAAAATTAACATATATTATAGTTACACTACAATTTGAAATTCTACAAATAAATTGTTACAAAACTTACCTCTTGAATGTCATTTAACGGCAAAAGTGGTCCGCCATTAGCCAATTCCTTTTGGGAATACCCATGTAATTTTCTAATACACTCCCGTTTACTTTCGCCCAAACGTTTACCAGGCATTTTGTCGAAAAATATTACAATAAATGTAAATGAACTTTATTTCATACTGTACCCTAAAACATACCTTTACGTACTTGATTTCAATCCGGAAAATAGACTTTTACGGGATAGTAGCACGTAATGAAATATTACGTGCTACTATCCCGTAATGAAATTTTACAGGCTTTTACATATTAACGGGACGACGATTTGTTGGGTATCAGATGCCCCGTGGCTTCATGAAATTTGCGCAAAATGTCCTCAGGAATGAATTGATCTTGAGCCATTTCGTGAAAACCGGATAATGACAATCGCTGACAGTATCATATTATTTAAAAACAATATTATGTTTCTATGGGTACCAACTACAGACCAGCTATCTTGGCATTGAATGCAAATTTCAAAAATAGCGAACTCCGATAAATATATTAATATTTTATTTTTTCAGTGTTCTTTTGTCTTTTTAGCAGTATAAAATAAAATGTTGTACGTCACCCGTCCGGTAAACTTTTACAGTACTCGTTTCGAAATTCCAGACTCGGCTGTGTAGTTACCGGACTAGTAACGTAAATATCTATTACCTAGGTATTTAAAGTAATGACAATGACGACGAACTTCAATGGTGACAGAATGATTTCCGCATAAAGTGATGTTTCACTTTTTAAGTACAATCGTTGTCACAACACAAGACAGAGTGATAAACCGATGAAGGACGTAATGGCGTAGCTTAATTCAGGCACAAAAGACATTTTTTATGTACCTTTCGATTTGATTTAATTGGACATACGCGGTCAGTGATATCTACATAAAATTAGAGTGTCTTTGATACATCCAGGGAAGTGTGACGTAACGAGAAACATTCGTGACTTCTACTGTAGTCACCTCACTTGGTTAATACAACCGGAAATCAAAAAAAAGAATCTTATCTCTTGCATTCCACACTTAACAACACTACAAACGATGGAATTTATTACTAAGTCTAACTTTCATCTCTTGTTTACCAGTGAACAATGAAAACTGAATAGAATGTGACATGAGGGCTCACAACAATATGGCCGACCCCAACTGCACAATAAATAATCTTAATATTTTCAAGTAATCGGATTAATTACAATTATTATGTTCCTTATAAATATAAGTAGAATGTTTATAGTTTTCCTATATCCATGGTAATACCCGAGGTAATAATATTAATTACAATGTTGTAGAATTTTTTATAGAAATACGAGTAATTGTGTTCAATACAAATATAAATGTAATAATTATTATTTGATTTGTTTCTTGGGTATGGTTATTTATATGATAAAAATCAATTAAAACACTTTTTGACGTTTCGCTCAAATGATAAAAATACAGTGAACGATAAACAAGATATCAAAAACTTAAGTCAAATTTATCATAATTTAATGAAATAGCCAATTAGATATCAATAACTACACATTTTTTCATCTATTATTCAAATATCGTAAATTCAATTCTAAAGTAAGTACTTATAATATATCATTTTAATTTAACTTCCATCTCGACTTCCAAATGTTTAAAGTAGATCACCAAATTCTATAGCAACAATTGTAAATATTTTACTTCATAATGACATTTTTTTTAAATAAATATTTTGAAAAACCTCTCAAACGAGAGCGAAACGTCTAAAAGTGTTTTAATTGATTTTTTTCATATAAATAACCATACCCAAGAAACAAATCAAATAATAATTATAATCAATGGTTAAAGAAAATATAATAATATTATAAATGTAATATTTATAGTTCATTATTTATCGGGTGTAGAAAAAATAACGTATGCAACTCTAATGTAATGGTTTTTACATGATCGTTGCATATTTTTGGAAAAAAAATTTGGGATTTGGTTTTTTGAATTTAATCGATATTATTTATTAAATAGAGAAATAATTATAAAAATAGTTACCTATTCAAATCAGCACGAAATGGTGAAAATGTCGCATTTTTTGTAATTCTATGACTTACCACTAAGATTCATTTAAAAAAATTGATTGTTTTTCATAACCCCATGATGAGTGAATGTGTAAATTTAGTTAGGTGGTAAAATAGAAGGAAATTGAATTTACGAATCGATCTGTTCCAGCTTTTTCATACAATTTTAGTTATTCAGCTCTTTCCAGACTTTACGACGTCTCTGTAAAGGCTATACATTGGAAATTATTATGAAAATTACTTTCAGAAACTATTCAATTGCGTCACGCCGCCTGGTAATAAAAAATCGGATTAATAGCTCACACTAGTCGAGTTAACATAATATGATGTTGGTATCAATATGGTATCAATAGTCAAGTCAAGTTTATTAAAAAATATGACCAAATATAAAAGTTTAAATATTTCCAGTACGTGAGAAATCTGAAAATAGAATCAGTTATTCAATTAGAGAGCAAATAATGATTTAAACTAATGATGAGCAAAGCAAGACCATGACTCGGATAGTCTTGGTCTTACTTATTCGGTCTTGGTATTGCTCAAATTGCATTGGTCTTGCTTATTTAGTCTTGGTTTTGCGTACAAAGCCTTGGTCAATTTCTTTTAAACTTTTGTCCATTTCTGACACGAAAAAATTCAACACCTGAACAATCAATAGTATTTTGAAGTTAAAGACTGCAAAAAAATTCAAGTCATAGTAAACTATATTTTTGATAAAAGTGTTGTGAATAATAAAAATTTTTTTTGTTGACATTTCAATCGTATTATAGTGCACTAGGAGTGGGATCAAGTGAGGTGCTCTCTCTAGGAATGGTTTTTTAAGGAATAAGAAGCATTTAGATCATATTCGACGACGACTACGGATGATGCTTCCATGAAAGGAGCATAGTCTCGGTATTTATATATTTTGGTGAATTTACAAATAATGTTTGTTATCTAATGTATAATGTATCTACTTTTACAATTGGTGATAATAAACATTATATACAGGGTGATTCATTAGTGCGATAAAGTCCAATATCAGCGTGATCTAGAACGATGGATATTGTTTGCTGGAGACGAGAATACTTAAGGTCAATCCGAAAATATCGCAACGAATGTAAGAATATTATCTTTTGGGTGAAACCTGGCTAAATGAAGGACACACCGTATCGAAAGTCCGGCAAGATAAAAATATACTGAATTCCCGACAACCTGTGATGGAGGATTAAGACTTCCCTCTGGAAAGGGACGCAGGCTTATTAAAACCCATATAGTCAGTGTAAACGGATTTTTAGATCAAGGATTATTGGAATTTCAATCTAATTGAAGCAAAGACTACCACGAAGAAATGACGGCTGACGTTTTTGAGGAATATTTCCAACATATGATCGAATACATTCCCCAGAATTCAGTTATTGTAATGGATAACGCCAACTATCATTCTCGATTAGTATAGCTTCCCACAAGTTCATGGAAAAAAGCGGCGATGAGATGGCAAAAGTTAGAGGTATTATTGTACATCGCTCACCCTCTTACCATTGTGAGCTGAACCCAATAGAGCTTATATGGGCACAAGTAAAAGGTTATGTTGCCAGAAAAAACAAAACTTTTAAACTTCAAGAAGTACGGCAATTTTTGATGGATTCATTGGCGAATGTGACTGCCGAAAACTGACAAAGCGCCATAAAACATGTTATAGCTGAGGAGGCGAAAATGTGGGATCTTGACGACTTAATCGATGATAGTGCAGAGATCGAACCGTTAATTATTAGGACAAGACGATTCTTCAGATTTATCTGATGAATATATTATAGTTAAAGTAATGTTCACCTGAAATAATTTGTTATAATTTTTTTGTCCACGACCACTTAATAATAAGTCAATATTGTACCTCCTAACAAAAGGTATATGGTACCCATATATCTACTAGAGTGAATTATGGTTCATAATTCACTAGAGTGAACAAATTTAATTTTATTCAGTTCGATTTAAAATAACTGGCATGTCTAACAAAATATTTTCCATGAATTTGTCATAAGTTGTAATCCATAAAATGATTAGTAACTTCACGGAGTTCGGTATAAGATGTCCGTGGTTTCTCTCTCTCGTTAGATTATCCCTAGTGCATTTAATTTTTCCGGAAAAATCTGGAAAAACGAGTTTCTTAGTAATTCGTTTTAACACATAACATGAGCGAAAGTCCGAGTCGAAGACGAGGATTTTTCCACTTTCGCGAATGCTATTTGTTAAAACAGATTACTTAGAAACGAGTGTTCCAATTTTTCCACAGGAAAAATTAGATGCAGGAGGGATATTTGGTAAGATTATTTCCAGAGTTAAATAAACATTTTTTTCTACTACCGTGTGTAAAGTACGTACTTTAGACACATTTTCAAGTGCGTAAAACTTTATTTTACGCACTAGTGCGTAAAGAAAAAATTCCAATATGTATGTAGTTATAGATATCTAGTCTTATAAAAATATAGGTATAATAAACGGATATTAAATCTAAGTTTTTTTCATAAATTGGAGATAGAAACCTATAGAATTCGGTAAAGTAACCTAATGATTATTGTTAAATAATTATTGAGTACTGGAAATAATACGGTAAATAGGCATAAGTTGGCGGTGAGTGACTGACATTTCTTTGTGAATTGAATCTGACATTTAAAATTTAAATTGAGATATTCCGACTATACCTAGGGTAAGCAATTGTATTTTATATTTATGAATTGAATATTTTTAGAAAACTATGATGTTATTTTAGATTATTATAAAAATAAAGATGGATTCCTCTTACGGTCTCTCAGATTACTTGGCGAATACACCACCAAATATATTAGATGTGGCACAGAATTCTGCGAATGATTTACTGCCCCAAAAATCCATGAGTATTTACGAAAAAAATAATATTTCGAATTTGATATTAATGAATGATGATAATATCCCTTCTACATCCCAAAATAATGGTGATAGGGTTTTATTGGAGGATAATACCCTTTGTACTACATCCACGCTAGCTACCGGCAATTCTTTAGCCAATGGAATAACGAACATTACCAATACTGCTGTAGTTTCTAAATCTACCGACAACTCCTTAGAGCAGGCTAAAGGATTGAAATTTAATAACTGCACAAATTGCACTTTTAATATTCATATTATTAATAATTGAATTCGTTTGTTGTTTTGTTAATTTGTTCATATTTTGATTATAATTTCCAAATCATTTATAATACATATATCTTATTAGAAATTAATACTAGCGTTAAAGATTCTTCTAAAGAAAATTACTATTAAACTTTTGTATTTTGATTAAATATTCGCTAGTAGAAAAAATATTGTATGCAATTCGTGTGTAAAGACCTTTTTTTCAACTCATGTGATTGTCGCATTCGTCAAAAAAAAGGCTACTTTACACACTAGTTACATAAATAACTATATTTTAATACATTTTTTTTAATTAAAATAATAAGAACAATATAACTTTCAAGCTAGGAAAGGTAATTACTTCAAACTCATTTTAAATTATAATTAATATTTCCAAACCGATTCATTTTGAGTTTCAGTTGAAAAATTAATAAATTCGTAAACGTTATTTGTGATCTTTGTTGTTGTTAACGGTACATAGCAACACAGCATAGAAACCGTCAAGTTTGTTTTTACAAGGCAACATGTCAAACTTATTACATTTTTTCGATTTTTTTTCTCCGGAAAAACTGCGGACAGCTAAGTTGACAGTTGTTAAGTAATTTTTCCACTTAAAATTTATATTTGACATACCAATTCTTGATAGCGATTGGTCAAAATTAATAGGAAGGAAATAATCAGTATAATGCCGCATTATTCGGCATCTTCTGTGTACTTTATTATTGTAAATGTAAATATGTGTTAATGGGTTCTTAAATAAAAAATTATTCTAAAATTATCAATTGAATTTACAGTTGCAACCCATACTTCGTGGAATCTACTCATATTTGTATTTTAAATGAAACTAAAAGTTTCTAATTAACTCCACTTTAATACTAAAAAATATATGAAAACTCTAAATTAAATTGATAATTATTTCGATATCTAAAGATTATTAATTATTATTTAGTGCGACCTCAAAACCTTTTATTTACGTCCAGACAGATGTTACGAAGATAAGACAATCGCTTACGGCCTATATATTCCCCTTAATCCTCCCAATTTTTTCCTCTGTAGAATAAAGTTGTGTAACGCTCACCACACGTAATGTGATAAACAGGATTAATTTTCTTTGCCTTATAAGGATTGTTTTTATGATTAATTATTTATTTGGGCATTGTGACGTCGAGAATTGACTGGTGAAATATTAGACAATTGTTTACATTTTCAGGATAAGCCATCATCGCCATCTTCATTTCCCATTTTTTTCGTTCTTAATTACATTGTAGCCATATTTAAACATTACAGCCTTATTCATAGTCATAAGGTTAGTAGCTATTAAATACTCTACTAACAAGTAGAAACTAATATGTTACTAAAAGTGTCATATTCATATAGTCCGTACTTTAGTAACTACCATACCTAGTTTTTAAACTAAAAGGAGAGATTTGAATTTAAGTTCAGATTTCTGCTGCCTAAAGATTGGTCTGATTGCCGTCGGTTTCATACATCCTGTTCATAAACATTCACTTATGTATAAATGAAATTTTGTACATTGTCAAAGATTGAATAAATCGCTTTTCATACATTTATCGTAATTATATAATAATTATTTAAGAACATACATCTGTGGAATCCAGCAAAATAAATAAATAAACTTTGATATTGTTTATGTTGGCATCAGATAATATTGGCCGTATGCACCATTTTAACCGTTAGGCATGATTATGTAATCGTGATTAACTAGGTAACCGTGATTATATAAAACAACCTATGGACCAACTAAATGGATATGTGGTTTTTGTAATCAGGGTAAAATTGAAAACTCGATTTGACAACATAGCTCAACTGCAAAAATTCGTGCCGGTAACCAGAAAAACCAAACAGATTGACAGTTGTGGTTAGGTTTTTTTGTTGTTTTCCGCGGACTTTTTTCAGTTTACTTTTGCTCATTATCAGAAAAAAACACTTTGAATTTGAAGAAGAAAACATATTAGATGCGAAAAAGAACTCCAAACTTTCGGTTTGCTGAACGGTTACATCTCATGGAAATCATTTCAAAAAAATATGGGGCAATCCTGGAGGATAAAAAAACAGACAGGACTTCTGTGGAAGACCGAACAAAAGTTTGGCGCAAAGTCAAAAATGACTTTAATGCAACTAGTACATGGGGGATATTTCGTGACAAAGTTTCCCTTAAACGTTTATATGAGAACCGAAAGAGGGAGGTAAGAAGGTTGAAAGCAAAGGAAAGTCAGCTTCGGTTAAAAAGTGGAGGGGGTCCTGAATACAAGATAAAAGTAGATCCAGCGGATGAAATGCTACTTTCAATCATTAATAAGAAGAGTGGGCGTCGGCCCAGCACTGTAGTGGAACGCCTCTGATGCGATAATTACAGTGACCTACTCTGGGAAGACCGTCGTCTAAATAGCCCGTACAGCCTGCAGTGGAGTAGCATATCATAGCTCGCAGGCATAATAACAATGAGGACGAGGTATATTGTAGGTATGCCGTCTTTCGGAGGAGACGTATAACCGAGGTCCCGAGTCCATGGATGTTGGGCTCGATAAAGAACCCCACCACTGGTTGGAACACCAGTGGGTTCGGCAAAATTTCCTGTTAGGGGTAGAGTGCTCCCGGCGTCGGTGATTAGCATCAGTCGCTGAAATAGACCGACGTTAAATAACCAATTAAAAAAAAAGAGTGTTGAGGGTTTTACTAACATTTTCGATTGCGACAACACTTTTCTGAAACCACGAACATAACCTTTTCACCACGATTAAATGTATTTAACTCACCAACATTGGCCGGTTAACTTTAATTTTGATTAAGTTCCTTGACAGTGCTGGCGCATTGCACATTATCTTTATCGAGATATTTTAATCATGATTACAAGCTAATCATGATTAACTGGCCTTGGCACATACGCACATATGTCTGTTTACTCTTCTAGTGTTTTCATTGTTCGGAGACGACAACTGCGAGCAGTATAATACATATTTCACCTAATTGTTAATTAGTCCAAAAAATCTCAACACTACCCTTTCGGAACACACTTCAAATATAGTACCTTTTGTTCGTGTAATTGAGATTTTCTAAAATGCTCCTTCTAGTTTAAAAACAAAGGTTTAGTTCTTGGAGACCAGGTATAAGGAGCACAAACTTGAATAGGAAAAATGTTGAAAAATGTCCAGCGGTAAGCAGTAAATAACAGATGGCGCGAGAGTAGTTAGAGATTTAAAAGACTGAGTGAAGTATGCTGACCAAGTTAACCTAACAAAAAGTAGTGTTTATTTTTATAAACAATTTAAATAAATTAACAATGGGAAAAACATGCATTGTGAAAATTTGTCCAGCTAGACGTAAAGTTAAAATTATACATTTCAGTCCCTGTATTATTTCCGACGTAAGTAAACTAATTTATATTTAGTTTTCTTAATAAATCAACACTCCAACTTTTTCTTTGCTTAAATTAATTCACAGACAGCAGCAGGATTAGAAAAATGGAAAATATCTTTTCGCATTGATTTGAAATCAAATGATCACATTTGATACCTTAATTATAATATCATATTGTTCATAAAATATTGAATAAACATATCTCTAACCAAACATAACACCAGCTCCGCGAAATACTTATTTTTCCTCGAAATTTGCTAAAACCAAACATAAAAGGTAAC
Organism: Lochmaea capreae; assembly: GCA_949126875.1. Taxonomy (NCBI): domain Eukaryota; kingdom Metazoa; phylum Arthropoda; class Insecta; order Coleoptera; family Chrysomelidae; genus Lochmaea; species Lochmaea capreae. Next base: position 10,853,430 of record OX421404.1, on the reverse strand, counting down.
TAAATTAAAATAAACAAACCCTCTATTTACATAACCTAAAATAATATACCACGTCGTTCTTACTTTAAAAACTGTTGGCCCGATAGCTATACTAGCGCGTTAGTGCTCCTTATATCTAGTCGGCATGGTTTAGATAATATTATGTTTTATGGTAGAAAAATATGCATGGCAGCAGAGAAAATTTCGATTTTGACGTGTTGTGACTAACTTCTTTTTCATGAACATAGCCTAGCAAATGTCATGTTCATTTGTTTATTTTTTCGTGTATTTTCTGCAGTTTGTTAATTGGTAAAATCAGAGAACCAAACCAAATAATTGTTGATGAAGAATTAATTAAGGAGCAAGCTGCTGAAATGGTCATACACTCACGGACAAAATTATTGCATATTTTATTTTAGGTCTTTATTTGATTTTCCCTTAACCACTTTTGTGATTTCGGTTGCTAAGTCTGTTACATTGGAGTGTTCTACGTATATTGCAATTTATTACAGGTAGAGTAATGTATAGACATAGCTTTTATAACTGAATAAGCAATAACGTTAAATAAGCCGAAAACTATAAACGTATAGCATAGTGTGCCTTGACGACTAAAACAGTGGTTTCTCTTTATTTGACGTTGTCAGAATGACATTTTCAGTGCATTATTTCTTCAATCTGTAGTTTCAGTTAGTAAAATGCCACGTTTAAATGACAAGACAGACAAGAAGACATTCACAGAGATTGAATGTCCATCAATCGACTGTTTCTCGCGTACTAAAACGTTACAACGAGACTGGAGGAAACAAAATGCGGACAAGTACGTAAAAGATGTACAACGCCAAGGGATGAGCAATATTTAAGAATTCAATCTTTGCGAAATCGTACACTTACTGCTCCGCATCTAAAAAATCAATTACTAAATGCAAGGCAAGTCAATGTTTCCACCAAAACAAGAATAAGGAGACTTAAGGAGGTCGATTTAAAGCCAAGGCTAGAGTTCCTCGGCTTCTTCCACGCCATAAAATCGGACGGTTGCAATTTGCAAGAGCACATGCTGACTGGAATGAACATCAATGGGGAAAAGTTCTGTTTTCAGACGAAACAAGAATAAAATTATGGAAGCCTGATGGACGTAGTCGAGTATACAGAAGGCCAGGAGAACGTTTCGCAGAATGTAATCTTGCACATAATCTTAGCTTTGGTGGTAGTTCCATTATGCTATGGGCTGGCATTTCTTTGGAGAGTCGCACGGAGCTCTCGTTGAAGTGAATTTGAGGATGAATGCTGACTGGTACATACGCAACATCCTTGCAGAACATGTTATACCATATGTCGGCTTTATTGTATATGATAACTTTGTGCTAATGCACGATAATGCCTGTGCCCATGCCGCAAGAACAGTAAACCAGTACATTGAGGATGTCGGGATTGCGAAGCTAGAGTGGCCACCATGCAGTCCTGACGCAAATCCCATAGGACATGTATAGGACATCCTAAAAAGAAATATTCGAGCACGGAATCCAGCTCCTAACTCAATTGCAGAATTAAGGATTGCTGCACAGGAAGAATGGAATCGAATAACACAAGAAACCATCAAAGATCTTTTGCGCGGTATGCCTAGGAGGATGCAGGCTATCGTTAGAGCTAAAGGAGGGAATACTAAGTACTAAATTGTTATTATTTTGTCTTAAACTAATGTATCGTGTCCATATTGTTGTTCTTTCCTAATTAAACGTTATTATCAAAAACAGGCCACTTCACTAATTTCTTCACGAATCTGTTGTAAAGGTTCAATATGTAATTAATTTGATTATTAATAACGTAAAATACTCTAATGTATCAGATTTAGCAACCGAAATCACAAAAGTGATAAAGGGAAAAGAAGTAAAGACCAAAAATAAAATATGCACTAATTTTGTCTGTGAGTGTATATCGGAATTTAAAAGTGCATTTGAAACGACAAAATCGTTAAGAGAATTTATTATTCAGTTCATTCAAGAACAGATGGCAAATGTAGATATTTGGAGGATGGAGATGACAAAAATATGTCGAGTAGTTAGTTTACTAAGAAAAGTTTAAATACTCTATTCTCATTATAAGCAGTAATGGGGTCTATTTCATAAGTTTGACAAATTGAACAGTGAATAGTGACAAGTTGATTGGTGACAAGTAATGTGAATATCTGTTTCATAAGTGTTTCAATTTGTATGTTATGCCAACTGAGAATTTGATAATCTGACAAATAAAGAATTGGTATCGCAAATAATAACCAAGACTGGTTTAAGCTTTTTTAATAATAAAAGAAAGTATCTTTACTGTTCTAAAAATATGTACCTAAATACTTAATGCATTTTGTATTTTAGTGGAGCAGAAACTTGCATTGCTGGAGCAAATAAAGCTCAGAAAACATATAATAGAGGGAAAATTTTCGGACAAAGTAACAGCCGAATATAAAAGTAGAGCTCGTGATGAATTGTTGGCTTTAGCCAAGTCTATTGCTTTGGTTCCAGAAGTAGCACAAAATAAATACTGAGAGACCAGACATGGGCGAATTGGAAGAGGCGTGCAAAGATGAGGATCCTTCATTTTTATCAGGTTGCTGCCATTATATTTTTTATTGTAAGATACCTATGAAAGGAACTGTCAAAGTGAAGCTTTCAGAATGGGATCTTAAGCCGATAACCGGCTTTTGGTATTTTATTGCTACTATGCAAAAATTAATCTAAAAATTTTTTAAACCGAATATTTCAGGAGAAAACTGGAATTTAAGAATTTGTAGATACGTCACAAGCTCAAAGATGAAGTTATCCAATTTCTGATTTAAATGTTTTATGAATCAATGTCCATGTTACAAAAAGGCAATTGGGATTTGAAATTTGAAGAGCTGTCAAAGTCTATCATATATATGAGTGTTTTGGTTTTCAATATCACAAAAAAATTGTGTTAATATTTTTTTATTCAAGTTTAGTTAGTTTTTCTCCACAATTTTTCAAGTTGGAATAATGTCAATATTATATCCTAAATCGTGTTTTGTATCATACTGCACGAACACAACGCCTCGTAAAAAGTTTGTAACTATTCCTGCAGTAAATTTAAACGAAAATTATGGTTTGAGGCTGCTAAAAGAAAATATAAACAGACTACTACTAGTTACTCTTGCTGTGTGAAGATCATTTTGATGTAAGTAATTATACAGGGTGATTCATTAAGAATGTCCAATCTCTGAACTGTAGATTCTAGACCTCAAAATATGATGATTCTGCTCAACATGCCTTATGCAAATATTGCTAGTTGCCGAGATACGGGGTGTTCAAAGTTTAAATTTAAATTTTGATTTTCGCAATAATTTTTTATGTTTTCACAATTTCCTTTTGAACTGCCAACCAATTTAAATGGACCTCTTTATTTAGATTTTCTTCAAGAACATTTTCACGAATTACTAGAGGATATACCTCTCGCTTTAAGACAAAATATGTGGTTTTTGCACGACGGTGCACCACCACATTATTCTTTACAAGTTCGTCAATACTTAAACGAACAGTTTCCGCATCGATGGATTGGTCGTGGAAGTGGTCGTGGAAGAAGATTTTTCAATCTGGTCGCAAATGAAGGCATTAGTTTACAAAGAAAAAATTACCTCTCTTCCACAACTGCGACGGAAAATAGAAGAAGCCACGGATGTAATTAAAAATAATAGACAAGGATTATTTGATATTAAGAGATCTTTACGAAAGCGGATCATATAGTGTATTGAAGTAAATGGTGGGCGTTTTGAGCATTTGCTTTGAATTTTTTTATTTTTGTTTACAAATTTGTTATTGTTACATAATTTAAGGAATAATAAAAAAAATTTATGAAAAAATTAAAATTTATTGAACTTTTTAGAAGCAAATAACTCGATAACCGATTGAGTTACACGAATCAAAGAAGAGTAACTTCTTTTTGTAGAATTTAACCCTTTTTAATATTTTTTTATTATTTTAGTTGTAAGTAAAGCCAAAAAAAAGTTTACTTTGATTTAATTAACACAAACAAGTGTAACTAGCGCCCTCTATTAGCAATGTTAAATTAGAGTGCAAATTATGATTCCTCATGCCAAAAAACGTAAAATTGCCAATTTTCAAAGAGAAATTGTGAAAACATAAAAAATTATTGCGAAAATCAAAATTTAAATTTAAACTTATCTCGGAAACTAGCAATATTTGCATAAGGCATGTTGAGCATAATCATCATATTTTGAGGTCTAGAATCTACAGTTCAAAGATTGGACATTCTTAATGAATACAGGGTGTATATGTGTGTGTATTTGTCTGTACGAACCCAGTCATTCTATTAGTTTACGAATAATATCTAACGCTAACAAAAATAATAACTAACTGTAAATTCGTTAACGAAAACTAATAATGTTGAAAGTAAGATTTATAAAATAATCTAATAGCCGTAAAAATAAATCGGAAGTAAATCCTAAGTCATTCACTCGTCAATCGTCATCAACTCCGGCAGCCAACCAGCACTAAAGGCAATAAGCTTATAATGCCCTCAACATACTAGGTAGTCATAATAGAGTGACCCTAGCCTGGGTGCCAGGTCACCAAGGAATAAAAGGAAATGAAAAGGCCGATGAATTAGCCAAGCAGGGAGCGACTGAGGTCATGATAGGGCCACAACCTTCCTGTGGAATTTCAAAAACCTCACTAAGGAGAGCATCCACCAATGGATGAACAACCAGGCGTTGCGCTGGTGGCAGAAAACTTCAGGACCAAGGCACGCTAAATTATTCCTTAAAAGCCATTCGGCCAAACTGTCAAGCGACCTACTATGCCAAAGTCGAGAAACGATGAGGATGCACACAACTGGCATAGCAGATGACAGCCTATGTAGGTTTTACCAGGAAGAAGACGAAACCGCGGAGCACATACTCTGAGTGTGAAGGCCTAGTAATGGTGCGGTTTCACCTATTCGGAGAAGAAAAACCGAGGGCAGAGAGCTACGCAAGGGAGGTGGTATCCAGGCTAATAGATCTAACAAAAATAATAAAGCTAGATATCGAGCTCTAGAAATAGGGAGGACCACAATAGATCTGCAAAGGTCGCAGTGGGAAAGGACAAAGAGCCACTCCATTTCTAATCTAATCTAAGTCATTCACTATAAAAGCAATGATATAACATAAGCATAACCTATAAGTACTTCAACACAATTTTAAAAAATAAAACGACAGAATTGTGTTCCTATGTCAACCCTCATGTAGCTAGCTTCTCCTTTAGTGTATGTACGTCACAGCATAAATGGCGAATTATTTAAATCATCTAAAAGTTGTATTTTCAAATCGACATAAAAACCTTGTGAGAATAAAAATATTATTAAAAATAATTGATTCCACATTATGATTTTGTCCACTAACTATTAACATTGAGAAAACATTATATTGTTGTTAAGTTTAACACCCCATTGGACAATGCTGTGTTGAAACGTTTTATGTAAGGAGTCGCCGAGTATAGTCGGGCTGTCGAATTTATTGAACAATTATGGTTTGTGATTGCGTCGTTTGTGGAAAAGTGGATGGTTTATTCCCGAACTCAACTTTTTATCGGTAAGTGTGGAAGGACTTTTTTACTTTGTTTTCAAGGTTATTAAATATAAGCTTTTATAATAAATATATTTAACACAAATTTCATTTATAATATGAGAAATTATATGAAAACACCAAAATCCAATTTTAAGAAAATTGAGCCTATTTTATATAATAATACTCAATTTTCAAAAGAAAACACAATTCTTATATTCTGAATTAGGTTCTCTCGGGATCTTGAAAAACTAAAACATTGGTTTTCTTTAGAGGACATTAAAAAGGGGCAGCCACTGGCAGGAAATCCATGTCTATGCTCTGATCATTTTTACCCTGAAAACCTTTTTGTCAGATCAACAGAATCAATAATCATTTAACTGAACGTTTCCACAAGTTAAGGACTTTATTAATTAATTAATTGTGAATTTTTTCCAAATTCAATTGCAAAAATTTAAACGTGTTCGTCGCCCCAGTCGACTTTTTCCTTTGATCGGCTTCCTATATTCAATTATGACAGCTACATATACTGCCCACTAAAATGTTTCAATAAATACCACAGCCCACTCATAATAAGCAACAATATAGGAAGTACAGGAAAGAGAACATAAAGTTCCCTCATTTTTGAATAAAAGAAAAAACAAATTTGAAGTTTGAAAGTTAAACTTTTCATACTTTTTTACGAAGCATACAATGAAGCAGTTTTTGACATGTCGCCAATTACCTTGATCTTTCTACTAATTAACTCAAATTTTTTGATATTTGGGTTGTTGACCTAAAAATTTTTAATAAATAGGTCTACATCTGTCAACGTTTCATTAAAAAAATTAATATCTCGAAATTTATACATCTTAGGTAGGTATGGGGTATTATAAATAGGGTGTTTCATTTTTAGACGATATTTTTTTCGGTCCTACCTGAAAACCTGATAGTTTATGGAAAAAAAATATACTCGCGTTGGAAAAACAATTTTAAATCAATTAGAGGCTTCGCTCATTCAAAAATTTGATTTCCTATATAAATAACACAGGAAAATTTTTTTTTTGTAAAAATAAGTATAGAGCTTTTGTAGGAAATTAAACTTGCTACAAAAAAGTTCCTTTAAACAAACACTCTCCGATAAACAGTTATTGAGCTGTAGAGTTGGAAAGGTGAATGTTAATAATCAGTAGTAATACTAAGGCACTAAAGAGATGAGTATTCTCATCCGCCATTTTGGTGCCTGAATTTTATTGTTTTGTGATGTGTCGAGTTGACATATTGTGTTGAAAAATTTTTGATATTGAACAGAACATTTTATTTTACCAACTTTCCTTCAGACTATTAACACCAGAAAATTGAGAAAGTGCAACGAATGGATGCTGGCCACGTCTCTGAGTAGAAATACCGAACGTCAACGTACAAGGCACCAAAATAGCGGACGAGAATACCTATGTCTACAGCGCTCTAGTAATACTATAAGTACTTCAAAATAATCAGGTTGTACATCGATAATTTGTGGCATAATTACAAAGAGTATCAGTTTGACAGTTTAAATTCTGTCACTGTCAATGTGACATTGAAATTCAACGTAGAATGCGAAAAGTTAATGCTCACCTCCGGTATAACCGAAAGTGTCATGTATGTCAAAACACCATAACTTGTGAAATACACCAATTTTCATAAAAATCGTGAAGGTAGATTCCAATAATATATAGAGTATGGTACAGAAGAAAGGAATAGATTAATTTTTCGTTAGCCAGTGATTTTGGGGGAAAATTTGAAGCAATTTCTAAAATTATTTACAGTCAGCTAAAATACAATGCGAGCAGCGAACTCTTCTCGAACGTTCGCTATAACTTCCGAGTTATTATTACAATCTCAATGAGTATTCGTTGTTTGGATAAAAATGTGTGCAGAGCTCCAGCGCTGTACTCCAATGAGGAGACGTGCCTGTAAGCTCATTTTGTTTCCCATTTAGATAACATGGCTTTTTAGACCAATTCAGTAACTATTTTTTCGTCATTCTTAAGTACGTTAATCCACATAAATTTATTGTTAACGGTATGAGTACGTGTACATTTTTTACAAATCCCCACATTAGTACGAATTTTTTGGCATCAAGATGAACATGTAAAATAAGGTCTAAATGTCGTCAAACATTTGAAGGTCGTAAATGATACAGCTGCGGGATCAGTTCATTTAAAGGAAGAATATAACAATATTCTTACCCGGAACGAAGACCAGAAGCAGTATATTCTTCAGATAGTCTCGGAATAACGAAGAAACCTTTCCCGATCCAAAAAACAAACGTTGATAAAAACATTGTAATTTTGATGATTATGTTTTTAATAAAAAGTAGAAGGTGTAATAAGTCGTGTTTTGAAATACGCTAATTGAAATAAACATGTACAATTATTACTTCTACAATCTCATAACGCGAATAAGACGGCCTTTTAATGAGTGAAATACTCTCTAAAGCACCAAGCTTCTAAAAACAGGTAGTCAAGTTGATCAATTTGTCGTCGTGTATAATATAAGAAGGATGGCCGCCGTAAGGGCTGTGATGGCGCCTTGTAAAAAATTTACTCGTACATATACCAATTAAGCATAGATTTACATGGAAAATATTTTTTTTTCAATGCCAAAAAATAATGACTGAATTATCCTGGAAATTCCATGTTATTCCAATGGGAAACAAAACGAGCTTACAGGCACGTCTTCTGATTGGACTATCTAAGTTGCGCGTGAATACCCATGAAAATTAGAAGCATTCCTGTATTTTTTAATCCGAAAGTTGCAGTGAAAATGGGCCGAAACGCACGCGCAATTATTATTCAACAAAGGCCAGGAATTTATTTAAAAACGCTGTAATGTAAGATTAGTAATATACTTCCTAATTTTTCAATCTCTGGAACCAATTTAGAATAAAATGTAGTGATGTAGGCAGTTGTATTACAAAGATACTTAAGGTAGGTACAGACAAATACTATGGTTATTTGTATAATTATGTAGAAAATGATATAACACACATAATAGGTACCTACTATCCAATCTTAATATACATATAACAAAAAACAAGACAAATTTCTTGATAGTTATGTTCTAAATCATTAATTTGATTCCCTGCATTTCTTAATTATTTTCCTTGTAATTTTTACGTATAGTAATTATTGTTCACTATCCCCCGTATTAGAAATTTAATTTTGTTGGATTTTGATTGATTAGACTCGAAATATATTTTTAAAACTAGTCATCAATTTCTTGGCAATTCAAAAAAAACGCCCACTAACGTTACTGGACGTTTACTAAAATATTAAACTAGAAAATACCCATTCTTTTATCTCATGAATACATTTATCTACTACCTATTACCAAAAACACAAATTTACAAAAATAGCTTATGTACCTAGGTAGGTATATTAGTTGAAATGTTAAGCATATTAGGTATTCACAAACAACATGAATTAAATTTGTTATGTTATAAAATAAACACGAAAAAGAGATATGTGAATTAAAAAGTAAATAAGTTTACTTAGGTAGTAGTAGCTATTCACTTTCAATAATAATAAATCCTTACTGTGTGTCAACTTATTTGAAATTCAAATTTTTAGCACCGCAACATACTAACATAACCTCAAAACATGAGCACATAATATTTAAAAATGAAATGTTTTTTGGTATATAATTATCCAATATTTGAATATATGCACCTATCACAAAATATATTAACTCTGCCCTGACTGCTACAAAAACAGGTGTTTATCCCGTAGGATCCGATAGTGTTCATTACAATATTTGTATAAATAATCGCCTATGGAAGGTGAAATCTAATATGAATTGTAGATATTAATAGACAGGTACTTACTTTATTAATTGGAACAGTATTCACTAGTGAACAATATTTTGAAACCACGAAAATATCGTTATTTAAAAGGAGACGAGCGCGACACAGCACCCTTGGCAACGCCATTTTGTGAGGAACTGACAGCAGTCTACTCGATTTTTATTTTGTACTGCATTTGGACTGAAAGACTCTACTGCGCAAATCGATTTTTGATTTAAAATTTTGGATAGATAAAAGAATGTAAAATAAAAATATTTGTAAGCAATACTACAATAATTAAAACATTATAATCTTATCTCATCAAATTGTATGCCCCAATAAAATAATGAATAAGATGTTATATTGGTTGCCTAAATAACAATGAAGTATAAATTCGTATCTTACGTTCGTGCAGAGTGAAATGAACGTTTAAGTTATCTTTTTGTTAATAATAAATATGTATAATGACAAATTCTCGCAATAGTTTTGGGATCAGAAGTAAATCATATCAAAATTTCTATTAAATTGGAAAATTATAAACGTTGCTATCACTTTGGAGCCTATACTAAATTGTAAGTATTAGGTATGTCATCATCATATAGGTAAGTAATAGTTTTCCACATATTAATGAAGTTCCAAATATCTGTATAGATAACAAAATATCGAGTTTTAGTATAATCAGTCTAGGTAATGCTCGTACTTATACAGTGTGGAACAGCCAAATGGAATAAATTCTATAACGAATAAATGAGGGCGTGTTGGGAAAAACGCCTGGACACGTCGATTTGTATTTTTTGGACATTTTTTTCAAAAAGAAAAAAATTATACAGGGTGTGTCATGTGACATATTATTTATTTTTTGGATTCTTCAGAAAATTCTAGACATAATTCATGTACAAAGTGCTATACCTATCTTACCTGTTTCGGTAATATTAAGTGTTTTTACAAAAATTAACATTAAAAAAAGAAAATGATTTTATTTCACAAATTCTCTACATATTAGGTACACTAAAAAGTAATATTGATTATTTCGTAATCATGTTAAAAAAAACAAAAAAACGTAAATGTCAATGTAGGCAATGTTCAAAATGCTCGCCGTGCGAACGTCTTGGCAAAATGCTATTCTGGTATAGCAACGTCTTCTAACGTTACTCAAAAACTCAGGCGTGACTGATCTAATCGCAAGCGTGATTCGTCTTTTCAAGTCATCAAAGTTAATGGGTTTAGTTTTGTATACAATACTTTTGACATATCCCCAAGGTATATAGTCTAATGGCGTCAGATCAGGAGATCGTGCTGGTCATTCTATCGATCCTCGCCTCTTCATTCACCGATTTGGAAACATTTAGTTCAGGTACCTACTGCCGGACATTGATTTGGTAATTGGGCGGTGCTCCATCTTGCTAAAACCATATTGTATTGGCAGGAACATGTGGGTTTGCTGGATCAGGATATAAGTTTGTCAAAGTTGACATTATTTTGGAGCAGTTCTAAATATGTCCATTCAAGTTGCCATTGGTGAAAAAGGGACCTACGATATGATTTCCAGCAATTCCTGCCAAAACTTTAACTCTTTCAGGATACTACATATGTTCTTCTCTCATCCAGTGAGGATTCTCATTAGACCAATAGCGGCAATTTTGACGATTAACATGACCGTGAAGTGTAAATGTGCTCTCATCAGAAAACAAAACATCTTCTAATTGGATCACATTGTTATCTAGCATGGCCACCATTTGTTCACAAAAATAACTCCTCTTATCGAAATCGTCTTTCATGACCTCCTGAGCTGGCATCATTTTATAGTGATGCATTTTACTTTCTTTTAATATTCGAAAAATTGATGTTTGGTTAACGTTGGACAGTGGGATTATGTGGGTTTTCTTAAAACTCAAGCATAATATCCATTTTCGTATAATCACTTACTGCATTGGAAGCTACTTTTTTTCATCTGTCTTACAAGACCAAGAGAAATTGCTTTTCTTTTTTGCTAATTGTTCTTTGGGATACAGGCGGCAAATTTGGAAATTTTTCGTGAAATAAGCCGTCCGTGTGTTATCACCATAACCAACCATATTATGTAGAATGGTTATTCTGTGCATTTCTGTTAAATGATCCATATTCCTGATATTATTACGTACAGTTAACGAAATTCAAACGACGTAACACTGACACTGATTACTACTGTCATGCAGGTAGACAACAAGTTGCTATGAGTTTTATACGAAATAAACAAAACTGTTTTTGTATTTTTTTTATTCCATATCAGTAAAAAGGAACGCAAGAATGGTTTTTGCTTACTTTCTCAATATCAAGAGCTAAATGGGAAATGAGTTTTGAGTGTAATGTAGCGAATTTGTGTAATAAAATAATTTTCTTTTTTTAATGTTAATTTTGTAATAAATATGAAAACACTTAATATTTCCGAAACAGTTTAAGATAGGTATAGGACATTGTACATAAATAATTATGTCTAGAATTTTCTGAAGAATCCAAAAGATAAATAATATACAGGGGTTGCATTTGAAATAATAAAGTTGGTATTGGCCACTGTCACATTACCTACACACAAAATGCGCATTTAAAAATGCAAATCGACGTGTCCAATCGTTTTTCCCAACACTCCCTCATTTATTCGTTATCAAATTTATTCCATTTGTCTGATCCACACTGTAGAACTCACTCAATCTACAACTTTGTATGAATGATGTATGGTTTCTGCTTTGTCTAATCAAACTTTCTCTGAAGTTTCTTCACTGTACTTTAATGCACACTTCGTAAATTCTCGGTAAGTTTAGATTTCGGCTTGGTGCGGTTTTGAGAACTTTTGATTTATAACAAATATTTAAGTGATATTAATATATCAACGTTACCTGCCTCCTGCCTGTGATTATTCAAAATGTATGCCAAAGGCTCAAAATTTAACGTAATTTCTATTTCTCCCAGTACCTATAGGTATAAGCTGTCTAGTTTACTTAAATTCAAATATCGTCCTTAATACCATTTCTTTGAGAAACTGTACCGATTGTTAGATTACTTTCCATAGAATTTTCCAAACCATTAGAATCTATTTTATTTATGTATAGGCTTAAAATGTTTTCATGTACCTAAAGAAAAATGTGAAAAAGAGTTGATGATAATAAACAGATACTATCGATAGAAATGGAATAGGTGTACCTATACTTAAAACGAAATTGATTGCTCAACGTTATTTAACGTTGGATTTGGTCGAGTACACAAGACATACAAAGGCAATGCCGACGTCGAGACGACTCGAATTTTAATTCCCCATTTAGGTGCCAATTTGGGTCGTGACGTGGTCACTACAACGTTGGGTTGTCTAGCCCAACCATATATAACTATCTTGCAATGTCCAAAAGCTGCTTGGGTACATACTAGTCGTATTTGGAGTTTTTCACCAAATCAACATCACAGATCGTGATCGACGCACGTCGGCACACACAAGCCAGGATTGCTAGTTCATAAGCGTGAAGACGAAGCGAGTCAGAAGCCAGGAAGCTCAGTGTGTTTTTATAGTTCGTGAAGTATCGTCTGGTACTGTCATTATACAAATAAGGAAAACATATACATTTAATTTGAACTAGCAAAGAGAGAAACCAAAACACTCTTCTGAGGGCCGGAGCCCTTTTGCGCCAATGTAATGTTGAAATAAAATAGGTAATACCTAGCGTGAAAAGAGGTGTTTGGACTATTAGAATAATCTGCCCTTAGAGTTTTGACAACTACCGCCAGAATGGGCAACTCATAGGCTCAAACTAGTGGAGCAAGAAAAGCGTAGATTCTGTTAGATTAAATAGGAACCCTCCATTCTTATACTTGCAGAATTCATATATAGAACACTTAGGGAAGCTGCGCTGGATGGAAGAGGAGCACCTACTTAAACTGAACTCTACAAGTCTCCAAACTTTCCTCAGGAACTGAGTAGCTGATGGGAACATAATAGAGATCTATTAAGTATCGGTGAATGTCTCTCCAGTAAATATATACATGAGGTATGGCAAACAAAAAAGAGAAGACAATTATGGAGAGTTTATAAGATGATCGAAAAAGTTAATTAATTACATCAATCAAATCTCATTGAAGTTTGAAGACTTCATCGGTTTCTCCGGTTTTATTCGATGCTCTTACTTTCTGCAGCAGTTTTCGAGAATTGACATAAAAGTATTTTTCTTCTTCAATTTTAATATTGCGAATTTTGTACTGATATTCTCTTCAATTCGCCACCAGGTATCACAGCAAGTAGTTACGGGGATTCCACGTTCATCACTTGTAGCGGAACTGACTTTCTTTATTTCTGTTTGAGCGCCAATTTTTCGTGGCTTCTGTACTCTGGTGTAGTGGAAGTCTCATCAAAGTTAAATATACGACTTCCATCTGAAAATTCCACTCTGCGGTTTAATATAATTTCCAAGTTATTGAAAAATAAATCCACATTGTATTTATTGAACGAAGTTGCTTTTGATAAACTGCATTTTTCTGGCTGCCTGATACTTAAGTTTTTATGACGACGCATAAACCCGTGGAACCATTCCGCACCGGCCCTCTTTGGTCTGGCCCATGTTTGGGAAACTGTAATTTCGTTAGCTACCACTACTCCATATGCTAAACTACGTAGATCTTTCCGGGATTTACCATAACACATTTTTGCATAAGTAATCGCATATTCTTCAATTGTTATCTCTTAATTTTCCGACATGCATAGTTAGGGGTATGTTTGATGGAAGCACCTGCACCAGATGCCTTTTGCTTTTTCTCATAGCGGAATAAAGTTTGAAACTTCGCCCCAACTCTCTCTGCCGCATTACGTAAACTAATATGTTCATTTATATCTAAATCAATAGTAGTGCGCATCTGTTCATCTGTGAAAGTGCCTTTATCGGTTTTTCTTTTACTTCCTTGGGCCATTTTTATCTGTAAATAGAATCATAACATTAAAGGTATAAGTTTTTTAAGACATGTTCCACAATGAAACACTTGTCTCATTGTGGAACAAAAATATTGTCTTATTGTGGAAATTTGCAACGTTTTGTAGCCTCGGATCAAATATAAATAGAATGGTAGGCTCATGAGCTAAGGATACATAATCTCATCTCAAGTTGCCTGAATTATTGCGAATTGTCCGAGATGCCCAGTGTGGATAGATATTTTTTAGCACTGAATGGAAATCAACAACCAAAAAAAAATAACATACCGGATCTCAGCCGATCGGCACTTAAATTAAACCAAACAGCACGCGAAAAATGTGTTCGTAACGGGAACTAAATCCAAATTTGAATAGGCGGAAGATTCATGAAATACGGCCGTTGTTTCACTGTGGAACATGTCTCATATTGTGGAACACTCTCCCCTACATCTGCACTAGAGCCAAAGTGTACTCTTGAGCCATCCGTGCACCAGCAAGTTATCTGCTTGTTGTTTCTCCTTATTTGGGCATAATTTACAAAGATAGTGTCAGAGTTAGGTTCAGTTATAGTAATTAGAAGACACCTATAAGCGTCTTGTATTTTTCACTCAACGCTATAAGTGATATTCACACAAAACAACTTGTATTTGGTGGCTTTAGTACTGTTGAAACTCATTTGATACGTACTAACCCGTTTTAGTTACTTTTTCCCTTATTCTTTATTATTTTTGAAATGTTTAATAAGTTTTGTCAGCTCACTGCACATGCAGTGTAGCTACACAATTGTAAAACTTTGTATTCATTATTATGCTTTTATTTAACTATTCTCAAATAACTCTTTCATAGTTCCATTTGACACTTTCTTCCATTTTGAAATCCAGTGACCTGGCAAACAAAAATATGGTTTTGGTCTTTTGGTATACACAAGAGAGTTTATTTTGGAGAAAGGCGATTTTATTTGGCTTTGTCTTGTGTCTCGATGATTATAATAATAAACAATAAAAAGTTTCGTTTTATAAAACGTTTGTGATGTTGCGTATGTTGGACCAACTTTTGGTTAAATTATTTTTCCGTTAGTGGTACCTACTAGACCTCTTATTTGGTTTCATTACAAAGCAGAAAGAGTTTAAATAAATAGTTGTACATTTTGCATTCTTTTCAGTCATAGGGAAACCAAAGCTTTGGAGTGCTAAAACCATTACAATTTATGGAACATACGAAAGTGTAGTGTTTTTACATTGTTTGGTGTCTTATTTCGACCCAGTTACTATATTTTTGTATTTAAATAAATCTGCGAAAAGTTGTATACAGTAGGCCCAAATATATCTCATGATAACAGACACGTTTAGATAGGACTTCACGTGTTTTCGAGTTTACTTTTCTAGTCCACTCTGGTTTATCTCTAATAACAACAGAACCAAATAGTATATAGTGTCACAAGGTTGGGAAATGAGCTTTTCCTCCTACCGTATAATATAGGTCATTAATTGACCCATATGAATGACCGATTGTGGTATAGGCAACCAAACATACAATAATATTAACAAAAAAGGTATAAAGCTGACTTCTAGTATAGAATACTTCTAGTTTTTGGCTTACCTATCGTTTTTATTATATTATTATACAAAACTATAATCATTATATATTATTAATGTTGAAACATTCAAAAAAGAATTTAAGAAAAACGAAAACAGTGACCTCTGTGACATTTCAATGTCATGATTTATTTTTGACAGTACTTACCTATGAATTAAATAAATATTCTTAGTATTTAAGTGTTCAAAAAAGTATTCAAGTTTTACAGTCGACGGAAAAGTTTTGTAACTAACACGAGTAAGAAGGACGGTTAACAATCTCAACCATTAACGCACTCGCTTTGCTCGCGCGAGTCATATGGACATATAACTATTAAACTGCTTACTAGACATTTCTCACGGAAACTTACTAGATATAATTCCTATTATTACATTTATCAAAATCAGCAAAAACATTTCAACACATGTATAACATCCTGTTAACACGAATCTCATATTTTACTATATTCAGCATTTTTCTATTTCTATTGTTTTATAATTGTATAATTTTTATTCAGTCTACATTCTATCTTTGTACTAATCACTTGTTGTCATCTAAGTTTTAAATAAAATTTTTAAAAAGTATATTTTTACTTTAAAAAATCTAACTGGCGCTGCGAACAGGATACTGTCTGTAGAAAAACACCCCTTCAGTGCGGTAAACGTCTACATTTTCTGTTAAGAAATTAAAACGGTATCCGAACATTTTAAAAACTCCGGTGAAACAATAAACTGTACAAGTGAAGAAGTTGACTCCAACCTGACCATTCCTCCAGTGAAAAAGACGGTTGTTCAGAATCCTTCAGTGAATCCAGAACAAAGAAGAAGCTCACAGATGATCCTCCAGTGTATCCTCCTGTAAGTCTTTTCCTTTATTACGATTTATTGGCTGATATTTTACAATTGATACAATTTTTTTTTTCATAATTGAATTTTTACCTCTCAATTACAATCGATTTACAATTATTGAACTTATTTTAATATTTTAAATTAAATTTTTACTTTTACAATAATAAATTGGAAAATAATTATTATATTAATTCCAATTAATTCCAATACTCTAATTATTTAATATTGATTTTATTTATAAGCATATATGTTAAAAAGTCGTGATCGATCTAGATCTCCATTATCTACAGAACGTAATTTGAACACTGCTACCGAAATGTCTACTCAAATTACCCCAATTGAATTGTCAATGGCAAATAATCTTGTCCCAACCTATAACGGTGGTTCAAAAGATTTGGCATATTTTATTAGACAATCAGAAAAATATTTAACCTTATTAAAAACCGAAAATAATGATTTATTTAACTCTCTTCTGTTAGAGCAAGTAAAATCTAAATTATTAGGTCCAGCTAGGGACGTAATTATAAATAGATCTTTTGATGATTGGCTTAATTTAAAAACAGCCCTCATAACTCGTTTTGGTGACCCTAGGTCCGAAGAAATATTATCTCATGATCTAAATACTTCAATTCAATCACACCCCCAAACATTTTCAGAATTTCATGACGAGGTCACTCGTAAATTACAAGTTCTTAAAGAACATTTAGCCATTAATTCAGATAATGAAGAAGTTAGAATCTCTAAAGAAATTATGTATACCGATCAAGCCCTTATGGTGTTTAAGGCAGGTCTTTTAAACCCTTACAGAGACCACTTACTTCATATTTCATTAAAATCCCTTGAGCAAGCATTGTACGAATGTAAACGTTTAGACAATGAAAGATCTCAAATTGACTTTGCAAATTTCCTTAGATCTCAAAAAATTCAAAGAAATCGTTTTCCTCTAAAATATAATAATTCAGGTAATCAACCACCAAGGAATCAATCATTTAATAATTTTTCGCAAGTACCTCAAGTACCCCAGTATTCTAATAATAAACAAACTAATAGATATCAAAGACCCCAATATCAAAATAACTACCAAAGACCTAATAATCAATCAATTAATAGACAAAACCAATCCCCTAACAATCAAAACTTCAATCGTCATCCACAACCTTCCACAAACAGGCCAACCCCAATGAGTACTTCTACCGCAAATACTTATAGACCCCCACAAAATTTTTTTAAACAAACGGGACCCCCTAAAGTAGCCGTTGAAGAATTATTTAATGTCGAAGACGTCGATCATAATCCTGATGATTTACAATACGATGACCCTCAAAACGAAAATTATGACGAAACTCAAAATTTTTGATTAGGAGCCTCGGAATTGATATAAACAATATAAATTCATACCCAAAACTTCCATTCATATATCTCTCAACTTTAGATTTAAAAATATTAATTGATCCAGGTGCAAGTAATTCTATTATTAATCCAGAACCGGCTTATAGATTATTTTCTAATTCTATTTATAAGTCCAACTTTTCCGTTAAAGCTATTAAAACTACTTATAATGGTAATTTTAACTGTAAATACTCTCTTTTAAAAGAATTCGGTATTAAATACACATTTGATATGTTCATAATACCTTGGCACGATAGATTCGATGCATTAATAGGTAGTCAAGACTTCGATAAATTAAAAGCTCTCATTGACTATGAAAATCATATTTTACAAATTAATTCTATCAAAATACCTTTTCATTTTGAAATTAACCCACGTCTATTTACCCCTTATTCCGAATCTTTAGATAAAAGAATTTTAAATATTCCAGTAAATATTGATAATGGACCAATAGTTCTCCCAGAAATAAAATTAAAGGATATAATTATTCCTGAATGTATAGCTGTAGCACAAAATGGTTACTGCAAAATACCAATTGAACAAGAAGTTTCATTAAATAACATTTCTATAAATTTTCATGAACCTCTTCAAGTTCAACCCCTTTCAAAATTTCATGAAAGGAACCCTAAGTCGAATTATAACAATATTGACATCACCAAACTTCTTCGAACAGATCATCTGAATCCCGAAGAAATAGATGCAATATTTTCTCTTTGTAAAAAATTTAAAAATATATTTTATAATGAAAATTCAGACTTGACATTTACCCATGCAGTTAAGCATAATATTAGAACAGTTGATGATATACCGATTTATCAAAAATCGTATAGATACCCCTATCATTTAAAACAAGAAATCCAAGATCAAATTAAAAAACTTTTAAATAATAAAATAATAAAGCCTAGTATTTCTCCATACAGTTTTCCTACCTTTCTTGTCCCTAAGCGAATAGATGCTAGCGGAAAAAAGAAATTTCGTTTAGTTATAGATTATAGAAAACTCAATGAAAAAACCATTGAAGACAAATACCCCCTTCCTCGTATCGACGAAATTCTCGACAATCTTGGTCGAAGCACTTATTTTTCTACATTAGATTTGGCACAAGGTTTCCACCAAATCGAAATAGACCCCAATTCGGCAGAAAAAACTGCATTTACAGTAGACAATGGACATTACGAATATACACGTATGCCATTTGGTTTGAAAAATGCCCCAGCAACCTTTCAACATGTCATGGACACAATTCTTCGTCCTTTTCTTTATAAATCATGTTTTGTATACATGGACGACATAGTCATTTTCTCAAAATCCCTTCAAGATCATATTATCCATATTAAACAAATATTTAGTGAACTAGAAAAATATAATTTAAAAGTACAATTAGACAAATCTGAATTTCTCAGAAAAGAAGTCGCCTTCTTAGGTCACGTAATAACCCCAAACGGTATTAAACCGAATCCAGATAAAATAAAATCGATACAAAATTTCCCCTTACCAAAAAATGAAAAACAAATTAAATCATTTTTAGGAATGCTCTCATATTATCGTAAATTCATTCAAAACTTTGCCAAAATAACATACCCAATAAATAAATACCTTAAAAAAGGAACCAAATTAGATTTAAATGACCCAGAATACCTGAACGCATTTGAAAAATGTAAACAACTTCTTTGTAACTCTCCAGTTTTGGCGTACCCCGAATTTACAAAAACATTTACCTTAACAACCGACGCTTCAAATATTGCCATAGGAAGCGTACTTTCTCAAGATTCCCATCCAATAGCCTTTTATTCTAGAACCCTAAACTCAGCCGAAAGAAATTATGGCACTATAGAAAAAGAGTTATTAGCTATAATCGATAGCTGCAAACATTTCCGACCATATCTATATTTTAAGAAATTTATCATTGAAACTGATCACAGGCCACTCGTCTGGCTACACTCTCTTAAAGAACCCAATCAGCGTTTAATAAGATGGAAATTAAAACTCGAGGAGTTTGATTTCGAAATTAAATATAAAAAAGGTAAAGAAAATTATGTCGCCGACGCATTATCTAGAATTGAAATCAATGCAATTGATAAAAAACCCGCTAAACCAAAACAAAAAATTAATATAATTAGTGATATAACTATTACCCCCCCAAAATCAAGTAAAAAGACTACAAATTTTAAACAAAACTCTGATGATATTGATTCTATTTCAATGTTAGCTAGAGCAAATTCTGATCCAAATTTAGCACTCAGTGATGCTAATGAAATTTTAAGTACAATACTAGATGATAACAATAGTCTCGCTTCAGACGAAACTAAACATTCTGCACAAGAAAATCCAATCTTTGGATTTCCAATTTCGGAAAAATCCTTAAACTCTTCTCATTTTCAAATAATCCTAAAATACGGAGATAAAAACGATATTGATTATTCGAAACCATTCAATAAAAATCGATATACTTTAATTTTCCGTAAAGGTTCAGACCATGAAGTAATAAGTAACATGTTTTTAGAAATTATTAACCCAACGAAAACATATTATATATATTGTCCCGATGATTTATTACTTAATATAGCTTCAAGAGAATGTTCTAAGATTTTAGAACCCAATGTAAAAATAATTAAAACAAATATTTTCTTAAAAGATATAATCTGTAAAGACGAACAAATTCGTATTATTTCAGACTATCATTCAGAAACTCATAATGGTATTACAGAAACTGTTAAACATTTACAATCACTTTATTACTTTCCAAAAATTCAAGAATTAGTAACAAACCACATTAATCATTGCGAACTATGTCTCACTTCAAAATATGATAGAAATCCTCGTAAAGTTCCATTTTCTGGACCACTTATTTCCAAAAAACCTTTCGAAAACCTTCACGAAATTGATCCTAATAAACAAATTTACCAAGATTACAATGAATATAGAAAAACAGAAATTCTTCCATTTTTTAACGATCTCTATCAAAAAACAACTAATAAAAAGAACAGAACAATTAAATAAAATTAATCTTGAAAGAAAAGATAATATTCCAAAAACAGACATTGTTTATTTAGATATGGAACCAAGAAATAAAATAAAACCAAAATATAAGAAAATATTATTAGATACAAATAAATCAGATAATAAACTAATTTCTCAAAAATCAAAAAAAGTCAGTAAACATATGATTAAAAATACTAAATCTTTCCAGGTTAACCATGATGATAGCCAACCAGGCACTTCACGTCAAAACAATTGAACAGGTTACATCTTAGATAATTTAGGATTGGCAAAATATAAAGTTAATTATCATAAGATTTATTTTAGTATAAGTATAGAAGAAATAGAAAACTCTTATAGTAAATTAGTTTTAAACCAAATTCATTTAGCTAGTAGACTTAATGACACTACAATAACTTTATCAAAAATTTATCAAATAAATATCGACTTACTCTCAGAAGAAATAAATAAATTAAGAATTTATGCTCGATCAAACAAAATAATTTTTAAAAGAGGTTTAGTAGACGGCCTCGGTACAGTAATCAAATATATTTCTGGAAATCTTGATCAAAATGACTTAATTGAAATTCAAAATAGTTTTGAAAAAGTTAATTTAAACGAAAATAAATTAATGACTGAAATTTCAAAATTGCACACGTTTGCTGGACAGATAACTCAACGCTGGCAAACAGATTTACTTAAAATACAAACGTACGCAGAAAACGTTTTAAAAGAATTAAATAATTTAAACGATAGATTAAACAATGAAATTATTATTCATATACAATTAGAACAAATTAGAGATTTAAGAAACTATATTCAAATTTTACTCGGAACAATATCTTTTAGTAACCAAGAAATTTTAAATGTAGAATTAATTAAACAAAAAGAATTAGAAAACATTTTTAATTATTTACATACTATTCATTCTCATAATGAAATTGCTTCAGATATTCCAACCTTATTAGAAATAATCAAAGTAAATTTAATGTTCACTCCAAAAATTTTATATATTACTCTTAAAGTACCTATATTGGCCGATGAATTGCTCCATCTTTCCAAAATTATTCCAATTCCTAATAAAGAAAATAATATCCTTTTACCCCCATACACATTTATATTAAATTCAAAAGGATCGACAAAATGGACAAACGAAGAATGCAAGAAAACTTTTTCATTTTTGTATTGTGAAAAAGAACCCCATGAAGACAACTGTAATTTAGACAACCTTTCGCTCTGTA
Organism: Lochmaea capreae; assembly: GCA_949126875.1. Classification (NCBI taxonomy): domain Eukaryota; kingdom Metazoa; phylum Arthropoda; class Insecta; order Coleoptera; family Chrysomelidae; genus Lochmaea; species Lochmaea capreae. Next base: position 10,831,127 of record OX421404.1, on the reverse strand, counting down.
ACTACGCTCATGTCAAAAACGATTTTTCACTTTTCACTCAACTGACTAATGGAAATACAATAATTTGTTCAAGAAAAATAACAGATGTTAACGAAGACTGCAAACAATCATTCAAATCATTAAAAATTTCAAAATGCAACGTCATATTAGGAAACAACGATTGCATTTACTCATTTCAAAAACATACGTGGATAGGATCTAATAAAACATTTTCCCAAGAATGGCCCAGTATCCAAGTACCTACCGAAATTTATCACAAAATCAATATAAACAATTTACATATGGACGATCCAACCAAATTGCTACCACAGTATCAAGAACCAAATTTATTGCCGATAGAACTTCACCAAACCCATTTTGGAATATCAGCGATAATAATTTTAATTTTGTTAATTTTACTAATCATTTATGTTTATAAAAAATATTTTAGAAAAATCAAAACCAAAAATTCAGAAGAAGCCCAGGGTGAACCAATGGAACTACCCCAATCCCTGTTGAAACCGAAGCCACGAGGACGTACCTTCAACCAAGAGGGGAGGAGTCATATGGACATATAACTATTAAACTGCTTACTAGACATTTCTCACGGAAACTTACTAGATATAATTCCTATTATTACATTTATCAAAATCAGCAAAAACATTTCAACACATGTTAACACGAATCTCATATTTTACTATATTCAGCATTTTTCTATTTCTATTGTTTTATAATTGTATAATTTTTATTCAGTCTACATTCTATCTTTGTACTAATCACTTGTTGTCATCTAAGTTTTAAATAAAATTTTTAAAAAGTATATTTTTACTTTAAAAAATCTAACTCGCGTTAAAATATCTAGATTGTTAAAAGCCCTCGTTCATACTCTTGTTCGTTAAATAACTATTAACAGCTCGAGACTATCAGCTGTACGAGCAAGCAAAAAATTACTAGAGACTCCACAGTTTGGTCAAATATAAGTAGTCAAGATCCCACACATGGAGACTTTAGTATTCATTATCACACATATTCTGTTCCTATTTCAATACATGTCACTCGTCACTTCGGAGAACGATGTTAGAAGAAGCTTGATGTAAATCATTCAATTTAAAAGTAGTGTTAATGGTTCCTAGCAACGTCTCCTTTCACTTAAGCTCATATGAGATCGATAGGATTGACTTCACAATGGCATGGACGTTACCTAACCTACCTAACCTACCTAACCGAAATACAACTCTCTTTTTTTCTCTCGCCATTTCGTAAACTATATACTTTTTCGTAGCTTGCTTTGTGTTGCCTCGTTTTTTTAATTAAAGATTTGAAGTGTACAAAACATTCTCAGATCGGTTCGAATCTTTGTTTAATTTTTTCAACTTATAAGGATGACAGAAGAGTCCTTTTCACCTTAAAAAGTTTTTAAACTATTTATATACGGGAATGAACACAATCCTTACAAAAAAATTACTGTTATTTTCCAATTATTCATGCTTTCATTGATAAAGTTTATTTTATAAATCAACTCTGCCTAATTTTTAAATACCTAACAGACATAAACTTTTCTTCTATATCTACCTGAAATACCTACATTCTTCAAAGCGTTCGAAAGAAATCTGCGTTCAGTGAACTGTGAGCTGATTTCTCTCTTTTATTAGCAATTAAATGGATGAACAATTAAATTATAAAATAAAAAAATATGTTCATACGAGTTGTTAGGTATATCCAAAAAATATTATTATTCTTCAACTATGTTAAATCATATTTTATAATCAACTAATACCTACTAATTAATATCAAGTCATAATTTCTCCCTAAACAAACAAATCCTGAAAAAATGTATTTGGCTTATTTTTTGTTTATGTATTAAAGAATTGCTAGACACAATATTATAGATACCCACTTAAAGTCACAGGGTATTATGTTTTGCTTGCCTTTTATTTTTGTTCGAGACAATAAAATGTATCCTCTGTATGTTACTTGTGGCAAAGAGTACACCCAGGTATATTCATTATTCTTTTTGTTAATTATTATTCTGGGAGGTTAAACCATTACTGGCTGCCTAAACGCTGGCGACTTTCTCACCCACTTTTTTTAATAAACTTTTGAGTTTACAATTATTTAAAAAAACATTCACCTGTGAATATTGCTAATAGTTTGAATAACAATTCTTCAAGAAACGTCAATATTTGAAATGTATTTTTCATTCAATATGTCATTCCTAAACTGAAATATTTAAAGTTAATTTTGACAAGTGGTTACGAATAACTAGCATGTTGAGTCCATAAAATCAAATATTTAGAAGTAGAATATAATCTGGTTTTTGTCGATTTGACATATGACATCTTCCTAACAACTGTAAGCAACCGTTTAGTTTTTAACAAATTTGAAAAGGTAATTTAACATGTCTTTTAAAGTCAAGTATAAATATATATTTTTTGTAGATGGAACCAATGGCTTTGGGTAGTGCTCCTTCAAGTCCAGTTTCTCCTAGTGTCAATCGTAACTTTTTACCTTGTTTTTTAATGGGAGGAGATCCTCAGATAACTTCACCTAATCCTAGTATTTCACCAGGAAGGAATAAAACTCCGGGCAACAATGCCAGAGTAACTACAAATACCGTTGAATCTAACAATTTTCGTCAGAAATTATTCAATCAGACAATGAATGAAAGTTCTACTCCTATATCGCCATTTTCAATGGTACCTGAAAAGGCTGGACCTCCTAAAATGGGATTATTTGATATCTTAGAACAAAAAAAGAAGGGCAGCCCTGTAATGAGCAGTACAATGGGCAATATTAATGATTCTATTCCATTTAATGATAGTATTTCAGGTATTAATGATGACAACTCAAACTTTAGAACGATGAGTTATAACGAATCCATGTCAAGAACATCTAATATGAATTCTCACATAAGTGAACGTATAGATTCATATTGGGTGACTGTGTTTGGATTCCCACCTAGTGCCTTGACATTAATATTATCTCAACTAGCAAATTGTGGTCCTATTGTTGATAAAAAAGTACCACCACAAGGAAATTGGGTACATGTTAAGTTTAATCATTTAAGTGAAGTTTCAAGAGCACTTTCATTAAATTGTAAGCTTATTGCCAATAATATTATGATTGGTGTTACCCCTTATCATATTAAGGAGAATAAAGAAAATGAAAATTCTATGTATACATCTCCGATTAGAGTGAGATCATTGAGACATTCATTTATCTCTCCAAGTTCACAGAATTCAGTAGTTTCTCCTCAAACATTACCTCAGAAATCTACAGGAATTGTAACAAAAGCTATGGAGTATGTATTTGGATGGTAGATTATCAAAGTATTCAAATTTATAATAGACTGAAAACAAGTTTTTAAATGATTTTCATATGTCCCAGCACTGGATAAAAGCTTGGGTGCAATTCAATACATAAAATATATAATCATTACAAAGTGTATTACAATATAATCAATATAGATTCTTCTCAATGCTTTTCAAAGTTTTTTATTTCAAGTATATCTCATTATGTGGTTGCATATTATAGTTTTGGTCACATTTTATTAAAGGCACTAAAACTATCTAACAATAACATTGTTACTACTAGTAAATCAGAACTATAAATATGTTGAATATTTCTTTATAACCATTACATTGGTTCAAAGCCTGTTTGAATTTTCTGTACCTACTGTTTGTAATTTATGCCAAATTCTTACAGCAATCTTTTCACCTTGCTCATTTTTCATGTTATTGGTATGATTTCTGATAGTTATTTCAATTAATATGGTCTTTATACATTTAAAATTATTTGTTAATATCACGAGATCTTCGCTTTAAATAGATTTAATGGTTTATATATCAACCCACTGTTATAAACCAATTTCCTACTAATACTTCACCTAAAAGACTCAGCACCACCAGAGTAATTGTTGCAATTTTAAAATTTTTTAGGTTGTTTAGTTTGCAGAAAACTATTGTTTATTCATTTAATTTACATATTTGATATTTTTTCTCATTATGATTTCTTCTTTACCTCAATTTATGATTTATTATTTCACTAGATTCTTGAAAATATTAATATAGTAATCGAAATATTTTTACATTATGGTTTTTTCCTCCATTTTCACATCTATTAGATAACTAATAAGGATAGTAGATAGATGGTGGGTAGAGCTGGCGTTAGCCTTCTGTCACTGAAATCTGATGATTTATTGTGAATTGAAGTACTTCGTCTAGCTTTAATCTCTTAACGAGGCTCCTTAGCCTGGACAAAGGCTTTTCAAGGTAGCTTGTAGCCCTTGGTTTTTCCTCATGAAGTTCTAGGAAACGCAGCCTTGCGATGCCTTCACAGTGGAACAACACAGGAATCTGCCGATTCCTCTTCCTCTTGACAGAACCTGCAATGGTCTGTTTCTGCCAATTTAATAACACTTATATGACTATTGAGTCTGCAGTATCCTGTCAGTAAACTTACTATGATTCTAACAACCTTTCGACTTTTTAGCAGCAGGTCCTGTGTTACACTGGCCGATGGTCGTTTGATGAACTCTTTGGCCTGTCTCTGTTCAGGGGTTGTTCTCCACCATACCAGAAACTTAGTTTGCTTCCATTCTTCAATGGCTGCCAATGAGGGAGCATTTGCTCCTTCTTGAGCCATCTCTTCATTGCCCTGGTACCCAGGCCAGAAATAGTCTGTTATGACTTGCTAGCTCAGATAGAACATGAACACAGTCCCATACCAGTCGTGAATTGACCTGGCAGGAATCTAGTGCTTTTAGTGCAGCCTGGCTGTCCAAGTAATAAATAACAATTGTTTTGTTATTGACTCCCTGCCTTGCTATTTCCGCCTGGAACACTGTGGCATATATTCCTAAGCTTATGTGGATAATGAGGATAGTATAGTTATAACAGTATATTTTTATGTACTTATTGTGTTGTTTCGTTTTCATTAGCTCACAGTCTTGCCAATATGGGGATTATTTCTCTACCTTCAACAGTTTTGGATTACTAACTACCCCGTTTTTACGTAAATATCGAATGTCTAATATTAATTTTCGCTGTATCAGAAAACAATAAACTATTTAATTTGTAAATGTAAATAACATACTTTTTGAAATTGAATTATGCTCAAAGAAAATTAAAAACTTAAATGATTTTTCTAGGTACCTATATACTCTATACAACCAATACATTTAGTTTATGCTTTATGTTGTTAGTTCCAAATGAAATGTTTACATTGGTATTGAAATTATTAAATTTATACTTTTGAGCTTCTTACAACAACTTTTTATGTTGGTATGTCTTAGTTTTGATATATGTGTTATTAAAGTAGGTATATTTTATATAACCAAGTTTCTCATTCTCCATACCGCCTACTTTTTAAAAGAGATGAATTACACACGTCTTAATAGACATCACATGCTAGTAGCATATATAGGTATAGGTACTATTTTTTCTATTCCCACACTTATCATTAGATTTGCGAGTAGGTAGTGAAATGAGATATTGATCGATTATAATGGGATGTTGCATTCCTATATTGGATGTAAATGTACCTTAATAGATATCATTAAAGCACAGGTTCTGGATTGTATACCTACTTATCTAATGATGAAGTTAAAGCATGAGAGTAAAAAAATTAATTACCTATATGCTATAGGTACACTTTGAATTTATGTTGACGTTCAGGTAAAGATTATATTTGGACATATACGGGAAACGGGGGCAGTGGTTCTGATGACTATATCTTTAGTCTAGTATAGTCCTATTTCTTGGAGGAATTTTAGAATATCTGCGGGCTACAACTTAGGAACATGCATAGAGATACTACAGATAGAGGCAACAAGCCAGCTCGAAACCCGTCAGCATGTAAGAGAGAGATAGAAAGTCAGAGATTCAGGCTAACGTGTATATTGTAGACAAAGACAGAACTCTGATGGTCTACCTCTTTCACCGGAGTTCATACGGACATTTCCACTTTCACAGCGGCCTATAGCTTGTTGCCTCTAACTGTAGTATCTCTATGGGAACATGTCCCTGTTCTATCCAGTATTCTCTCATAGGTGCTGCTCCCTAGGATTCTGAATTGATGTGCAATTCGCAAGTATATATGGATGAAGGTTATTTCTTCTTCCATGCCACGAAATCTACATTCTTCTTCTTCCACTATTTTGAGCTTTTTCAGGTGCCCATTCAGGCTACAATGTCCTGTTAGGATCCCTGTTAAAACTCTTAGTTTTACTTTGACTCATGCATTCATTTGATCTCAACAGGTTGTAGTCACCCAGATTGTCTAAGCCCTACTAGATTTTTCCAATGCATGGTCAGATCTTTTTTTCGGCTTTACCTATTTCTTCCAATATTACATTTGAGCTGATACCGCAAAAGGTCCCCCTCTTTGATAGTTCATCTGCTATTTCAATTCCTTCTATTCCAGTGGTTCCTGGAATCTATAGTACCAAGGTTTGGTCGTCCGCACTGAGGTTAGTCTCAGGGTATAACATAGGGAGAACTACCATTCTTATTAGCTTTGCTGCATATTCTGTCCTCCATTTTCTTCTTCATCTGTTCTTGCGGTGCCTGGGCTGTCGCTACTTTCCGCTTACGTTTTTCTACTTTAGGAGGGATGTTTTTCATCTCACCTTGTTTTTTGCGCTCTGTGGCCTTCTTTCTTGCTTCCTCCGATGCAAGTCCCTGTTCAAGAAATCGAAGATACCAATCTTACCCCCGTTCTACTAAGTCCACGCCTTAGTAGACCGTTCCGTCCTCTGGGTTTACCCAGTTCAGGAAGGATGGGGGTTTTCTTATTTTTCCCGGAGACTCGCACCAGTTGAGGAGGTTGAGGGCATGGGCGCCCCTGCCTTTCTCCTCTCCTGTTTTTCTATAGCTTCCTCAACACGAGGTTTGCTCGCGTGTGAGGAAGTTGTTATTATATTTTTGGGCACTGCGGATACATTGCTTCGACTTGTGACCGGTTGCGGTGCTTGCTCGCTTGGCTACTTTTATTTTAGATGGTTGATCCCACGAGTAGCTAGGGAAGTATAAGATCCACTCCTGCAGAGCCCCGCATGCAGCAGTAAGGGTATTTAAACTGGATGTCCCCAGGTATCCAGAGTCCGCATATTAGCGATCAAGCTTCCTCTTGACCACGCAGTCCTCGGCATATGATGTTCCACCTTGACTTGGGGGTTTGGCCAGCTGTTTAAGGCAAGCCCTACATCTAGTTAATATACCTCATCAACCACCTTCCACTAGATACGGTTTATATCAGGCAGGTTTCCACAAGCACTCTGATATCGGATTTCTGCACTTCACAGGAATGCGTTGAGCTGTCCTCGGTTTCACGAATTCCTCCTGAGGAGGAACAGCTACTCTGCTCCACCACCAACCAGGTCTCACAGCTTATTGGAGGAGTGTTGCTTATATAAGAACACATCGTGCTGCTTATCTGGCTAGTGAATCTGTCTACAATATTTTTGTAATTTGAGTGGTCTGGTACCAAGAGGACAATCCAAGCTTTCATTGTAGGGTTTTAAGCAATCCAAATAATTTTGGAATTTATTTTTATGGAGATGATTGATTTCATAGCAGTTTGGTGTGTTTTTGGGTTATATACATGATGTTTTTAAACTCATGCGAAAAAATGGAGGGGATTGCCCGTATCAAATTATGACTAGCCACTGGTATTTTTCCAACATTCCTGTTACAGTATAAGGGGGTGATGTTATCAACCGTCAGTTTATTTAATATCAAATCCTTTTTTCGATGGAGTTTTGTTAAAAAAAATATTATTTAAAACCTTTCTGTTGTCTTGAAATACTATTTTTTCTCCTGAATTTTTTCCTAGAACCAATGTAGGTTCGGAGAAAAAAAATGTCTTTATTGAATAATAAAATACGTATTGGGAGTAAAAAACAGTAGAGATGGAAAATGCAAGAATCAAATAACATTCATAATAAATGCTAGAATTATTGCTTGCCTTCAGCCAAAATACATGAACATAGTCTACGTGTCTCATCGACATAATTCTGGAGGTCAGTGTTGCGGCCCACCTTGATCAATCCAGCAGTTGTTATAAGTTAGCATCTAAGTATTGCCTAGAAATCTGACTGAAATGTACTGGAACACCAGTATCCTAAAATGATGTTAAACCAACTACACACAATAAACGATTGATAGATGTCAGTATTCTAATAAAACAGCACTAGTATGTGTAGTTTGTTTAACATCATTTTAGGATACACTCTTCAATCTAATAGATAGGTACCAATTTTTAGTTGGTTTTAAACTTTTGACGAAAGTATACGAGATGTTTCCCAAGTATAGCTTCGTCATAAAAGGCAGGAAAGTATGGAAGGAAGGACCAGTACCCAATTAATGTACGGCCAGCTACACAGATGGGTCAAAAACCCAGGAAGGTGTAGAAGTAGGAATCTGAACACTGCTAAACCAGATTAAAGATAAACATATCCTATATTATGTTCAAAATTATATCAATCATTTTTATTTATCTTCTCTATGTTCCTTGTGGTATAGGTAGGTATTCATTATTATTTCTGTTGATTTTTTCGGGAAATTAAGGCCACACTATTTTTTATATTTCTATTTCAACGTTTTGGTAGCGTTGCAGCTACCGTTATCAAGAATAGTTAAGTTTTATAAATTTCTTTTCCCTTTCTGACACTACGAAAAAATTCTACAACTGGACAAGACGAGTTTTGGAATGGCGTGTTATATTTTTGCATAGTCAAAAGTTTTCTACGATAATCCTCCAGTATCAATTATAAAATTTATATTCGGCATCTACTAAATGTACCATAAGCTTGAGTCATTTTACATACGCAATCTCTGGACAAACAAAAGTTTTACATAAATTTAATCAATTCTGATAAGTATATTTTAAATTATTACATCAATTAAATTTCTCACAAAGACGAACATACCACTTCTTTTTATGTTTCACAAATGGCAAAAAGCAATTTCAAGATACATTGAACTGGGGCATGAATTTTCCGCTTAAAAGGTAGTTTTCCCCAAACGTTCAGAGGGTTTTGGTTTCTGGCCTGTACACTTCTACCCCAGCTCCTTCTATTGTTTTTGAACCATAAGTATACATACAATTCAAAGGCATTCTGAAAATCGTAAAGATATACTTTTTCATCATTCCATCTTGTGGTGTGTTCCAGGTTTTTTGATCTCTACTCTAAGGAACGAGGGCTACATCTTGTTCTGCTATACTTTCAACCACCATATGTAAAGGTTTGAAGAAATAGTTGCATAACGGCCGTTGGTTATGACTTCCTGTAACACATACTACACAGGGTAGTCTTTAAATTCTGGAGGGGTTGTTTCTCTTGTGAATAGGCTAGTTCTGTTACTTTAAGCAATTGCTGAAGTGATTATTGGTCTCACTATAGCTGTGAATATATACTTCAAGATCCTTAGGTTACATTCCCAATGTTTTGCTTGAAAGTTTCAGATGACTATTGGAGCAATTTTTGCTTTGTGTGTTATCTCCTGCGTACTAATGCACGGGCGTTATACAACGAAAAGGCAGATGAAATCGCCAGACAAGGCCCATAAATGCCATTTGTTAGACCAGAGCCATTATGTAGTTTCGCAAAATCGACATGAGCATGGACACAAGGAACCGGATGGCACATAAATATCTAGAATATCACTCGGATAGACAGGCGAAACAAGCAGTTCATTAGAGGAAATTCCCCAAAATTTATGGGAGACCTAATAAGATAGGAAAACCACCAAAGCCTTAGTAGGTACGTTAACAGGGCGCTATAAGCTATAATAGACGAAGCCATGCAGGTCTGCTGATTCTGGTATCTTGAAGAGGAAACTGCAGAACACATCATATGTCAATGCTACTGCCTAGCGAATGTGAGGTTTCTCATACTAGCCGGAGAAACGACATGAAAGGTCTCGAGGCTGAATGGCTTCATAAAAGAGAATGTAATCTAGATTCAGAGAACCACAATAGATCTGAAAAGGTCGCAGTGGAATAGTTCAATTAGCCATCTCATAAGATCAAAACAATCTCCGTTTTTTTTCCACGTGAGTTTACTATCTAATCAGGTCTAGATACTTAACTTCTTGTCTCCATTCAACCTCACTTTCATCAAGTGTTTCTTACCAATGCGATAAATAAAGAAAACAAGTAGGCATTTAAATAGAAAAACAACTATATTGAACTTAAACTATTAAATATACCGATAAAAAGTATAAAATGTTCACAGTCTAAAAGTCACGATTTTTATAAATTTGTATTTTAAACTACTTACATTAGAAAATAGTGAAATATTAGACATTATTGTTCCATTTATTTCATTAATTTAGGACAAAACATTAATAAATAAACATTTTAGAAAAAAACAAAAAACTTTCATAATATTCAAACAGTTTCATTGCTTTATTTACTATTAAAAAATACATCTTTTGAAGATATACAAAAAACGAATGCAGTATATTTCATAAAAAAATCTTGTGTTATTTTCTAAAATGGGGATATTTATCTATTTGTACCCCTCTCCCCTGCAGGTACTTTTGTGAATATAAACTTATTTATGATCTTCGATGTTGGCAGTTGCTAAATCTACTATTTTTGGATATTTAACATTCTTTTTATTCAGTTTCTCTTGTGCCCATAAAATTAGTTTAAGAAGGGTGGATATTTTCGGAGCTGTATTTTCTTGATGTTCCATTTTTAAAATAGCCGCGTTCACTTCACTTGCAACCTGTCATAAAAAATAACATAATTATTAGCCACAAGAGATTGGAAAGGAATGTGCTTAGTTTTAAGAGAGGAAACTATGGTATAATTCACATTCAGACGCTAGAGATATAGCAATACATTCTCATAGAGAAATAAAATAAGAAGGTTGTCAAGCGTGTAGCAGTCTATGGCATAAAGTTATATCGCCTATATTAGCTACAGCGTGAACTATTGCTTAAAAAGCGCCTTGAGTATTCCATATAATTCTGCGGTGTGGATGCTACAGGTTTTGGGAACAGCGTAGCTAACACTCTCCTCATCTTTGGAAGCGTCGGTGAAAAGGGTCGTGTCACGTGGTCTGGATTGTTTCACTTCCTGGAAACCTTGTTGAAGGAGTCGACTGAGCGTTTCTTCTTTCTTATAGCAGGTGAGGCTGGTGTTCACAGTAGGTAGTTTTTTTGTTCTATGGAAGGGCAGTAGAAGTGCAAGAAATGTTATTGATAAATCAATGATGTTTAACAATGGTTGCAAAAAATCTGGTAATGAATATGCTGCTGGAGTGGATTGAGTGGGGCTTAGTTACTTAAATACTGTATTTTAGGGATTCTAGTAAAGTAAGAGAAAGGTAGATAATATTTGCGTATGAACAAGGAAGGTACAGAGGATTCCATTTGTAGGCTTTCGGTAGGACTGGATCTGAATGCTCGTAGACATAATCAGAGAGCAATATTCTGGACTGTGTTCAAGCGTAGTCGAGTCTGGATCGAATTAGAGCTTTGCAGATTCTGAAGAAGACTTCCTTATCTAGTGATGATGCGATAAAGTGTTTATAATATTCATTCTGTTGAGTCGGTTTCCATTTGTTTTTTCTATCTGGTGTTTCCACTACAGTCTTCTGTCAGAGGTTATTCCTAAAAATATTTGTTGGCCGCTCCGAACAATGAACATACTAAAAGAGTAAGCAGACTTATATCCTATGCCAACATAAACAATTTATTTATTTATTTTGCTGCATTCCACAGATGTTGCAGCGTCGTATTATTTAAATGTAGTAATCATCCAATGACTTCAAATTTTTTGTAGTTCCTCAATAGGTTCTTAAATAATTATTATAAAATTGAAATAAATTTATAAAAAGCGATTCATTAAATATTTGACAATATATAAAATTTCATTAATACATGAGTGAATTTTTATAAACAGGATGTCAATTTGAAGGTTTTCACTAAATGTGACATAACCGCTTATATGAAATGTTTAAGTTTTTTGACAGCTGTTTGTTTTGATTTTTACTGAATATGTTATGGCTGTTCTATCCGCGGAAATTTTTCCATTTCTGTTTGCCTCTGTATACATTTGATTCAATTTCGAATTTTCAGCAATAAAGATGTTTTGTGAGAGATGGTGCTTGTTAAAATTAGTTTGGTGGACATTTTTAAATACATTGGCGATAGAAATCGGACGATGGTGGAATGCGAACAGGTATTCAAATGTCAAATGTTTTTAAGCAGTGTCTGTATTTGGAAAAATTTTAAATTATTTGGCACACTGCATAATTTTGGATCTATTGCGAAGCTATGTATATTTGAAAAAATTTTAAAATATTTGGATCTATTGCGAAGCTATGTATTTGCATGTTTATACTGATTACATTGCGGCACAGCAATAGCGATATACCTCTTGCACTTGCTGGTCATTAAGAGAATCTAGAAATAAGTATTCTGATACAAGAAACTTCACCAAACTCTTCTAGAAATAAAAAAAAACGATATTAATACATTGCTCATTATACACGTACTCTAATGGCGATTTGGTTTGTTTTCCCCATTCCAAGGTTATAAAATTTTGATGGTAGGTGTCGTACCCTTTGCTCGTTTTCGCAAATTCAACTTTGGTAGATATTGTAAAGAAATTTTAATTTAGATCAACACCAACTCAAATGGAGGTCAACACAAGGGCACCTCCATACAAAAAGTTTACTGAACAAGGTAGACAAGGACTGAAAATCCCTCCAGTCACACAAGTGTCCTACATAGAAGACACAAAGCTTCTGGAATGGAAGTAGATAATATGGAAAATGGTACAAAGATTCAGTTCAAGTGCCTGTGCTGCTGAGCACAACCCAATCGAATGAATGAACAGGTAAGAAACAAGTTCTCAACAGTTCTACAGTTCTGAAATTACCAGTGTCGATATATATTTGCTATTTACCCATTCTAATAAGAGTAAAAATGTATCTTATTAACAGAAAATAAACAATATGTAACCATACATTCTTCGATTATTAAATAAATCTAAGATAAATATATTTCTTTTAAATTTAATTCCTCACACAGCACGGCAGTGTTATTAGCATCTTAGACCTTTGCTGTGTGTATTGCTATCCTTGTTTTGGAATGAGAGAATCGATTTAGATGTTGGTTGTAAACAAAAGTGTGTTGTCAGTATAGCGGGTTATTCATCTAGTCTGTTTAATGATCGAAGGTTAGTCGACTACTGTGAGACTCCATTCATTGTTAGACAAGTGCGTAGCGAATTGTGTTTTCGATTAAATGGGATTAATTTTTATTTGGGTTAAGAATTAAAAAAAAATGTGATTACCAATTTTGTATGTTATTCAGTGTATTTTGAAGTAATGTACAAGTGGTAGTTGTGACTTTACCTAGACAGTAAAGGATGAGATCATCTTCGTATGTCATATATTCAATTGGAAGTGGAATAAAAGACATTAAGTTGTTAATACTGAGTAGGAATAGTGTACTCAGAACAGAGCCCTGTGGAGTTCCATTCTCTATTTGGTATGATGGAGAGGTTTTTCCATTGTAGTATACATGGAAAGAACGGTTTTTCAGGATCAGGATCAGTTAGGGTTGGGGTGATTTTGAGTGTGTCATCGAATTTTCAACCCTTTTTGAGTATATATACTAATTTTCATATTTTTTTCTTTACTATTGCCAAAGATATTGATTAAAACGTGTTTGAGATTTGTGGATGTAATTTTCTTTTGGAAGACAAGAGGTGAAATAATAAGGATCATAGCCAATGTTTCTCGCAGAGAACACTGTCGTCCTTTGATTCAAAAACTTAAAATTCTACCCTTGCCATGTATTTTCATACTTTACAATGTTTTAGAAATACACAAAAATAAGACTAAGTATCTTACAAACGCTGACTTTCATAATTACCCAACTCGAAGAGGTGCACAACTGAGACCTCAATTTTATCGACTGGATCTATCAGCTCGAAATTCACCCAACATACATTTATACAATAAAATACCAGACATTACTGGTTTGAGTTACAACCATTTCAAGGTTAGAGTTAAGCACTCACTATTGAGGCACTGTTTCTATTCCTTCAAAGAGTTTTTAAATTGTGAGGCAATAATCTTTTAAAATGTTAGTTTTTGTTTTAATTTTAGAAATAACCATTTTTAGATGTATCGTGTTTAAATTGTAACTATTTGTTTGTTTGTTCTTAACTTTGACATTTTGACTTGTCACTATCGTACAGTTGTATTTAATGTGATGAAATAAATCTATCTATCTATGAACAGGAAATTTTAATTCCAGAACGCTTCCCGAAAGACTAAATGAAATATACAAAATTCCTAGAGATTGCAGGAACATCTCTAAGTCACCTTATATTTTTTTTGTAATTGTTACCAATGCGAAGAATGCATCCTTGGGTGAATGCTTCAGATAAAAACTGTCAATTATAATGTTAATAATATCACCTACATTCAAGTATGTTATACAAATTTTGTATGAAGTAAAGGAATCTAAATATTTTCAGTTTTACTCAAAAAGGGTTTTAAATACGATGACACACTCAAAATCACCCCAACCCTAATATTTCCGAAACTCCAACCCCCTCCCCTTTTTTATTGCAAATTTGATTTTTTTAAATATACATAATATGCCAAATAACAAAATTTTATTCCTATTCCTATTCCTAAAGCCGCAATAGCGATTTTTATATTCATTGAATAATCAATTTTTTGGTAACATTTTTTTGCATAACTTTATAAAAAAAAGGTATCAAAATAAAATTTTGGGTGTATACGTGAAAAATTACGTAGAATTTGATTTCAAATTTAAAAATTTATTTTCACGACTATTTCACAATTTTTTTTTCTTATTCGTAAAGCCGTAATAGCGATTTTTATGCTCATTAAATAATAAATTTTTTAATAACATTTTTTTTGCATAAAAGTTATCAAAATGAAATTTTGGGTGTATAGGTACGTGAAAAATTACGTAGAATTTGATTTCAAATTTAAATATTATTTTCATGATTAAAAAATGTCAATACTTACATAACATATAAGTGTTTTCAGGTTCTAGAGAATTTCCTGGTAAGTGTAGGATAACTGTATCTAAAAATGTTACTCCTGTTTCCAACAAGAGTACTATTAGCAATACAAGAAGCTTATAAAAATGAGCTAAATAGATTAGTGCATAGAAAAGCCATAACATATAAATGAAAACGCAAATATAAATAGGGTTGTTCTTATTGAGAAAAGTAACGGAAAAATAAGAGTATGTTTGGACCCCTCGGACTTGAATAAAATATACAGTAAGAATGCTATGGTTGAATTTAAATATTGATGGAATAGGCTCAAAACTATGCGATAATAGTATATTACGTAACAAGCGTTGTAAGTAACCCATTACGCACGAAGTGAAAAAGTTTAGTAAAATTCACGAGTGCGTAATGGGATTACAACTCGTGTAACGTACTATACTTTTTCTACGCCCATCTATTTTCTTCTTAGTGCTCACAATTTCATCTTTTTCACTACTAACATACATATTCTTAGGTAAAGTTGAGGAAATCTTCGGATACTATAATTTGTTACAAAAATTGACAGCATAAATGACATGACGTTTATTACCATATCAAAAAAAATCGAATTATTTTTTTTTGAAATTGCAAAATGTGTTTCAGACATTTAGGGGCATCACTCTTTTAATATAAAATGTATTTCACTAATGCTAATAGCTTTTATGTTTTTCAATTGATTAAAAGTATGTAAAGAAACCAAATAAAGTAGTACGTAAATAAAGATTTGATTGTAATCTGATTCAACAAAGAAATTTAAGGTTTTCTATCTAAACTAATTTTTAATTTCACTTACAAGGAATGTTGTCAGTGTGATTTTTGACATTCACGGACATGGGCGTAGAAAAAGTATATTTACTGTTCTTGATCTATCGGAAGGGTATTATCAAGTAAGACTTGATGAGAAGTCATGGAACCTTTTGGTACTTATAAATATACGGTACTACCATACGGACTAGGGGGCACTTGGGATTTAATAAAACTTAATAAAACAGACAAACTCTGTACTAGCCGAATTTAAGTTCTGACATAAACCACTATAACAAAAAATGTAAAATATGTGATAAATATATGCCTAAAAACTTTAAAGAACCCATGCTACCTCATAATTTACCAAAAGCTAGGTGTGGATATTTTGGAGTTTGGGTCTAAATCATATCTTGTGTTAACTGATTATTTTTCACATTGGATTGAAATATTTCCACTACGAAATAAATATCTGAAGCCATAATTTACTCAATGCAAAATATCTTTACCAGATTTGGTTATCCACAACGATTAATAGCCGATAAGTTACCATTTATTTTAAGGAAATTCAAAGAATACTACAAAGAAAAAGACATTTCAATCTCCACATGCACACTACCATCAAAGCGATGGGCTAG
This sequence comes from Lochmaea capreae, assembly GCA_949126875.1. Classification (NCBI taxonomy): domain Eukaryota; kingdom Metazoa; phylum Arthropoda; class Insecta; order Coleoptera; family Chrysomelidae; genus Lochmaea; species Lochmaea capreae. Next base: position 10,814,706 of record OX421404.1, on the reverse strand, counting down.
CAGAAAAAAGTGTTTATATAGGTAAACAAATTTTTAAAAAATCTTATGAGGGTAGTGATTATAGTGAGTTAGTACTAGAATACAATAATACTCCTATCATCAATATGGATCTCAAATTCTACACAGTAGGATTATAGTGCATAATTGGAACCAAAGGTACAAAACAATATCTACCAATACTTATGCAAACAAAAAGTAAACATGAAAAGACAATATTATAAAACCAGCCGTTGATCTCCTCAAGACTTTGAGAAAGGGGATAAAGTTCAATAGATAAAACATGGCACAAAGCCACCATACTAGAGAAATCTAATGAACCCCGATCATACTGGTTGCAAGTAGAAGAAAATAATCAGATTATCCGAAGAAACACAAGCCAAATCAAGGTCTCAATGACTCCACCCAATCCGCACGAAAAAATGTTAAAACCCGAGTTGCTACCCCAACAATGTATAAATACCAATATAATCAATATCATGTCAACTTACAAAACAACACTTATGATGACATAATTAATGATGTAAGCTCATTGTTTGAAAACAATGAACCTGTGTTACCTAATAATGTGCGCGATTACTTTGTAAGATCTCGTCATGGTCGGCCTATTAGACCATTGATAAGATTGAATCTTTAAGGGGAAGGTGTTCAATATGAGGTTCACTAGAAACCTGCTGATTTCAGCTGTCAAACAAATACCTATGGTTAAATCTTAATAAACGTCTGATGTATTTTAAATGTGTAGAGTTAATTTAAATATATTTCTTCGAAACCAGGTATTCTAAACCTCGACACCCACACAGCCAAACACAATCTAACTAGATATTTCGGTGTTCTTCGTAAATAAGGCCCTGTATCTTTTATAAGTATCAAAACTTACAATGGCAGCGGCATCGCGTTATCCTGTACCTTTGTACTGTCATCTGAATGTGAATTTCACTATAGAGAGAAGTATAATGTAGTACAAAATTATCTCTAGAAAGGATTACATACAAGGTAATATCAAAAAGATTTATTAATAAAATAGTAGGTCTCCTTACATATTTTCAACTATACAGGTTGTTCCATAACTGCATTACAAATAGTTGATGTTTTAGATCAAAAGCTCTGTATATTATGCAAAATTCGTATTGCCTATGTTCTTTAGAATTCCTAGATACATGGGTTTACTACATTATACAGAGTTCTCAAAATATATACACATTAATGTTAAAATTGTAGCTTACTGTACATTACAGGAAAATATTTTTCTACTACCGTACGTAAAGTAAAATTTGTCAGAAATTGTACATAGCAACAAAATATAACGTTTTATTTTATATTACCATTTTTATGCGATATCCTTCTAAGACAAGTAAACTATTTTGCTTATATATTTAGTGTCCAGCATATTATCAACAAAGTTTTTATTCTAATTATAATTTTCTCTAAATGTCATGCGGTATAATTAATCCATGGATGTCGATTCTGGTAAAAGTAAGTAGGCCGTGGATGTGTGTATTAGAGCTGCCAATCTTTAAAATTTTAATAGCATCACAGAACACGTCAAAAGTGTTATTTATAAGTTGAAGATTAATTTACTATTTTGAAAATCGCATCAAGGTAGAAAGTTTTTCTTATTAATGTGTGTTTACTCAATCTGTTACATAATCCTTATGGATTTAAATTCATCTCACGAATTTGATAATACTCCTCCAATTATTTTAAGCACTGCACAAAAGGCAACTGAAAATTTATTGTTAGAAAAATCTACAAGAAGTTACTTTTGAAGTGATTTACTAAATATATATAAATAGAAAAATTAAGATTTTACAATGATTAGAGCTTAGGTATTATTAGCCCTATGGGGATATCCTGGATATCTTTTTCCCATTTAAGATCAGTATAACTGTGCAATGATATAGGAAACCAAGAAAAACTATACAGGGTGCGGCACCGAAAACAAAATGCAAAAACAGGTCGTTTTTTATTTCAAGGGGGACATCTATCGATCATATCCTCAACTATCCTACATCCCTCCCCACCCCTTTGTCATTATTACCAATAAAATTGAAATAGGGAAAGTGCTAAGTGTGATACATCATTGAAAAGGTAATTTTATAAGGAATTTGACACTGTGACATGTGATAGTTCAAATAAGCGTATTTCACGTGAAAGACAAATTCAACAATTTAATGCTAATTACCTTTAGAATAAAATTTAACTTATTACGCCTATGTTTTCGTAAAATAAAAATAAATAAAATGAATTAAAAACTAAATTACTTCAATGTAAATGCTCAAAGTGTTGTCCATTAACTTCCATACACGAATATAAATTATTATTCTCCAGTCTTTGACGTTTTGGAGCATTTCTGGAGTTATTTGACCACATTCGGTAATAATTCGTTCACGTAACTCTTCTAAGGAACCTGGCTGAGTGGCGTATATTTTACTTTTCAGATATCCACATAAAAAGTAATCTAATGGGGACAGATGAGGAGATCGTGGGGGCCATTCAATAAATCCTCTTACTACGCCTATGTTTTCGTAAAATAAACATTAACAGCCTTATTAATAATAAATTTAGATTATTCTAACATGACTTTAAAATCAAACTAGTGAAAAAACATATTAATAAATACATTTAACATTATTTTAACATGCTATAAGTACGCTCTTAGTAACCATTAGTTAGTATGGTGTTATCGTCTTTATTATTAATAAGGCTGAAAGGTTTTTGTTTCCATAACTACCAGGTCTGTTTTTTAGGTTAGCGTCATTGATACTTCAAGTCTATTAGCGAGTAAAACATAAAAATTCTTTATTCTATTCAGGAGTGAGTAGAAATTGTTGAATGTTATTTAAATAATAACGAATGTACTAATACTGCCTGTACAATTTTCAATGAGCGACACCCAAACAAACGGTTAAACGTGAGTACGTTTTGAAACTTATTTCAAAATTTCGACAAATAGGATCTGTTCAAAATAAAAAAGGGCAGATTCAAAATCCAGTGAGAAACGAAGCGGTAGAGGTAGCCGTTTTGGGACAAGTTGTTGCAGATCCAACTCTTAGAACAAGAAAGCTTGCAGAATTATCTGGAGTAAGTCAACGTACCGTCGAGCGAACAAATTCTATTCCTATAAAATTCATTTAGTTCAGGAACTTAACGAAGACGATTTTGATCGCCGTTTGCAATTTTGTGAAATCATGAGCGAGTATGCTATACAAGATCCACATTTTCTTTATAACATTTGTTTTTCGGATGAACGCAGTTTTTATGTTAACAGGACTGTCAATCGACATAACTGTCGATACTGGTAACATTCCAATCCAAGAGTATTTCATGAAACGCATACTCAACACCCAGAAAAGTTAAACGTTTGGGCGGGAATATTTGGCGATCGTATTGTTGGTCCATTTTATAACCAGGTAATTTAACTGAGGGTATGTATTTGGAATTACTCGAAAACACCGTTGATCCAATGTTAACAGACATAATAGAAGACGATAACCGATACCTTGAAGATCATCTAATATTTCAACAGGACGGGGCTCCTCCACATCTCGCTACAGCAGTTCGTCAGTACTTAAATGAAAACTTTCCTAGACATTGGATTGGACGAAGAGGATTTATTGAATGGCCCCCACGATCTCCTCATCTGTCCCCATTAGATTACTTTTTATGGGGATATCTGAAAAGTAAAATATACGCCGCTCAGCCAGGTTCCTTAGAAGAGTTACGTGAACGAATTATTACCGAATGTGGTCAAATAACTCCAGAAATGCTCCAAAACGTCAAAGACTGGAGAATAATAATTTATATTCGTGTATGGAAGTTGATGGACAACACTTTGAGCATTTACATTGAAGTGATTTAGTTTTTAATTCATTTTATTTATTTTTATTTTACGAAAACATAGGCGTAATAAGTTAAATTTTATTCTAAAGGTAATTAGAATTAAATTGTTGAATTTGGCTTTCACATGAAATTACGCTTATTTGAACTGTCATATGTCACAGTGTCAAATTCCTTATAAAATTACCTTTTCAATGATTGTCACACTTAGTACTTTCCCTATTTCAATTTAATTGGTAATATTGACAGAGGGGCGGGAGGGATGTGGGATAGTTGTGGATATGATCGATAGATGTCCCCCTTGAAATAAAAAACGACCTCTTTTTGCATTTTCTCCAAAAAAATGTGTCTTCAACATATGCGATCTGTTTCGTTTTCGGTGCCGCACCCTCTATCTGCTGATCTTTACAATTGTTACTTAATTAAGAAGACAATTTAATAGTGGAGAGCTCCCTAGTTTCATCTGTTCATTGAAGACTTCATACTGTGGGTTTCTTAAGTGTCTTTTAATTTCCAGTTCTTCAAGAAAGTCTAGTTCTTGTTTCTCATCACAAATATGCAGTACTTCTGATTCTGTGTTTGGTGTTAATGAATGTTTGTTATCAAGTAGATGTTTTGCGTGATTTATCTGCTTGTTCAACCTGTAGGGATAAATACTTTCGGTAAACTGCCATATGTTACAGCAACTATCTAAACTTGCCCAATCCAACAGCTTTTACAGGACATTGCTTTAGGAGGTCTGCTGTTGACAACTCTAATGAAGAATTGTGGAGCCACTCAATATTCAAATTAGAGTTACGGAAGTAATATCACAAAATTTTCCAAACTCTGTGATGGAAAGGACAAAACCATAAATTTTGGTAGTTGTAATAATTGCACTTTCAATATCAATATTCATAACAATTAAAAACCTTTTTTGAGCATTGCTTCATTTGTCAGTTATTTTGTTATTGTATTTTGTAAAGATCAAATAAAATATTTGTAAAATGTAGATATATCACCCACTTACTTTTAACAAAATCGACATCCACGGTTTGTTTACTTTCAATTAATTCTATGGCATTTAGAGAACATTATAATTTAAATAATAAAAACGGTTGATAAAACAATTTACTGGTCTTAGAAGAAGATAGCATAAAAATGGTAATATAAGGTAGGGCTTGGACAATCCAAGATTGTGCTGGGTGACTACAGCCCATTCAGATCAAATGAATGTCGCCTGCGTAGGCACCCGAAAAAGCTCAAAATAGTCGATGAAGTAGATTATGTGGCAAGGACGAAGAAACCTCCATCCACATGCTTGCAAATTGCACAGCAATTCTGAATCCTAGGGCACAACACCTAGGAGAAGTAGGACTAAAGGAGCTCTTAGTCTCTGGGACTTTTTTCAGGAACTAAGTAGAAGTAAGGGGGCACAACATATCTTTTAGGTCTCAGTGAATGTCATCCCAATATGCATACATACATATTAGAAGAAGGTCCACTAATATTCGTCTACAAGGAGGTATTTTCATGGTGGCACAGCCACATACATAATTACTAATACCAAAATGATTATGACAGCAATAGTAACTAGTTGTAGTCTGTTTATATATTCTTCTAGCCGCCACAAACTACAATTTTCGTCTAATTTCATCTGCGGGCACAGTTACAAACTGTTTACGAGGCATTGTGTTTGAGCAGAATGATACAAAACAAGAATTATATGACATTAATATTATTTTAACTTAAAAAATTGTGGAGAAAAAGTAACTAAACTTAACTTAAAAAATATTAACAATGTTGTCATTTTTATAATATTGAAACGACAAGCTAGTATAAACTGTAATAACACATAATATATTATATTATAGACTTTGAGAGTTCTTCAAACTTCAAATTCGAATGGCCTTTTTGTAACTGGCTATTAGTTCATTAATCAGAAAGTGGCTAACTTCATCTTTAGATATGTGACATATCTGTAGTGAACGTTGCAAATATTTAATAATCCTTAATTTCTAGTTTTCTCCTAAAATATTTGTTTTAAAAAATGATATACTTATGTACTTTAATAAACTACCAAAAGCCGGATATAGGTTTAACACCTCATTGTATAATAAAATTATAGCTTACAATATTACAAAATAAACATTTTTATAAACTTTGGGGGTATAGGGAATGCTTAACAAGGATTAAGAGTAATTAATAATTAATTCAAGTTGTGATAAAAAATACAGATTTTTTCATTTAAAAGAATAAAGAAATCGAAAGGCCCGAGTTTTGATCCATCCTGTACACACACACAAAAATGAATTTAAATTCAATTAAATAGGTCTGTGGACGTTTGATTTGTAACGCAGTTATGTAACACCCTTTACCAATAGTTTAAAAATTCGAATTTTTATTAATAACATATCTTTTTAAATAAGCCATATACCGAACTTTGTCATAATATTGGCATATCCTGTATAGGAAGATAAAACTTTTTGTAAAACTATTTTTGTAATAATCTAGAGGGAATTAAATATGTTATTAGCAAGGTACCTTTTGTCTATGTGAAGGTGCTAGTAGATCACCAAAGGGAGATGCTAGGGGTTCTTCAAATGCTAAAAGTGCTACAGTTCTTTCTAATTCCGAGAGAACTGATGGATCTTCCTCTCCGGCTTCACTGAGATGACTTTGAGCAAAGGCAAGAGCTTCTTCTATCCTGTTATTTCTGATTAATTCTATTAGATGCAGTTGCTAAAACATAATATTTAAAAGCATATTACATTATTATACAGGGTTAGTTTAAAGTATGGAAACATCTGAATATCTCACAAACTGAAGAAGATAAAAAAAAGATTTTAACACGTGTTGCAAGGTTGCCGTAGGAGCATATTTTCATTATACAACAAAACTTACAGGGTGGTCATGAAAAGCGTTGTGACTGCAGAGATTGATTTTTTAAATGGAACACCCTGTATAATATATCATTTTATGAATCCTTTCGACTTCTAGATTAACTTTGTTATTAAGTACCCTATGCCCAAATTCTATGGTTACGCAGATATCGGCACTTTAATTATTGCATTACATGTATTGATAAAACTAATAGTAACCATAAATATCTTATGCACGGAAATCAACAAATAAAAATCTTTCCACATGTGTTCCAGGGTTGCCACAGAAATATAAAATACTCAGAGTGGTAATGAAAACCGTAGCCAGTAAGCCTCTAAATGTTTATTCTAGTATTACATCTTGAATCCTAATAATAAGAATCAACATTCAAAGAAATGAAGAAAAATAACTGAACAAATTCTATAGTTAATGTTCAAAGTGCATACCATTTACGATTTGACAGTATCCAAGTCTTTTACAAAATTGTCCAATTGAATCACGTAAATATGTTTGTGGTATCAGATTTATCTCTTCCAAAATACGATTTTGTAGAGTTTGTAAGTCAACTGGTCTATTTTTGTAAACTTTATTTTTAAGGTATCTAATGGGTTCAAGTCTGGTGACCGGGGCGGCCATTCTATTGCTCCTCGACGTCCTATCCATCTCTGTGGAAACACTGTATCTAGATAGGTACGTAGGTTTTCGGCCTGCCAGGCTTAGGACAGTTTTTAACATTTTCAGTCTCTTTATACCTCTTGACAGTTTTGAAAACGGTTGATCTGTTAATAACGTGTTGAGGATTCAATTCATTAAATATCGCCAAAGCCTCGTAAAGTTAGGATTTTTATTATTAAAATATATTATTAAGATATATCATTTTATAAAGTGACTGACGTTAACTAATTTTGACAGTTCGTTAATATTTATTTGCAAAGCATAGCCAGACTTTGTGAGAATAAGTACTTATTTTGTAATTGTCGATATCTGCCTAACCCTAGAATTTGGGCATAGGGTACCTCATAGAAAAGTTAATCTAGAAGTTGGAAGGATTCATAAAATGATATATTATACAGGGTGTTCCATTTAAAAAATCAATCTCTGCAGTTACTACGCCTTTCATGACCACCCTGTAAGTTTTGTTGTATCATGAAAATATGCTACTACGGCAACCTTGCAACACGTGTTAAAATATTTTTTTTATCTTCTTCTGTTTGTGAGATATTCAGATGTTTCCATACTTGTTATAGTTGCCAAATGTATATTTATGCCCGAAAGCGCCGAAAAAATGACCTTTTTGAAGCATGCCTGGCTTAATCTTTATAATTATTTGTTTAAATTATTTAAACAAATAATCAACGTTTCTTTATTTACTTAATAACACTTTCCTGTAACTATTCTTATATTTAGATAAAGCGTGTTATCAATAGACGTCAAGATAATACTATCAGACTAATATAATGACTTACAAATTTCAAAATTATAACGACATCTCCACAACTAACCACAAACCAAAATTCTATATTGACAAAATACCATCTCAATTTTGAAGTTATTTACTTAATTACAGTTTCCTGTAAAAATTGTCATATTTAAGAAAAGTGAGTTAGCAATACATGTCAAGATAATAGAATCATACTATTATAACGCCTTACAAATTTGAAAATTACTTTTCAAAGAGTAGACTGTTCATTAGGAAGCAACATCTACTTCTCGGGCTATATGTCCGGAAAGAAAATGAATTACACCTCCAAGTTAAACGGAGTCTGCAAGATATAACCAATCATTCTGGTTTGTAATTAGAATTATGCTCTCCGATCTTCTGGACGGATGCTATCTACCTTTTACTGGTCTGCAAGTGATATTGTCCGTTCTAATTGGTTATAGACAATGTGTTGTAAGTTAATATGATCACAGTTTGTTCTAGGTCTGGTAAAATATGATCAAGTGAGAAGTGTATGTGTGCTATGATCGCGACTGGAATGGGATTCGAGCAGTGCTTTACTGTTATGGAATGGATGCACATATACATTTCTTATTTGATATATCCCCAAACCGAGAACAAATTGTGATTGACATTACAGTATGTATCAGTATTTATGGACATGCCACAAGATGGTATGATGAAAAAGTATAACTTATCAAAGAAATTCGTTACAGAATTAAGCAACAAGAAGGAATGGGATCCAAATACCATTACCAGACTTGGAAAGAATGCCATTCAATGGTACACAGACGGCTCAAAAGCAATAGAAGGAACTGGGATAGGAGTGTACGGGCTCGGAACCAAACACTCTGAAAGCTTGGGAAAACCCCAAGTATCTTTCAAGCGGAAATTCACGCAATAAGAAAGTGTGCCCAGTTCAATATTCACAAAGGATATAGAAGGCAAAGGATTATCATAATGTCTGATAGTCAAGCAGCCATTAAAGCGCTGAGTTCTTGTGTAATCAGTTCCAAAATGGTGTGGGAATGCCTAGGCAAACTTAATGAACTAGGCGACAATATAGTCACCTTACTGTTGATTCCAGGACACACTGGAATAGAAGGAAACGAAATAGCAGATGAACTAGCGAAGAGGGGGACTGAAATACCCTTTTGGGGGCCGGAACCTTTTTGCGGAATCAGCTCCAATGTAATATTGGAAGAAATAGGTAAAGCCGAAGAAAAGAGAAGATCTGACAATTGGAAAGATCTAGTAGGGCTTAGGCAATCAAAGATTCTTCTGGGTGACTACAACCTGTTGAGATCAAATGAATGCATAAGTCAAAGCAAAACTGCACTAAGAGTTTTAACAGGAATCCTAACGGGACATTGTCGCCTGAATGGGCACCATAAAAAGCTCAAAATAGTGGAGGAAGAAGATTGTGGGTTTTGTGGAATGGAAGAAGACTCCTCCATCCACATACTTGCGAACTGCACAGCAATTGAGAATCCTAGGGCACAGCACCTGGGAGACTACTGGATAGAAGAGGGACAGTTACTTATGTATGTATGTATTTTGGGGTAACATTCACTGAGACCTAAAAGATCTATCGGACAGTTACCTAAGTTGAAGCCTGCAGATATCCTAAAATTCCTCGGGAAATAGGACTAAAGGAGCTACTAGTCTCTGAGACTTTCCTCAGGAACTAAGTAGAAGTAAGAGGGCACAATAGATCTTTTAGGTCTCAGTGAATGTTACCCCAAAATACATACATACATACATACATCAGTATTTATTCATCTGGCCTGTTTAATGATCAAAGGTGTAATCAGAGGAAATAAAACGTTACAAATAAGATTATTTGTAGATCAAAGTAAAAAAAAATCCAATTGGAACAACGTCCACATACATTTTAACAGAAATTGGTAGCCATAGATAATCAGACTTTGACAGCAAATATAGTTCAACACTGTAGAGTATACAACTTGCAAATATCACAACTTTTTTTGTCAGATCACTCCTTATACAGGAATTTAAACTAAACTTTCAGGAGAATAGTTAATTAGAGAAGAAATCATCAAACAAAAACATTTCAAAGAAAAAAACTAAAGGGTTCAATAAAACTCCAAGTTAAGGGACAATAATTACATTGTGGTTTGACTGGGAGTTTTATTGAACTCTTTTGTTTGGATTCTAACTACATTTGAGATATGGATGATTTCAAAGATATTCAATACAGGAGTAAAAAGTGCCAACAACATTGCCAGACTTGGAGGTAACAATATACAGAAGGTTAAAAAACAACAAACTGATGCCATGTTACCTAAATAAAGGAAATTGGCATGTAGCTCTTACAATTGCATGTAGGTTTTTGACTAGAAGGGAAAAACCACAATCTTCTCAATATTTTATGGATCCAAGTTACTAATAAAGACTATAAACTGTAAGTATATTAATTTTATGGGATAATAAAATAAAAATTTTCATTTAAGGGACCAATAAAACAGGGTGGACAACTTAGAGATTGTATTGCAGACTTGTAATGATAGTTTCCAAAAAAAAATACCAAGGAAGATATTGACATATTCGAAATAATTTTAGTCATTCTTAGTAGAAAGTATTTCCTATTTGCTAAAAAAAGCTATCAAACAAATTGTAGATACTTAAAACCAATTATGATTTTATAAAATAGACTACATTTTTCATTCAACATTATGTCTTGGAATCTTTAAAACTCTTCTCTTGACTACTTTTCCAAATATATCTATTATTACTTCATCATGGACACAGATGAACTTTAGGAAGTCATAAAAAACAACTGAATATTAACTCAGATAATAAAATTCAATATGTCAATGAAAATAATATTAAATCCTGAGTTCGCTTAAATACACCTTGGGGAGTCCTCTGAACAAAACAAAATATTTCCTTCTGTGTACCTACCTTGGTATTTGAAAAAAAATCAAATTGAATAGATAAAAAAGAAGAAAAAAATTTAAAAAACAAATTGAATAAAGAAAGAACTAAATAGATATAAAAAAAAATTTAAAATGAAGAATAACGATGGGTTGGTTTAGTGTCTGTGAGTGGTGTTTTCAGAATCAGTGACAATACTGTTAATTGTGCCTCAATCCAAATTCCCCTTTAAATTCAATCTTCCCAAGGAAGTTGGTAACAATATGTAAAGTAGAAGCAAATATTTGAGATATGTAAAAAATATTTATAAATATTAAAGAAAACAGAGTGTATTCAAGTAGAAAAAAAGGTTATAAAAACATTGGCCAGCTGGTTTTCTCTAGTATCCTAAAAAAACTATAGGCATCTAAAGCTAGAAATTAAAAATTGCTGCTGTAATAATCAAATCTGTACTAACCATGTGAATTCAGGTACATACTAAGTTCAATGGTTGATGATACAATTGTTTCTCATATTTTTTTTTATTTCTAAATGCCACACCTTAATTCCTTGAACATTTGCAAAGAAAAAGCGTCTTCTCGTAAAACTTCAATACATTGGAGATATATAAGCACTACAAATAAACTTTTACATTTTCTATTGTAGGTAGTAGGTACTTAAAATGGTGATGGAAAAAGAAAATAGTGCAAGGTTAACATCTTAATTTAACAAAAAAAAAATATGAAAATAACAATAAGTACCATAAAAATTGATACATACAAACTTCAACAAAGCTATAGAATTCTGTGAATCATTTTAATAAAAAAAATGCATTATTCTTAGTAAGCAGTTGTCAACTAATTTTGAATTCATGTGAATATTGTTGCTTGGCTACACTTGAGAGAAAGAGAAATGAAAACTCAGAGCAACATGAAATTGTTCATATTTCTTAAACCTTAATTTATATGAGATGTCACGAGAGGACTCTTTAGGGTATGGAAGATCTGTTTATAACACAAGCAAGTGAGCATTTATGGTGTTTATGAATGATTTAATTCTGATTCATTTCCAAAAAGTCAATTATTAATCATAAGTACAAAAACAGTTTTTATTTGCAGCTATCATTATCTTAAGCCACTTAGGTTTTCACTTTAACTATTGGGAAAATACTCTATCAAGAAAAAATGAATCTACACTGACACCAAAAATTTGACCCATTTTAAAAAGTTGTCTCTTGAATGATGATTTTTTTTCTGTGATTTGTAGGTCAATTTCTTTGTAGCAATACTAGGATTGAAATTTTGAGATAGAGTTTAATATGAAATTATACAGGGTTAAATTAATGTGGAGATGGTTTTTACATAGAATTTTGAAGCTCGCTGTAGGATGCAGCAGCTGCAAGGAGTTTGATTTTTTAATTACATCTTCTAGGTTATTAAAGAAGATTAATAGTTTTTAAGCCAACCATATAGAAATAACTAAGGATAATAATGAAATGTATGTATTTTTTTAAAACCTGCTGTTGAGTTAGTGCTGCTTTTGAAGAATTTCCTTCAAATGCTTATAACTCCTTCAACAACAGAGATAATAAACGATGTAAATACCCATAAAGCATAGTGCTAAATTTTGGCTCCAGTTGACACCTATTGTATTAGCTGCATCCCATAGGATGTTTGAAATTTTGGGTAAAAAACATCTTCACATTTATGCCCCCTGTAAATTTTGATAACTAGCTATATCTAAATTGCAAGCACAATATAGCTATAGATGAATTCACCTACATTTAACCAGAAAATCAAAGTATGTAACATTTTTGGTGGTTGCATTTTTTTGATAGTCAGTGTACAACTAAACCTTACTTGCAAGTGAAAATATAAATATCTGTCATTATCTAGTAGCTCAGGATGTAACTGGTTGATTAAAGCAGTAGCTTCTTGGATTTTTCCTGTCATTATAGCATCCCTAATTCTGATTCTATCATCTAAAGAATGAAGTTCAACAGTAGGTATTACTCCAGATTCTTGTTGGAATTTTTCTGCTGCTTCTTTAAAACCCTCTAAAACAAAGCAAGAACCAATGAAATTAATAGTTTATAACCTACAAACATGCATGTAATTGAAGTGTTGTTATAAGTACCTATGTTTGCTATAATAATAAATCAATAAAATCTAGAATATCATCAATATAAAATGTATACTATAAGCGTATATGTCAAACAAGGTACTTAATAAAGAACATGCTATGTTAAGGAAATCTAAAAGAAAACCCCACAACTTTGAAAATTCACACTATATTATTGTAACATATCTACAACAGTAGGTACCAGTAAAATACTCAATACAAGATTAAGTCTTCCAAGTCTAAGCAATCCATCTACTCAATGTTCTAAGTTTGTAACTTCTATGTACCTATGATATATATTTTTTGTTTATAAATTTCAATAAACCATTATTTTTGTGGATAATATACCACATATTTATAATTGATTTAACATTTACAGATTTCAAATGATTCACATAAAGCTTAACAATTCAAATATGTATAAAATTTGCTAGGTCATAACAGAATGAATCTTGTACAAAGATGAGGGTAAGCAATTATCTCACATCTAGGGTAAAAGTATATTTAGACTAACAAATTGTACTAATTACATTTATATCTGAATTTTTTAGATCAAATTCACTTATTTATGGGAATGCAATATAACAATATTTAGCACTTCTAATATATATACATATTCATAATTTGCACATTGTTTGCTTCAATATTCTAACGTTATTAAAACAAAGAACTACTTTAATAATCAATTTTTATCACTTTCAAATTAAAACATAATTTACAAAAAGTTTCAAATTTAATATAGAAGTACGCAATTTCATTATCTAGAATTCAATATAATTGAAGGTGATATCTTTGTTAAGCGTCATTTGATACACTTACTCATTTTCGAAAAATTAGGTTGACCCCTGTTCCAAATATCGTTCATAAACATTCCCAAGCTCAGGAAAAATTAAACTGTACCTGTGACTAGATAATTCATGATAAGATGGTTCATATTACTACGGCCGAGATCGTTGTCCTCTAGTATCAACAACCACTCTTCCCTTGTTGGAATTGGTACGTCGTGTTTGTCTGTGCTGTAGCTCATTATATTTTTCTTTTATTTATTTTAGATAAAGTGAAAAACATCTACAAGTCAACAAAAAGTCACATTGTTGGGTTGGTAAAATGACGTTGCAAATACAAATTGACATAAATGGTAGTTGGTACCTACTGCATTATCGTTACCATAGCTACAAGTCTGTTGTGCACAGTGATGTGTCTAACAATTATTTTTAAAGGGTTAAAATGATTTGATCGTTTTATCACTATATATTTTCTGTTGAAAACTTGGTTTTTGAAAAAGTAAAATAAAAATAGTAGACATCTGTTCCATAATAACTGTTTACTGACGCTGAGCTGTGTCCACCATTGACATATGCTATACCTAGAAAACTTGTGGTAGAGTTTACATACCCAGGTGGAATAAGTTTTATGTGGACAGCGAGGATATAGGTAAGTAGTATCTCAATACAGAAAATAAACTTTACGGAGGTATGCATGCTATTTCATTCACAACTATAATTGATTTTTCATAATTAGATAGATCATATAAAATCAAGAAATAATAAATTCCATTACACAGAAATTAATTAGGTACTCGACCAACTCAAATTACAAGATTTGCTTTCTCAGGAGTGTACATCATGCATTATTTATGTGGAATTTGTTATCAATTGATTTTATCCAGTGATGAATCATGGATTTTTAGTTCTTTTGTACACCTCCCGGGCTACGAGAGTATGCAGCTAAAGGTAACCAAGGCTTATTACCTACCGGAGGAAAGTAAATCAAGATTCTAGATGAGATTACGTTGAAATAGAATAGTGTTAATGTCTTTCTGAATAAATTAATGTACTATACTTTGTTTTACCTCTAGTTTCATTATAATAACAAAGATTTGATGGTATAATAATCAAGTTACACCAAAGAAAAAAATGTTTCTGCTAAAAGTTGAGGCTGTTCCATTCTAGACACCTACTAGAATAAAGCAACATACTCATAGTTTTCTAGTTTCCATGTTTGTTCATCAGGAAAAAAAGAGACAACAAGGAATACACTCAATTGTACATTGATGTTTGTATAAATATTATTTTCTTTTTGTTACGAAAAATGCCAAAAGAACAGCCTCAACAATACTAGCCCCTCATTCAATCCCCTGTTCCACCCAACCACTCGGATTCCATTTCACCCAATTTTTTTAGACTATTGTAAATACTATTAGTTGGATTGGTTTCTCCGAGAGGTCTGTTCAGAGCTATGCACTGAGAAAATATTTTCAACTGTGCATCAAATTAGATTAACCCTTTTAGTTCAATTTTCCCAGGGAAGTTGATACTGTAAATGAATAAGGTTTTATGCATCCTCGGGCCTCTATCGACTTTGGTCTGCACTTTCTGCCGCCACATGGTAACAATGTGATCCGCTGATTCACTTTTTTTTAGACATAGAGACGCTGCATCAAGGCTTCTGATTAGAGATTTGAAAGTATTTCACTTACATGGGGTGGCACCCGGGATGATTTTATATTGAGCAACCTCAAAATAAGGCAATAACCAAAACCATGAAATTAATGTTACCCCGCCAAACATAAGCGAGAAGCAGCACAAAGTCACCTTAAATAGATTGCCAGAATAATCAAAAAAATAATATATGGCAGCCTATCATTTCTTCTCAAATTGGAGAAGAGAAAAAAAAATAATTCATTTATCAACAGGTATATAATAGACGTGGGCAAAATATAGTATTCTACCCTCATCTAATGGCTATTATTCACTATTGATAGACTAATCAATTATCTAAATAAAAATCATATACTGTCACTCGCGCTCAATTTGGATTTCGTGAAGACTTGTCAACCCAAGATGCTATGGTTGAACTAACTATTACGGTCGATCAAGCTGTTGACAATAGTTGACCATGCCTTAGCATCTTCGTTGATCTAGCGAAAGCGTTTCACACAGATGTCACAGTCCCTTGTTAGATAAACTTGAGCACCTAAGAATACGAGTAGTGCATGATATGCTTAGAAACTCTTTAATAGGCAAGAAACGCGGGTAAAGGTTAACTCGTTCTTGAGTAGTGGAAGAACTTGTACTTTGGTGTTCCTCAAGGCACTATACTTGGACCAATACTCTCTATAATATACATGAATGACTTAATTCTTCTTTGGTATACAGGTACAATTATTTCGTTCGTTGTCGATACTGCCTTGATATCGGTTGGAGACTCATAGCGGTATCATTTCGGTCAAAGAATACACCAAACATGTATTCTGTGGTTCGTTCGATATGGCTGAAAGAGACTTGAAGGTTATTGTTGATCGAATAAAAGACAACATGCTTACTCTATGAACCAAATAATACCATTTACTTCCAATGAGCCTCCGTCCTATAAAATTTGTTATAATATGTAGATAAACAATCAGTACCACTAGTAAACTCCGTAGACAGTGTTATGAATTGTTTTTTATGTTGAATGCGTGGGTGATATTAAATTGGTTTTACATTAAATGTGTTGGTGATATTTTATAATTATGGATTGGTCTTTTATTTTGTAATGTGTGAATGTGAGTACCGTGTGTGTTGTGTTGTCTATGCTTGTATTAAAATTTATATTTTTCTAATGTGTGCTCTGCCTAATAACAATATGGTGTAACGAGTTATTTTTGGTGTCACTCATTTAAGGTTTAATTTTATTGCTTTTTTTCCGTAACTATATAACTCGTTACTTATTTTCCGAATAGATTTTTTTTTATATTACCGTTATATTTTTAAGTATTAGTCCGGAGGTACACAATTTCAAATTCTATCAAATTTAGTAGTTTCAACAATTTAAAATTTTCTAACCGAAAAGGACGTCAGCACGTGAACTCTGTAACAAAATAGAAAGGAAATTTCTTTCTATGCTAGGAACACAAAACAGTCTAACCCACAAAACAGAATAAAGGTTGGACTGTTTTGTGGGTTAGACTGTTTTGTGTTACTAACATAGAAAGAAATTTCCTTTCTATTCTGTTACAGAGTTCACGTTCTGGTATATATACCTTTGAATTAATTCCGAAAGACATTCAGTATATGGCAAACTTTTTGTTAAACATAAATAAAGTTTAACACCTATAATGAGAATATAAAAATGAAGATTTTGAAATTTAGAGAGAGTGATCGGGAGTAATTAGTTGAGAGTAGAAAGAAGAGATCGAAACCGAAACGAGCTTCCGCGTGTTTTTTTTCCGTAAAGATAGTGTCCGGAGTATTGGAAAGTGTGAACTCCGGGATACAGTGTGTGATTTTGAAAGGTAAAAATATTTTATTAATACACTTAAAAATTCGAAATTGTCGTACCGCCGTTGAGATAGTTTACGCAGTGTAAATTTTTATCTGGAAAATTTTCCTTTCCGTTTTTTTCGAAGAAGTTTATTTATTGATTGTTCAAATAGTTTTAAGAATAAAAATTTATAGTTGAAGGAGATTTGCCGTAGAATTTTATTTTATTACCACCGTGAATATTTTATTGTTCTCCGGTTCTATATTGAGTTTCCAATTTTTTCTTCACTGGTCGTTAATATACACTTAAGATTTATGTGAATTGGGACATTTTCATTTTATTCCGGTTTATTTTGTTTCTAGTATGTGTGTCAAAATTCGGGTACAAATCTTTTATACATTTTTTTTGTGAAATAATAGTTTGCCGGTTTATTTTAGATTCAAGGGATAATCAGACTTGGAAGTGGCCTAGCCATAATTTGTTTGATTACCCGGCAGATTTAACTCGTTTTTATCAGCTCCGTGATACAATCCTATAATAATTTTTTTTTAACTCGTTGGAATAATAGTTTGCCGGTTTTCTTTAAATTCAAGGGCTAATCAGACTTGGAAGTGGCCTAGCCATAATTTGTTTGATTACCTGGCAGATTTAAATCGTTTCTTTCCATTACCGTGGCACAATTCTTTTACATTTTTTTGAAATAATAGTTTGCCGGTTTATTTTAGATTCAAGGGATAATCAGACTTGGAAGTGGCCTAGCCATAATTTGTTTGATTACCTGGCAGATTTAAATCGTTTCTTTCCATTTCCGTGGTACAATTCTTTTACATTTTTTTGAAATAATAGTTTGCCGGTTTATTTTAGATTCAAGGGATAATCAGACTTGGAAGTGGCCTAGCCATAATTTGTTTGATTACCCGGCAGATTTAAACCATTTTCGACTCGTGTAACAATAGTAGTTTTCCGTCTTTGAATATAAAACACACAGGAAGGAGCATAACAATAAATCACAAGCGACCACAATGGTTGTTGCATATGGCGGACCAATGTTTCCGGTTTTACAGTGGCGTAGGGTTTTAAGGAACAAAAAATAATGTATTTTGATATGGATACTATTTTAATTTCATCATTTTTAAAAAAACATAAGCATCGAAATATGTACAGTATATAATTGCTAAATTTCAAACATTCGTATATTTTTAATTAATAACAAAATAAAATAGGTGGATTGTATGGGAATAAGGTAGGTAAATAATAAACAAAAGTATAGAAGAACATTTATTCATTGCCCTTTAAATAAAATTAATTTTGTATATATATTTCTGATGCTTTCTTCTTTTATGAAATTTTTACAAATATAGTTTATTCTAGTAGTAAGGTAACAGTTACATATACATTTAATTAATAATACCTTATGATTCTCTAGTGGAGTTACATCATGAGCTACCATACTTTTGAAAATACTTTTTCCAATAAAATATGTCAATACTTTCAATGACACAGCTTCTCTGTTAATTTTTTTTTTACAATTTTGTTCATTTCTTAGAATTTTTTCTGTTTTTTCACAAATTGACAGAACGTCATTACTGGGATAACTAAGACCTCCCCTAGATTTTTGTGTGATTAATGAATTTATGAAGTTGTCCTTATCCCCACATAACTGGGATACACAGTGCTCACATTGCAATTTTCGCCCCAGTTTAAATGAAACGAAACCTGCAATGTATGTTATCACTTCCATACTATATGGAGATAAGGAGTCATAATTAAATAAATAATCGTGATCATGTAAAACATTATTTGCAATTACATCTACATCTACATCCACTGACCTGTTAACTATTGACTCATTAATGATTTGTTCAGGAGGTTTAGTTTTCGACGTAACATTTAAAATATTGATGTCCTCAAGAGGAATGCAATTTCCAGCTCCACCTTCTCTCACTTCTGCATGAATCAAGATTTTTTTATATGCAGCAATAAATTGCCTGCAGGTGGGGTTGTTGTTGTATCCACCTTGAGATCCCGTGGACTGGGCTATCTATCGGGCGCGTCCCCAGGTGGCGGATAGGGGAACGGCCAAGGGACTGTCGCCGGTCCCTTGGTCAGTGGCAGAATAAGTAGGGTGAGGGGAGCTAAACCTCCCCAAAAGCCTTTGCTGAACATGCCACCGCGGACCAGCCTACCCAAGCTAAGGTGGAAGGAATCGTGCCGACAGCTGAATGGCCGCAGGGTATTATGCGGTCACGAACGATCCCCTTGGGGAACCGGGCGGAACCCCATTGTAATTAGCCTTCCTCTGGTAATGCGGGGCTCTGCCAGAGGTGACCAACCCTTCCCTTGCTACTCGTGGGAACACAAATGGAAACACAAAACAAAACAAAAACAAATCCCGAGGCTGGACAGAAGTGCTCACCTCGATCAAAAGCAGTAACTGGGGATGAACAGAAATGGCCACCCCAAAATACTGCACAGAACGAGGCTGGACGCGGAAGATCACCTCGGGATAAAACACAAAGGCGGAAGCGCATTTGCGGCGCCGAAGCCAAAAGGAGGAAGAGAGCGAGGGAATCAGGGGTGGCAGCAACTATAAGTGCTCCCCCCTCCTCCGTCACTCCACCTCCAAAAGCAAAGGCACTCCCTGCGGCGGGCGCCAAGAGCTCCGCCTTGAATAAAGGCAAGGAACAGGCTGCCCCTGCAGGAAAGCGCCTTCACCAGAGCACCTCCACGGAGGGGACTCCGCGAAGGCTGAAGAAGCCGCGTACCGACAGAAATGTCGCTGCCCCTTCTAAGACCTTTGCGGATGCCGCCTTGAGACACCTCAAGGTTGCTATAATAGATGAAACTAACCCGTACGGTAAGATTACTTCAGAACGGGAAAGAATCATAAAAAACCAACTGCTAGAGGAACTGGACAAGATCATCTTCTCCGCCTCCAGCAGCAACAGCAAAACGCCCACGTTTAAATCGTGGACATACTCTGGTGAAATCATCAGAGTGGTCTGCGATGATGACGGGACGTTAGAGTGGCTGAAAAAAGCCACAAAAAACCTCAAGCCGTGGGAGGAAGCATCACTGGCGGTCGTCAGCGTGGATGGGCTCCCTAAGCTGACCAAGGCCTCGCTCTGGATCCCGGAGGACGTCCACAAGACGACATCCGGGGAAAAGGAGAGGGTGCTTGGTCGGCTTAGGGCGCAGAACCCTGATCTGACGGTGGCGAGATGGTGCACTTTCCACCATGAGGTTAAGGTGAACCCAGGAGGACACCTCTTCGTCTTCGGGATCGGAGACAACGATATGGCGGTCCTCAAGAAGAAGTCGATGAGGATGAGCTATGCGTTCACCTCATTGACCATCAGGGTTTCAAGGAAGGAAACAGGGGGTACCTCTGAAGACCCGAGGTCCTTGGTAGACGAGCCACCTAAAGTGGATACTGACTCCAAGGCCACCACGGGTTCCGGAAAGGACGTCGAATCAGTCGATGACCTGACGGAGGAGGTACCCGAAAACAGCGAGGTCACCTCTCCCCTAGCGGAGGAGCGGATGGACCTCTAAAGAAAACCAACCAACATAACCAACCTACTCATGGGCAAGGACGTTGGAAAAAAGGTAAATATCATACAATGCAACCTCCAACACAAAAAGGCAGCAACGGCAACACTATGTCGGCACCTTGATGTATTGGAGGATGCAATAGCTTTGATCCAGGAGCCCTGGATAATAAAGACCAAAATTACTGGTTTTAGTAGTCTAAAGGGTCAAATTTTCAGCCTACCAAGCAATCAGCAACCTAGGACAGCAGTTTACGTCCCAAGGAAATACAGAGCTTCTCCAATGGCACAATTCTGCACCTCAGACCTCACTGCGGTTAAAGTGGAATGTCCAGATGGAAGAGACAAATATACGGCGTTGGTACTTGCATCGGTGTACCTACCTTCAGATGCAGCCACCCTACCACCGACTAAAGAGACGGAGGTACTAGTGGATCACTGCCTCAACCAAAGAGTGGAGCTGATATTGGGTTGTGACTCAAACTCCCACCACTTGAGCTGGGGCAGCAAGGATATCAACGCCCGAGGTAAGTCTCTTTATGAATATATAATTAAGAAAGATCTAACAATCTTAAACAGAGGCACGGAGCCGACATTCATTAACGCCCGTAGCCAAACATTAATAGATATTACGCTAGCGACAACCAAAATATCAAACCAAATTAAGGACTGGCAAGTGTCAGATCATATCTCTATGTCAGACCACCGCTGGCTGACCTACACGGTAAGCCAGGATCTCAGGACCACTGTAAAATCTCGCGACCCGAAGAGGACGGATGTAGCTCTCTACAATCGACTCTTAAAAGGTGCTCTGCGGGAAACAGAGGTCCTGACTCCTAGCAATAATGAGGAACTGGAAAGGTACACAGTATCTATCCAAAACAAAATGGACATTGCCTATAAGGAATCCTGTCCGATGAGGATGGTTCAGACAGGTGGCACGACCAATAGCTGGTGGTGCCCTGAACTGGAACACCTCAGAAAGACAGCGAGAACGACCTTTAACAAGGCAAAACGAACAACACTCGAAGAGGACTGGGGAATATACAAAGCCAACCTCAAGGAGTTCAAAAAAGTCTGCAGACAAAAGCAAAGAGAGGCCTGGAGAGCCTATTGTGAGGCAGTCGAAGACTTCCCACAGGTTTCTAGGCTACAGAAGGCGCTCTCAAACGACCAACATAAGAGTATCGGCATCCTTACAAGGGAAAATGGCGACAAGGCAGCCAACCTTCAAGAGAGCGCTGAGATTCTTATGGAAACTCACTTCCCAGGTTCTGTCTTTCCTGGAACGTCAAACTGGATGGAAGTACCAACAACACCCTCACAATACGACTGGCAATTTGCTAGTTCAGTAATTGACGAGGACAAGATAAGGTGGGCCATATCGGGCTTTTCCCCCTTCAAGTCACCAGGACCTGACGGAATAAGACCAGCCCTACTTCAATGGGGGATGGATATTCTTATGCCGCACCTGGTTGGAATTTTCAGAGCCTCTTTGGCTCTGAGATATATTCCCCGTAAGTGGAGAGAAGTACGAGTGATATTCATACCAAAACCAGGTAGGATGGATTACACCTTACCAAAAGCATTCCGACCAATTAGTCTCACATCGTTCTTTTTAAAAACAATGGAGAGGTTATGCGAGCGGTACATAAGAGATGAAGTGCTAGTTCACCACCCACTTCATCCAAATCAGCATGCATATACTCCGGGAAGGTCCACTGATTCGGCCCTTCACCAAGTGGTTGGCAGAATCGAAAGATCATTGGACAACAAAGAATCCACCCTGGGTATATTCATAGACATAGAGGGAGCGTTTGATAAAACAACCTTTCCAACAATTACCCAGCAACTCAACTCCAGGAATGTACCTCTGGTAGTAGGAGAATGGATACTCAAGATGCTCTCTAGTAGAGCAATAAGTATCAATGTAGAAGACATCACAGTAAGAGGACTGGTCATGAGGGGATGTCCGCAAGGAGGGGTCTTATCACCCCTTCTGTGGAACATAGTCCTGGACACCCTGATTAATCACCTCAACAACAATGGAATCTACACAATTGCATACGCAGATGACATAGTTATTTTGCAGACAGGCAAATTTGTGAACACACTGTGCGATAGAGCGCAGGATGGGCTCAAATTAATTGAAACATGGTGTAAGGAACACTCACTTTCGATCAATCCCAGGAAGACTGAGATGGTCCTTTTTACCAGGAAAAGGAGTTTATCGGGTTTAAAATCCCCCGAAATCTTCAAAAGCAAACTAAACTTTTCGGAAGAGGTGAAATACCTTGGTATTACCCTCGACAGGAAACTAACATGGAACTCTCATCTACACAGCAGAGCAAAAAGAGCATATGTGGCTTATGAACAGTGTCGGAGAACAGTGGGACGCACATGGGGGCTGTCACCCCGAGTGGTCTCCTGGATCTACACTGCAATAATAAGACCTATGTTAACGTATGGAGCAATTGCATGGGGACCGAAGATTCTACAAGCAACGGCCATTCAAAAACTATATCAAATACAGCGAATGGCCTGTTTAAACATAACAGGAGCCATGAGAACAACACCAACCGCAGCAATGGAGCTTATTACTGGTCTGACCCCTCTGGACCTGTATGTCAAGGAGGTTGCGTTGATGGCCATGGTACGATTGCGCAAGGCTGGTGTAAACCCCGAAGTAGGAGTGGGCAATTTGCGGTTAAGCCTATGGCAGGAAGCGCTTACTGCGCTACCTCTGCTGCAGGCAGCCAATGATGCAATTAAACCCAGATTTTTGTTTAATAAACCCTACAAAATACAAATAAAACACAACACAGAGCCAGATGCTGCAGATGCAATACGCATTTATACAGATGGTTCAAAAATGAATGAAGGCTCAGGATGTGGAGTTTACTCGAGAGCACTAAGCCTAAGGATCAAGTGGGGAATGGGAAACAATACCAGCGTAGTTCAAACAGAACTGGCTGGTATCTCAATTGCCACAAAAGAACTAATCAGAAAAGGAATTTCTGACAAAAACATAATAATCTGCACTGATAGTAGACAAGCCCTATTAGCCTTGAACAGACAACGTGTTATATCAAGACTAGTACTAGAGTGCCACCAAGATTTAGCTAACGCCTCGGCAGATAACAATATTATCCTGAGGTGGGTTAAAGGGCACGACAGGAGTAAAGGAAATCGCATTGCTGATTCTCTAGCCAGGGAAGCCGCTGGACTGAAAATTCTTGGACCCAGTGACACCTACGGCCTGACGAATTCGACAATTGCGGAACTAGCCAAACGTTACACCCATGCTCAATCCCTTGAGAGATGGGAGGCAATCAAAGGATGCAGTTTTGCCAGGATCACCCTGGGCGACCCTGGGAAGATGGCGCCGAAAAAATACTTGGCGATGACCAGAAGAAACCTACGTATAACAGTGGGATTCCTGACTGGCCACTGTCAACTAAGGAAACACCTCCATACTATGGGGCTAGTGGACACATCTCTATGCAGGATGTGTGAACAGGAAGATGAGACTGTCAGGCATGTCCTATGCGAGTGTCCGGAGTTATCGTCGATAAGAGAGTGTGTGTTCGGTGAGTCTTGGCCTACACCTGCCGATATAAAGGAGATGTCTCCTGGTGACCTGTTCACCTTCCTAAGAAGGACAGGATGGACGATGACCTAGGAGGACAACTCCTCGGGAGGATGTACAATGGGTCATATGTGGCCTAAGTGCTGTGAGCCTACACTCACCCTCCCTACTCTACAGATACAGATACAGATCCACCTTGAGATCGAATGGTCCCAAAAAATAACTCAATATGGTCTTGATTCAACTTATATGTAGGAATAAATTTCAATTGTCCTTTTACGACATATTCATCATAAATACCCAATAAAGCTTTGAAGCCCATTAATAAACCACAAAATCCTGACTTTCTTTGAGAATCCAAAACAAGCATACCAGTAGAAAATTTTAAATTAAGAATGTAGTCATAAAATTGCCTGTAAAATGATTTGATATTTTCAATATTTTTAGAACAGGCTGCTTGTTTGAAATCAAAGTCTGATATTTTGTGTGAATTTAAAATATCGAAGGCATTATTCATTATCAATATAAATTCTGCGGTTGGACCACAGCAGAGCTGTCAATACTTGAAGTAAATCACTTGAAAATGTACTTCAAGTATGGTTAAATACTTCAATTATTTTACTTCAATTACTTTTTTATGTTAGATACTTGTACTTGTACTTAGAATAGATGCTCCCAAATACTTGAATTTTTACTTGATTTTGATTTTCTTGAAAAATTGAATAATTTACAAGAAAAAGAAGGCCTTCATCTTGGGAATAAACTAAGAAAGCAGCATATTAAATTTTTTAAGCAGAAAATGAAAGTTAAATTGGCAACTCAGTTGTTAAGCCGATCTGTATCAGAAGCCTTATTGTATTGTAAAAATAAACTACAATTATCTGAATTTAGAAACTGTGGTCAACCACCTATCGACAGTATTATTGAATTTGATGAAAACCGTAATTCTAATAATCCAGAAACATTAGGCAATGATTTAATTAGCAATTCTTACTCAACTCTTATTTCAAATCAAGTTTTATTATCCACTGCCACTGTTTTAGTTAGCGATAATAAAGGAAATTGGCATGAAATCAATACTTTATTAGATTCGGGAAGTCAGTCCAATATAATAAGTAAATCCTTGTGTGAGAAGTTAGGTTTAAAATGTGACAAAATTAATATTCCGCTATCAGGTATTAATCAAATGATTACAAACATTTCTCATAAAGCTCAAGCTACAATTAAATCTAAATTCGATGCTTTCCAAATAAATTTATCGTTTTTAGTGTTAACGAAAATAACTGAAAAATTACCCACTTTTCAATTCGAAAAAGTAAAAATAACATATCCGCGAAATATTAAGTTAGCTGATGACCGATTTAACATTCCCAAAAATATTGATATGTTACTCGGAGCAGAGATATTTTACGATTTACTTATGTCTGGTAGAATAAAATTAGGTGAAAACATGCCGAGTTTACACGAAACACGACTAGGATGGATATTTACCGGCGTAGTAAATTTTAACGCAAATCAAAATAAACAAAAAGTAATTTGCAATCTTTCGACAAAAATCACACACAACGAATTAAATAATACTTTAACGAAATTCTGGAAAATCGAAAAACTATCAAATGAAGTATTTTTGACGAAAGACGAGCAAATGTGTGAAAATAAATTTAGTGAAACAACTACTCGTAATCATAACGGACAATTTATAGTTCAATATCCATTTAGGGAAAATATCGAAAATCAATTAGGAGATTCAAAGACAATAGCTCTAAAAAGATTCAATAATTTAGAAAAACGGTTTAATAAGGAAAAAGGCTTGAAGCAACAGTACGTAGACTTTATAAACGAATATGAAAGCTTAGGACACATGACTTTCAAATGCAATTTGGAAAACGATAATTCGATAGCGCATAACTCGTATTTTTTACCGCATACAGCTGTTCTACGAGATTCAGTTACAACGAAATGTAGGGTAGTGTTCGACGCTAGCGCGAAAACTAATTCTGATGTTTCTTTAAATGATTTACTATTAGTTGGCCCTTCCATTCAATCAGACTTGTTTTCTATCTTATTACGTTTAAGATTACGAAAAATCGTGTTGATTGGTGACATTAAAATGATGTATCGTTGCATTTTAATGGATCCAAAAGATCGAGATTTTCAACAAATTTTATGGCGCGAAAATACTAACGAGCCAATAAAAGTATTTACATTAAATACGGTAACATATGGCACGTCTAGTGCACCTTTCCAAGCTACACGTTGCTTGAAAGAATTGGCCATACTGAATGAAGAAAAATACCCGCGAACGTCAAAGTTAATTCAAAACTCATTTTACATGGATGATTTATTAGTTAGTGTGAACTCAAAAAACGAAGCAATTGAAATTTATCATGAACTAACAGATATATTATCTCAAGCGAAATTTGACCTTAGAAAATGGTCGTCCAATGATAAAATAATTTTAAACTACATTTTGAATAAAAGTGAAATCCAAGACGACAATTTGGTTTTATTTTATAATGAGAAAGATTTAAAGACACTCGGTATATCGTGGGACCCGATTGAAGACAAATTAAAGTACTCTATTAACGTAAAAATGAATGACAAAAAAGTAACGAAACGTATTGTTCTTTCAGCGATATCTCAAATTTTTGATCCTCTTGGATTAGTAGGGCCGGTAATAATTACAGCTAAACTACTCGTTCAAGAGCTTTGGCAGCAAAAAATCGACTGGGATCAAGAAGTTCCTAATTATTTAAAACAACGTTGGATACAGTTTGCATCAGAACTCGAAGTTTTAAATCAACTTGGTACAAAACGACATGTTTTATTACCACACTCTGTAACTGTCGAAATATATGGATTTAGCGATAGTTCAGAAAAGGCATACGGTGCATGTGTTTATCTTTGTTCGACGGAAAAAACCGGCGAAAAAACAATACGGCTTTTAACTGCCAAATCAAAGGTTGCGCCGATTAAGCAACAAACATTACCTCGCCTCGAATTATTGGCGGCACATCTTTTAGCTGACCTAGTAAACAAAATAAAAAAAATTATCGACTTAAATATTTCTAAATGCACGTATTTCACTGACTCAACTATTGTTTTGGCCTGGTTAAAAATTGAACCAAATAAGCTGAAAACTTTTGTAGCTAATCGCATTTCAAAAATTACCCAAGTATCAAATGTAGAATCGTGGAGACATGTAAGAAGTTCAAACAACCCGGCGGATATAATTTCACGAGGTTTAACACCGAAAGAACTACTTGAAAACGATATGTGGTTTAACGGTCCATTATTTTTAAGAAATAGTGAACTTTTAGATAATGCTGATGAGCAAAATATTTCAGATACGATACCGGAGCTTAAATTAAATGCAATAAATTTATATGTAACAGAAAAATCTGACGAAGTCAGATTTAATATTTTTGAAAGATATTCAACGTTATTTCAATTACGTCGAGTAATTGCATACATTTGTAGATTTAAGAATTGTGCATTAAAAAAGATACCAGTGAAATCGAAAGTTTTATCAGTTGAAGAACTGGAAGAAGCATCTGTAATTTTAATTCGTCAAGCGCAACAAGACTCTTTCAGAACTGAAATTCTTGCCATTAAAAAATCAAAAAGTGTTAGTAGCGAGAGCAAAATTTTGAATTTAAACCCCTTCTTAGATTCTGAGAATATTTTAAGAGCAGGTGGAAGGCTAATGAATTCTAAAATAGAATTTAATCAGAAACATCCGATAATTTTGTCTTATAAGCACAAATTAACAGATTTAATTATTCTCGATATGCATTTAAAGTATTTACACGCAGGAATTCAACATTTACTTTCAATTATACGTTTGAAATTTTGGATAATCAATGGAAAAAATGCAGTAAAACGTGTTATTAGATCTTGTATTGTTTGTTATCGTGCAAATCCCAAGCCGGGTGAGTTTTTAATGGGTTCATTACCAAGTGCACGTGTTAATCCTAGTAGGCCATTCTCAAATTGCGGTGTTGACTACGCCGGCCCTATTTTTGTAAAAGAAGGTACACTACGTAGGAGTAAGTTGGTAAAGACATATATATGTATTTTTGTATGCTTCGCGACTCGAGCGGTGCATATAGAATTAGTACAGGATTTAACTACAAATAGTTTCTTAAACGCTCTTAAGCGCTTTTGTGCTCGACGAGGCAAACCAAGTGATATCCATTCGGATAATGGTTTAAATTTTGTAGGCGCAAATAATTATTTTATCGAACTATATCTTTTAATTAACAATGAAGCGCATAATAATGCTATTTCTTCCTTTTTGGCCAACGACAAAATAAAATGGCATTTTATCCCTGCGCGTTCGGCTCATGTAGGAGGTCTTTGGGAGGCAGCGGTCAAGAGTACAAAATTTCATTTGAAACGCGTGATCGGTGAAGCCTCTTTGAACTTTGAGGAAATGTACACGCTGCTGGTACAAATTGAATCATGTTTAAATTCTCGACCACTTACACCGTTGTCTACAGATGTTAATGACTACGTTCCTTTAACCCCATCCCATTTCCTCATAGGCGACTCATTAGCAAGCGCTCCAGAAGCCGATTTCCTGGAAATCAAAATGTCTCGTTTATCAAGATATCAACGGTTGCAGCAGTTGTATCAGCAATTTTGGGACCGTTGGTCCAAAGAATACCTGGCTAGCCTGCAAACACGTTCCAGGTGGAAAAAAGACATTCCAAACTCTTTGAAAGTTGGCACATTAATAGTTTTAGTTGAAGACAATTTACCTCCTCTACGATGGCCCATGGCTCGCATAGTGGAATTGCATCCTGGAAAAGACAATGTGATACGCGTTGTGTCAGTGCGGTTGGCAAATGGTTCGGTATTGAAAAGGTCAATCTCGAAAATTTGTGTTTTGCCAGTAAATACAGAAACTTAACGTTTTTTATCATTGTAAATAGATTTGTTGAAATTTTGTTAATTTTTAGTTTGTATGTCATGGATTTGAACACAAATGAATTTGTTTATTCAATTTATGTAAATAGGTTAGATTTTAACTATTTTGAAAATTGGTACTTTTCAACGCGGGCGGCATGTTTGGTCCCCAAAATTAACTAATTAAAAGTCAATACGGCACCACCGCCTAAAGGCAGAGAGCGAAGAAGTGAAGCACGCGAAACTGAAAAAGACAGTACGACAGTAGCAATGTAGCATTAAGTACTCACTACGAGGTCGTCAGTTAATAGACCAATTTAATTTTAGAATATATTATTATGTTACAAGTTTTATGTTTAATAAAGTGAATGTTTGTTGTGTTAAATATTCAATTTAGTTTAATAATCGTCCCTGCAAAGGGTGGTCCTTCGAATCAACAAAAACGAAACCAAGGGGTGTAATGTCCCAACACAATTTCTGATCAATTTGATCATATGCACAGGATCTGGTAATAAAAAATATTTATCATTTTCAAACAAAAAATCAGACTTAACATTTAGCTTATTGAATTTACAATTTAATATATTGCACATACTAAAATTTGTGGCACACCCATCAAAAGTGATGTTACTCACAGTAACTCCTGCCTCTTTTAATAATGTTAAAGCCTGTTGGACTAGCGAAGCTTTCTGCTGGCTATTAACTCCTGCAATAAAAAAATAACCTATTGGGAGTTTCCATGGTTCATTAATGCATACTAGCATGAATACCAGAGCCTCTGTTGCTATTTCCATACAGTCCCCTTGTAATGAACTACCACAATCTACATAACCATAATAATCACTACCATTATACTCCAAATGTTTTCTAATAGCGACCTCATCAAAAACCAGAGAACATATCAACTTTTTATTTGAATTTTCAACTTTTAATTTTAAAAAACTGAAAGCTTCTGAAGTAAAACCTGGCTTTGCATCTACCGAGGAATACCATTTTGCTAAAGTTTTTGGATGAGATAAGCTATTTTCAAATTTTTGTCGAACATAGTTATACGCTTTGGGTGAAAAAAAGTGTAAAGTAACTGCAAATGATCTAACAGAATGTTCAAATGTTTTCTTCACCCCTTTCTTTTGAGTTTTTTGGAAAAGTCTTTGAATTATATCCTTATTTGCCCCAAAATGTTCCAACATCATATGCTCATGTTCTTCCAACATTAAATTATTATTTTTCAACACTGATGTCATTGCTCGAAGTGAAGATATGATTTTTTTCTGTCGCCAAATAATTTTTTGCAGCCTACGTATTTTATGGCTTTTCAAAATATCCCTTTTTTCTAATTGACTGATTCTCCTCTTCAACATTTTTTTTTTGGGAGTATCTTGTCCTTTTAAATTTAAATGAGTTAATTCAGGAGGAGGCAAAGGAGTCTGATGTACAACAGAGGGCCCAGGTGTAATTAATAAATTAGTGCCTGGTAAGGTAGGTTCCATACTACATATGGGTCTTGCACTCAATGGGTTAAACATCCTCACCTGTAATATAAAGTTATTTTAAAAGGTCATTTTCAAGATTGCTCAATAAAAATTGATAAATTTTTTTTTTATATAATAGGACCTACCAAGATCACATATATATAAATTACTTACATATTTCAATCGATTCACTTCAATTGTTGGCAGGGCAGTTGGTGATAGCCTCACCTTTACCTTAGATGTTCGATCAAAACAATCTTCAGTGAAATGAAGAGAACATAAGACACTGGTACGTTTTGGAATAAATTCTTGTTTCCTCAAAAAATTTATCCACAGCATTCTTCTGTTTGGATCTTTGGGAAAGCTGAAAAAATACGGACATGTTATTCTCTGCACACTAATACCTACTTATAGAAATATTGCAGTATATGGTGTTCTCTATATAAATATGTAAGTTTACAAATTTCATAAAAATACCAGAAAGCCGTATACTGCAATTTAATTTCTCATTTGGATATTATGATCATTTAAAATCTAAAATTAAGTCCCTAATGAGATCCTATTCCCTTATTCTACGTCAATGGACATGATGTGTTTGTTATTGTTCAACCTCTAAATGTCAATGAAAAAGAATATGCCTTTTTTATTTAGTTATATAATGTTATAATCCAAAATTTATTCATTAAAAACACTTACCTATGAAATGAAATACCAGAATTTTTATTTTTGGGTGTCAGGGAACAGCCACAGCATGCACAACTAACCATTTTTTTAGTCTTTTAAATTTTATACATAAACACAAACGGTATTGTCAATACTATTTTAGATTGATAACTAATAACTACACGCATAAAGCTACACTAATTTAACGATTTATTTGCATTCAAAGCTGCCAAAAACAGAGAAACATCCACATCAAATACTACACCCTCAAAGAGCAACCACAACAATGAGTCATACTTGGTTGATCAAGATGGCCGCTTCCGTCACACATTCGGTTTCGTGCAGATAGCGCAATGCTCCTTCCTGTGTGTTTTATATTCAAAGTTTTCCGTTGTGTTGATAACCTTGCCGGCTCTGACCGTTACGTCCGCTACGTTCTTTTCCCCGTTTTCTTTTGCTCGTACCTAGAGAAGTATCCATAAAATCGACCACAGAGTAGTAATAGCAATTTGGTAGTTAGTAGTTAAAATAGCTCAACAAGACCCCTGGAATTCGCCGTAACCTCCATCTGAGGCTATCTGGAACTCTCGACGATAAGTGTCAAGGGGCCGTGGAGCAAACCACGATAAAAATCTGGCGCCCGAGCATTCCGATTAATTATTTAACATCAAGGGTGTCCATAGTGACGTGTAGAGGTAGTAAACGCGTTACAAAAATGGCGCCCGAGCAGGGACCCGTTTGTTGATTGAACAGAGACCATTTTGATTTTTTTTTTTGATTGTTCATTTGGACAGGGACCTGTCTGTTGATAAGTAGAAACCGTTTTATTCCAGTTTTGGTGTTACCGTATTATTGCAGGGAACTGGTTGTTGATAATAGCAGGAACTGTTTGATTATTTCAGCGTATTGTTGCTGGACTGGTTATATTTTTTTTACTGGGTCATTTGCAGCCGAATGGTTGATTTGAACCAGGTACCGTTATTCCCTTTTGATTCACTATTTTTCCGTACTGTTGATTTGAAAAGTGGCCGTTCTACCGGTGCTATATTTGTTTTTTCTCTTTCTTTCCTCCTTTGTTGATTTGTTATTGAAAGAAGGAAGTAGGGGGAGCTTGAGGAGAGTAAAAGGCTAATGTCAAGAAGAAACTCCGACGATATTGGCTTGCCCGATTTGTTCGATCAGGACGAAACTGAAAAACCCGAATCCGTTTCTACAGTACCGGCCCAGCTACCGATCGTCCCTTCCGTGGAGGAAGGCTCAGACCACCGAGTAAGTTGGGTATATTTACTGAGAAACGAGGGACTGAATACCGAGCTAGCAAAGCGAAATTTATCAGTTGCTGGAACCGTTCCGGAGAAACGAAGGAGACTAGTACGATTTTTAAGGCGAGAAAATATTTCTCCGCAACCCGTTTCTGACCGATCCGATACCGTAACCATTCCAACCGCTATGGCAACTACACCGATAAATGTAAATGATTGGAGAGTATCTTTTGGAAACCGGGGAGGCCCGGCCGCATTTATAGAAAGAATTGAGGAAATATGCACGGCCAAGAATGTCCAGAAGGACAATTTGCTTCCGGTGTTACCAGAATTACTGTCCGGTGAACCCGCACTATGGTACCGGAATAACCGAAGCCGATACTCCACCTGGGAAGAGTTCGAAACCGATTTCCGCATTTTCTTCTATCCGGTAAATTACGAGGAAGACTTGGAAGCAGAGATAAGCCGTCGTCTGCAGAGAAGAAATGAGTCCGCCGCAACCTATATAACAGAGCTACAAACTCTGATGCGACGCCATGGTAAGCTAACTCCCGAACAACAGTTGGCTTGGCTGTACCGCAATCTGTTGCCGGAATACCGTCTGCAAGTCCGAAAAGGGGACTTTGATGATTTTTCCACATTTTGTCAGGTGGTAAGGGAATATGAGCTCCTCAGGAAGGAACTCCAAAATGTACCCAGCCACAGTGGACCGAACCGTGGACCCGTCAGACCGCAGCCGATAGCACCAAGATATGGACCGTCTCACAACTCTACTCTTGGTCCGTCCAGAGAACCCGTCGCCAGTTGCAGCCAACCGTCACCGACCGATACTCCTCGCCGTTCGCCGCCTGATACTACTAGTCAACCGTCTGGATCATCTGTCCGTCCGATCACTTGTTTCCGTTGTGGTGAGTCTGGACATTTCCGAAATCAGTGTCCAAACCCTCAGAAAATCTTCTGTTCACGTTGCCGTAAGGAAGGAGTATTTTCCAGAGACTGTTCCTGCAGGAGGCAGGAAAACTAATCCGAAGTTGTACCGAAGAGGGACCGACACAGCTTCCGCAAATCTTTGTCTCTCATACCGAACCGCTAGCAGAAATGGACGACCCCCGACCGCATGTAGACGTCGAAATTGAAAATCACAAGTTCCGGGCATTGTTGGATACCGGAGCAGCGAAATCATATATTGGTGATCAACTAGCTAAGATTTTTTCCCAAAGAAAGCAAACAACCGCCCGTCAAGGTACGAAGGCCCGTTTAGCTAACGGAAACTTAGTCTCTATCACCGACAGATATGAACTAATATGGAAGATCAATGACGTCACTATGGAGGGTTCGTTGGAGCATTTCCCTGGACTAATAACCGATATGGTATTAGGACATGATGTCCTTCGAAAGTATGATTTCCGGCTGGAGTTAGGAACCGGAAAAATATACGTGAAAAATGAAGTAGTACAGTGTTCACAATTAGCCAGTCCGCTTGGAATATTAGAGGTCGTGAACTCATACGAAAAAGAATCCTATGCGGATGTCCCAATCATCTGTAAGAAAGATACCCACCCTAGTATTGGTGGAAGAAATTGTTTCCGAAATTTGTCTGCTTTTGAAGTCTCTGCGTCTTCCCTGGTGTTAGGGGTTGACAAGGAGCAAACCGTTTCTGAAGTCTCTGCGTCTTCCCTGGTGTTAGGGGTTGACAAAGAGCAGTCCGTTCTCGAAGTCTCTGCGTCTTCCCTGGAGTTAGGGGTTGACAAAGAGCAGTCCGTTCTTGAAGTCTCTGCGTCTTCCCTGGAGTTAGGGGTCGACAAAGAACAAATTCGTTCCGAAGTCTCTGCGTCTTCCCTGGTGTTAGGGGTTGACAAGGAGCCAACCGTTTCTGTCACATCTGCGTTCTCTCTGGAAAATTTAGGGGATGACGAGAAGTATGATTATATAGGTTGTCCGCTGGATAGTATAGTTCCGTTCACAGAAAGAAACCTATCAAAAGAACAAACAGACAGATTAAGCGTCTTCCTAGACCAAGAGTTACCGAAATTTGAATCCTTGCGAGGCCCGACGTCACTAGTTGAGCATGAAATCCGTTTGCTGCAACCCCGTTCGATCAAACAAAGATACCGACCCCAGAATCCGAAAATGCAGGAAATTTGCAATGCTGAAATAGATGCCATGTTGGCAGAGGGAGTGATCGAACCTTCTACAAGTCCGTGGAGTTCTCCAATAGTCATTGTGAAGAAGAAAGATGGGAAAAACCGTTTTTGTATCGACTTCCGAAAAGTTAACGAGGTAACAATGAAGGATGCTTATCCTCTTCCGTTTATTAATGCTATTCTAGATAAATTGCGTAAAGCCAAGTATATTTCCAGTTTGTATTTGAAGAGTGGATAATGGCAGGTTCCGTTAACGCCCGAAAGTAAACCTATTACCGCATTCACCGCACCGGGACGTGGATTGTTTCAATTCACGGTTCTTCCGTTTGGTTTACATTCCGCACCTGCTACCTTCCAGAGACTGGTTGATAGATTAATAGGTCCAGATCTAGATCCTCACGCTTTTGCGTATCTGGATGACATCATCGTTCTGGGGGAAACGTTCGATCAACACCTGGAAAACCTGTCCGAAGTGTTCCGCCGATTACGAGGGGCTCAACTGAAACTTAATCCGGAGAAATGTCATTTCTGTCTACCGTACATGAAATACTTAGGACATGTAATTACTGGAGATGGAATCCGTACCGATCCAGAGAAGGTGGAAAGTATTGTGAAATTTTCAGCACCGAGAAATATCCGAGAACTGAGAAGATTTTTGGGAGTTGCATCCTGGTATAGGAGATTTGTGCCTTCCTTTTCAGAAAAGGTAGCTCCGTTAACGAAATTGCTCCGTAAATTCCAGCGATGGAAGTGGGCTGAGGAACAAGAAGCCGCTTTCGCTAAAATCAAAACCTGTTTGTCGGAAGCACCCGTTTTAAGCTGTCCGGATTTTATCGTGCCATTCACTCTGCAGACCGATGCCTCAGAATATGGTTTGGGAATAGCCCTTACCCAACAGAAAGATGGCCACGAGCACGTGGTAGCGTATGCAAGTCGCACCCTGAGTCCTACCGAGAAAAACTACTCCGTCACCGAGAAAGAGTGTCTTGCCATTGTCTGGGGGATTGAAAAGATGCGTCCTTATTTAGAGGGCTACCATTTCACGGTTGTTACCGATCATCAATCTCTTAGATGGCTGCACTCCATATCTAGTCCGTCCGGACGTTTAGCAAGGTGGAGTATTTTTCTACAACAGTATGATTTCGAGATACAGTACCGTAAGGGTGCTCTAAATCGTGTGGCTGATGCTTTGTCCAGAAATCCGCTACCAATGACTTCCGAAACCGATCTACCGGCTGCACTCTGTCTGACCGATATAACCGCCGAATGTTCGTGGTACCGGAACATGAAAGAAGAGGTCCTGAAGGATCCAGAGAAGTTTCCGGACTACTGCATAAAGGAAGACCGGCTATACCGTCATTTCTGGGACATCAACGATTTCAGGGAACCAGAAATGTCCGATCCATGGAAACTGTGCATCGCAAAACCTGACCGAACCCGAATCCTTCAGGAAAACCATGATGCTCCAATCGCCGGACATCTAGGGATAGCGAAAACCATCAACCGTATTGCGAGACTGTACTATTGGCCAGGAATGTTCAGGGACATCACCAAATACGTAAAAGGAGATGTCTGCAATGTCAAAAGTACAAACCATCTCAACAAAAGCTCCCAGGGAAGATGCAACCATCCGCAAACCGGCAACCATGGGAAACCGTTAGCTCGGATATAATTGGACCGTTACCCAGAAGTAAAAAAGGGAACTGTTATATCATTATGTTTCAAGACCGATTCACTAAATGGGTACAATGTAAACCGTTAAGGAATGCTACTGCCAGTAGCATAAGTACCGCTTTTTACGAGGAAATATTGACGATATTTGGATGCCCCCGGACCGTACTGACCGACAATGGAACTCAGTATGACAGTAAGCTGTTCAAGGATATGCTGAGAGGGTTGGGAATCCGACACCGTTTTACTCCGCCGTATAAACCGCAAGCGAATCCAGTAGAACGAGCCAACCGCACCCTGAAAACAATGATTGCGCAATATTGCGAAGCAGATCACCGAGACTGGGATGTAAGGTTGACGGACTTGAAGTTTGCAATGAATAACTCAAGACACGACTCGACTGGATTCACACCTGCCTTCCTAAATTTTGGGAGAGAACCCGAGACACCGAAATCCTTCCGAAAAGAGGCTGAAAAGGATACCGAGGGAAGTCTAGAAGAAGACGCCGGAGTGGACGACCCTACCGAAGAAGATCCGAAGCCGCATCTCTTGCGAGTCGAAAAATTGCGAGAGTGCTTCGACCTCGTTCGCCTGAACCTGTCTCGAGCATTTACCAGCCAAAGTCGTAATTATAATCTGCGCCGTCGAGACTGGAAATGCACTATAGGAGATAAAGTTATGAAGAAGGAGCATACACTATCCTCCGCCGTGGATCATGTCGCCGCGAAACTCTCCCCGAAGTATTCCGGACCGTATGAAGTCATACGTGTCATCTCCCTGGTTGTATATGACTTGCGGGACGAAAAAGGAAAACGGTGTAATCGTGTACATGTTAAAGATTTAAAACCCGCCCATGAGTAAAAAGTACTGTTTTTTTTTTATCCATAGAATGGACGACCGAGACCTACCACCGCCGTTGATTCCGCTAGGCCCCGATGGGACAGAAATGATAGACCTGACCGCCGACAGCACTCCCCCGGGCTCCCCGCTGTCAATCAATGACCTCTTCGATGAGGACGATTGGTGGCGTTGGAACGAGGATGCCACGTCCCGAGAATTCGAGGAGGCAGAATAGAGAACAGGTGGAGGTGCGGGAGAAGATCTCCCAATATACCACTGGGGTGTACCACTCCTATACACCCCTCGAGCATGACCCTCCACGTCCGCCGTCCCAGGTACCGTGGGAAATGCTGGAGCCGGCAACTCCCTCAATTTTCCCGGACACAGGGTCCTCTGATATGGACCTGAGGATGAGAGGCTGGGAAGTCATGGACTTCGCCGCTGCGACACCCCGGTCCCAACCGTGGCCAAAACTCTGGGCTGAGAGGGCCCAATGTCTACGGCCAAAGGGATCAGACCCCAACAAATGGTATCGGGCGAGGATTCACGACCGGCAGGGGCAAAGGGTCTCTGTGATGATTCCGCCGATGCCATAAGCTCCGCCGTGCAACGGCTTACTTAAGTTAGAATGTAAGACTGGTTACTGGAATTTCCGTTTTTTTCTGTTCTCCGAATTTTCATTGACCGTTAACCTTCTGTTTTTTTGTAATAGATGCAGGACGTGCTAGTATTGACAGATCCAAGTAGCCTCCAATTGGAAGCCACCAGCGATCCAGACGTTACAGATCCCATCCCCATCAGCGACAGACGGAGGATATGGAGTTCGGGCAACATTCCAGCAATGATCCGGACCATGGAAGGGATGTTGTATCATCGACCGTATCCCCAACAGCAACCGCCAGAAACCGACATGCCACGCAGACCAAAGGAACCTAGGAAGTTCATCACCCTGACGGACGACCTCTGTTGGAGGTGTGGAACCTCAGGTCACCGCCGGGAAAGCTGCAGCCGACCATACATTTTGTTTTGTTCCCGCTGTGGACAAGTGGGACGGATGTCCCGAGATTGCCCGTGTGCTAGACACGGCCCCCGTATCCGATCGGTGGCAGTACAAGCCCACCTGGTCGCCCGTGCCAACCAACCCCGACGAACACAGGACTCTGCCACCCAGTGCAGCATCGATGCCGAGCGATCTTCCCCCAGCCTGGAACGCTGCTCCAGGTCATACCGACGTCAGTCTTCCCGTGGAAGAGGACCTCGCCTTCCAGACCCCTCCATCCGACGACGACGTTCCATGTAAAGAGGCCGCTACATCCTGGATCTCCGTTAACTGGACATTTAGTATTTTTTTTGTTTTCTGTATATAGATAGTGAGATGTAATGTGGAAAAAAAAAATGTAATGACCGAAAGTTGCACTTTCGTTCATTAATTTTTTTTACCGAAGAAAAGGGGGTGTGTAACGAGTTATTTTTGGTGTCACTCATTTAAGGTTTAATTTTATTGCTTTTTTTTCCGTAACTATATAACTCGTTACTTATTTTCCGAATAGATTTTTTTTATATTACCGTTATATTTTTAAGTATTAGTCCGGAGGTACACAATTTCAAATTCTATCAAATTTAGTAGTTTCAACAATTTAAAATTTTCTAACCGAAAAGGACGTCTGGTATATATACCTTTGAATTAATTCCGAAAGACATTCAGTATATGGCAAACTTTTTGTTAAACATAAATAAAGTTTAACACCTATAATGAGAATATAAAAATGAAGATTTTGAAATTTAGAGAGAGTGATCGGGAGTAATTAGTTGAGAGTAGAAAGAAGAGATCGAAACCGAAACGAGCTTCCGCGTGTTTTTTTTCCGTAAAGATAGTGTCCGGAGTATTGGAAAGTGTGAACTCCGGGATACAGTGTGTGATTTTGAAAGGTAAAAATATTTTATTAATACACTTAAAAATTCGAAATTGTCGTACCGCCGTTGAGATAGTTTACGCAGTGTAAATTTTTATCTGGAAAATTTTCCTTTCCGTTTTTTTCGAAGAAGTTTATTTATTGATTGTTCAAATAGTTTTAAGAATAAAAATTTATAGTTGAAGGAGATTTGCCGTAGAATTTTATTTTATTACCACCGTGAATATTTTATTGTTCTCCGGTTCTATATTGAGTTTCCAATTTTTTCTTCACTGGTCGTTAATATACACTTAACATTTATGTGAATTGGGACATTTTCATTTTATTCCGGTTTATTTTGTTTCTACTATGTGTGTCAAAATTCGGGTACAAATCTTTTATACATTTTTTTTGTGAAATAATAGTTTGCCGGTTTATTTTAGATTCAAGGGATAATCAGACTTGGAAGTGGCCTAGCCATAATTTGTTTGATTACCCGGCAGATTTAACTCGTTTTTATCAGCTCCGTGATACAATCCTATAATATTTTTTTTAACTCGTTGGAATAATAGTTTGCCGGTTTTCTTTAAATTCAAGGGCTAATCAGACTTGGAAGTGGCCTAGCCATAATTTGTTTGATTACCTGGCAGATTTAAATCGTTTCTTTCCATTACCGTGGTACAATTCTTTTACATTTTTTTGAAATAATAGTTTGCCGGTTTATTTTAGATTCAAGGGATAATCAGACTTGGAAGTGGCCTAGCCATAATTTGTTTGATTACCTGGCAGATTTAAATCGTTTCTTTCCATTTCCGTGGTACAATTCTTTTACATTTTTTTGAAATAATAGTTTGCCGGTTTATTTTAGATTCAAGGGATAATCAGACTTGGAAGTGGCCTAGCCATAATTTGTTTGATTACCCGGCCGATTTAACTCGTTTTTATCAGCTCCGTGATACAATCCTATAATAATTTTTTTTTTAACTCGTTGGAATAATAGTTTGCCGGTTTTCTTTAAATTCAAGGGCTAATCAGACTTGAAAGTGGCCTAGCCATAAGTTGTTTGATTACCCGGCAGATTTAAACCATTTTCGACTCGTGTAACAATAGTAGTTTTCCGTTGTGTTGATAACCTTGCCGGCTCTGACCGTTACGTCCGCTACGTTCTTTTCCCCGTTTTCTTTTGCTCGTACCTAGAGAAGTATCCATAAAATCGACCACAGAGTAGTAATAGCAATTTGGTAGTTATTAGTTAAAATAGCTCAACAAGACCCCTGGAATTCGCCGTAACCTCCATCTGAAGCTATCTGGAACTCTTGACGATAAGTGTCAAGGGGCCGTGGAGCAAACCACGATAAAAATCTGGCGCCCGAGCATTCCGATTAATTATTTAACATCAAGGGTGTCCATAGTGACGTGTAGAGGTAGTAAACGCGTTACAATGGATATCTGTAACTCTTATTTTATCTCATCTATTTTACGATAATTATATTTACTTCGCTCAGTCGGTTCGCTCGAGATGTCTTAAACTCTGGGAGGATTCTGAAGATTATGCAACCACCATTACTTATGTGTCTTTTCCATTTTAATTAATAAAAGATATTGAAATCGAGTTTAAAAATCAATATAAATAACATTTATTATACGTATAAGAGTTCAACAATGAGAGTAGTAATATTTAAATTAGTCAATGCTATGTGAACAAATTCATTAAATGCGTTGCATTCACAATGGCAACAATGTTTAAGAAATGTCGTCTGAAGATTGTGAATAACCGTGGTAAAACAACTCTGTATTTTAAATTGAATAATTATGGAGGGTAGAACTTAAGGCGGATTCTCATGCATCCGATATCCGACGATACGATGATCCGACGAACTTGCTATTGGTCAGAATGATTTGGCGCCATTTTTCATCCGAAAATGTTATTGTTCGTACGACGTTGGATGATTGTTAAAATTATTTCAATTGTTGTCCGATATCGTATGTCTCCTAACCTCACTGTGCGTTTCTTGTGTAAAAGGTCGTTTGCCATTTCTGTGTTATTATATACTATGAAAATGAACGTTTATTAGCTCCAACAACGGAGAAAGCTAAAAAATATATTACTTTTAACCATTTTACTGCTCAGACGGAGACAGAGACAACGAAGAAGAAAAATTTGGGTCCGGGATACCTATTTATAAAAACCGAATAAAACAAGGGTTCTATCACAATTTGTTAAAGGAAATGCGATTATCGGATCCAGACAAATATTCTTTCGGATCGTCGTAGCTTCGGATATCGGATGTATGAGAAATGCCAGCATTTGAAAACTTCAACCAATCACAAATCTATAACTTCAACCAATAGAAAGATTGTCGTATCATCGTATCGTCGGATATCGGATGCATGAGAATCTGCCTTAGGCTAGGGTTACTATGGATGCGAATTCTGACGAAATTTTGTTCTGACGAGTACGTCCGAAAACCTCGTCCGAACAATGTGGTTACACTGCGAGCGTATTCTGATCTTCTAGCAGTCAGTACGTGTCAAAGTTGCCCAGTGAAATGGATGAACTCGATGAAGAATATTTACTTGAAAGCCCGTTATTAAAGATATTGCTATTGAATAGTGGAAAAACAGAACATGTTAACAAGATATTTGTTAGTAGAGACGAGAAAGGAGAGTTTAAAATGTTGTTTGAAGATTTGTGCGACGAACCAGAAAGGTTTTTTGAATATTTTAGGATGAGACCATCAACATTTGAATGCTGCCACCTTCTCCCAGGTTTTTCGAGCAATATCTCTGTTGTGGTAATTCTTGTCTTTCATGTCCCACAAACATCTGTTCTCGTACACAATACTAATTAAATTCTCAATATCCATGGTGAAATTAGCTATAACTTGCAATTCAACGCACCAAACAGTCGCTGGTCGCACGAAAAAATCAAACTTGTTTGAACGCTCAAATCGTTCTGACGATATCGTGTCCATTCTGACGTCTAATCCGCTTCCACTGTAAACATACTCATTAGACAGGGGGCGTTTGTTCGTTTGGACGACTTCGTACGAACTGATCAGAAGTAGTCAGAACAAAATTTCGTCAGAATTCGCATCCATAGTAACCGTAGCCTTAGGCCTTGGTAAGTGTGGCACCGTTTTCGGCCGAACTTAATTTCGGCCGTATACGACAGATTACTCCGATCGTTTTATTTATAAACAGACACATTGACATGGTCACAGTAAAACCGATTCGGATCGGAGATTTCTGCCGAATTGTTCTGGCACCGGACAAATTCAAATTAAATTGAATAGATGAGGCTTTTACTTGATGAAGATTCATACTTAACTATCCTTCCTTATCAATGCACTGTATATAAATTAAAAACTTTTCATGATACCTCCATTTGTTTGATAAAGCTACTGTGTAGCGAAACGCGTCACAAATTGTATTTGAACATAGTTCAATTATAATGAAGGTTTAAACAAAAATTTTTATTGTTTTATTTCATAGTTAAATTCAAATTATTTTGTTTTTTTCGGAAGTTTCGGCTCAATTTTGATGTGCATTTAATATTAGAAACGGTGGATTGTGAAAAAGCGTATGATATTCACCAAATCTATTTCTCGAATGATAAATCTCATTGATGTTGTAGCGTTTCTTTTTTCTTTTCTTAAACAATAACACTCTTAGCGCTACGCTAATTTCTGTCAACAAATAAGTTTGCAAATTCATTACGATTATTGACTTTTTATTAATGAAAAGCACTTATGAAAAAATAATATGCGTAGTATCCTTTTTGTGATTTCAACCGAAAATGGCCCTATAGAGATCATCTTATCGGCCGATGACTTTCGGCCATATGCGGCTGAAATTAAGTTCGGGGAATATATAATTGCACTCTTGAAAAATACTTCTCACTTTGTGCCTACAAACTACAAAATTGCACGTTTACACTCTGCATTAGTTAAATCTTCACTTTAGGCTTAATCACATTAAAAAGATAGAAACGCACTTTGGATTTGGTACATTTTAACTTTTAACCTTACCCACTACAGAATGATAGAATCGCACTTTGGATTGGAATATATCCACTCTGAAATAACAGAATTGCACTTTGGATTGGGTCCGAATTTGGAACACCTATGCCCGGTTGCAAGAACGCTTATTAAAAATGATGAATGATTAACGGCTAATCAATGAAATAATAACTCGTTAATTCTTCAAATCAACCATCATTTACACAATCAAAATGCAACGGATAGTTACCTGCAATGATGAACAATGAATCGACCATTATTTTTTTCGTGAAATCGGGTTCCCATTGATGGTTCATAATTTTTTAATCAACCATCACATGATGAGAGATTTGATTAGCGTTCTTGCAACCGGGCACTAGTAAACTTTAAGAGAAGTACACATGTATACATTTTTATTAAGAAAATAAACAACAAAATATTATAATTTATTTTTCAAAAATTGACTAAAAATACGAAGGTGGTTTGGTAGGGGTAGGTTTGGTTGGGTTATTATTGGAAATTATTATAATTTATTCTTCAAAAATTGACTAAAAATACGAAGGTGGTTTGGTAGGGGTAGGTTTGGTTGGGTTATTATTGGAAATTATTATAATTTATTCTTCAAAAATTGACTAAAAATACGAAGGTGGTTTGGTAGGGGTAGGTTGGTTGGGTTATTATTGAAAATTATTATAATTTACTTTACAAAAATTGTCATTCGATAAATTCACCTATTCGATAAATTCACCTATTCGATAAATTGTATTCGGTCAATTGTCATTCGATAAATTGTTTTCGATCAATTCACATCTATCGTTTCAAAGTGCAATCTATCATTTTAGTGTGCAAACCGTTTTTAAAGAGCGTGATACAATATTTTAAAGTG
Organism: Lochmaea capreae; assembly: GCA_949126875.1. NCBI lineage: Eukaryota > Metazoa > Arthropoda > Insecta > Coleoptera > Chrysomelidae > Lochmaea > Lochmaea capreae. The sequence continues at coordinate 10,770,441 of OX421404.1, read as the reverse complement.
AATTAAGTTTTTTTAGAGTCGAAAATTATTACAATAAGTTAAGTCTGTTATTTTCATGTTGTAGCAGATTTAATATAGGTTAATGTTATTTTCTTAAAGTGCATTTTGTCTATCAAGAGTGGCATATATTATTTTATGTGCATCACCTTTAATTAATGTTTTAAAGATTTTTTTTAATGTTTATTCGTTTCTTTTTAAGGCGATTTTAGTCTTTTTTAAAGTGAGTTTAATTCCCACCCATTAAGTTCGGCCGAAAACGGTGCCACACTGACCGAGGCCGTAGGAGGACCATCTCAGTGTATTAAAAACTGTCCGTTGAAAGGAAACAAATTAAGGTGGCGCTAGAGTAGCAACAGAAAGAATTTTAAAAGGAGCGCCACAAATTATTAGAGTAGTAAAGTAGAGTAGAGTAGTAGTAAAAAAGGACAGAGTTCAGATTTTAAATACTGCATATATTTCTTAACTACGGAAGTCAAAAAAAATATTGAATTTTTCAACCCAACACTCTGTTTATAACTGCTAAATTCACACCATTTCCAGTTTCTAAACTACCGCTATTTCGGTGAGTGTTCGAACAATAATTAGCTGTTTACAAGTGGACACTTTTTCAACTAATCCCCCATACAAGACGGTTCTCCTTACTTCTACCCTCCATATGAATATTGCAACAAAATGGATTATGCTTTAAGCAAGCTACGATATTTCTTCGACATACGAAGAATGACGTCACTCTTTTATATGGCGAGTTGATTAAAAATTAATTGAACAACCTAAATCTATCTTATCTAATCACTGACTCTGTTTCCGCACAAAATATCCTTTTAAACACCGTAAAATAACTATAACCTTTGGTAACCTTGAAGATATTCACTACTGGACCTTATTATTTTCAGCTTTCTGGAACTCAGCGGGATGCTGAATGTTTTATTTTAAATTAAGATCGAATAATATCATGCATATTATGCAAACTGTAACATAACTATACTTTTCTTCTGTGATATCTATTTTCCAATCAAAAATTTTCAAACCAGCCAAGCCTTTTCGCTCCCGGGCCCGTATTCTGGAATCTCGATCGATGAATGTCGCTAGCGACATTTCAAAATTGTCGCACGAAACGCAAAACTGTAATTCTTGAATGTCGAAATCGACAATTTTCATGATAAAAAATCTCACTAGGGTTTGAGCAGGTGACAAATTGTCATATATGCGAGATTTTAATTTTGGTTAGGTTAAGTGTAGAAAAGGTCAATTTTTCTTAAATTAAACATGGAGGACTAAGAAGAAGAGGCTGTCGCTATTCAACAGGAAATATTACAAGAACTGTATCCTGAAGAATGGTTTGGACGTAGAAGTTATGCTTTTCAAAATGCATTTAATATGAGAAAATGTTTAAAAAACATTCTCGGTTAACGAAAGATTTAACGACTAACGTAATAAATAAATTAATTAATCAATTCTCTGTGCGGTTTACTACAATACTGAGTTTTTTTAACCCCCGTATTCATGTTTAAAAATAAGTAACGAAAAACACATTAAAAATATACGTCAAAACAAAACCGTTATTAAAACTCTTCTTTTTGATTTTTGTTTGACTTCATTTGCGAATACCAGGCACGCTTTCATAAATTTACAGCATTGCCACATGTACATATGCGACAAAATGTCGAACGGTGACATTAATATCGAAGGTGGTTCGAGAATTTGATCTCAAATTTTCGTTTGACATTTTTTATCGAGATTCGAGAATACGGGCCCTGGTACTCAACAACCCCTTGGAAATCTCTTGGATACCATTCCTCAATCATAATTGTCCATTTTACATAGTCACAATTAACATTTTCCTATTGGATATCATTTGTATGTCATTATTTGACATAATTAAATAATTTGCTTAATATTAAACTTCTTATCCTAAATTTATTTACAAATGTTCATTTTATTGAAAACAGAGCATTATCTATAGTTTTTAATAAATAATAATTGATTTGTTAACTTTTAAATTACAATACATTCAACAGTCACTCTTGTGAATGGTTGAATTTGTTATAAACAAGTTGACATTGTTTTGTTTAAGACTCCTTTTCCAAACTGTGATATTAAAATATTGTCTATACAGAATGTTTTAAATCTATTGAATAAATTAATTTTTTATAAGTTTTAGTTGGAATCACGATGAACCATAACAACAGTTTCCTTGGATGGGATATTCGAGTATAAGAAATGACAAAATTGAGTACCTTACTATATCGTTTTCGTCAATTTAAATATTCGTTCAGAAATGCCAATCTAAAAATTTTATATTATGGTTTGGTAGAATCTGCATTACAATACGGAATTGTCGGCTGGGGCCAAACTAGAAAATGTTATATCTTACCAATACAAACCATACAAAAAAGACCTTTTATACTCCGAAGCACAAACTCTAGACAATTGTATACCTACCAAGGCCATTATTGTATTAACCAGCAAATGTAAATCAGAATACCTCACTAATGTTAACCACCCACTCGGTAGAGCTACCTCTGGGGGACGTCCTCATGTGGCGAATAGAGGAATGGCCATGGCCCCTCGACTTTGTGGAAGGGGATCGGTTGACTCTGGGACTGAAAGCCTTCTTCGGAGCAGAAGAAATGGTTCGTAGATGAATAAAACGTGGTGAGTAACTTCCGAGAATCCTTTGAAATATTCTGCCGCCAACCAGCTTGCGGCACAAACCGTGAACTACTTGGTATTGCAACGACCCCTCAAGCGATGGAGGGTATGCATTACTAAGGAGCACGGTGACAATCTCCATAAAAACTACCTAATTCTACGGTATAGTGCGCGCCTAAGGGATGATACAATGCGGGAAAGTCTTCCCAATCCCTCGGATCAATTTCGTAACGACCTGAACCGTTGAGTCTGACCTGTGGGACTAGGTAGCCAGACCCAACATTTTCCGATCCCTAGAAACTAACCTGAGGGAACCAGACGAAACCCTCTTGCATGTAGCCTTCCTACAGCAAGCGAGGCACTGTACATTCTTCTCTAGCGACTCGTGGGGCTTATATGGACACCATTAATAAAAATTTTATGGAGGTCGAGGTAGTAATAACCTCTTTCAAAAACTGTATCCTAAGGTCAGTCTGGAGGTGAAACTCCTTCAGTGGACCACAAGACACAAAGGGAGCAGGGAGAAGCTGCTGTAGGGAATAAAAGCCCAGCAGAAGATCTCCTTACCACCGGTTTAGGGAGTCTCAACCAAAGCAATCCCCGACGTTCGCGAGCGCAAAGACGTAAACGTGCGATTGAGGAAGAACAAGAAGTGACTGGGCCGCAGTTTATAGGAACCTACGTCCAAACGTGTGTTGGTCAAGGCTGAAGGGTATAATACCGCAACTGAAGCCATGGGAGGGAGTCGATGACTTGAAACTGCCAGTCCTTTTGTGGGTCCAACAAACTTCCGTAGGTGAAAGAACCCTCTGAACTGCCAAAACTGTGCTATTTCCCTTAACTAGGAAAAGGAAGCTTGAGAGACTGAAACTACCAAGCCTCTTCAACGTACAGCTGTGTCTAAGCCAGGAGGTCAAGTATCTGGGCATAATTCTGGTATCAATGTTTAAAAATACTCATTATTTTTATTTCACAATATTTTATAATATAAGTTTTACAAAAAACTTAGACCCGACCGGTTTCGATGTTTATACATCATTTTCAAGGAGTGGAATGAAAACATTGTTTATTATGTAACTAAGAAAATGGAAGGAATACTTTTAGGGTAGGATAGTAATAGGTATCATATAGATAGTGAAATTAAATAAAGTAAACAAGTGTATTATTAGCTAAGTTAAAAGGTGTATATATGTACATATTTTCGCAATGAGCAGAATTTAGAAAAGATAGGTGGATACACATTAAAATATATCGGTCAAACAGTCTAACAAAGGAGATTGTAAAGTATCTATTTGCTCATTTACAAGAGTATTTTTACACCCAGAAATTCACTAAGTATAATAAATATGTTGAATTGTCAAAAAAAGTTGACAGGTCATGACAGCTTTGTTTGACATTTCGGTGCGGAAAAGTGCCGTAGCGTGTACTTTTCGCATTACTTTTCCAACAGTTATCAAATGAATTAAGAAAAGGCCTGCTTTGCGTATACAAATTTGTGTAGAAAAGCGTGTTTTGCATAGTGGTTGTAGGAAAAACTCTTTACGCACTAGTGAAAAATAGAAAAATTTTCCAAAAATTGTACATATCACAAAATATAACGTTTTATTTTATATTACCATTTTTATGCTATCTCTTTCTAAGGTAAGTAAATTATTTTTGCTTATATATTTAGTTTCCAATATATTATCAACAGTTTTTTATTTTAATTATAATTGGTTGGAAAATGGACCGTGTTCTCCACCACTTGACCCACACGCCTATTTATATCTAAGCGTGAGTAGCGCTGCACGACCTCGTTGACGTTACAGCACTTAAACTGTTAGATGCTGATGTTTGATAGCTCAAAAGGGTATTGGCATATCAGTCCAAAAGACATTCGCCCCTATAAAAAATCTTTTATTTATCAACTGCCATAGGTCGTAAAGCTACAGTAATTGATGCCTCATTGACTTCTGTCGCTTTGGAGTTAAGATACTTCCAGATTGAAATTATAAATTAAATATGAACACTAGACTGCAAATGCTAGTCTCAAAACTTGTCCTGCGCCCAAACAAAGTAAATGTTAATTGATTACAAAAAAAAGAAACACTCGCGAACAGATTTTGTTGACTATTGAAATGGAAAATACGATTATTATAGTACCTAACTTATGAACTTGGCACTGTTTTTCATGGGAATTTCCTTCCGCTAAAAGAAACTTACTGTGCGAGTGTGAATTGCCACGTGAGATTTTTAGTTTTCTGTTTGGTGTTGATATTGTTGATATATTATCTCTGCTGTTGATTTAGTTTTAAATGAGAGTGATCGGTATTAGAGACAAGCAAAAAGTGATGAATTAAAGACGTTTTTATAAGAAAATACCTATATAAATAACTATAGCAAACGGTAAATTTAAAATCTCTTATGTTGTTTGGACACACGTGGTTTGTGTTGGGCACGCGCATTAGATTTGTTTGGAAAAGTTTATAGGAGGAGCCTTCTGCTGTGACGTCATTGCTTAGGCAGTCCATTGTGAATGAAAATCGATTCTATGAATCGAAAGGTCTTCCCCTGGTTTGAGAACATAGTTCTCGAACACATTGGGCTCCTTGAAAGTTGTTTCAAAACACTCCATAAATGGAACTTGAAACACTAAATAAAAATTGATGGAAAATATAATGTAGGTTCATACCAAACTGATTTATTATTTGGAGATAACAAAGCCAGTTCTCAGGGCTTTGTTATCTGATGGGTAGAGAAGACTTAAGTAAAGAAAAGAAATTTAATCAAATAAAAAAATCAGCTGACTTTCAACTGTTGCAATCTACTCGAAAATAATTAAGTTAATTGAAATGAAAACTGTTGGTGGAGGTTTAATAAATAAAACTTTCACAAAAAAATTAAAATGGATAACTATATTCATATAAAAGTTGAACCATTGAAAGTGTATAAAAATAAATATTGTATCTATAATTAAAAAAGGTTAGTAAAGCTTGAAATTAAATACAAAATGGACATCAGTTTTGTAACAATTGGTAAAAATAATCTTTACAGAGAAACAACTTCTTTATATTCTTCTGGTCTTGACGTATTGAATGGATAGAACTGGTTTTTCGACCTTCTGACATAAAAAAAATTTTTCTTCTATCTTTTTAAACGGGCCTTTGGGAAACCAGGCTCCAGAGAAATGTAGATACCTCAGAAAAACTGTGCTCACAGAAACTAGTAGGTACTCCAGGAAACACACAGGAGCAGTCCTCTATGCAACTGTGTTCCAGGAAGCTGTATTCCCAGAAACTACTCCAAGATAGGTACTTCAGGAAACTATATCCCAGAAACTACTCCAAGATATGTACTTCAGGAAACTATATCCCAGAAACTGTGCTATAAAAGATATACAGAAGATATAAGAAAAAAATAAAGAAACTAGAAGATTAATAAATATTAAATACAATTGAATACTATAACTCATAACTTTAGGTTTCCTGATTTATATAAAAAAAATGTATGAACAATCTGACAAATGAAAAAAAATTATATGTTGATAGAGAGAATGTTCAAGGAATATGAAGGTAAATCCATGTGGCATTCAAAATAGGTATCCATTTTGTACTAACTACTTTTTTACAAAAAAAAATGGCCAATTTTCCAATAACATAATTTAATATTCAAAAGAAACTATATACTAATGTAATAACATACCAGTAATCCAGATTCTTATTTAGATAAAGTCTTCGAAAATTATCGTTTTTCAAAGCACAAAAGATATTTCTAATGATTACTGCACAGTTTCTACTAGTTACTGACGACACGAGAAGAAGCCGGTGCCTTCTCCGTTCTTATTTAAAGACCTTTCAAAATTTTAAATTTCGCGGTAAAATATCTCTAGAATATTGATTTTTGATTAATGAATTTATTCCACCACAAATCACAAAAAAATGTGAAAAAATTTATTAATTTTTCGATTACAATATTTTTAGGAAATCGATACATGCTATTCCACCAAAAATCAAAATTCTAAAGTGATTACTGGATATTTTTATTTTATGAAAGGTTAACGTTTCAAACTGAAATAATTTCAGGAAATGTTTGTTAACGTGGCAACGTCCCACGGTAAGAATTAAAAAGCCAGGAAGGAATTTAAATGAATTTTAAAACATTTAGGAAAATTAGCAATTGGAAACTACATTTTAGTTATCAATGGAAACTACTGAAAAAATGTGAACAACAAGGCGGTTCATATAACTTACAAGCCTATGTTGAATAGCAGTCACTTATCAACGATCAGACTCAGGAAAAGGGACTATTTTAGAGATGGTTTTGGTGTATATACCAGTGGCCGTTTTTACTTTTACTACCTACCCTCATATTCCCATCAGACCCGGCATCGTTTCGACGATTCTTCCTGTAGACCACTGTAGGGGGGTAGCATATCCTCTTTCATAAGAACCAGAGAATTAATTTTCAGATTAGGGAAATATTTAAGCCACTTAGATCGGTTTTGTAATTGGTCGCATTCATCTCAACGTAGCGCTACCGGAGCGATAATGAATTTCCTGCTGAACGCGTGTTTTGTCAACTGATTGATGTGAGTGCTGTGGTAGAAGTCGCCATTTTTCTCATCAGAATTAAAGACGCTACGTTACCGATCAGTGATGCATTAACTGTCATTTATGACAAATATCATGTGAATAAATATATAAAATGACGTAGTATATTTTTGTTTGAAGATATTTTAGACCTTTGTATCTTGAAAATGAATCAACACCACTGGGAACTATTAAACTAAATTGAAATCGCAGATGAATGAATAATTATTGCATTCATATGTCAAATAAAATTAGGTTATGGTGTTATATCAAGATTAGAACGTTCAGCAGAATCAAGAAAATATGGATTACTCTGGAAATCGCTACCTGATCAACTTTGTTGGGATGAACGCGACCATTGATTTAAGTATTCAGTAGACCAGGGCCGCCATAATTGTTGTTGTAACTTTGTACAGTGTTGCCATAGTGACAACCGAAGTGAGGCTAGCGCCGATAAGAAAATGACCTAGAGTCAAACATTCCAAGTCAGAAGCATCATTAGATAATGGTGATATAGGTCTGCTGTTTAAAATTGCGTCTATTTGAGCTAGAATTGTAGAGAACTCTTCATATGCTAATTTTGAGTCTACTAGAATTTTTGATATGAGCTTTTTCGAGCTTTTTATTCAGATTTTCCATATACCTCCAAAATATGTGGCGCTCGAGGAGGAATAAATTTCCACTCGATCTTCGAATGCGATAAGAAATTTTGAATATTATTTTAATTTCTGAAGAATATTTCTAAATCTTTTTAAGTGTTATCAGCGCCTTGGAAATAGGTGGCGTTGTCAGAAAAAAATTTGGTGGGTTTACTACGGCGGGAAATGAACCGTTTTAGGGTCAAGATAAACGCTTCATTGGATAAAGAAGTTAGGTATAGCTTTGGTGACAAAATATACAAAAAGCGCTATATAGCATTTCATCAATGGAGCTTTACGTAGTTTGGAAGATTTTATGAGGAATGGCCATCCAAAGTTCAGTCCTGTTTTTTGAAACGGTCGAGCAAGGGTGACTCTATCTCGCGGAAGGTCTACCAAAATTTGTGTACATGGCTTAGTTGAAAAACGAAAACACTTATAACAGTTTGGAATGAGCTTTTTGGTACTTTTTAAACCATTCAATGGCCAGAAATTAAGTCAGAAATTGTAGAACACTGTTTGAGCTCCAGCGTGTCCAAACCTGACATGTTCAGCTTCAATCATTGATTTGACAGTAATATTTTTTGACGGCTGAAGTAATGGATATTTTTGGTTAAAAGAAATGTCAGCGTTAGCAAGACGTCCACCGACTCGAAGCATTCCATTATGGTCTAAAAAAGGTCTCAGCTTATTTATTTGCTTATCAGAAAGAATTTTATTCTGTTTAATCTCATTAATTTCCTTTTGAAAATGAGTTTGTTGTAAGATCTTAATTATAAAGATTTCAGAATTGCTCAATTCGGATTCTGTTAAGGAACCAGAAAAATTTGTTTGAATTTTTATTATTCCTGATGAACCTATGTACGTACGCCATTGTTCTTTGCAACTTTGTATAGCAGGAAAATTTAGAAAATAAAGTTAAAAGAAAATTTCCTTTCGTTGAGGTTGTCATGACAACAGTTTTTGTTACGGGTGTCGGAAAAACCACCTTTTCTTCATATCCTTATCTTGAATAATTTTACTTTTTACTTTTAGATACTTTGTGTTAGAAATTTTAGACAAAGTGGTTGGTTTTTCCACATTTCTTACATTAATTAATTTTAATATATAGTTATAACCGCAAAATGATAGTAGTTTGTAGTAACATTGAAAAATTACAGTTATTGCCAGATTATTAATTGTAAAAAATTATTTAATAGTTTCTCGACATTGTCTGATATACTTCTGATTAAAAGGTCAATAAAGGTGCCGTAGGTGTATTATTTGAACCGTCTAGGCCGGGAATAACGGGTAGTTTGTCCATTGGGTAGACAACGGGAATGTCAGAAAATTGAAATTTTGGGTTTGCAAAATTATCAAATGTTGCTAAGTCGAGATTGGGATTTGATAGAAATTTTGGCCAATGTCACCAAAGTTTATTAGAAATTAAGTTATTTGCGCTAGTGCCACGTGACACCAAATCAGCGGGATTATCGGAAGTAATTGCACAAGTGCATCAAAATTACCGATAATTTTGCATGACAGCGTGTTGTCTAAAAACTGCATGAGCTTATTTTCATATTTTGGAGAAAGAGCCCGACACCGAAGGTGGAGGGGTCTTTTAACAAAATATGAAAATGACCGAATGTAGTTTTTCCAAGACAACACGCTCGAATGCAAAATTATCTGGTTATTTTGATGCACGAGTGTAATTTGGGGGAATATTTCCCGAATACAAATATTTTTTGACTTTACTGATTTTATTTTTAATTATCATGGATTCACAATGGGATTACCGTGGATACGTAAAGAATGCAATTATCGCAGTGCTCTTTCGGTTTCTACAGTGCAGTTACCGCTGTAATCAATCGATTATTTTTTGACGTTTCTTAAAACCAATGAAATGCTTCTTTATTTGTCACAAGGGTAAGTTTCAACCAATTATGTCATTTTTATAGTGGGAATAATCACTGTGGCTTTTATTTGCCTAGCAAGTGTCAGATAGTTGTCAAAATAATTACCTAATTGTGTCAACGCGATATATAAAATGGGTGAAAATTATCGGTTTAGTACCTTTTCTGATGTAGAAATAACAAAAAAGATTTTAGAATAATTTTATGATAGTTTTATTGATCTTTTTTATTGTAAAAATTTGTGAATCAAAAAATAATCTAGTCAAATATAACTCGCGAGTTCCATAAATTAGAAAATAATTTGACAGATTTTGTTCAAACTTGTTGCCATTTGAAAACATCCACTCGAGCCCTGCGGGCTCTCGTTACTATTGCCTGGCAACAAGTTTTCAAAAAATCTGTCAAATTATTTTCAATTTATTCTCACTCTCTTGTTATATTATTACTGATAATTCCACTCCTCTCATGGGATTTTTTTTTTAGACATGAGGGAAATATGCGATAGTATTCACATACCTCCATTGATGATCTTTAGTTATGGCTTGAATTTTACTGTCCAACGGCTGGGTTCACCATTCCGCCAGCATAATTGCATAAAGCAATCTGGCTGTTGGAGTAGAGATTTACAGAAATAAAATTAAGTTTTATTTGAAAGTTTTTATAAATTTTGTCTATTAAATTAGACAGTACCTATAGCATGGCTGATAATTCCAGTCGAGGAAGTGTAATCGTGGTAAAAACGCATGATACACGCGATTTTGCCGAAATTAAATTACACGAAACAGAATTGTCAGAATAAATGGTTCGTAAATACACGCATGCGCCAAAAGCTTTTAGACTCGCATCTGAGAAACCGTGCATTTGGATGACAATAATGGATTTGTCCGAAAAACTTAATCTTGGAATAGTTAATTGAGGTAGTTTGGGAAGTTTGTTCACGAATGTATGCCATTCTTCCAGTATGACTGGATCTAATATCTCCGTATCCCAGTCAAGTTTAGCTAAACGTTTTCCAGACAATATTATAGGGTTATAAAGCCCGAGGGGGCCAAAACATCGCGCTATGGTTTAGGTTTAGAGACTTTGTGTCTTGGGGATATTGAAAAGGTAGTGGGGACAGAAATGTTCAAATTACCAGAAGCTGGGATCCAATTTAGGCCTAGGACTTTATTTTGAGAATTGTCTAAATCAAGACTAATACATTTTTCAGGATTTTGTGAGAAAGGGAAATTGTCAAAATCAGAAATTTCAGCAAGACCGTTTGAATTATTTGAGGCTCACTTGTGTAAATTAAACTCGTGACTTTCTACTACAATTTTTAATTCTAGAATTAATTTTATTAATTCATGTTCAGAAATTGAACCTGAAATTACCCTTTTAAAGTTATGCCATTAAAAGAAACGCCTGTTGAGGTAGGGCAACTGGAATCAAAGACAACACGAAGTTTTGTAGATGCACTCTGTTCGCGAATTAATCACAAGTGTGGGATGAGGGGATAAGATATTTTAATTTGTTTATCCAATTAGTGAGGTTAAAAGGGATATATTTTGCATGTCCTAAGTTTACATATTCAGAAATGAATTTACTATATTTAGAAAATAATTCTGGATTTTTATGGATTCTATTTTCGAGAGAGAGAAAGCGCTTTTTAGCGATCAGTAATGATTCAACGAGTTTATGGTGTTATTTCTCAGATTTTAACGGGAAGTTGATTTGGAACCTGCCGTTTTCCAAAATTTGTGTGAAATTTGGGAAAATAGTTTCCGCTAATTCGTCGTCAGACGTAAGAATATTCTTAGAAGGAATTTCCTCCTGTTCTCAAAATTTAGAAAGGCATGAACTTAGTTCGTTGTTTGATATGGAATTACAGCTTGTAAACTCGGAATCATTATTTTGAATATTCACGGAATTAACAGAAGCACTGTTTGGAATAGTACCAGCGATTATCCTGCATAAGCTAGTATTTTTTAAACCAGATAATTTTTTACCGAGATCTATGACACCTGGTGTAAGGAGTTTGTAATATAAATCGGCCCCAACTAGAATGTGAATCTCCGATGGTATGTTAAATTCTGGATTGGCTAAAATAACATCAGTAGGCAGACGTAGCTTTTTGGCAATACTGCGGAAGGAATTTCAAAGTGTTTGATTGGATTGAAATGCGGAAAGAATTTTAAATTAACCATTTTATTTGTGGTTGATAAGTTTGCGATATGCCGGAAATTTGTAGTGTTTTTCCAAACGGTTTTAATTGTAGTTTATTCACCAGTTCTTGTGAAATAAATGAATTTTGGGGACCGTTGTCTAGCAGAATTGTAGTTTTAATTGGGTTATAGTGAGAATCATAGAGAATTATTTTAGCCGTAGCTAGAAGCACTTGGCTTTCAGCAGATAGTGCAGATAAGGATTGTGTTTGTACAGAAGATACCTACGTTAGAATTATTATCTTGTGAGTTTTCGTTGGTTTCAGAATTATCATGATTCCTCTCTGGTCTAGAAAAATTCTGTCGGTTTGCAGTAGCCTGAGAATATGAATGTTCGTCAATTTGGCGATTTGAGTGATTATTTCGATTATTTATCGAATTAGTGTTAGAATCTCGAACATTTGTCGAATGTGCATTGGAGTGATTAGGTTGTGAGTTGTTATAACGATTCTGGGAATTAAAACCATTATTATTATTATTATTATTATGTGGCTGGAATAGCGAAAAAACTTGCTGTGAGGATGAAATTTTTTTCTCGGTGCACCCTGCACACGCATGTTTCAACAAACCTACGCAGATTATCGGGATCAATTTCAAGCTTCAATAGAAATTTCAATTATAACTAAGTTGATAAAAGCTTTTTAAATTCCATATAGCACATGTGAAAACTAAAACATGAAAGTGTAACTTCACCTACCAATGATGGCATGAAAATGCCTATTATAATGCCGGAACTACCGAGTTGCTGCGCGTCGTTCTCGCGCACATCCAATTATCGCTCTCCTGTACAAATTGACGATCCATAATAATTAGTCCAACGACAACCGTTGTAAATGACGGACATTCAAATTGCAAATAAATATCTACTAGACCAAGGGTTTTCTTTTCTGTTTTAGCAAAGAAAAATGCTATTTTTGTAAAAAAAAATTATATATATTTTTTAACAGCGATAGCAAAGAGCTTATTTATAATGGAAAGATATATTTCTACGGTAGTGAAGTAATGTTTAATAAAAGTGAAAATTCCTGGTATAGGAAAGAATGTTTTGTATTTTTAATAAGTATCTTATAGTTTCTGTATAGAGATAATAGAAAAGTTGATTTTACTGGCTCAGTTAAACAGTTTTATTACCACAGTAAAAATTCTACTTGTCTTAGCCAAAAAAAGTTTTGCTGGGTATTTTCTCAGAGTGTATTTGCAGTTCTGGTCTGGCATATTGTGGACTATCAAATAACCGCACTCATTAATGTTATATCCAGTATTATACGGCAAAATCTCTAGTAAAAAAACATTTCTGGAACAACATACTTCTGTAGCATCATGAATATTATCAAATGCGGGAAATAAGTTGCATGCATTGGGAATATAATGTTCCTGCGTTTAATAAGGATTTTTCTAAGACAGAAAATAAGCTTGTCTGTAGAACTAATGAATATTGGCGCGATAGCAAATAACTGACTGCATCTGCTCTTCCACGTACAATTCAGAACCAGTTCTATACATCCTATGGACGATCCAAAATGTACAGTTCTAGTTTGGTCCAATATTGTAAATTCACTGGATTAACATAGACATACAATATTATGTTATGAATGGTCTTGGTTATTACAATATTGTTCATCCATCGGACGTACATAAACGTACAAATTGTGTACGTACAAAATCCTATGGACATCTATTGGACAAACAAAGACGTACAATTATGAATGGTCTTGGTTAATACAATATTGTTCGTCCATTGCACATAAACGTATCATTTAGATCCAGTTCTATACATGATATGGGCATACATAAACACACAAATATGGATTTTCAAGAAAATATCCCATTTTATAAGTTCATTGGACATCCATAACACGTACAATTCTGAACGTTCAGGAAATATCCAGAATATACATCCACAGAACGTCCATATAATGTCCATGGACATTTGGATATGATTTGGACCTAAAATGGATACCCATTGGATGTTCTGTGCTTTATGGGCTATGACGAATAAATATTCTTAGTTTTAAAAGACCTAACCTAACCTTGTAAGTCGACGGAAAAGTTTTGTAACGAACACGTGTATTAAACGGGCACTTGTTGGTTAAATAGCTTTTTTCTACATTCATGCAAAAAAACAAAACTTCATTGAACTCTATTTACTGGAAAAACCAGTACTTTATTGCACTTATCTGTCATTTTATTTAGCGTTTTGTCATCATGACAAACATAAACATTCAAATTCACGCCGTTTTTAGTCTATTTAGAGCAACCTAAATAAGATTTTTTGGTTTTTGCATGAACGTAGAAAAAATATTGCATGCAAGTCGTGCAAAAAGTGTTTATTGCACTCAACGTGTTGGACAATTTCACGTCGCGTGCAATAAACACTTACTTTTTGACTTGATGCATAATAGTATATTACGTAACGTGTGTGGTAAGAAGCATTTTACGCACGAATGGAAAAGTTACGCACGATGCCGCGTAGCGGCGAGTGCGTAATTCCGTGAGTGCGTAAAATGCTTTACAACAGTAGTTAAGTACTATACATTACCTACGACCTACTTGTACTTGTATTTATAATCTTATTATTAATAATATTTGAACATCAACAATAGATATTTTTAATAATTTTATTGTATAACATTTAATACCATAATATTAGTTATTATAATAATTGTTCATAGTAACAGTACAGTTATTAAACGCAGATCATAGATCGCTTCCTTTGCTTGTTGAAGCATAAGAAACAAGAGTTACATTATTAGAGGTGCTTGGTAAACTTCCATCTCTATTACCAATGAAAGAAGCACATTAAAGAACTAACGTTTAATTAATATATTGTTGATAATCAAAAGTCCATTTTTCAATTATAATCAATACATACTTATCCCTTTGGGCTTTTCATAGTTAAACGTGGCAATATCGAATGTTTTCAAATAGTTAATTTTGGATAAAATGGCGACGTCTATTGTCAGTTGCTAAGATGTTGCTAGGGAAGCCGTGCGATTTACTTTACAGCTGTGCGTTTTTTTTACCGTGCGTAATAGACGTCATTACATTGATGTCGACTGTGTGTTATTGACTGATTACAGGGGGGGTCGTAGGTAAATTACTATTAAATCACATTCCGAAATAATTACTGCCATTTTTCCGTATCTCTAACATACAGACTGAATTTCGATGAATTTATTATCGTAATATCGATTATATCAATTATATCAATTAGATGTACCTACCTAGAAAAAGAAAACATAAACATGCGAAGCACATTATTTAAATCCACTAAAATTCTCTCTCAGCAGACCGTGAACTAAACACAATACTTTCACTTTATCATATGAATGCAACACTTACGTAAACCTTCACAGTATTAAAAGTTAACCAGTGAAAATATGTATAAAAATTATATAATTTTTGGATTTTAAAACAGTGCCAAGTGTATTCGATAATAATAAGCTGTTTGGTGTATTTTTGAAGTAGGATATTTGAAATATTTTTTACAAGGTAGGATATTCAAATGCATTTACTTTAAACAAACACTATTGATCGAAATTAATCAATAACAGGGTAGTTCTTTGTTTACTATTTGGCATTGCTATTTATATCAACTGACAACACAAATACAAATTAGGGTCTAACAGATTTAACAGCGTACTCATTAATTTCAACTTCTTATGGGTGTTAATTAAAGATATTCATTCTTATGTTAGAACTAATTGATCGAAACTATTTTTCTTCTTGTTCAGAAAATTTTCCTTGCAAAATCTACTACCCCAGGAAGCAAGTCATCTTCCTTGTTTTGATTATAATCAGTCTTTGTTTTTTTTTCTAATTCTATTCCTTTGATACATGAAACAGGAGCTGTTTGTCATGATACCTACAGGACTATAAACAAATGTTTGGCCTGTACTAGCAAAGCTTTTTACTGGAAGTGGAGACAATTAAACGAGTTCGAAACATACAAAAAAATGTTGTCTATCACAAGGATTTTCCGCATTTTCTCCACTAAAACTCGAATCTGGGTTGACAACACGACTTTTCAGTTTTAAACTGTGTCAGACCCGTCCTTTATATACCTAAATCTTTGTTAAAATAGTACTTGGTCTGTTTAAACATTTAAATTTTCTTCGCTCGCGCAATAATCCGGTCAAGTTAGCTCAAAAAATAGAGGGAAGCTTACAATGAATCGTATTAAGCTGAAAATTGGGATTAATGCTGGGAACACCATTATAAATGAAATGTGGGATGTCCCCATCGATCCCACATCTGCAAAAAATGTTTCCAAGGTAAGAGTTTTTGCATTTTTCAACCGGGAAAAAGTTGTAGATCATTCCATTATCTAACAAATTTGTTACCACACTGGTTTCCGTAAGATGCACCATTTCTGAGATATAACGATTGAAACAGTTGTGTTCACCATTATGCACACGTTTCCACTCCACCTATATGAGGTAATGTAATTGTCACTTTTTTAACCGTCGTTTCTCCGGTAGGCTTATTCCTCTGCTTATTGCTGTCCTGTTTAATTTAGTAGTATTGTATTAAATAAACCCTATCAGCCTTATTAATAATAAAATTTAGATTATTCTAACATGACTTTAAAACTAAACTAGTAAAAAGCATATTATACATTTAACATTATTTGAACACTAGAATGCTATAAGTACGTTCTTAGTAACCATTAGTTACTGTTATCGTGTTTATTATTAATAAGGCTGTATATCTTTCTATTAAAAAAAATTCCTAAATTTTTTATGAAGAATTATTTTATGATTTATTATTATTATTGTTTTATACCCCCAATCGTTACTAATGTTACTATATCAATTTGAATTTTCTCAATGTTCAAAATGGTATTTAGTCCAATCAATCTGTCGGAGCTCCTATGTTAAAATAGAACGAATGTAAACAGCAAAAAAAATATGGACACATAGGTCGTGCGATTTCAAAAAAGGTAGTGCGTTTAGTGCACTAGCAAATTCAATCGTGAACATGTGCAAAAAAATTCACAAAAGTGCAAAAAACGGTTTTTTGCGTTTAAAAAAAAACTGCAACTCCTAAAAGAAAAAGTTGAATAAGAAAGTTGTAGATATTAAAAATACCTATCATTTAATCTTTGGTTTATGAAAATCGGACTATAATTTTCCGAGAAAAACGGGAAAACCCACCGAAAATAGCGTTTTTTATTTTTTGTAATAAAAAATTCATTTTTCAATCAATCCACATGAAACTTTGAAAAAATGTAGATGTAAGTAAGCCGAAAATCATGCTTTTTTCAAAAATAAAAAAAAATATTTTTTTTTGAGTTATTACTAGTTTGCGCAAAAAAGGTGTTTTGGCAAATGGGCTCTTCCTGCCCTTGGGATGGTCCTACAGAGATCATCGGAAGCTTATTTTATTCGTGAAGACTTGTACTATAAGCTTATCAATGAATTACATTGATTATATATAATTTTAGCGTCGAAAAATGCATTGCGAAATAATACAAAATTTACAGACTGGTTTTTTGATAATAACTTTTTCATTTTTCATGGCATTCGATTTGCAGTTTGTTGTATCCGTTTTTATTTTATTTGTTACGCCTCTGTCCGCCACACATCGGATCCAGTCGCTGTGGATTCGTAGCAGCAGCGCGCGCCGCGAATTTAGTGCCATGCGTTGTAGAACAGACATTCTTTTGTTTTATAACAATACACACGTTAATTTTGTAATGAGAGACTATAACTCAATAACATATTTTTTTGTAACTTAACAGTATACAGTCCATACATAACTTGATTACGTTCAACATATCTGTATTGTAAACTACCTATATTCATCGTTTGTTAATTAAAGTTAAAAAAGGGTGTAACAGTTTTCTTTCAACAACGAACCAGCTACAACAAGTTGAAGAATCAACACAGTTGCAGAACTGAATAGTGCTCTTTAAAACTAACATTTTGCAAAAAAAAAATTTGTAAGACTTCAGGGAGGAGATACAGCTATGCATCAAGAAATGGAAATTATAGAAACAGAACAAGACAGTGACGAAGATTCTCACACAAAAAAGAAGATTGTTGAATCAAGAGTAAAACAAAACTAAAATGTAATTATATAAATTAAAATCTCTTTTATATAATATGACAAACAATAAAATTATTGATTATGTCAGCTACGTTTTTTGTACAGTGACAAAAATAAAACAAGTAATAAATCTATATTTCCTGGGTTTTTTTTGCCAACTTTCCCAAATGAGAATACAATCTTTGCATTAGTCTCGTCGTGCTACCCGAAAATAATTATAAAAGGAATTTTTTGCGTCAATAAGAAGCAAAGATATTAATGATTTTGTAAGCGTAATCAATTTTGAACGTGCGATTACGGTTTTCGTTTTCAGGTGGTTACGAGAGAGCCGACGGCGCTCCCCCACTGGTTATCTATGCCCCCCACTCCAGCGCCACTCTGAAGCTGATTCGCGCCGAGCTCGGATGCATCACTTTCACTCACGTTTTAAACATACA